>CM018575.1:4837500-5462500 GCA_009078335.1 Salix brachista
TTAAAACCTTAGAGCTGTTTTTGATTTAATGAGTTAGAGACTTCCTTTCAAAAAGAGATCTACTTCGAACATTAGAACAAACTAACATATAGAAAAATTGATCTAGAAAAACAATCAAACAACGATACAGCCATTGTTGTCAAAATCGCGATTTTGACATGACATGGAAGGGGCTTCGGAAACTCGGATCGTAAAATTGTAAAGTCATACCTGAATTTTTCCATACAGAAATAGTAAAATCACAGTTAAAATCGTGTAGGTAGAAAAATCGTAAAATCGTAAGTAAAATATTTTCGAATACAATACAACATAATTATGGCCATAAAATTCCATTAATTAAGGTTCATATATGATTCAAAATAACTTAAAAGTATATTACAAAACAATTATGTCCATAGAATTTTATTAGGTAAAAACTAACAAATTTAAAATAAATATTTTGCTAATGTGCTATATAAATTAAAATCAATCTCATAACCGTCATTTTCCTTGTTATTTTTAATACATTCATCAAAAGCATTATTATTGAAAGGATTATCAGTACTAATACTGGTACGAACACCGATATTACTAGTACTAGCTCCAACTCCAACAAATTATTTCGACATCAGGACATGAAAAAGATTTAAAAACATCAAAAAAATTTAATTTAAAGTAAAAAAAAAAAAATTCAAAAATTTTAAGTATAAATTTTAAAGTTAATATTACTGATTTTCAAGAGTGATTCCATGATATATATATATATATATATATATATAATTTTTATTTTTTTTATAAAATCAACACGACAATTTTATTTTTTTATAATATATATATTTTTTAATTTTTAATACACACACACACACACACACACAATTTGTCCAGCGGAAATGCTGGACAAATTGATTTGTCCGATGTGGGACAATGCAATTTGTCCCACATCGGACAAATAGCCTTTACGCTAAGGTTTGTTCATTTTAAATACTCTTCAGTGTTCATCTAGTGTTAATCAGCCGAGGCAACTGGCAAGGCTTAAACTTTTTCTTACTCAATTTATCCCACATCGGATAAATAATTGAGAAGGCAAAAAATTTTGTGTATAAATATAAACATCTAGAGGCGAATGAATGAGGCAATTAGCTTTAAAATTAGCAGGATCGTAAAATCGGATCGGATCGGTCCGATTTTACGATGTTGACTGATTTTGATCGAGTTGACAAGGTTTGATGAGTTAGCTCGTAAAATCGGAAGATTTTACGAGACAACTCGCGATTTTAACAGTCCAATTTTACAATTTTGACTGATTTTGATCGAGTTTGACCAAAATCGATTTCTCTACCCGAGTTGACAAGGTTTGATGAGTTGGCTTGTAAAATCGGACGATTTTACGAGACAACTCGCGATTTTAACAACCATGGATACAGCTTACCTTGGATAGGGTGCATTAGGGGTGATGTGTTTTTTTCTTGCATAACAAGTCCCATCACCAGACTCTTGCCGACCAATAGATTTTCTAGTGACCTTAATAATAGGTGATGACTTTTGAAAATTATAATTATAATTTTATAATTATAAAAAAAAAATTCACACACCCTCTGCTAGGATGGCCAGATTGATAATAGGTGGAGCTTCGTTGCACACGTTTTCGATGGACCAGATGATTGGATGGCTGGATTGATGATGACCCTCCACCTATTTTATCTCTAATCCAATCTTTATTTAGCCTATCTTGTAAAAAATATCCCAATATGGTTATCGTTTGTACTTCTTGATCCTCTATAGTCTAAAACTGGTCTCTTTGTGCCCCAAAAATATTTTTTTGAATTTTCTAAATGAATAAAAAAAAATAAAGAGTAAACTAATAAAAAGTATATATATAATAAAAAAACAATTTGAGGGATCCAAAATTAGGTTATGACAATCAATATCACCGCATTTATTAAGGTCATATGTGAAAAACAAATTAGTGAGATATGCTTTTTCTATCTCCTTTGATGTATCCTCCTTTTTTAACCGAGTCATGCATGTACTATTGTCTTTATATAATATGGTTAGATGAAGTGGAAACCAATATATCTTTTTAGATCTCCATGATATAGAATTATTACCACATGTAAAGAGATAACTTGTTTGAAATGAACCTTTAGCTTGATTAGATAAATACCATGCATCAACATACTCAACTAATTCATGATTAATATTATTTAAATAAAATAAACTCATATCCAGTAGATAATGAAAAATATGCTTAACTTCATTTCAATTTTACTATGTAGGAGAAGAACTATATCTTTCAATCAAATTTATAGGGAATGCTATATCAGATCATGTATTATTAGCAAGATGCATTAGCACACTAATTGAGATATTGTACTTTGGGACTAAGTAATTCGTCATTATCCTTTTTAAGGTCTGAAAAAGTCATTTTCCACATCAAATGATCGAACAACCATTAGGTTACTCATTGGATATGCTTTCTCCATGTAAAATCTAATAAAGATCTTGTTAGTGTACGTGAATTGATTATTGAGAATTACATTTACTTAATTCTTGATCTGCAAGACAAGATAAAATTTTGTTTTCCCTAATCTTTCATCTCGAACTCTTTTTTAAATAAATTATTGTCTTTGGTATCTCTGTAAGAGTTCTAAAAATATTTAAATCATCAACATACATAACAGTAATGAAAAAAAAATCATATTTTGACTTCTTTATATATATATAAAAAAAAAAGGGCATATAGGATCATATTATACCCCTCTTTTAATAAATATTTACTAAGACAATTTACTACATGTGTCCTCATTGGTTGAATGAATTTTTTGGGGATTTGAATTATATACTTTAGTCATTTTAAATTCTTCATGGATTCGTATATAAATCTTATTATCAATTAACTCATATAAATAGGATGTAACCACATCCATTAGAGACATAACTAATCATAAAGATAAATATGTAAGAGCCAATGAGTGTTCACTACTAAGATCTCAACAAGGTAAAATGTTAAAAGATAAATTCCCAATGTTGTTGGTGTAGGAACAACTATATGAGCTAAATGGTTCCCAACTTTTCTCTTAATTAAATGTAAGATCTAGTTATCATAATATTAGGATGAAGGAGGAAGATGTCCTTGAAATTGAAGTGGACAATGCTAAACACTTAGGTTTAGTGTTGGAAATTATTGTCCGGCATAAACTTTTAGCACAAATGCAAGTTTTATTTTTGATTAACATGAGTTTCCGGGTTATGTTGCACATACCTCGACTAATTTCACGGGCCCTGAAGTTAACGACCATGTAAGTCTTCAGTGACCATTATATTAATAACCACATAACTCAACCCTGAGACCACAGGAGGAGCAAATCCTTTAGTCCCAAATTCTTACCACTAGATCACCTACTAGATAGTTACAAATGTTAATTTGCTCGGTTGTAGATCACATACATGAGCCATATGAACAGAGAAGGGATATGGGCTGACCGAGGGACGGGTGGAATCAATGATCGAGTGACCAAGAACAGAGAACCTAAACACCTTAAATCGATTGAGTAATTAGGTATCAGAGATTACAACCAAAAACACTTGTGTTTTTTTTTGTTTCAAAATAACAGAAACTCATTGCTGGCACCCAAAGCAATCCGATGGGTCTGTTATTGCCAGTGCGTCCCAACGTGAATTCGTATAATTAAACACATTTCCTCTTCTTTTTCCTTGAAATGAGGAGAATTGAAAGGGAGCTGTAACAAAAACTTCACCCCTTTCCTCTATAAATCCAGAGGGAAGCAGAGTAGTACTTTCAACGAACCTCCACCTTCTATTCCAAGTGAAATATGGCAGGCCTAAGATTCTATAATTTTTCCATCTTTTTGGTGTTATTTGCAAGCCTTCTTGTCGCAACGAGCTGCCATGGTCTCTCTCGTAATGCCTTGTTTATTTTTGGTGGTTCATTGAATGATGTTGGAAATAACAACTATATGGAAACTGCGATCAAAGCAAACTTTCTGCCATACGGGGAAACCTTCTTCAAGAACGCAACAGGGAGGGCTTCTGATGGTCGATTAGTCCCTGATTTTATTGGTGAAAAGAAACGAAATCCTTAGCAGCATTTTTCTTTTTTATATATTAGTGTTTTAGAAATGAGTTATTAGAATATGATTCTGGAAATTGTTTTCTTTTTACAGCCGGGTTTGCCAGGTTACCATTGATTCCACCCTATCTAAGTCCCGATAACAATGACTTCACAAATGGATTGAACTTTGCATCAGCAGGAGCTGGTGCTCTGACAGAAACTAATGTAGGAATGGTATGTGGTTTTATTTCTACGCTCTTCTTTTTCTTTGTGGGACGGCTCAGCTGATCATGCTGCATGATATTGATTTTTGAATTTCTTTCCTAACACTATTAAATATTTTTACTTCTCTTCTGAAGACTATAAGCCTTAAAACTCAACTGAGTTTTTTCAAGTTCGTTGAGAAGAACTTGAACGCCAAACTTGGCGAAGCAAAAACGAAGACGTTGCTGTCTAGAGCTGTTTATATGTTTGGCATTGGAAGCAATGATTACATAACATTTGCCACCCGCAAGACCGCCGAGCTCCCGTCCTACACCAGGGAAGAGTATGTCAGGATGGTTATCGGCAACCTGACGGATTCGATCCAGGTAATCCACATTTCAGGAAAGGATTGTGAGAGAGCTATGAGAAATCACTAGTGATTCCTCACTCTACGACATGAGTTTATAAGTTGAAATGATTATATATTTGACATAATATCACAATTTCAATGACTAGAAGACTTTTGAGAAGTCGATATGATTTCCTTCAGATTTGACTATACGTAATGGTTTATCAGGAAATTCATAGCATGGGAGGAAGGAAATTTGGATTTTCTAATGTGGGTGATGTGGGCTGCTCTCCATTCCTGAGATCACTTAACAATGCCAGAAACAATGGATCAGGATGCATGGATGAAGTTACGATTCTAGCAGAGCTCCATAATAAAGCACTAACAAAAGCCCTCAAAAAACTGGAGAGAAAGCTTGAAGGATTCAAGTTTTCCATTTTTGATCTCTATGCAGCTTCCAAGGAAAGAATCGACAACCCCACAAAATACGGTAATTAATATTCCTATCTATCCATTGTTAATTATTCGAGAAGATAGTTACAATCCAATGTATAATTTCTATTCCAATTTTCTGTGAAGGTTTCAAGGAGGGTAGGGTGGCATGCTGCGGCACCGGTCCTTACAAAGGAAACCTTTCTGGTTGCTGTGCAAAAACAGTATGCGATACTGTCAGCGACTACTTGTTTTTCGACGGGGTTCATCCGACAGAGAAGGCCAACTACCAATTTGCAAGGCTAATGTGGAGTGGAGGTGCCGACATAGTGAAGCCTTACAATCTTAAAACACTGCTTAAGAAAATATAGACAAGATAATTATCCTTAACCGAATGTAATATCAGTTCTCCAAAAATCAAGGAGCATGATCAGAAAATATTGTAAGTGTCCAGCAATCAATGAAGCTTTAAGGTTTTGGTGATGTAGAGCTTGTGAATCTCATTGTCCATTTATGCATCTAATATAAGACCTTCATCAACTATTTTTACCTTAATTTTTATTATTTTCATTAAACATTTTGATTATTTCTTCTAGAAGTATGACGTCCAATTCCTTTAATCCCAACAATCCCCTTTGTTGATAGATTTGTTCTTCTAATATTATATAATTAGTTTTCACTCTATCTCAATATTACTTATTTAAAATAGCACTCAATATTTTATTAAAAAACTTCCCATCTTCTTGCTTTTAAAAATAGTTCTCAGTAATTTATTTCAATCACCAGAGTTTACTATTTTATTTAATATTCAGCTAATAAATTTATTTTATAATTTCATTGTGCAGTGGTTGCTAGTTATCAATTCCAACTGGACCTTGTATTATATGATCAAAGTGGATGATATACTCAATTCTGGCCACTGAAACTCTTTTTGTTTCTCCTATTGTATTTTTTGGATGTGAGGGGATTTCAGCTCCTGAAAGTGTTTTTTATGGGTCGAAATGAAAGAGTAAAATCTTGAATGTTTCAGACTCTTACAAAAAGTACATGTTTTTACTCAAATTTGAGATCTACTCACGGCACTCTACTTGGAGACATGTTAGATCTTGTTTAGACATGTATTTAAATAAGGTGTTGTTGTTGGTGTGTGGGTGTGCATGCTATATTCTATGTTACAAGTCACGGTTCGTAGCCATTAAAATTTAAATTCATGTATCAAATTTGTGACACAAAAAAAAAAAAAAAAAAAAAAAACATGCACAAAAAAAAAACATGCACAAATAAAAAAATTCCCATCTTCTTGCTTTTAAAAATAGTTCTCAATAATTTGTACCAGTAATTTATTTCAATCACCAGAGTTTACTATTTTATTTAATATTCAGCTAATAAATTTATTTTATAATTTCATTGTGCAGTGGTTGCTAGTTATCAATTCCAACTTGACTGTGTATTATATGATCAAAGTGGATGATATACTCAATACTGGCCACTGAAACTCTTTTTGTTTCTCCTATTGTTTTTTTTTTGGATGTGAGGAGATTTCAGCTCCTGAAAAGTGTTTTTTGTGGGTCCAAGTGAGAGAATAAAACCTTGAATGTTTCAGGCTCTTACAAAAAATATATGTTTTGACTCAAATTTGAGATCTGCCGTATAAATCGCAAGTTTTTGCACTCTACTTGGAGACATGTTAGATCTTGTTTAGACATGTATTTAAATAAGGTGTTGTTGTTGGTGTGTGGGTGTGCATGCTATATTCTATGTTACAAGTCACGGTTCGTAGCCATTAAAATTCAAATTCATGTATCAAATTTGTGACACACACACACATTATCCAAAACGTACTACGTTTAGAAAAAAATATTTACATTTAAAATAAATATCCATATATGAATTAAATAAAAATAGTAGTTTTTCGTTATAGGGAAATATGAAGTGATTGACCAATGAATTAAAAGTCATGATTGATCTGAAGGGTAATAAGTCATGTTGTATTCATATGACTATCATGATAAAAAAAATAACATGCACAAATAAGAATTCAAATTGTATGAGAACTCATAATGTAAACACAAAAATCATTATTTATTATTAAAAAAATACATATATGACTAGAATTAGAAGTTTATATGAAACTCAAACTCTATAACAATTTTAAAAAAAAAGTCATTTGTTTACTGTAAATGATAACCAACTTTATATACACAATTTATTCACAAATGTTTTTACATTTTATCTCTTTTCTTAATAAATTTTTTTTACATTTTTTTAATTTGTTTTTATCCTATTGTTTATTTCTTTGATGGTGTGCATAACTATTGAGCCTAATAAGGTTTCCAAGCAAACTTCCATTTTCTGTTCAATTTGTGAAGTTGTTATATGCCTTTACTTGAAATTTATCCTTTTTCTATTTAAAATGGAATATCATAATTAGTTTATGATTATCTGTTACAGGTCGACTAAAATATCAAAAACATTTCTCCTACCATTTTGTTCATTTTATTTAGCTTTAGATTTTAATATTTGGGGTGTAAAACTACATTGTAAAGTATACCTTTAAATATTAAAAGTACAACAAATGCAATGCTAAAATTCAAACCTTAGAGCTGTTTTTGATTTAATGAGTTAGAGACTCCATCACAAAAAGAGATCTACTTCGAACCTTAGAACAAACAAACATATGGAAAAATTGATCTAGAAAAACAATCAAACAACGATACAACTTACCTTAGATAGGGTGCATTAGGGGTGATGCTTTTTTTTCTTGCACAACAAGTCTCATTACCAGACTCTTGCCAACCAATAGATTTTCTAGCGACCTTAATAATAGGTGACGACTCTTGAAAATTATAATTATAATTTTATAATTATAAAAAAACTTTTTTTCCACACACCCTCTGTTAGGATGGCCAGATTGATAATAGGTGGAGCTTCGTTGCACACGCTGTCGATGGACCAAATGATTGGATTGATGATGACCCTCCTCCTATTTTATCTCTAATCCAATCTTTACTCAGCCTATCTTGTAAAAAAATCCCAATATGGTTATCGTTTTTACTTCTTGATCCTCTATAGTCTAAAACTGGTCTCTTTGTGTCCTGAAAATATTTTTTTTGAATTTTCTAAATGAATAAAAATAAAATAAAGAGTAAACTAATAAAAGGTATATATATAATAAAAAAAACAATTTGAGGGGTCCAAAATTAGGTTATGACAATCAATATCACCGCATTTATTAAGGTCATATGTGAAAAACAATTTAGTGAGATATGCTTTTTCTATCTCCATTGATGTATCCTCCTTTTAAATGAGTTATGCATGTAATATTGTCTTTATATAATATGGTTAGATGAAGTGGAAACCAATATTTCTTTCTAGATCTCCATGATATATAATTATTACCACATGTAAAGAGATAACTTGTTTGAAATGAACCTTTAGCTTCATTAGATAAATACCATGCATCAACATACTCAACTAATTCATGATTAATATTATTTAAATAAAATAAACTCATATCCAGTAGATAATGAAAAATATGCTTAACTTCATTTCAATTTTACTATGTACGAGAAGAACTATATCTTTCTATCAAATTTATAGGGAATGCTATATTACGTCATGTATTATTAGCAAGATGCATTAGCACACTAATTGAGATATTGTACTTTGGGACTAAGTAATTCTTCATTATCCTTTTTATTGTCTGAAAAAGTCATTTTTCACATCAAATGATCGAACAACCATTAGGTTACTCATTGGATATGCTTTCTCCATGTAAAATCTAATAAAGATCTTGTTTGTGTAAGTGAATTGATTAATGAGAATTACATTTACTTAATTCTTGATCTGCAATGTCATAACCCAATTTTTGGGTTACTCCCCAAAATCTATCAAAAAATAACAAAAATAAAATAAAAGGGGTCGGCGTTGAAAGAAAAATCAGTGTGAAAATTTTGGTTGTTTTTGCGAGTCCGATTGTATCTCTTTTGTCCCCTAAAATTGAAGAAAATACAGATTTAAGGAAAAAATAATTTATCATTGGATAAATTTGTGTAAAAAATTAGGTCGAGAGACATAATTATATTTTTATGGGCCAATTTGATTTAATCGTCGGCCGATTTAAAAGTATAATAATGTTTGGGAATTAATTTAGGATCCAATTGAAGGATTTAATTAAGTGCAAGGACTTAATTAAACTTTAAGTTGGTCAAATTAATTTTATTAAGGGTTTAATCGATGAAAAATGCAGTTTCTGAGTGTAATTTGGGTTCAATTGAGAAGTTTGGAGTTTTCGGAGACCGAATTGAATTTTTCCAATCCGATTGTGCGAAGTTAGGAGCCAAATTGAAGACATCGAGAATTTAATGCCCAATTAAGGGTCGAATCGCATAAATCGAAAGTCAATGACCAAAATAAAAAAGGCGCGCAAATTTAAGGTTGCTGTTGAAATTTTGATGGGGATACAATTGCACAAAATTAAAAATTTAAAACCAATTGGGGTGCGATTGAACCAATTAAAAATTGAGGGACCAAATTGTATTTTCACCCTCTCCCAAAACCATTACAGACATGACGTGACTGCACTGTTCAGTTCAACTGAACAATGCAGCACGCCACTGCCCACTACAGGTGCAGGTGAAGAAGCAACCCATCGCTGCACGCAATGGGCAGCCGAAGGGTTGCCTCCTACCTATAAATACATGCATGAAAATGCATGCAGGGGAGAGGGAGCAGAGGGGGAAGAAAACTGGGCAGAAAACTGGGAAACAAGGGGAAGAGAAAGGGGAGTTTTACGCAGAGAGTAGGAGAACAAATTTGGAGGAAGAGAAAAAAACAGAGAGAAAAATCACGAAAACAGAGAAGATTGATGAGAGAAAAATCACGTAATCGCACAGAAAAAACAGAGAATACAAAGGAAAATTTACATGAAAAATCAGTTAATCTTCATCCCCTCGTTTTTGGGCTCTCTCTCTCTCTCCTTCATCTCTCTCGGTCTGTTCTGTCTCTCTTTCACTAAAACCAGCACGTCGACGCCTCCTCTCTCTCCACCAGTGACGGTGGCTTGACCACTCAATACCACCCTCATAACCGAGGTAATCTCCCCCTCGACGCCAGCAACTCAGCTGCAGTCTCTGACAAGGCAACATAAAAGGTGACAATAGCTGTAACGTGAGTCCGGCACATTTGGAAGCTTCCTCCAGCCACCACAGACCACCGTTGCCGACGTCACCACCACTGGGACAACCACCTCGACCTCCTCTACCCAACGGTACTAACAGGTACACCTTTTGTCATACTTGAAAAATCATTGTTCATTCATCTTCTTCCTCTCGGCGCTGCATGCAGAGGGACGTAATTCATGCCCCACTGTTCATGCAGGTCGGGACGGTGTGAGGTGGGTCGGGCACTAAGCCCGACCCAAAATGCATAAAGAGGTGGGTTGACAGCCCACCTAGGCTGTCAGCCCAGCCCACGCAGGAGTGGGATGTGAGCCCACTAATTTGTTTTTTTTTATATTATTTATTTATTTTTACTTTATTTTATTAAAAAATAAAAAAAAAATAAAAAAAGCATAAAAGGGTTTTGTTTTCATGCATACGGCCGGATTCCAATATTTTTTCCATCATATTTTTCATAAAAAAAATATATTTTGCATGTTCCTCATGTTTTAAAACAAAGATTGGATATCATAACTGATTTATGATTATCCGTTGGAATTTGGCCAAAGTATCAAAAATAATTATAAATATTTTTGTTTTATCTATTAGGGTGTAAATTTACATTGTAAAGTACACCCATGGATAAAAAAAAAAGGGGTTTTTTAACTACGGTATAAATTTATATTGTAAAGTACATCCGTAGATAATAAAAAGGATTTTTCAGATACGGTGTAAATTTACATTGTAAAGTACATCCGTAGATAAAAAAGGTTTGAAACTGCGGTGTAAAATTACATTGTAAAGTACATCCGCACGCAAAAAAAATGGTTTTTGAAAATGCAATGTAAAAAGTTTAACTTAGAAGAACAATCAAACAACAATGCAGCTTACCTTAGGTAGGGTGCACTGGGGGTGATGCATCTTCCCCTTTGCACAACAAGTCCCCTTACCCAAGACTCTCGCAGACCAATAGGTTCATAGTGACCGTAATACTAGGTGGCGACTCCTAATAATTATAGTCGTAATTTTAGGACTATATCACCCCATTTTTACCGCGCGCCGTTGTCTCTCCAGAGACGGATGGCGGGGCGTGAAGAGCGTAAAAAATCGTCGTCGCGACATGCAAGACAAGATAAAATTTTGTTTTCTCTAATCATTCATCCCGAACTCTTTTTTAAATAAATTATTGTCTTTGGTATCTCTCTAAAAGTTCTAAAAATATTTAAATCATCAACATACATAACAATAATGAAAAAAAAATCATATTTTGACTTCTTTATATATATAAAAAAAAGGGCATATAGGATCATATTATACCCCTCTTTAAATAAATATTTACTAAGACAATTTACTACATGTGTCCTCATTGGTTGAATGAACTTTTTGGGGATTTGAATTATATACTTTAGACATTTTAAATTCTTCATGGATTCGTATATAAATATTATAATCAATTAACTCATATAAATAGGATGTAACCACATCCATTAGAGACATAACTAATCATAAAGATAAATATCTAAGAGCCAATGAGTGTTCACTACTAAGATCTCAACAAGGTAAAATGTTAAAAGATAAATTCCCAATGTTGTTGGTGTAGGAACAACTATATGAGCTAAATGGTTCCCAACTTTTCTCTAAATTAAATGTAAGATCTAGTTATCATAATATTAGGATGAAGGAGGAAGATGTCCTTGAAATTGAAGTGGACAATGCTAAACACTTAGGTTTAGTGTTGGAAATTATTGTCCAGCATAAACTTTTAGCACAAATGCAAGTTTTATTTTTGATTAACGTGAGTTTCCAGGTTATCTTGCACACACCTCGACTAATTTCACGGGCCCTGAAGTTAACGACCATGTAAATCTTCAGTGATCATCATATTAATAACTACATAACTCAACCCTGAGATCACAGGAGGAGCAAACCCCTTAGTCCCAAACCCTTACCACTAGGTCATCTACTAGATAGTCACAAATGTTAATTTGCTCGGTTGTAAATCACATACATGAGCCATATGAACAGAGAAGGGATTTGGGCTGACCGAGGGACCGGTGGAATCAATGATCGGGTGACCAAGAACAGAGAACCTAAATACCTTAAATCGATTAAGTAATTAGGTATCAGAGATTACAACCAAAAACACTTGTGTTTTTTTTTTGTTTCAAAATAACAGAAACTCGTTGTTGGCACCCAAAGCAATCCGATGGGTGTGTTATTGCCAGTGCGTCCCAACGTGAATTCGTATAATTAAACACATTTCCTCTTCTTTTTCCTTGAAATGAGGAGAATTGAAAGGGAGCTGTAACAAAAACTTCACCCCTTTCCTCTATAAATCCAGAGGGAAGCAGAGTAGTATTATCATCGAACCTCCACCTTCTATTCCAAGTGAAATATGGCAGGCCTAAGATTCTATGATTTTTCCATCTTTTTGGTGTTATTTGCAAGCCTTCTTGTCGCAACGAGCTGCCATGGTCTCTCTCGTAATGCCTTGTTTATTTTTGGTGGTTCATTGAATGATGTTGGAAATAACAACTATATGGAAACTGCGATCAAAGCAAACTTTCTGCCATACGGGGAAACCTTCTTCAAGAACGCAACAGGGAGGGCTTCTGATGGTCGATTAGTCCCTGATTTTATTGGTGAAAAGAAACGAAATCCTTAGCAGCATTTTTCTATTTTATATATTTTTGTTTTAGAAATGAGTTATTAGAATATGATTCTGGAAATTGTTTTCTTTTTACAGCCGGGTTTGCCAGGTTACCATTAATTCCACCCTATCTAAGTCCCGATAACAATGACTTCACAAATGGATTGAACTTTGCATCAGCAGGAGCTGGTGCTCTGACAGAAACTAATGTAGGAATGGTATGTGGTTTTATTTCTACGCTCTTCTTTTTCTTTGTGGGACGGCTCAGCTGATCATGCTGCATGATATTGATTTGTTGAATTTCTGTCCTAACGCTATTAAATATTTTTACTTCTCTTCTGAAGACTATAAGCCTTAAAACTCAACTGAGTTTTTTCAAGTTCGTTGAGAAGAACTTGAACGCCAAACTTGGCGAAGCAAAAACGAAGACGTTGCTGTCTAGAGCTGTTTATATGTTTGGCATTGGAAGCAATGATTACATAACATTTGCCACCCGCAAGACCACCGAGCTCCCGTCCTACACCAGGGAAGAGTATGTCAGGATGGTTATCGGCAACCTGACGGATGCGATCCAGGTAATCCACATTTCAGGAAAGGATTGTTAGAGAGCTATGAGAAATCACTATTGATTCCTCACTCTACGACATGAGTTTATAAATTGAAATGATTATATATTTGACATAATATCACAATTTCAACGACTAGAAGACTTTTGAGAAGTCGATATGATTTCCTTCAGATTTGACTATACGTAATGGTTTATCAGGAAATTCATAGCATGGGAGGAAGGAAATTTGGATTTTCTAATGTGGGTGATGTGGGCTGCTCTCCATTCCTGAGATCACTTAACAATGCCAGAAACAATGGATCAGGATGCATGGATGAAGTTACGATTCTAGCAGAGCTCCATAATAAAGCACTAACAAAATCCCTCAAAAAACTGGAGAGAAAGCTTGAAGGATTCAAGTTTTCCATTTTTGATCTCTATGCAGCTTCCAAGGAAAGAATCGACAACCCCACAAAATACGGTAATTAATATTCCTATCTATCCATTGTTAATTATTCGAGAAGATAGTTATAATCCAATGTATAATTTCTATTCCAATTTTCTGTGAAGGTTTCAAGGAGGGTAGGGTGGCATGCTGCGGCACCGGTCCTTACAAAGGAAACCTTTCTGGTTGCTGTGCAAAAACAGTGTGCGATAATGTCAGCGACTACTTGTTTTTCGACGGGGTTCATCCGACAGAGAAGGCCAACTACCAATTTGCAAGGCTAATGTGGAGTGGAGGTGCCGACATAGTGAAGCCTTACAATCTTAAAACACTGCTTAAGAAAATATAGACAAGATAATTATTCCTAACCGAATGTAATATCAGTTCTCCAAAAATCAAGGAGCGTGATCAAAAAATATTGTAAGTGTCCAGCAATCAATGAAGCTTTAAGGTTTTGGTGATGTAGAGCTTGTGAATCTCATTGCTACCAGACGAAAGATGCTTAGTCTGGATTCTGGATGGAAAATTTAAACCAGCACCCACTCGCATACGCTCACACATTTTGCAAATTTCTTCTTTGATTCCACCAATGGAAGGCGCAACTCAACATGCTTCGGTTGGTCCATGGCCTTAATTAGTGTGAGTTTCAAGCAACTTTGTGAGAGCCATATCCCTTGATGTGATCAAGCACGTAAACACAGCAATTAATTGTTGTAGTTTTAAAGGGGATAGCAGGATTGTTAAAAACCTAGCCACTTCTTTTGAGATTTTGAAAAGGCCCTTAATATTATAAAACTATGTTTTATAAACAGACAATACATGCAATGAAAAGTAAATAAAATAAACAAGTTTGATGCGTGGCCTTGACATTTCCAACACTAGAGAAGGGTGTTAAAGTGATGGTCCTTGTTAAGTTAGAGAATGAAAGTTGTAGTCTTTTTTGTATTGATAAGGAGTGGGTATTCTTTTACAAGCTCCGTAGGATATTGAGCAATTATAGGATTTGAGTTTTATTGTTATTAGCGATTAAGGTTTAAGAGGAGGAGAGTTGTGAGAGAGAGACATAAGGGTAAATGAGGGTTTGGGGGAGATAGGGTAGGGGTAATAAAATGGAAAGGGAAAGTTGGTTATGGTGGTGGAGAGAAGATGTGGTAGTGGCAGAGGAGATGACAAAGGCACAACTAACAGTTTGAAACAGCTCCAAAGTGCTTGTTTAACTGATTCCAGGACAAACCAGCTGAAGGATCCAATTTCGAACAGCAGGGTTAAAGTGTAACAGTTCCAATCATCAACAATTCAAAGCAACAACAGCCAGTCACACAGTATAAAGAGGATAGCTACTACTTTCTGTTGCTAGGACCAAGTCACACTTCAGCAGCATGTTGCAGTGGCAGAAACAAAGCTGCAGTGTGAACAAACATACAAAAAAATAACATATTGCATATATCAAGAGCTCTAGCAGATCAAGAACAGACAGCATACATGCTGGGAATTCTAGCTGCCTCCTCACACCTTGTTCGGCCAAGGAGTCTGCAAAAGAGTTGTCTTCCCTGCAGCGTGTGTTTGAAGACCAACTTTTTTACTTTTGTCACCAGGCCATTACAGTCAGCCTGCATTTTCCGAGGGCGCTCAACCTCCCATGTGAGCCACAAGACCATGAAAACAATTGCAGGGGCCTTCTGATAGCTTTTGGTACAAAGAAATTGGAATCCATGGTGCGAGATTGTGATGAAAGCATGTACAACCCCCCCCTCTCCAATCACGGTTCCCAAGGTCACCCTCAATTCCAGAAGGAACAGGCTTGCCCATCAAAGAGCTATCAGTATTCCATTTCAACCAGCACTCCTCAGGTGGGCTCCACAGTTTGCCCTGCCTAATCTTGTTGATATTGGGCCATTTTGGAATGCAATATCAGTTAACAACAGAATGTTGGGGGTGTAAGTGAAATCTGCGATACTGCAGTAAACCAAGCACACAACCTAAGATACAATAAATAGATTACCATCATGCAATCCTTGTGTCAAATACCACATCATTAACCAGCAGCCATATCAACCATGAGATGGCAAAGAAAAGCATTACCAAACTATCTATTGGAAGGAACCTGATGGAAGAGACTTTCATTCAACAACATTCAAAACTCACACTAGATCCTATTTCTTCATACTCCAGAAACAAGGCAAGAAACAAATCCAGGAAATGCATCCTTCAAAACCTCACCTCCCCAGCTTAATATATCAGTAAAGGTCTGTGCAATCCATATGTATATACTCCCAAACAGCTATTGATGAGAATTTTTTGAGCAAGCAACATGATAGACAGAAACAGCACAAATTAATAAAAGCACTTGAGCCATACTATAGAGCAATTTTGAAATAAGAACCAACCATACCACTGACACTTGCAGGCATAGCTTTCACTAATGCAAGGTGCAAGCCAAGTTTGCCTGGAACAGTCAGAAATCTTCTCAAGAGAAAACTAAGCAAACAGACTTCTTTTCTACAAAAACATCTTGCAAATATTATTCTTAATAAGACCATTTTTTTTTCTTTTTACCAAAAAACAGTAAGGATACTGGATATTACTGGGGAAAAATGAAGCTGTATGTTGAAGTCCCAAAATGCTAAGGAGTAAGCCAATCAGCAGTCAGAGGAACACACTGATACCCTGAGGGCAATGGTGGTCATTCATGCCCATCGATCATGACAATTGGCAGAATTACTGTGTTAACACGTAAAGAACTACAAAGAGCAAGAAAATGAAATCATTCTATACCATGATTTGTATTAAACTTGTATAGATTTACAGGGGTTGCAACAAAGATGAAAAAACAGGCTCCCTCAAAAAATCCTGTGACTATTTTCTCCAAAAACAAAATCTTCAATATTGCTTCTACAAAGACAAAATTATAACCTGACCTTTTTGCTTCCTGTGCTGTAAGCTCTCACATAGTACCAGAATTGAAAACATGCAAGTCCATCAAGGTATTGAAATACCCTTTCTCAATTTCCTCCTCTTTCACCTGATGTAGAAGGAGGGTCTCAATGACAAAATCTTCCCAATCAATATCTTTTACCAGTGATTTTCTTTTCCTCTTCCGATCAAGTGCACCTTCAGCAGTGCAAGCTTTACCACTACCTGAATCACTTTTCCATGGATTCATGATCCTATCAATCCGCAGCTTTGCTGCATTTATCTTTGCTCTCCTCTTCTTAACTTTTGTACAACCATTGACAAAAGATGGAGGCATAACACTAAATCCTACATCTTTCTCCAATAACTGTTTTAACAAAAGCTTCTTGCTCAACTCTGATTTTCCGTTCCACCATTCTGTTGCCTGAATCTCGAGCTCTCTCTCACTTTTCTTCCCAAGAACCTTTCCACTTCCTTCCATATATCTACCACAACCACCATCCTTCAGGAACTTGTCATAAACCATGGACAAGCACTCATGTGAAAGCTGAAGCTTATCCACCTCATCAATGCCAGCCTTATCAAACCCAGTAGCATCTTCCAACTCAAAATACCGCAAATCCTCATATTCAAAACTATCCTCCTCAACCCCATACTCAACATTCTTACTAAAACACTCGCCAACCACTTCTCCCAAATCAAACTTGGTACTCTCCAAACCCTTCCTTTCCCCACCGCTCTTCGACATACATTTCGTCTCCAAATATCGAATCACTAATGGTGCATTCTTCACTGCATTCTTCACATTTACATCCTTCCCCCATGGCAAAATCTCTTGTGCTACCTTAACAATCATCTCCAACAATTCCTTGTATCTCAACCTACAAGTAGACACCGCAACATGAACCTCTCTGGCAACCTCCTCAATCTTAACCCCCTCCACCCCATTCAACTCAGCAACCAAAACCAAAACAGCCACAACAACTGGCAACGGCCTCCTCCCTGTAGTCAAAAACCACTTCACAGCACATTGCACCAAAAAAATACCTTGTTTCCTCATCCTCTCCAACACATCCTCCTCAACCCTGTCCAAAATCGACAAACTCCTAACCACCCTCTCAAAACTCCCCACTAAATCAAAACCTGGCAACTTCATCCCCAAATGCTCAATAACCCTCATGACCATCCTCCCCAATTCATGAATATCACACCCAACAACACTACTCACCTCCTCAATGCTCAAACTTTTATCATCATTCCTCATTACAACATAAACACAAGCACCAACAAAAATACTAAACCATCTACTCTCACTTGAGCCAAACCTCCCATCAGTAACTTTACTAATCATATCTCTAATTTCCCGAACTTTTGAACCACCAGTTAAGCCTAACTTAAAAACAACATCATCTATTAAATTATTTGCTTCATAAATCTTCTTCTCTTTATAGTTCAAAACACTACCGCAACCTGAAGAGCCTATACTTATAAACACACCTGTTGGCCCATTAATGTTGAAGGCACGTTCTTGATAGTTGATGAAATCCTGAACTGTACCACATGAATCACATATCATGTTCTCTGTTGCATCGTCCCTTATAAGGGTTCTGAGCCCACAAGCTTTGCAGGACATTTTGGGGAACTGGGTTTTCTCCGAGGGTATTGGTTGCCGAGGAATTTGATTTTCTAAGGAAAGTTTTAGGGATTTTGAATCGAGTGGAGAGGTTGTGTTGTTGAAGAACGAAGAGGGCGAAGAAGAAGGAAGCGATAGCGTTTAACTGTTTGCCTGGTTATGTTTGATCTTTCCAGTATGAGATCTCCTAAGAGCAATCCTTGTGTCAACACCTAAGATACAATAAATAGATTACCGTCATGCAAATAAAAGCATTGTTGGGGTGTAAGTGAAATCTGCGATACTGCAGTAAGTTATATAATTAAATAATTACTTTTAAAAAATCAACCAACAATATAATTATTGATTTTTTAATTATATTTAAATTAAAAAAATGAATTTAAAAATTAAAAACCCCGCAAAACTGAGTAGAATATACTGAGTATTAATTAATATTCTTAAGGAAACAAATTCATAATTGAGTAGAATATACTGAGTATTAGTTAATATTACAAACAACATATAGCAAATCATATAACAAAAACAATCAAAAATCAGTCATCTCCAGCAGATATACAACTACATTTAATGAAGCCATGAAAAATAAGTATTTGACAACCCACAATTCATTGAAAGCACGTGCATCAATTCATTGCCATCATGTTAATTTATCAAATATGCAACAATGACTTGGGTGCAGCAAGAGAACAGCCTAACATACAATATTTCGGAGAAAACAAGAGAACCCCAATTGGTGATTCTGAAGTAAAATTAGTGAAAGATGAGAAGTAACCTGAATTGCTTGGAGCCATTGTTTCTTGAGGACGCAATCAGTTAAAGTTTCAGCTACAGTGTTGACCCAGGCCTTGGCTTTGCTCTTGCGGTCTAATTTCTTCTTGATGTTTTTTATTGCAGTTCTCCTGGGACGTGAATCGTCGGTAAATCCAGGGAATTCGCCTTGTTCCAATGCTTCTTTTTAGGAGCGGTTGAAGAAGGCGGTGCAGTAGCAGCAGAAGAAAATGCACATCGAAGAAGAAGTTTGTGAGTGTGGATAGGGTTCTGGTTTTGTTTCAGTTGTTGATGGGTTTTGTTTTTGTTGTGAGTGAGAGGAGAGGAGAGGAGTGAAGATGAGAAGGAGAGAGACATGCAGAAGGGAAGATGGGGTTTCGGGACGGGGGGTGTTGGTGGGGGTAATTAATAATAATGATTAGAAAATGCTTGAAAGATGAATTTCGAGAAATTCTAAAGATTATAACACAGTTTATGTTTTCATAGATTCCAAATCCATATGGACATATTTATTTAAAAAGTGGAATTGGGGACTTTATTGATGTGGATAATATTGAACGGATCAAAGAGAAACAATCCGAAGAGTATAGGGACACGTGTTGTCCTCAAAGAAAACACTTTTGAAAGTATAAAACCGCACGAGTTGTTGCGTACGAGTCTAAAACCTAAAGCAGTCTCCAAGTTAACACAAACTTTTCTACCTCTCTTGCTTCATCAGCTCTGGCTCTCCGCTAGTAATTATCGATCACCTTTTTTTTATCACAGCAATATCAGGCTCCAGCTCGATCTCACATTCAGTTTTCAAGGTAAAAATAAGTTTAGGGTCTTGGGTTTATTTTTATATTTTTGCTATTTGATTCAATGTTTTATTGATTTAAATTGATAGATCATTAGGGTCTAAAAGATGTATGAATTTTAGGTTCTGTGAGGCAGAAGGGTCTTCGAATGATGGCGAGTGAAGACTTGAAAACCCAAGTTCCTGTTGAAGAAAATGGGACTAAAGAAGAGGAGAAAAATGGGAATTTAGCTTCAGCTAGTAATGAAAACGGTGATTCTTCTTATGTTTCTTCTGTGATACAAAAAGAAGATGAAGAAGGAGAAGGAGAGACCAAAGGTGATTGTTTTTGTTGTTGGGTTGTCCTTAAGCTGCTTAATTTATCGTTTTTGGTTGTGTTTTGTTATTAGATTGTGCTTAAGTTTTGTAATTTTTCTTATATTTGGGCTTTTGTTGGTGATTTGGTTGGGGTTAATCACTTTGTTTCATCAATTTGATTTGGTTTAAACTGTTTAAAGAGGGTCTAAGGTTCAAACTGGGGATTGGATATGGCAGGGAAAAGGGTTTTATCTTTAGGCCTAAAATTCTGATGAACTGGAATGAGAAAAACACGACCTCTTTCTTTGAAATCTTGAAAATAGAATTTATCATCAGAACTAGGTTTATATAGAGCTTGACGTTCTTATATATCATTATTAATTTAGCAATGTTACATTTTTTTATTTTGTTACACTTGTAAGGAGGTTTTTATTGTAAAAAAATAGAAAAAATGGGATTAATTCTCCTTTTTCAATATATGGGTTTTTTTGTGAGATATTAGTGGATGCCTTTTGGTATTATTATCTCATTTGAGGAGATTTAATGATTTATTATAATGTTTCAAATTTACGAAATCGTGTGTATTTGCAAATTTCTTTCTTGCAGAAGCTGCAAAGAAGAAAAAGAACAAAAATAAAAGCAAGTTAGTACTCCTTCCTATAGTGATTCTCTTTCCTGATGATGTTTTCACCCGGTAGCCAATAATTTCCTATTCTGTAATCCACAGGAAAAAGAAGGAATCACCAAAGCAGACTGATCCACCCTCTATTCCTGTTGTTGATCTCTTTCCATCTGGGGAATTTCCTGAAGGTGAAATTCAACAGTACAAAGACGAGTGAGTATATCATGTTTTCTTGTACCAATCTCTTGCCTTTCACTGCATACACGTGTGAACATCTGGTTTACCATTGGATTCACTGCCCAACAAGAGTATACTGTTCCTTTTTGTTTCTGAGATTGACTGTTAGTGCAATAGTATGTATAAGCTCAAATGTGTTTGGTTTTTAGCAAAATTATGTAGCAGTATATACAAAAAGAAGATGCATGCGTATAATACACTAATTTTGTAAATGTGGAATGATATATGCTTCTTATCTGTTTGAGATCTGTAATTTTCAAATATGAAAACGAGATTGTTGATTAAGTGTCTATTTGGCACTGCATTTCAAAAGCGTTTTTGAAAAAAAATGAATTTTTTTTATTTTTTGCTTTAAATTAATTTTTTTTTAATGTTTTCATATCATTTTGATGTGTTGATGTCAAAAATAATTTGTTAAAATAAAATAAAAAACATTATTTTGATGCATTCTTGAATAAAAGGCAACATCAACCACACTCTTAGGCCTATTAATGAATGTGTGTCCCATAAGCTGTCATTGTTTTCAATTTGACCTGTTCTGATTATCTTTTATCCTTTTTCTGTGAAAATCGGTGGGATGATCTCTTAGTAATTTGTGGAGGGCAACGTCGGAAGAGAAAAGAGAGGTGGAGCGTCTTGAAAAGCCTATGTATAATTCAGTTCGACAGGCAGCTGAAGTCCATCGCCAGGTTGCTAATAGATCTAGTGTATAACTTTATTTCTGCTCTGTGTTTGGTCATCTTCTTGAAATGCAGTCTACTCGTTTTTAGGTTCGAAAGTTTATGAAAAGCATTGTGAAACCTGGAATGTTAATGACGGATCTCTGTGAGACCTTGGAGAACACAGTTCGTAAGCTAATATCAGAGAATGGTCTACAAGCAGGCATTGCATTTCCTACTGGATGCTCTCTGAACTGGTGAATCCCAACTTTATATCTGGGGATTTAGTGACCAGTAGGTTTTTTTTCCTTGGTCGATCTTTATTAAATTTCATTTTCATTGTTAGGGTTGCTGCTCACTGGACCCCAAATTCTGGGGATAAGACTGTGCTTCAGTATGATGATGTGATGAAATTGGATTTTGGGACCCATATTGATGGTAAAAATATTTATAGTACATTCTGGGTTTTATGTTTTAATTCCTACATTTTTTTTATTATGACAGTGTTGGTTCAAAACTTCTGTTTTTATCATCTAGAGCCTTTTAACCAATGGGTGGTTTTGAATTTGCAGGACATATCGTGGACTGTGCATTTACAGTGGCATTCAACCCTATGTTTGATCCACTACTTGAAGCTTCACGTGAGGCAACCAACACGGGTATCAAGGTGCTGACCTTTTATCTCTGAATTTAATTTTTGTCTTGTTGTGAGTGTGTAATGTACCCGATGAAGGATATATTTAAAAGTTGTGGTCTTCTAATCCCTAATGCTGATGATGTAGTTTTCTCTTGATGGGGACTTGTGTTTGACATTAAAAAAAGGCAAGCATTGTTCTATTTGATGTAGTTTAGTTGACATTGAAATAAGCTTAACTCGCACTGTTTCTTCCCTATTACAAACTCTTCTAACATATCTTTCTTGCATTCCCTGTCCCTGTGGTTACTCCGCTCCAAAGCTGGCCCAACCATGTTTCCTTTCACCATCTGTATTTCCATTCCTAAAAGACTAGAGAATCTTGGAATGGGTTTTCTTGCAAGAGGGAGGAGAGGTTCTACTAAGATTAGTCAGGATCGGTGTCTTAAGTGTTTTCTGTTGAGGACTGTTTTCTTTTTCTCTTGAGAAGAGTTTGGACTTCATTTGTTTTGTTGACTGTTTCCAATACCTAGCTGCTCAGAAGAGTGTGTCACTCATGCTTAATTGTTTGTAGAGCACAGCTTGTGCTGATTTTTATTTTTAACTTTTCAGGAATCTGGGATTGATGTGCGTCTTTGTGATATTGGTGCTGCCATCCAAGAAGTCATGGAATCATACGAGGTTGAAATTAATGGAAAGGTATTTCAAGGTATGATGTTTATTCAATGCTGCATTTCAATGGTTTGTTGGTACACTAATTTGGTGTCTATTTGATTGTTGCTTTTTTATCAGCTCCATGTAATGCAACAGGACAACTTTTAGATTTTTTTGATAGAATTGGAATAGCGAGTTTGTGGACAGAATTTGGGGAACAATCTCTTTTAATCATAAAATATTTTAAACTGTTGAACAGAGTGAATGAACAACTTGAAAGCTAGTCTTGTGGGAGTTTCGTTCTCATTTTTTCCATCTAGGGCATCTTGGTCCTAAACTCATGTTCTAACTCATGCTAGTCCATTTTAGTTTTACCCATAATGGATCTATCATTATTTGACAGTTGAACCATGACCCAGTGTGAACTTTGTTTTTCCAGTTCCTGAATCTCTTAAATAGTAACATAATTCCATCATTTGACTTCATCATGCATCAAGAATAACTCAGTATCATGTTGAAAAATAAGGAATGATTGGTCACCTTGCATATTATGTCAGTGAAAACGTTACTGCATTTGGTGGTTCAATGTATTTTTTTTATTTGAATAGGATAATGAATTTGCTCGAGATTTCATGCATGTCTGTGGATTTATTATAAAAGCACCCATGAATGCATATTTGTGTGACACGGACTTGAAATGTCATTGGCAGTTAAGAGTATCAGAAATTTGAATGGGCACAGCATTGGACCCTATCAGATTCATGCTGGAAAATCTGTTCCCATAGTTAAAGGAGGGGAGCAGACAAAGATGGAAGAGGGTGAATTTTTTGCAATTGAAACATTTGCATCTACAGGTAATAGTTGTTTCATCTGGCAGGGAGTTGATTTATCTTTTGAAAGGGATGGCGGTTGGTGAAGATTGTGACCTATGGTGTAATAAGTCTTACTGTTATGTTTTCAGGCAAAGGATATGTAAGAGAAGATCTAGAGTGCAGCCATTACATGAAAAATTTTGATGTTGGCCGCATCCCTCTGAGGTTGCCAAGAGCAAAGCAACTGCTAGCAACAATCAATAAGAACTTCTCCACTTTGGCCTTTTGTAGACGGTATTTAGATCGCCTCGGAGAGACTAAATATTTGATGGCACTAAAAAATTTGTGCGATTCTAGCATCATTCAGGTATCTCTCAATTCTTTCATATCCAAGTAATCCTCAAATTTTCATATCCGGATGTCTGTTTGTGCACCAATCTTGACTACAGATAACTTAAATAGCCTAGTGTATCAATAAAAAAAAAAAGTCACCCCTCAAGTTGTTGTCAGGTTCATCATAGCGTCCCCAGTACTCCCACAGGTTCTTGATGTCTTGTTCCTTCAACTATGGTGAATTTTGGAATAACTTGAAAACTCTTGTTTCTCCTGAAAATATATATAAAATATAGAACTCTCTGCAAGGTAGCAGCTGCAAAACTATTATCATGACCACTGGCCAAGATAACTGCCACAGAGATGATGACTTGTGTAGCTTGCTGATCATACATTTGTTATACCCATTGTAGTAATTCTTCATCCTTTCTTACTTTTGCAGCCGTATCCTCCTCTATGCGATGTTAAGGGCAGTTATGTATCCCAATTCGAGCATACCATCCTGCTGCGACCAACCTGCAAAGAGGTCATATCGAGAGGCGATGACTACTAGTGTGGATCGAGTTAAATTTTGTAGGTGAACAATACATATTTCTGTGGATGACCCTGTGACTGTATCACAAAAATATTCAGTTGAATGTGTAGCTTATTCATCTTTGCTATCTGTTTTGTGACTGCTGGTTTTAGTCAACCAACAGCTCTATAATGGCGAGAATGAATTGGAATATCTATTTATCACAATCATGATTTTAAGATGGAAATGTTGATCACAATGGACACATCATGGAATATCTCATTTCTTTGGATCTCACCAACTCTTGGAAATCACGTGTGTCGAATTTTAATCGTAGCTATGATATCTGAAAATTTTGCTTTGTTGAAGTGGTTGGATCACTTTGAACCTGTTATGTGCTTCATACTCAGGTCGCCGGAGGAAGGAATTCAAGCCTCTCCTCTAGGCTACGTTCTTTTCTTTATTCATTCCATTTCTGTTTTTATTGCTGATTATGGAGTGTGGACAGAGTAGAAAGGATGTATATAATATGAGAAGGAGCTTCATGAGAAAAATTATAATTATATTATAAAGAGAAATAATTTGTCTGCATTCACTATGGTGCATGCATTGTGCTCATGCAATTTATATAATGAAGTAATATTTTCAATCCCATCTTTGCATGTGTTGTTTATGATGATTTGTGAGTTAATAGTTCCTTGTTTTGCATATACTTTGGAATTAAAAGTTTTAATTTGATTTTAAAATTTATTTGAATGAGATACAGCTTTAGTTGTAAGCATAAAAACTGTTTTCTTACAACAAGAAAATTGTTTATCACATTCCACATTTTTTGTTGACGGTCTATAGCCATGTAATTGTAAGAAGACCCACATTTTATGTCTATCACAACATAAATTAAATATATTGTTGGCCTCAATGCATCTTATTTTATTGACACTTTCATACATGGTCATTGTTGTTTTTCGAGCCTCTCAATTCAAGTAATTAATCTCTATGTATACATTAAAAAACTAATTTGTAGTTATTATCCATATAAAATTAATTTGGTATTTGATAAATATTGTATATAAAATAATTTTGCATATCAGTCGATTTTCTCTCGGATATCAAGGCCCATAATACATCAGATTGCTTGGATGTCTTGGGAAACATGATTGGATAGATGTAATAATAATACAATGTATAATGAACATATATCATCTCATGTAGTTATTTACATCAATCGTTGGATTTTGCTCCTCAAAAAACACGTTCTCTCCTAGCATCCTAGAGATCTAGGTAAGATGAGTGAATCACCAACAAATTCCACTTGCACTTATCATGTTGGCTAATATTATGTAGCTTGTCATCGATCAATATAATCTAGTATGTTTTGAGATAGTCAACATTGTTGCATTATATGATATGGACAATGCATATCAACAAAGTTGAAGTAGTGCAACAGGACCTATGTTAAGCAAACATTAGATCCATTGCAGCATGTAGGTGAAACTAAAAGAATTAAGTCCTTTATATATAACATTCATACAGCCTGTCAGAATATATGAAAGATTTATATTAGATAACAAATCAAACTAAATAATTTACGTTCAAATAAGAAAAAATCAATAAATTTGTAACACATACCTGATGTGGCAACTGTATGTCCAACTCATTCCTTATAAAACTTGTGGTCATAGGAAGATTTATCATAATATGTTTAGCCCTACTTAATTTGACATGACGAGGCAAAGAGGTTAGCATATTCTACATTCATTTTATATAAATAACATGTTGACTATAATCAATTTTATTTTATTTTATTGTTATTTAGAATTAATGGATAATGGCCTTTGAGTGATAGTGTCGAACATAGTACTATCCCAACTCTATGGACGTCTACTATGGATGTGCTCTTTTGGTATTGTCAACAATAATCATGAAAATAAGATCTTCAAACACACACACACACACACTGTATTAGGGGATCTTGAAATTATTATCCAATCATGTTAACTTGATGTACTCGCTTTTATAAGCATTAACCGGAAGCATCCGTCTAATAGACGAATACATAAAATATCTTTGTCAATTAACCCTCAACTCCCGTCATTGTAGATTAATACATCAATATAACGAGCTTAATTAATCCTAGTTTACAATATCCTCCCATAAATTTCAACTTATATTCCAAATAACCTAATCGTAAACTTAAATTATATCTAATTATCTAATCTTTAATTTAAAACTCTAATCTCAATAAAATCAAGTTAACATATATTAAACATAAACTGTATTAAATTGATAAAAAAATAATAATCTAATATATTTCTGAATTACCAACACAATAAACGGCGTGGGAAAACAACTGTAGCGCCCCTCACAGTGCACTGTGGACTCGAGCAGTGCACGGGCGCTTTTGTCCCTCGGGCGTGCGGCGTGAGGGGCCTGGCAGGCGGGGCTAATTTCGCCTTTTCCGTTTTTTTTTTTTAAAAAAAAAAATATTCGGATGGGAACAGTGTCATGACGGATTAGTCCCTGGTAATAGGACAAAATAACGGCTCCGGGCGAGGGGCACCGGCGTCATTGCGCGCGGCCAGACCGGCCCGGTCCGGTCCGGTCCGCCGCAACTTCCGATTTATTTATTATTTTCGGAAATGGCTAAAGACGGTTTTAGCCCCTAATAAGACAAAAACCATGAATTGGGTTCAGGGGTGGAACGGTAATTGGCCTTATTTTTTGAATTCTTTATTCGGCGACTGTCAGGGCGTGTGGCGCACGCGCCAGGCGGTTTTTCGCCTCACGCCCTGTTCAGGCGGCGCGTGCGATGTGATACGGTGATCAGAAATTGTCTACCGGTGGCCAGAACGATGCGCCGCCGTGTGGTCTTCCTCCCGCGGGGGTGCGTGTAGCCACAAGATGTCCGTGGACGCGGCGGAGGCCGGTTGAAGCCTCTGGCGACGTTTCTCTCTCTCCTGCACGTGCATGTGCAGGAGAGTCCCCCATGTTTTTCTGTTTTTCACTTCGGTCCCTCGGGTTTTAATTTCGTTTTTAGTCCTGATTTCTGTTATATAAGTTTTGATTTAGTTCGATTGGGTCCTCCGATTTTAATTAATTGAATGTCAAAGTTTTACTTCGGTCCTGCTACTTTCAATTTCCGGATTGGCTGTATATAGCTCAATTAATTCGGTACACAAGTTCCGATTTTTGCAATTTCATCCTCTGATTTCAAATGAGAATAAATGTAGTTTGCATTTCAGCCCTTTGACTTTTAATTTTGTAATTTAAGCCCTTGATATTTGATTGTCATTTCAGTCCTTATACTTTTATTTTTTTAATTTCTAGAATAATCCAAACTTTTGTCCATGTATATATAAGTGTATTTAACACAATAATAATAATAATAATAATAATAATAATAGTAATAATAATAATAGTAATAATAACAATAATAATAAAAATTTCATTATTTTTTTTCTTGCTCTTCTGTGTTTTTTATCTTTCTCCCGATAATTTGATAATATTTTTTGTTTTGCCGGTAATAGCAATAATAATTGTTTTCTTTTTTCTTTTGTTAAAATTTGTTGCATATTTTTAGTCTTTTATTTTTTTATTTTTCTTTCATTATTAACACAATAATAATAATAATAATAATAATAATAATTAAATTGTTTTTCTTGCTTGCTCTTTCTTTAATGTTTTTTTTCCTCCAGATAATTTGATACTTTTTTTTTACAGTGATAGCAATAATAGTTTTTGTTTTTTTTATCTTTTGTGAAAGTTTCTAGGATTTTTTTTTTCTTTCACTTATTTTTGTTTCTTTCATTATGAACATAATAATAATAATAATAATAATAATAATAATAATAATAATAATAATAATAATAATAATAATAATAATTTAATTCTTTCTCTTACTTATTCTTTTTTTAATGTTTTTTAGTTTTTTTTTCCAGGATAATATAATAATTATTTTGTCGTTTTCGAGGGGTTGATTCGTGATTACACTGTGCACAATGCGGCTAATAAAAAAAAAGCCAAAAACCGAAAACACCCCCACAAAAATAATTAGTGCGCGCTCTTTTATGATAGTTTATGACCCAATACCTATATTCTAAAAAATGTAATCTATGTTTACGTGACAAACTCAACTCAAAATTTTAAACATTTTATCTTTTAATCTATAATTTTTATTTACTTATATCATATAAATTTATCGTTATAAATTTAATTATGTTAATTTATATACAAAAAAATTCCCGCGGCAACGCGCGGGCAATTATCTAGTATAAAATATAGATGGTGATTAAATTTAAATTAAATTTTTAATTATTTTGAAGAGTCAACGGTAAGACGTCACTGTGCTAAAAAAGAAACGGCAACTGCTTTTTGTCAATTGTCAAATGCAGCCCCAGAGCCGAGGAATAGGTGTCTTTATCAATTGTCATTTCGTTAGGTAGGTACAGTGACACCACTCATTTTGGTTTCTATTACCTGTGTACGAGTTATTTGTTTGTATTTAATAACCCAATTGATGGTAACATAAATTATTTATTCAAACAAGTCCATTTTATTCTCTTAAATATATTTCGAAACATATCATTACAATCAATCTATTTATATATATAAAAAAATTTCCTTGGCATATTCCAAAAATATATCCAAAATTAGTGAAGTAAAATAAATGGTTAAAATTATAGCTGTTAAGTTTTACTTAGACAATACACTCGTAAAAAGACTAATAACTAAAATTTAAATTAGATTTTTTTTCAAATTAAATTGATCGAATATTAATATATAAATATGATTAACTTTTAATCTGATCAAATCAAGTCTAGAATTTTACAAGTTAATATTTAAAAAAATAGTTTATTTTAGATAAAAATAATTAAGGTTGATTGATATGGTTGAGTCTTACAACTATCATTAAAATTGTAGTTCGATATTCTTTTTAATGGACACGATTGAGTTTCATTCTACCATGTTATTTGGTGTTAATAATTTATGTAGATACGATGAACCACAAGATTTCATCGAATGGTTGAAAAAAGGCCATGTCAGTGAAATCACTGATATGGGATCTCCTGGATCCCCCCCTCCACGCCCAACTGCTCAACCAATGAGCTCCATCGTCCATGCCGACAACACCAACCCTCGAAGCAAATGTTTGACAAAACTTTCCAGATGATTTCTTTCTTTCTTCTCTCCCTGCAGTTCAAGCCGTCGCTCAGAAGCCAGGATAATAAATTCAAAGCAACCCTATCCTAAGCAAAATCAAAAGCTGGACATGGGGGGCAGCCCAAATATTGATCCGTTGAGGTTTCTTGTCTTGATATTACTCTCTCTCTCACACACCTATGCAGTAGCAGAAAACACCACCAGTACAGAAACTACATGTCCCGTGGACTTCAACTATGTGTTAAGAATCCCATGGAACAGAAGTCTTTGTCAGAACTTCCAACCTTCTGATCAAAATGACAATTCCAACACCTCCAGCAAGCCCCAGTGCTGTCAAAGTTTACTATCCCTGTTTGGGGTTGCTCTAGCCCAACATCTCAAAGAAGCCTCTTTTTTTCATCTCCCAAACTTGGCCACCTCTATTTCTTGTCTCCATGATTACCAGTCAAAGCTCAACTCTTTTCCTCTTGCCAACAATCTCGTCTCTTATTGCTTTGACCCTTTACAGTTTGTATCAACACCAAACATCTGTGCCCGTATAGAGTCATTTCAAGATTGGGTTGCTCGACTTGGTGAGTCAACTTCGCTTGATACAGCTTGCAATCCTGATCTCACTGATACTACAGCTTGTGATGGATGTGTTAGAGCTGGTTATAAAGCGCAGTCCTTGTTGTTGTCTATTGATGGTAATCAAACTCATGCTCAAGATTGTTTTTACTTTGCAATTCTTTATGCTGCCGGTATTGTTAATGAGTTTGGTCCTGAAAGTGATGGTGTCGTTTCATGTATATTGGGTTTGGAGTTAAATTCACGTGTTGGTTCAGCTAGTAAGGCTCATTCTGCTCGTGTTTTTGGCTTAACTGGTGCCGCTGTTGCTCTTTTGGTAATGTTTAGCTTGTTAGGATTGTATTTTTGGTATGATAAGAAATGGAGAAGGAAAAAGAATTCAGGGTTTGGTTTTGAAATAGATGAGCAGCAAGGGTCTAGGCCTAAACTGAGGCCGAATACAGGGTCAATTTGGTTTAAAATTCAGGATCTTGAGAAGGCAACAGATAATTTCTCGCAGAAGAATTTTATCGGGAGAGGTGGGTTTGGTTTTGTTTACAAGGGGACTTTATCTGATGGGACAGTGGTGGCTATTAAAAGGGTAATAGAATCTGATTTTCAGGGTGCTCCGGAGTTTTGCAACGAGGTTGAGATTATTAGCAACTTGAAGCACAGGAATTTGGTCCCACTCAGAGGGTGCTGTGTGATTGACGATGATGATGGAAATAATGATGAGAGAGGGAATCAAAGGTATCTTGTTTATGATTATATGTCAAATGGAAATCTTGATGACCATTTATTTCCATCATCAGGCAATCAAATTGGAAAGCAACCCTTAAGTTGGCCTCAAAGAAAGAGCATTATTTTGGATGTGGCAAAGGGATTAGCCTATTTGCACTATGGAGTGAAGCCTGCAATATATCATAGAGATATCAAGGGTACTAATATATTGTTAGATGATGATATGAGAGCAAGAGTTGCCGATTTTGGGTTGGTGAAGCAGAGTGAGGAAGGACAATCTCATCTTACTACAAGAGTGGCTGGAACTCATGGGTACTTAGCACCCGAATACGCTCTTTATGGTCAATTGACTGAGAAGAGCGATGTGTATAGCTTTGGAGTGGTTGTTTTGGAGATAATGTGTGGGAGAAAAGCTCTTGATTTTTCTTCAGTGGGTTCACCTCGTGCTCTCTTGATCACAGACTGGGCCTGGTCGTTGGTGAAAGCTGGAAAAGTGGAAGAGGCTTTGGATGCTTCTCTGTTGAGACATGGGGATTCTTCGAATTCAAATCCGAAAGGGATAATGGAGAGGTTTGTGCTGGTTGGGATTTTGTGTGCTCATGTTATGGTGGCTCTAAGGCCAACCATTCTTGTAGCATTGAAATTGTTAGAGGGAGATATTGAAGTTCCACCAATTCCAGATCGACCAATGCCTCTTGGGCATCCTCCTTTCCAGGCTGATGGCAATAACTTCAGCATCTCACCAGCATTGAGTGGACCAAAATTACATTCTGGAGACATGCTTAGGTAAGCACTAATGTCCTTAAATGCCATTTTTCTGCATTACCTAGTAGATCTTGAGAGGTGGAAGAATGCATGTAGCAGGCCTCTTTCAAGAGTTGACCTCCATTTCCAGGAATGAGCTGTAAAGAAGCTGCATCTAAAAAAATGTTGAGCCATTGAACGGTATGGTCACTATGTGGAGGTTAATTCCTGAGCATCTCAAGTTAGGACTTGAGAGCTTACGGTGTTATTGGTTGTGGCAGAATTTAGTCAGAGACTTGCCAACACTGATGCTTTGATGTTCTGAAGCACCCAAATTTTGGCAACGATCGGTAGTGAATATAAAATATTTTTTTGTTTCATCTGCTACTGTGGATAAAATCATTGCCTTAAAGCACCAGTTTGGTTGTATAAAGATTGAATGGAAAGGCAATAGGATTGGAAACTAAATTTATGACAAACCATTTCTGAGAAAATAGAAGCTTACCATAAAACTCCAAAACTGTAGATAAGTTTGCTTTTTGTAATCAGGTTTCCTTTCTTGGTTCTTTGATTAATGAATTTTTCTCCATTCATCCAGGAAGTTGATGAATTGTCAGTGAAGCTGCAAGGACCTTAAACCATTCACATGTTTTCAAGCAACATATGTTCTGTTTTCAATCAAATATATGTTCCCCTGTAAATCTTACCGTGGCTGCTCACCATTGCTCTTTCTGTTTTCTGTTCATACAAAGTTTTCTGTATATTTCTTTCACTTCCCTATTCTGTGTGTCTGTTCTTTACTTGGATTTTAATAATCAGTCCAAGCTGCAAATGTCCAGCCTTGATAAATTCTGCAGAACTAGAGGATATCCATTTTTTTTTTTAATAGGATCATTGATAACATTAACATTAAAGAGAAATTGCAATGAATTTTCATGTGACCTGAGGCTAAATGAGATGGCCATATCAAGACTGGTAAGCAAAACACAGTTCAAATAACCTTACTATGAACAAAAATGGTTAGCAGGCCAATTCCTGAAAAAAGCTAAGCCCAAAACTAAACTAAAACGAGGTCAGGTTGGGGTTGATTTCCAAAGACTCGGAATATATGGCAAGAAGCTCAGCTTCGTTTCTAGTCGAGCATACCAACAGGACATGAGAAAATAAAAATTAAAGACCATATCACCAAAGAAATGAAACTGATAAGTAAAGGTTAACAGGTACATAACTTTCAGGAATGCCACTGAAGAAACATTTAAGCCGACAAGAACCAGTTCATTAATTTCTATCTTGTCAAGCTGAACCAAAACTTCCAAGGTTTTCAATTGTCTGGTTTCTTGCCGGTTGTGTGTTTTCTGAAAGAGATCATAACAAGGGGCTAGTGTGTTTGGCTTTGTGGTAGCTTTTGAGGCTGTGGATTGAAAAGTTTCCTACAAAATGTATATTCTTCTTAACTAGGATTTCAAGAAAGAGTTTAAGGCAAAATCATGGTGTGTATTGATTAACAAAATACTTTCAAATATGTGGTTCGGACGAAATGTAAACCATATAATGCCAAGCCACATTCACCACACAAACAAACGGAGTCTCCAAACTAGTAGAATACTAGAATTGATCAAGTTTAATTTTGCAGGTGAAGAAATACCTCTGTGTTGATGACGCTATGGTTCATCAATTGATCCCATACCAGAATTCAACAGATATTATATGTATTTCTGTATTTTAAAAGTTTGAAGATGCCAAATATTTCCCTCTCATTCTTACAAGAAAATATAAGACTCCCAGGATCTTTTCAATGACATTTTCAGAGAGATGTCAACAATGGTGGTCGAAAAGACCATTCATACGCTTACTTCTCCAAGCTTTTATTGTTGAATTTCTGAACAGAGATTATGGAGGTGGAGGTGACTTTAGTTGCTGAAACTAGTTGTTTTCTGGGCCTCTGGCCCCATTTTGAAACAAAAATTAAAAGGAATGGTGACGATTAGACGTGGGAATCCTGAAATGCATGCAGTCTCTCTCTAAATTGGCACTTGGTGTTTTTTTGTTTTCAAATAACAAGGTTCACAAGTAGCCTTGGCGTGTCCATAGCAACCGCAGGAAACAGGGTGAACACCACCACAAGTTTTGGCCTGATGACAACACATAAAGGTGTTTAGCACTGCATTTTAATTGTATTTTTGAAAGAAATTTTTATTTTTATTTTTATTTTCAATTAAAAATTTTGATATTTTTAGATCATTTTCATGTGATGATATTAAAAATAATTTTTAATACATAAAAAATATTATTTTAATACATTTATAAATAAAAAAAATACTTTCAAAAACAATCTCAACTATATTTTGCCGATCAGTTAATTTTCGCTAAATTGAATGTTCCAATAAAGCGATATTACAACATTTACTGCTACCAGAGCAAAAAACAGGCTTACTTGAATGAAAAAGAAACTGTCATTAAAATGCAAATGGTCAAATACCAATTCGCATTGCGATAACTCATTTATAGGTTGTTCTTAAAATATATTTAAAATAAAAATAAAAATGACAACAACAAAATAGGTGACATGGTGGAAAAATAAATTAGAGATTTTAGATAGGTTCGAGAGTCTGATCGTATCTCTATCGTGTCCAAAAATAAAGAAAAATGTAGATTAAAGACTAAAATAAATAATTATCAGATAAATTTGCATAAAAATTAAATCAAAATGCATAATTATATTTTTTTTTAATAGGCCAATTTAATTTAATCATGGCCAAATTAAATATTAATTATGTTTAGGTATTTATCTAGGATCCAATTGAAGGATTTAATTAAATACAAGGACTTGATTATACTTTAAATTGGTTAAATTAATTTCATTCAGATCTTAATTGGTGAAAAATTAAGTTTTGAAAGCCTAATTTGGGTTAAATTAGGAAAATTGGAATTTTCGAAGATGAAATTTAATTTTATACCAAGTCAAATGGTTGAAATTGAGAGAAATGCAATAAAATCATAGTCATCATAAGATAAATGATCAAATTGAACCTTGGTAAGAAAAGGAGTCAGACGACGTGTCATCTAGTCACTACACCTTTCTTCCCCAATTTTTCACTAAAAAAATAATGTTTTGATACCAATTTTGCAGCGCATTTAATGTCTTTATCCACCATCAAATTTGACAAAACTTTATGTGAAAATGATCCTCTGATTGTTGACTATACTTGTGTATGGTCACTTTTGATTGATTCACACCACACACGCATCAGACAACTTAACATAGCTGTCAAATTTGCTAGTTCCTTACATCTACATTAAGCAAATGGTTAGGATGGTTCTATTTTGAAAATTTTACCCCGGTGTAGACTAGATTACATTTTTTCTTTAGGTATAAATAGAGGTGAAATCTATGGTCAGTAAAGGAAGAAATTAGTAGCCAAAATTAAATAAAAAACTGTTTTCTTCCCGGTTTTCCTCCTTATTATCATAACTCCTTATTGAATATCTCATTTTTAATACTTTTTGCATCATGTTTTGTATTTTAAACGTCATTTCAAAATTTTGATTAAAAAAAAAATTGCCTTAGAGCATCTCCAGCGGGGATGCTATCCCCGCATGCAAAAATAAAAAAATAATTGTTTAGCTATTTTATCTACACTTTTTACACTGCAAAGGGGATGCCATTTGCAGAGGTAAAAATGGCATCCCCTCCCTGAGCTGCTATTTGTAGCAGCTCAGGAGAGCAAGCTAAAAAGGTGGCCCCACCTTGGGGCCATCTTTTTTATATATTATAATATATATATATATATATATATATATATATATATATATATATATTAGAAAATAATGTGATTATATCAAAAATATTTATTTTTATTTAAAAATACCTTAACAAAAGAGTAAAAAATTATATATAAAATTAATAATTATATTGTTGGAGGGTTTTTTAAAAACAATTATTTAATTATATAACTTATTCCTATTAATTGTATAGTCAATGACATAATTAAACTACATACAAAATAATTTCACTATATTTAAAATAATATAAAAAAAATGGCTCTCCAAAATGGTTTTTATTACTGGAGCACACATCAATAAAAAAGCCATAAATATATTATTCAAAGTGTCATTTTAAAGATTTGCCAATTCAAAATAACATTCCTCGCTGGAGATGCTCTTACCCCGTTACCTCATCTGACTGTGCGCTACCGTATCTGATTCCATTTGAGAAATCACTGTTTTTTCAAAGGTGCGATGGGAAGATGGTAGCTGCCGAGAAGGAGGTTCATTCAAATTATATGAAATTGTTAACAAGCTTATCTTATCAGTGTTGATTGCTGGCCAAGTACGACTTTACCGCAATGAGAATTATATTTTTAAAAATGTAAAAAAAATCTTAAGAATGTAAGAATTTTTCCAAAACACTATAAATCTGGACATAATCTTTGTCAAGTGCGAACTTCTGATAAAATATATAAATTTTAAATTGATATAAATTTATTTATTTAATAGATTTACATGAAAATATAATGATTTTTTAATAAAAAAAAATATTGTTAAGCAACACAAATTTTTAAGAATAAGACAAAAAATAAAAGATAACATTGAGCCAAAAAAAAATTTCAAAACATTAATTCAGGATATTAAATTTGAAATATTATACATAGAGAAGTTGCAAAACTCAATTCTTAATAAATACTACATAGAATGATGAATTATTTAATTATTATTCTCATTGTTATTATTATAATTGTTAAATTGTCTTTATCATTATTGCAACTACAATTACCATTATTATAAATACTTAATATTATAATTATTATTGGCATACTTTCGTTGTCACCATTAATATTGTTATCATCATCATCATCATTATCACAATAACTATTATTATCTCAATCATTATTACAGTTATTATCATCACAGCTATAACTAATATTATCACTATTTTCATTTTTATTATTACTATTATCATTATTATTAGTATCATTATCATCTCCGTTATTGTCATCATGATTATTACAACTATTATGATTACTAACACGACTATTGCAAGTAATATTATTAAAATTATCATTAGTATTATTATCATTATCATAATTATTTTTGTTATTATTTGTATTCTTAATGAGTTATTGTTATCACTATCATCACAGCTATAATTATTAATATCATAAGCACTATAATCATTGCAATAAATTATTATTAGTAATGTCATTATCATTATCATGATTATAACAGCTAAAATAATAAATAATTATTATTATTATTACCTAAACAATAAAAATGATTAAATTATCCCAAAAAATAAAATACATCCCCCCCCAATACTTTAACAAAAGAGCAAGCAAGAAAACAATAAAAATAACTAAATCACTAAATATATTATTATTACCTAAACAATGAAAATCATAAAATTATTCTAAAGAATAAAATAAAAACCAAAAAATTTAACAAAATAGCAAACAAAAAATAAAAATAAAAATGACAACCAAAATAAATATTATTAGCATAAAAAATCATTTGATTTGAAGAACAAAACAAACCAAAAAAAAACAGAACAAGGGAAAAAAAAAGGAGTATCAGTTTTTAGATGATCATCAATACAAATTAAAATTTAAAAACTAAATTGAATAAAAATAAAACCTCAATAAAAGAGAAGATGATCAAAATTAAATCAAAACTAAGAGTATAGATACATAAATATGAACAAATAATAGGGATTCTTTCAGAATAATTGAAAAAATTAAAGGAATTAAAACAAAATAAAAAATTAAAAGAATAAGAACCAAAATAAAAAAAATAAAATATATAATTAATTTGACAAAATTGAAACAAATCAACACTTCTATAGAAGAAATCAGGATGACAAAAGAAATAAAAAAATCAAGGATTGAAATGCATAAATCAAAAACATAGAGGACTTGTATGCATATTCAGTTCTAGAAGAGAGAAAATGGGGAAAAAACAATCGATCATCAGCAAGCCTTCGACCACCATGCACCAACATGATGAAGAGGTCATAGCGGTGCATCCGGTGAGATAGTGGTCAGACATTTTTAGCATGACGCTTCACGCACTACCTGTATGGCACGGATAGAAGAAATTTTCGACGTGTTAGGCAGACGCGCCAATATTTTTTTCAGAAAAAAAGTATAAAAAAATAAAAAATTACTAAAACACTCCGGAAGCCTATATTAATAACAGAAAAACACATGCGCTAATACCAAATACCCCTTGGCCAACTCCTTGTTTTTGTCTTTTCCGAGGGAAAAATAGTGTTTTCATCATTCATAAAATGGGAAAACCAACAATACCCTTGTCGGCAACTCTATTTTTTCATCTCATTTAAGGGCACAAGAGTCATTTTATTATTCATTAAAAATGAAATGTCCATAATACCCTTATCCTGCTAACGGTTTTTGACTTAACACGGGAGCAAAACCGTAGTTTTTAAACATGGGAAAGACAAAAACACCCTCGAACTCAGAAATTAATTCTTATGAACTAGATGACATAACAATAATTGCATTGCTACAATCCACAGTGAATTGTGTCTAGAGTTATAAAAAATCATCCACATGTGGTTTAGCTTTTTTCTTAGCTGAATGGCATGACAATAGTTACATTGTTGCAATCCATAGTGAGTTCTGTATCAATGAATCATCGACATGGTTTAGTTTTTTTATTAAATGAAAGTCATATATTAGTAATTACACTATTACAATAGAGCAACCGTGAATCATCCTCACGTGGTCTAGTTTTTTCTTGATGTATAATATCCAGCAAGCAATCATAATTCCATGCAAAGCGTGGAGAATTCACTGAAAACAACTGCTTATGCCAGATCAGGTGGAGATTGATTAATGGGAACGAGAAAGAAACTAGTCCAGATGACAGCTTGAAACCTAAACTTATAGATTTTAGTAAACTGCATTGAATGCTGATTACAATTGCCCGATAAGTGAGTAAAATACATTGATCAATGCTGATTGCACCCGATAAGTGAATAAGGAAAATAGAAATAACGAGGTCCGATTGCCATTGTTCCCATGCATCCTTGATTATTCAGCTGTAAGATGCTGAGGTCTTAGATGCGCCCAAAGCTACATAGTATTTTTATATATTAATATCAAAAATAATTTTTAAAAAATAAAAAAATATTATTTTAATATATTAATATCAAACAGCGTCCACCAGAAATTCTTTAGATTTCAGTCTACACTCCTGCCATGTTAAGCAGCATAAAAACAAGCCCAGCAGAGCATTCACTGGATCAAAATCTCAATTATTTGAAACTCTTCGAACGTCAAACACCATTGCACCCATCCTTTCACCCTCGATACAACTCACTCGGAATCAATGATACCCTTTTATCAAAACCCACCAGTAATAAATCCAAATTTAGATTCATTTATTTTATATCCTAGTCTGTCTCTTCAACCAAATTAACACTTTCATATAATTGTCCCAGCTAGTTTAACAACTTCATATTGGATAAGCATCCATGAAAGATATGATATGGGATAACAAGGAGGTGGCGCCATGATCTGCAAAATGTGGCCCAATTAAGGAGCATGGCAAGGCACTGATCTTGAATGACTTGAAAATTCATAAAGACAGGAAGATGCTGACTTTTCAACTGGTTGATGAACAATTTGATGTCATTTTGTTTCTTATCTGTTCTTGGTGGGGGAAGACAACTCTTTCATGACTCTCTATCTTAAGAGCTATGGGATTTTCATAGCCATAGCACCATATTTATACATCTCTATTATCAACCGTAGTTGAAGTTTTTGTAATTATCCAGTGGGCGAATGAAAGGGAATACATCTCTTTGTATTTTTTATTTTAAAAGTACGAAAACCCATTCAGATTTTCTTACAAAAATATATTTATTTTACGTTTGAGTAAGAAAAGTTGAGGTTTATTAAATGGTAAACAAAATGACCCAATTAAAAAAGATTTTGAGTGGGAAACAAAATCCAATCAAAAAAAGAAAAGGACTTAGAATATTAAAAAAAGAAAAAGTTGAGGTGGTTGTAATTTCCATCTAAATTTTTTTTGATAACCGGGGTGTCCGGGTCAGCTTACACCCACCACAACTAATCTCCGGATTCACTGAACATCCTGCAAACCCAGTGAGCATGTAAGGTATCACGGGGTGACAGACATGCATGGTAGGACTTGAACCCTGGTGCAGAGAAAATAAACAAATCCCTTTAACCGTTAGGCCAAGACCCCACTTGCAGATCACGAATTGTTGTTGCTACCACCAGGGATTTGTATTTAGTGAAGGTTCGGAGGTATGGTTGGGATTGTTTTTAAAAATATTTTTTGTTCAATAATGAATCAAAATAATATTTTTTTTATTTTTTTAAAAATATTTTTTATATCAGTATAAAAAATAATTTAAAAATAAAAAATCATTTTTTTTCAACAATATTTTTGAAACAAATTGTCAAACACCACCTCGGATACTGGTGTGCAGGTGTTATCCCAGACAGAGACAGAAGCTACGATATTTTCGAATGCATGGCCACGTGGTGAAACCAACAGTGAAAGAATAGCTGGCCACCAAAAAGTAGGGTTTGTTTTTCTATCCGACCTCCCAAAAGGATGTGATGCGTTGTTTATTTTTTTATTGTTTGATACAATAATAATGATTTTTTCATCAAACAATATTCACTTAATTAAAGTATATTATAAAAGTATATTGCTTCCCATGCATGTAGTTCTCTTCGGTGAAGGCACCATCTATCTATGTTACGGGTCCAACCTAAACCACTCTCCATCTTATCTTTCCCGGTAAGCGTGTCATGTTAGTAAAAAAACCATTTTATATCCAATAAAAAAAACTCTTCGTCGTATCCATTTGCAGGACGTAGCTCTTCTTACAGTGGCTTGTTGACCTTCCTTTTCTCATATGATTAATTCACTTTCGAATAGTATAATTTGACTCAATTATATGATTTAATATTTTATTCTAGATATAAGAATTATAATAAGTTATCAATTAAATTTAAATTATATGTGAAACTAAATTTAATTCAACATATAATATGGTTCTAAATAGACAATAAATCGCATCACTCGTCTTTAAAATAAGATGTGAAAGCAATTGTAACCATCGATATCCATCATATAAAGAAAAGATAGATACAAGAAATGAGAAGGATGAATAGGATAGAGGGAATCAAAAGAAGAGCTGTGTTTTTTATTATTTTTAAAGTGTTTGGTGTGATTATCTTAATTATTATCGTGTATATCTTTTTTTATATGATGTAAGTATAGGTATTTATAGCTTTAGCATCATATAATTGTTTCTAAACCCTCGAGGGATTTGTTTTGCAGGAATATTAATGAGTGCATTACCAAAATATCTATGTCAACTATATTGTTAGCTGAGAGATTTATCGACTAGCAATTCAGATTCAGTGGATCTGATGAATGCTTGGGGCATGGCATTTGCTGCATCCTCATCATGGCAGGGAAAAGCCAGCGTTGACATGACATTACTAGAGAAGGTGTGGGTACTTAATTCATCATCCAGCAAGTGAAACTGACTATTTGAGAGTCTTTTTTGAAAATATTTTTTATTTTAAAATATTGTTTTTTAAAAAAAATTTATAAAAGAAGACAAGAAATAAGGTTACGGTAGTCGTGGGCTAGAGAGATGACGAGAGAACTTACCAAAAGTCAAGATGTGATTGATGCATGGAATTCTTTTCTTATGAAGATAATCCGTGATCTAACTATATATATAGTTTGAACCTTATTATTATTTTTCTATTACTATTACTTTATTAAAAAATATAAACAAGTATTTTTTTTATTACAATGATTATTGGACTATACTTAGCACGATATAATATATTAAGTAAGGGGTTAAAATATTTTGAGATTATTATTTTTCTTCTTTTTAATAATTGTGTTTAGTATCATAAAAAGCATATTGTTTTTATTCAGTAATAAATAATAGTCTTAGATTAGTATGTATATTAATTAAGATTATTTTTTAAAATAGTTTTAGAAACATTAAACTTGCTTAGATATGTCAAGGTAAAGCTGGCTAGATATGAAAGCTTAATGTATTGTTATCCAAAATTAAAGAAAGAACAAGGAAAAAAAAAGATAGATGTTAAGCTTAATTTTGGGGCTAATCCTCAAAAGAACAAGAAAAGATTATCTTTTGGAATGTGAATTGGATAGTTGGCATGTGATATGAGTTCAAAAAAAAAAAAAAAAAGTCATTCACCCTACGAGTTCAAGAAAAAAAAAAAAAACTTTGATGAACTTTCTAATCTCAGGTTTTCAAACTCATAACCAATGAAATCTTCAAATTAAAAAAATTCAATTTCTAATAAATTTATTGTTGAAAGATGAAATATATATAAAAAAAACCTTTCAATTTTTTTTAAATAATCAAAAGAATAATGAAAAAATATGTTAAAGAAAAAAGAAATGAAAGAGGATGAAATCATAAGAAAAATCAATTTAAAAAATTATCTCAAATAAAACCAATAACATATAAAAAACAAGGACCAAATCTAACAAATTAAAAAAAAAATGATGATGAAATAAAAATAAAATTTTAATTTTATAAATTATGTTAAATAAAACAAATAGTAATTAAAAAAATATAAATCAAATATAAAAATAATAATTAAAAGGATACTTTGATTTTACAAACCTTGATTATATATATATATAAAAAAAAAAACTTTGATTATACACCTACTACCCTAAATTAATATTTCAACCATTTGATTTGGTTTATGAGTAAGTGTAACATTTCTTTGCAAACTCGCACGTAAAACCCATCTCATCAAATCCAACAGCACACATCTAGTCAAAAGGATTGGTTAGAACAACAGATTGGTCTAATAATAAGAGATTTTTTTATCCATGAAATTGAGAATAAATATCTTATTTATCACAGTATATAAAAAAATTTATCTCACCTCAAAATTTAAGCTGTTAAATAAGGTATTAATATATGATTTATATTATTTTTTAATACATACTCTCAAATGAAAAAAAAATTGGGCTTGAAACTTGCACACAAATCTATAATATCTTATGCTTAATTTTTATCAAATAGAATAAGGGTGATTAGATTCGAACTGTGACCGTTGGGTCAATAAGACTCTTATACTATATCAAAAAATTATTTTATCTAAAAGTTTAAGTTATCAGGTAAAAACCCGGTATATAGTTTATATTATTCTTCAACACTATCTATAATTAATAGCAAATTTACTTCTCCGGTCCTAACACATTGTGACTTTTCCATTTTACTTGACATATTTTCTCAATTTAGTCAATTTTCAATAATATTTTGGCATATTTTCTTCATTAACCAACTTCCAATAATTATTTTTTAGAAAAATCCCTTATTTAACTCAATAGGAGAACCTATTGTTTTTTTTATAAAAAAAACCGAATATTTTTTTAACAATCTTCAAATACAATGATGAATTAAATTAGGTCACCCGGTTGAATTTGAATACCTGGTTGTGTGGTTAGAATTAAATCTAGGCGTGCGGAGTTGTGAGAATTAATGGAGTTTTGAGCCTTTTCAACAACCTATGAGTTGATCCATCGAGACTTATGGTGGCCAGCTGGTCTTGAGTGTTGACTCGCAACTTGGCTGGCTCACCACCCACTCTCCAGTCATTAAAGACAGTCTTTGATAATACTCCAAGTTTTTAAATAATCAATTGTATTAGCATTACATGAAAAATATATGATGCTTGATATATATATATATATATATATATATATATATATATATATATATATATATATATATATATATAAATATTTGTTATTGTTATATTGATATCAATAATATAATAACAAAAACAATGTTTTTATTTTTTAAAAATAGAAACCCCGCTCTCTCTCTACTTTTCAGCTCATTGCATCATTACCAGCCCTTACGACCACCGTGCATTTCCCTTAGGCCGTCTTCCTCCGCCACAAATCACTACCCTCACTTCTTCTTCAATCTTTGTCACTGGCAATCCACCCCTGCCACTTCCTGCACTTTTCCTTCAACAACTTCATGGTAGCCATTTTTCTCTTTCATAGTATTTTAGCGTAAGTTGATATCGCTTTAGGAGTGACGCCACGTATCTGCTTTCTTAATTGTATTGTTTCTCTAATTATTTTGCTAAAACAAATTGACAGCTTTTTTTTTTTGAAAGAATTTTTGGACAGTTTATATGTATCTCGATTAATCTTATAATTTTAAAATTAATGATCAATTAAAATTTTTAGTAATTCTAACCGATGTGAGACTCAAACTAATAATATTTGTAGAGCAAACTCGGATCTGATCATTGAGTCCCTACAGGATCCAAATTGATAGCTATGCTAATTTTTTTTTAAAAAGAAATCAAGAAGAAAGGTAAAAATAATTAATTTAATCAGCCAGTATGACTTTGCAATAACCAATACGAATTCATGTTTCTTTTTTATAAAAAAAGAAAAAAGAAAACATTTTTTAATGGACACCTGGATTAAATTTTAATATATTTTTGGTAATAATTTATGTAGATCCTAGGCGGAAAAAAAAGAGGAGGAGGCGGAGGAGGAGGAAAGTTCAACTGCCGGCTTTTCTTTTTGGTGTTCGAATTATCTTTTCTGCTTTGTGCTCCCACTCTTTTTATAAAGAATGTTTACATGTGTAAAAACTATTCATTTATTCAAGATTGTTATCTTCTGTTCATACTATCTTCTTTTTCTCATATTTTAATTAAAAAATCAAATTTATACGACCAATTTGACTTGCTGGGTCCCCATTAATCGGCAAACTTTGTACTTTTCTCACAGAGCCTTCGGCTAATGATTACAGAAAACTACTAATCTTATAGTATTAGAAGTTTCTAATGACTATAGAGTTAATATTTGTTATTGTTTTTTAATATAATAATTTAAAAATATATAAAAAATAATTTAAAATAATTTTTTTTTAATTTTTTCTAAAATATTTTTGAAATACAGTTCTAAATAGGATCGGATTTAAATGAAGAAATAAAAAATTAAAGGAACGTAAGAAATAAAAATTGCCAGCAATAAATTCTTTCATTTCAATTACTACTTTTTTTTTTATCAAATGAACGTTATTAACTTTTCAGCTATAAATTAAAAGGGTTAATATAAGTTAATCAAAATGATATCATTTTATTTTTTAAAATAATAAATTATAATAATATCATTTAAAAAACCATATTTTAACAGTTATTTATGTTAACTTTGAATTGATTTTTTTAAAACTTTACTTAGATTAAAATCGAGTTAAATCATATTTAATAAATCTTCTATAAATACCATTTATCTAGAATTAACACTTTTTGTCTTTCAATATCGACATACTTAACTCTTAAATCATTTTTTTTTAAATGATACAAATTAACCCTACAAATATTTTTTTAGGAAAATCTCTTTTTCTTAAATCTTTTTTAAAAAATCTAGACGACCTCTAACATTTATTTCCTTACCTCGTGCTTCTACTACTGAGGCAGCTGGCATGCAGCACCGATACACGTACACCACTAGATTTCCATCACTGCGAGGCTGCTACCTCTGCAACTCAATTAAGGAAGCATCAATTCTAATGTCATTATAAGATCTAACTACTCAATTTATTAAGAAAACGCGTGTTCTTTTTTTCTTTTTCATTTTTCAAAATCAACTCTTTTGGCTTTACTCGACCCCTCCCTACCTTTTCATGGTATATAAATTCATCCCCACACCACAAACTGTGCTAAAAAAACCCATCCCTACCCTCTCCCCTTCTCTCGATCTTCCATGATCTCTCCTTGTTTTTTCATAGAAAAGATGCTTCTCCTCTTCGTCTTCCTTGCCTCTCTGTTCCTGATCTCAACCCAGGAAACCCTAATGAAAAATGACTCTCTTTCCCTCTCTTTCCCTCTCACTTCCCTCCCTCATTCTCCACAAACCTCTCCAAATTTCTACTCTTCCTTCATCTCCCAAACCAGGAAAACTCCAGCACACAAAAGCGCAGCGTCCTCTTCATCGCCATTTAACTACAGGTCAAGATTCAAGTACTCGATGATATTACTGGTGTCTCTCCCTATAGGGACACCGCCACAGTCTCAGCAAATGATTTTGGACACAGGTAGCCAGCTGTCATGGATTCAGTGCCATAAGAATGTTCATAGGAAACCCCCACCTCGTACTGTCTTCGATCCTTCTTTGTCTTCTTCGTTCTCAGTTCTACCATGCAATCACCCGCTTTGTAAGCCCAGAATCCCTGACTTTACCCTGCCAACTTCCTGCGACCTGAATCGTCTGTGCCATTATTCTTACTTCTACGCTGATGGAACGTTAGCTGAGGGCAATCTTGTGAGAGAAAAGATTACATTTTCCACGTCTCAAAGCACCCCTCCCTTGATCCTAGGTTGTGCCGAGGATACAAGTGATGACAAGGGTATTTTGGGAATGAACCTTGGGAGGCTGTCCTTTGCTTCCCAAGCTAAAATAACCAAGTTCTCGTATTGTGTACCCACCCGGCAAGCTCGGCCCGGTTTCACACCAACAGGATCGTTTTACTTGGGTGAAAACCCGAATTCAGCTCGGTTTCAGTATATTAGTCTTTTGACTTTTCCCCAAAGTCAGCAGATGCCCAACCTGGACCCTTTGGCTCACACTGTTGCTTTGCAAGGGATCAGGATTGGCAACAAAAAATTAAATATCCCGGTCTCAGCCTTCCGGGCTGGTCCTAGCGGGGCGGGTCAGTCCATGATTGACTCCGGGTCCGAGTTCACTTACTTGGTGGATGAGGCTTATAATAAGGTGAGGGAGGAGGTGGTGAGAAGGGTGGGGCCGAAATTAAAAAAGGGCTACGTGTACGGTGGTGTATCCGACATGTGTTTCGATGGGAAGGCGATGGAGATCGGGCGTCTGATAGGCAATATGGTGTTTGAATTTGAAAAGGGTGTGGAGATAGTGATCGAGAAGGAGAGGGTTTTAGCAGCTGTTGGTGGTGGGGTCCATTGTGTTGGGATCGGGCGGTCAGAAATGTTGGGTGCTGCTAGCAATATAATAGGAAATTTTCACCAACAAAATCTATGGGTGGAGTTTGATATAGCCAATCGTAGAGTGGGCTTTGGTAAGGCTGATTGTAGCAGATCAGTGTAAGAAAACACGAGTGGTGTGTGACTGTGTGGTACTCGGGTAGATATTAGATTGTAATGTATATGGGGCCAGGAGAGTTAATCAGGTATTAAATGTAATACTGTACAAATGGAAAATATCAGTACGGTCTTTTCGTGTTCACCTGATCCAATGGCCCACATCAAACTAACATTTAGGCCCTATATCAATCTTTCCGAACGTTTGTCCCCCCTTCAGTGTGTACGTGCTCATGTTAAATGTTAAATGTTTATTTTTTTTTTATATATATATTAAGCTCTCCCTTGTATCGATATGTATACCCATTTTCTACTCTTCGAATTGTTTTCCTAGTCAATAAATTAGCTTAGTAACTGGTTGATCTAGGTTTTTCTAAGGCCATGTTAATAGAAAATTTAATTTTTTTAATTAAAACTTAGGATTTGAAATTGGATGGAGCCATGATCATCATATAGAATAATATGGTGATTATAATTTTTTTTTCATGTTAACTATTTATACCAACAACTTAATTGTCTAATTAATGACTAATTATAGACCATAGAATCCTATGTATATACAATTTGCCATAATTTTTGTTGCCCAGGTATGCAAATAATGACAACGTGTGTGTGCTAGGAAGGGAAAGTGGTAGGAATTTAGAAGAAGAAGAAGAAGAAGAAAGGGGCCATGAGCATTCTTTTGTTGTTAATTCGAAGAGCATTCTTCTGGTAATTTTATTTTCTATTACTGGATTACATAAATAAAGCGTTTTATTTATTTACTTTTATGTAAAATAAAATAAAAAAATCCTTGTAATAGTCACCGTATCAGCACTTGCCACCTTTCTCTTGGTAAAATTCGAACAGCACTTGGCATGGCCCCCCTTGCCATTTCTATCTACAACATCATCATATTATTGGTTTTCATGTCACTGGTAGCAAGGAAATTGAAATCTTATAAATAAATTACAAAAAATATAATTAATTTATAATTGGGGAAGGTGAATGAAAATTACAAAAAATACAACGGCCCGCGGTCTCAGCTATCCATACATGCCACGCATTATGGTCTTACAAAAAAAACCAACATGTTATGTTTCTTCTGTAAAATTAAAATCACATAATCGTCCTATATATGATAAATAAATAAATAAAAGATATCTTGCCAATCTATGTTATGAACAGTACTTGTAAGTTAAAGCCACGTGTGTTGTTATGGAAAACCACCTAACAGATACTTTATTAATAAAAGATAGTTTTATACTTAGTTTGAAAGTTAGATTTAAGTTATTTTTTTAAAATATTTTTTGCTTAGAAATATATTAGAATAATATTTATTTTTTATTTTGGAAAATTAGTTTTAACATCAGCCTATCAAAATAATTTAAAATAACAAAAAATATTTTAAAATAAAATAAAAAATAATTGTTTTTGGTGGATAAAGGTATCTTAAGTTTTATTTTTTCTTAACTAGCATGAGAATTCAATTTTCTGAAATTTTCATTTCATATCTTCTCATGTTTTTTTTTCAATCTCAATTAGATGAATAAACGTAATCATAATATATAAAATTAATCTAAAAATGCCACCATAATTGTTTTTTTAAAAGAAGAAGAAGAAGAAGACATGGAGGGAGGTTATGGTGGGTTATGAAAATGTCCACTTATTTTATCATGGTGGGGTCCTGAATAGGTGGGTGCGTGCCAAGTGGACGACAGCTTATTCAAACTCTTTCGCCGACTCAAACTGCAACCCTGTAGCTGTATCCTTGTGTTCCCAACATTCACATGACGAGATCACTGGGAAAGACTTTTGTCATAACCTCCAACAGCTTCATCCACGTGTCTATAGATTAATTTATAAAACTTATAATTTAAAGTTTGAGTTGACTTTTGAAGGCATGTTTAAATTACTCGGTTTTTAAAATATTTTTTAAAAATAATAATAATAATAATAATTATTATTATTTTTTTAGATATTTTAATATCAAAAATAATTTTAAAAAAATAAAAAAACATCATTTTGATATATTTTTAAATAAAAAATATTTTAAAAACAATATCAAATAGACTCCTAAATAGTTGTTTATTTAAACTGAAATTGATGATAATTAATAGACTTCAGTTGAACTAATAAATTTAACTTAATCCTATTCGAATTTACACTGAATAGAAAAACATAATATTAACTTGAATTACGAGTTAACTAGAAAATTTAATAATTTATTTTTAATTCATATCTTGTCGTCTTTTTCCTCGTTGATCTCCTGTTTACCAATCCTCTCGGCGGCAAAAACTGGATCCTGGTATCTCAGCTATTACCAGTAAATCAACTCGCTCTTGGCTGTAGCCATAATTCTTGGACAATTATCATCATTATCATCATGGAAATGGTGTGAGAGATGAAGAAAAACTAGTAAAAAAGTCAGGAAGGTTATTCAATCCTTTTCAACAGTGAAAAATCAATAATGGTGTGCCAATATCAATTCCCAAAAATATAATTATTTTTTCTCTTAACTTCTTAAACCTATCCACGTAGCCACTTGTATCGTGAATCATCGGTAAATCATGATTTGTCGGTCACTTTTAAGTTTAACCATTGATCTGCCTTCCACCACCTTTAAGTGGATTCTTCCTTTTCTTTCGAAGAAGCAACACAAAAGTGATCGGTGCATAGGCATGGATAGATTCATGATGCACTTGTAGAATCCATGCGTAAGAATTGACAACTGCCTGTCCCATTGTTTTCTTTTTTTCTTTCGTGACAAAAGAAGTTTCGAGGAAAAACTTTCACTCTTGTGTTTGTGCTGAAAATTAATTTGTATTCCACGCTTTAATTTTAAGTCATATAGTGAGCTGTTCATTTTTTAATACGATAATAAATAAAATCTTAATTATTTTATATTTTTATAAAAAATATATATTTTATTTTGACATCACTCACAGTAATGTAAGGATAAAATATGGAAATAATTTGCTACACGATGGTCAAAGATTATAAATGTTTAACGAAGTTTTAAATTAAGATATAATGAATCATCTAATCATAATAACAAAAACCAAATTATTTTTATTATCCATATCATCAAGTCAATAATTGGATAACTAATTTTAAAAGAATGGTTTCGTGGTCGAGGGTGTTTAAACAAAGTACTAGTTTTTTTTTTTAAAATATATTAGATCGATGTAGAAAATAATATATTTTAAAATTATAAAAAAAAACAGTTAATTTTAACTGACATATAAAACAATTGGAATAACTATGCCTACTTTTCTAATCCGTGATTTGTATACTATGAGTTCCATCTTCACCATCATTAATGTGAGCTGCAACTCTTTCACAGCGCACAAGGCCCGAGAGACACAGCTCGTCTCTGTCTCATCACGCAGCACGCAGTGTCTTCCTGTAATCTTTTTTAACCAAGAAGTCGAAAACTAAAACAGGGTTTAAAAGCTAACGTCGTGGGAGCAATTTGAAGAGATTTGGTCGTAATTAAGACAAAGCAAGCATCATTATCTATGGCGAGGGTGATCAAGAAGAAGGCTTTAGAAGGGATGTGATGGTAGAACAGCTGGCGTAAAGCGTGTGTCTATGATTATGAATCAAGTCACCTTCAGCCATTTCCAGGAGAAATTAAGAAACCCTAAAGAATTTATTAGCAGCCACGAAACGCACGCACGCACTTTCTGCAAAGGAATACCAAACCCTAGGCCAAGCTTGACAGCAAATTGCCATCGTGATGGGGTCTTTTTCTATGATAATGAGATCCAGGCTGCGTGGATTACATCTTGAGGAGGTTGATAGATTAAATTTAGTTTTTTTAAAAGAAATACTTATAATGATAATCAAGTTGAGAGAGAGAGAGAGAGAGAGAGAGAGAGAGAGAGAGAGAGAGAGAGAGAGAGAGAGAGAGAGAGAGAGGCTTCCTGGCTGTCTATGGGGAGGCTGCTAGCAGCTATTTTACAAGCATGGCTCAACATGGTCCCTTCCCTCTCCAACTTTTTCCAGCTTCTCTTTAATTTTGTCTCCTTCTTTTTGTGCTTTACCTTCTAGGTGAATAATTGATGAAAAATGATTTAATTTGAGAGTTTGGCATGCTTTTAAAAAAAAATTAAATTCCTGTTTCAAAATATTTAATTTAAAAACAATTGACATGAATTTTTTAAAAAACACTAATTTTTTTTTAGCAGAAATATTTTTAAAAAATACTAACAAAAAACCTCATGGTGGGTTCAACTTCCGGTTCAAGCAAGCAACCCGAGTTTTTAAGTGTCTATTTGAGAGAATAGTTGAGTTTGTTTTTTATTCAGAAATAAATCAAAATAATTTTTTTTAAAAATTATTTTTGATATCATCACATAAAAATATCTAAATATACAAAAAAAAAATAAAAAAAAATATATTTTTTTAAAAAATACACTGGTGCCACAACACAACGTGACTATCCTGGCTTTGGATGGATCGAAGAAGACATGGGTTTGGGCCTACGAGGAAATAAAGTTCAGCCATGTTACATGCGTTTCATGGACAGTATAGCATTAATGGGCCGAAACCACAGTGCTTCGAACATAAAATATGAGCAATAAATAGTTGACTTCATCGCTTAGCCAATGCTTTTCCTAAGCCCTCTGAATTTCTCATTTCATCATCCATTGACCCTCTGACGAATCATTGCTATAATGTTTTTCAAAAATATTCAATATGATTAAATTTGTCTAGGCCTGGAGTTGGTCTAGTCCCATCTAGTGTCTACTAAATAAAAAAAATAAATTAGATTATTTAATTCAAATCACACCAAATACAATCAATCAATACTATCACATTTAGGTTAATATGATCTATAATCAATTTGAAATCTATTGTGACATGTTTAACAAATGAAAAGAAAATTTTCTCAAATACTAATAAGATATTGGAAAGATCATGAACATGAAAACAATTCACAACTCTGTAATTATTTAGGGAAAATGAGCTTATATAAACAAACAAACAAACAAATATATATATATATAAGGTGAATATGAACGAATTGAGGTCTCTAAAAAAAGTGGCGTAATGACAGAGAGCTTGCGGTCTGCGCAGCAAGTCTCGAATTCGAGTTAGAGCGTACACTTCTTGTAAAAAACTAGAATAATCAAGATTTTATTCGTTCACTTGAATCTATAAAATATGCTTTTCAAAAGTAAAATTTCCTCGTATAAAAAAAAAAAGTTAACAAATTGGGCATGGTGAGAGTATATGGACCATTGTGAGAAGGAACGCAAAAGTAATGCTGTCAACCAATCTTCACAAGCAAGAATGGAGAGAAGGAATTTCTTCAGTTTCATGGCGGATCCATAATATTTATTGGTGTTGAACTATGTCATCAATATTGTTAATACTATTCTGATTGTAATTCCGGTTTTTCTATTAGTATATGTCATCAATATTGTTAATACTATTCTGATTGTCATTCCGGTTTTTCTATTAGTATAAAATGTTTTGGTTTCAGAGTATTTCGGCATGCCGTTTCGGGGTTGTACTGTTCATATATAATTAATTATATATATATATATATGAAAAAAATTAAAATATTAATTTAACAAGTATAATTAAAATTCAAGATAAATTAACTTTAAATTATATAATACAAACACAAAGTCAAACAAACATAATCTCAAAATTAGAAACACAACCATAAGTTAATCAAAATAAGGAGGATTTTAAGGCCGAAACGGCACACTCGGAACGGTACCGAGACGTTCCGGCTGGTATTTAGCCGATATTTCCGGAATGGACCAGAATTAAAACCAAGATGAAAATGACGTTGTTTTATCTCGATTTTTTTAACGGTACGGAATATTCTGCCGTTCCGACCAGAAAGAAATGATATTGACAACTTTGATGCCACACTGTCTGCCAATCACATTTTAATCTTCAACGGTGGGAATTAATCTCTTTCATTAAAACTCTGCGTATCACTTACACATTTTCATGGGAATATCGAGAACGTGAGCTCGCTTTATCCTCTAATCTTCCTCCCCCACACGCTTTGCCCTAGACAAACAACAGCTTCAAACCAAGCAGCCATTTCAATGCCCGATATTTCATTGTTTGTAGCTTTGTTTTTTCTTATGGCATCAAATGAAAAGATAGTACCAATGAAAATTACTGATTGTGATTGATGTTTGTTGTGTTGGAGCCATATAGAAATATTTACGCCAAAATAATTCAAAAATAAGTGAAGTTTCTTCCAGTTACTTTCATCATCAATTATCTCATGCCTGTTTAGGAAGCATTGAAAAAATGTTTTTGAAAAAAAAAATCTCTTGCTCTGATTATATTTTTTTTAGATTATTTTGATATGATAATATTAAAAATTATTCTAATATATTTTTAAATAAAAATAATTTTAAAAATTAACTACAACCACAATCTCAAATATTGTCGGAGGAGTAAATCGATGTCCCCAACCACTATTCTGTCTTTCCTTCAAGGGATCTTCACATCTTATATGACGAGTAAAATAAAATTTAAAGAAATAAACTTGAAGCATATGTTAGAAAATTTGATTTAATATATTCTAAAATGTATCATAGCTAGCTTATTAAAATATGTGAGAAAATCTTTCAAAGCGAGAAAGGAAAAATAGCCAATGTTGAGTAGTGTAATTAAGCGTCTCCATTAAAAAAAAAAAAATTATTCAAGTGATTTTCTAAAATCACAGGCTAACAGTATCTATCTAAAGCTGAAAGCCATATCTAGCAATAAATTTGTGCAGGTGACAGCAATTCAATAAGTTGCTGTCAATTCACCAAGCATGGGCATCCCGTGGCTCGACAAGTAACCATCCCAGCTACCGGAATATGACTTTCCGGCCACTGCCGCTGCCACAACGCCCTAGGGCTCTTGTGTCCACATCTTCCCTTGTGCCGCAAACAACAGAATGTCTCAGCCAAAACCCTTGTAAAACAGTTTTCTTCTTCTTCTCCTTCTTCTTCTGCTTCATTCCAAAAGTTAGATCCCTATCCACTGACGAGACACTTCTTCGGGCATGATCAGGATGATCTATCTTGAATCCATAAAATCTGGTGCTGCTTGACTCTAAAACATATTCAAGCTGCTTTGAAATTCTCCCCACCTCATATTCATCAAGAAGAGAATTGTCTGTGCGGACTGGACTCGGTGTTTCTGATCTAGATCCCATGGCCTCTTCCTCCATAATTCTCACAGCTTCCACCCTGTATCTCGACGGTCCTGGAGCTTGACGAGATCTTGTGACATCAAATTCACAGATAGGCTTTCCTTCGGACCCTGAACCATGGTGGTACCATGCCCATGCAGCTGCTTTTGCTAGGGCTAAATCATCGGTACTGCCACCACCTTTAGGTTTCTTTTTCTCCATGAAAATGTTGAAGGGAGTGATAGAAGGCATATGGGATATCTGATTTTGGAAGAATATGTGGAAATATCAAGCTCCACGCTGCATATAAAAACTCGGCCTTCCTTTTCTGCTGTAGTTTTGCATCTTTAAATACTTCACGAAAGGCATCTAATCTCTTGAAGGATTCTGCTTGTTTGGCTCTATTCTGGTCCACTGGTTGTGCTGTCAGGATTGAAATTTATTACATCATTCAACAGACCCCATTGGAAGTCTAGTGTTGGGTGGGAATTGGGGTCCTAGGAGGGCTAGTTCGTTGTCACGCACGTATACACCAAGTCTTTAATTGTTAAACTTCAAACCTTGTCATGATCATAAAACATTTTCCTACCAAGAACCTATTTTTAATTTCGTTTTTTTTTTTTAATTTGAACTGTAATTTAGAACGTGGCATAGTGCATAAACAAACGATCCTGACGAGTTTGAGGCCCATGTTTTGCCATGCAACTCCACTTGACAGCAGGAGACCTGTTCCCATGCTGTCTTAATTTCATGATCCTCAACGAGCCATCCCCTCTCATCTAACAGATCTCCGGGTTCAAATCTCTTTCTCGTAAAGAGAAAAAAACAGAAGAAAAACTCCAAGTTGTGAATAGTAAGTTTGTTATTTTTCCCTTTCTTTATTATTTACTTTTGTTTCCCGATGAACTGCACGGAGGAATCTCTCCTACTTTTTCCAGGACCGGTGTAAGCAAACATTCTAACAACTCTTGAGATAACATGGAAAAGAGAGTTTCGCAAGTTCATCTAGCTAACCCCGGAATGTCAATCTTGTTCCATTCCGGTTTCTACTGGTTATAAAAAAAGATAAAACGATATCATTTTTATCTCAGGTTAAATTCCGGTTCATTCTAAATCTTTCAGCCAAATTCCGGCCGAAACGTATCATACCAGTTAAAAAAACAAGACAAAATGGCATCGTTTTTATCTCGGGTTAATTTCTGGTCCATTCCGTATTTTTCAGCCAAATTCCGGTCGAAACGCGCCGGAATCATTTCGCCTGTGCCGTTTCGGCTAAATAGTGTTTTTTTTTTAATAATGAATAATTTTACAATATCAATCATATATCTTAATTTCACCTTTAGATTAAGATGAAATTTTACGAGGAGTCTCTTGATATATATATATATATATATATATATATATTAAAATTTCAGAGCAATCAAAGAATGTAATGACCTTGCGAGATTAATGATGACATTCTCGTAATATTATACAAATTCATAATTTTGTTTAGAAAAATCATTTTATTGTATCTGTTCTGAGATTAAATTGCATAATTCTAAATAATTTTATTTTTGGATTTGAACTATTTTTTTAATTAATATATTTAATTATATATATAGTACAACCCTCAACGACACACCAAAACACTTCAAAATAAAAAACATTCCGTTCCAATTGAAAAACGAAACACCAACTGAAACATAATTGACAATCATGAGCCTACCCACCACCTTAAATTGTCCTGCCTATTTTATTAAATATCCAAAACATGGTTAGTTTAATGAGATTTAGTCTTTCTTCACATTTAGAGCACCGACTTCACATGAAAAGATCTCTACGTGTTTATAGCCCCAGCCAAGCGGTGGTTCAACGATCTCTGTTGTTTCTTCACTGCCCTTTTCCATTATTGCTGCAAGAAATTGGTGGGCATAGCCAATTTGATACCTTTGAACCTTCTTCAAATTCGGCCCATAAAAGCAGTAGCATACGGAAGAAAAGAGATGAAAGGCAAGGATGTGCATCGTATTTACGAGCCATATCTTTTTATATTTTTACACTATTTATTATATATCAAGTGAAAATTTAGATATTGAATTCCTACTAATTAATCAAGTTTCAGTTACCATGTATCTATCTAGATAGATAGTCATTATCTAATTATTATTTATTATTCAATAAAAAATAATACACACATTTTAGACATGGGCAAAACATTTTATTTGCTACAAAAATGGGAAAAATTGAGATTTTTTACAATTTCTTGACATTTTATTACAACTATGAACTTCTCAGGATAACAAAGATTACAAGAGTGATACACTGGAGAAGAAGAAAAAAAGCAGTACATAATATTTCCAGCATTTTATTTGAGGTAACAAAGGTTGTGGAAGCATGGCTTCATTCTGGCTTGAACTACTGGCACAAACCTGCAACTATTTTAGGGTTTCTGTTTTGAGTAATCAGAAATTTCACCTTCAACATGCTTGATTTCATCATCCAAATCCTTTAAGGTGACTTTATCTTCGCTACCAGCATCGATCATCAAGCTCAAAAGATGCCTCAAACATGAAAGGTACTCGGTCTTTACTTTAGGGGAATCAGAAATTAACTTCTCAGCTTCAAACTGCATAAAAATTTAAACGCCTGGCCTAAGTTAATATCATCTCCTCATAAGCAATCAAAGAACCCTAATGAGAAACATATTCACGCAGGTGTATAGTTAAGATATAATATCGTTGCATCTAACTTACTGCAATAATTGGATGTTTCCTGGAAGCCTCAGAAAAGGTTTCTACTCACAATTATGAATCAATTAATCCCAGCTAGGAAAGAATGTAGAAGATTCAAACAAAAGAAGCAAAAATGACGACAGGTGAGCTAACAATAACAAGACCTGAGCAACAATGGAGTGTTCAAAAAAGAGAAGGCTGCCGTTTAGATGTTAAAAGGGGACAAGCAAAGCTTTGAGCCTACTTGGTGATTGTACATTCAAGTATCATGTTTGAAATTGAACAGGCTTTTAAAAAATAATTTAAGCATTTAACTTGCCACCATTAAAAGAAATAAACCATCAGAAACACAAAGCAAGAAGTTAGATGACAGCCTGGAGGCCCAGGTCAGTGAGCCTCCCAATACTGAACAAATAAGTGTTTTTTATTTTGTTACTTTCTGCAGACAATTCTTGGGTATTCCTTGCAGATCCCAAATATATGAATTTTGGGGAAATTCTCCACAAATGAGATCAGTTTCGCTATCAATCCAAAAGCTCACCAAGTCATTGCTTATTTTAAGAAAGTGTATCATTTCATTTTCTTTCCAGATGTCATACGCGTAGGGTCTATCAAAATGAAAACATATCCCAAATTGAGATTTGGAGTTGAAAATCAGATTTTGCAAAAAGTAAACAGAATTAATAAATGACCATTGAATTTCACATGGCATTCCTTAGTTCTTTACCTAGTTAATGTTATACCTGTTGATATTTGGCTAGCTTCCTACTTGGAAAGTAGAGTAACGGACTCATTTCTCATCCTAACAGGTTTTAGGCCATCATCTCTTCTTGAGCAATCATTAGTTTTGGTTTACATACCTATACCAGAAAACTTCTGGCATACCACGAAACCAGCCGCACAGACAAAATTGAAAAGGGCAGAAGGGTGCATGCAACCAAGCAGATCTCAAAGGTTTTTAAAATATCAAATGCTAGAGACATCCACTGACACCAACAACTTCACAAAAGTTGAATCTCCCATGAATTACAAAACTTACCTCTTTGTAAGAAGAAATGCATTGCAAAAGGACATTTTCAGCTTCAACATGGGGTAAATGCTCTCCCTGTTTTACAAATTAAGCAAAGAGTAGTTTAGCAAAGTGAAATAAATTAATTAGACAAGGAAATTTGAGGAAAATAAATTAGAAGCAGGCTGGCTTTAGGATTTAATTATGAGTTCGAAGCATTAGAATTCTAGTATTGCTTCAAGTATTTTCATCTTCAACTGTTCATTCGAGGACATCATGTTTCCCAATTTAAGAAATTAAGAAGCAGAACAATGCTTCGGTATAAAATCAGATGGAGGAAAATTATATTGAAAGAATTTTTTTAAATCATCAAAAGAATCAGGTTCGTGGAAAGTTAAACACCATAGCTCTTTCTATATGCTTGGAGAATCACTGAAGGATTAAAGGTGGACTATAAAGAGCATTGGAATATTCTTTCTTACAAAAATAATAAAAACCGGACTCTTTTAACCAATCTGGTTCTTTGTTCTCAAGTAAGGAAATATGACATGTAAGAAAAAATGAATAGCATAAAGTAAACCATAAAGCAAAATTTGGAGGACACACTTCTAGTTTAGTACTAAAGTGTGAACATATTTTTTTTTTGCTCAAGAGTTTGAGTAATGCTGCAGGAAATTCAAGTCGAGATCTACACAAAAATCAATTTCCACTGGGGGTGAAATTGAGGGAAGAAAGCTGGGATCTTTAAATTAAAAATATGGAGATAAAAAGGCATACAGGACGCACCACAACATCAATATGAATCCATATAGACACATTATTTTATCTTTTTTTAGAATTATTTGACACTTCATAGCATAGAACCCGGTAATTTAACTTCACGATTCATGCATTTTGTCATAGAACATCTATGCATATTACCTTTGATAGTAAATGTACCATACTATATGAAAGAAATGGGAAAAAAAATAAGGGAAATGTGCCTTGTTAAAAGGAACTTTCTGTGCAAGGGGGTACTCAAGGGGGAAGAGAAAGAGAAAATTGACACAGGATAGCATGACTCATTGATGGCAGTTTTGGCGTGCTTGCTTCTACTTTAGGAGAACCCTACCAAAAACTAACACGGAGAATTGTGCATCTCATTGTATGTTGTCTTTTCAGGTGCAACTTAAAAATAACTTTTGAAATGGAACTACTATGCTTTTATATGTAAACAGAAAGTAACAGAACCCTGTTTAACATCACATCAATATCCAACAATTCTGTGTAAGTTTGTATTCCGAAGTAAACATGAAGGAGAAATTTCAAATTTCATGATTAACAAATGGATATTTTTAGGACTGACCTGTGACTCCAGTAACTCTTGTTTTGCAGTCTCCGCAAGTCCAAGAGCATCCAGTGATTGCAACTGCAACCAAAATGAAATTTCCTGTTGTTTCCATTTTGAACAAATAGATTCTAGCCAGTATGTGCAATATGTCACAAGATATCTCCTAAAGTTAACATGAATTAAAAATTCAAAATGGTTCACCCCAAGCTATTGTCTTCAATAAATGCAACAAAATGTTCTCAAGACTTTCAGAGGAAGAAGAGAAACTGGAGGTCACAATCCAGTGTTTGATTGCTAAAAAAGAGGACTGATCACAAAAACTAAATTGCTTCAGGGCTATCTTTCAAATTCAAATGATTACTTAATTAGCCTGTCTTCTTCATTTGTGGATACAGGTTCGCAGCATAATGTCTTCTCCAAGTTCTCTTTCATTTTTTATTTTATTTTTTAGAGATAAAGTGCCTGTCATCAACAGAAGCTTGTAGTCGGTGAAAGAGAGGAAATAACGCTGCCTTTTGACCTTGACAAGTGATCTGGAACGAATAAAAAACAAGACTTTGAAAACCAAGAGCAAAACTCGAAATGAAATCCGATTTTTTCTATCAAGATAGCAGGCCAAGTCCTATTCCTGAACCCCACTCCATGTTGGAAGAAGGGAATGGCTAGCTCTTTTGGCTTTACGTATTTATCACAAGCTCTTTCCTTGCATTCTAATTGGGTGATGATAAAAACAAAGAAAGGCTCAATGCTAGTGATAGAAAGAAAAGAATAAAATAGGAAACATGCTAACAAAAACTACGAAGTCCAAAAAAACATAAGGTCAAGAACTTAAACAGTTCGCAATTTGATAGAGGCCATCATTTCTCAAGTTCATGAGATGACTCTTCTTTTAGATATAGCTTCACTTGAGATACACTTGAAGAAATTCCAGAATGTCACCTCTAAATTCAAAATTTAAATTAAACCATGCCAGAATCCACAATTGGCTTACAAACGGTTCCCTTTGATGCACCTCATATTTATGTTTCTACAGAGATGATAATCAAGGGAAGTAAACCAGGACAGAAATAACAATGGCCTGACATATTACTGTGGTGGAATGACCAGAGAGTACCCCCACTACCCTGGTGGTCAACACATAGAACTTGATGGTGAGATCTTATAAATAAAATAAAGTAAAAATAAAAATAGACATTGGTAGTAATGCCACAAGATGATTCTTTTAGGTTATGAATATATTATTTTAGTTCTTCATTATCTAGAGAAAGCAGTTTCTCAGGGACAAATCAATAGTAAAGCCAATATAATCACTATGAGTTCAAAGTTTTCACTTTCCATAATTCATGAAGAACCGTTTTGCACAATTTTTGGTCTGTGCGTGCAATAGAGAATGTACAAATAAATAGAAACTTTAATTCTATCGTAAACCTTCTGCTAAACTGTTAACAGAAGTAACAAATCATAATAATTTTAAACAACAATGTTTGATCAAATATCAAAGAGCAAGAAGAACATCGACTATTGTATGACAACATTTTCCTTGACTAAGCATGCAAGCATTCAGAATGAGAGGAACTGACCAGTATGACCAATGCCGCATGCCCCTCTCTCTTCATTTCAGATGCCTCATTCTTCTGCTTTTTCCCTTTTTGTACTCTCAATTTATTTAAGACTTGGCGTGCTATCCTATCATGGAAGATAATTGCATATGACTGATATGTAAGAGCCTACAATGCTCGGAGATGATACCAATAGAAGTTACATTAGCAGAGCCAAATTAAGTTATTCCAATCTCAAATCTGATAAAGTTTGAAGGGTACAGATGATAATTAAAGTTTGCAGGATTATATGCCAGGTAAATGAACTGGAAAAAATTACTGGAACACAAGCTGAACAAGGGAATACACATATTTCCTTTTTGGATTAGAAATATAACAAATAATACTCAGTAGTAAAGACATGCATGTACAAAATAAGTCAACTAAATGTGTATATCTCCCTTGATTGTCAAGCCACTTTGTTTATCAAAAAGAAACATTGAATGATTTAGTTAAGTCTTTTATCGTCTACTCAAACACCCCCTAGGGAACTATTTAGGAGTTTCCCGATGTATACCTATTCCAGTAGATTGCTACATAAGAAGGTATATTTCTGTCTAATTTCAACAAAGGCTAACCATCAACAACAAAACAGCAAAATAAAGCAATTTTATTGAATTAAGATGAGAGAAAATCTTGAAAATAGTCATCCTTAAATCTTTGCATGTGACCTTTAGTGACGAGTTTTAAAATTATCAATCAACAAACGCATTCCACATTTGGATAATATCCAGAAAAAAATGAGGTAGTTTATCATTCAAACCGGGTTGAGAAGCCCCAAGGTTGCTTGTTTGTTGTGCTTGCTTCACAATGAAATCTAAAGCGGTATCTACCACATCCCATGCTTATTAGACATGATTAAATAGAGAAATATTGAATAAATAAATGAAAAAACATGATTAAGATTGGAAGCAAAGCAAAAAATAAACATAGGACAGTGTTAAAACAAAAGGGGAAAAGAAAAGAAAAATCGACAGGGCACTCTCAAATCATATGAGTACTGTTTGTGTGAGTACTATTCTATAAAATAAGGAAAACCTTGTAGAGCTGTGCAAAAAATCTTTTGCCTTGTCAACCTCAGCAATTGCTTCAGAGATATTTATCTTTCTCAGTCGATTTGAATTCAACATTGCAACCCTTGCAATATGAAGCAGATTTGCAGCAATCTGTCCACAAAGAACAGAAGCAAGTCTTGTATGAAACACATGCTATTTAAATTTGATTATCATAAAGTAGTGAAAAGTAAAAGCACATCCTTTGGTTATGATTACTCATCCAAAACATGTCAACTCCTTTTTCTTCCATATAATTTATGATGTGAATGTGTCAGAATGATAAACCTGAATGTGATCTTTGGGAAGCAAGGACTTTCGAGCCTCAAGACACCTGCAATCAAAAGTTATAAGATATAATTTTATTTCTGGCCAACAATCACATCTTTTGTTCTACAGTTATCCTAATCATTTTTCTCACCTTTCAAGTAGTTCTTTTGCTTCTTTTATCTTCCCAATTGACTGTAGGGTTAAGGCCAGCCTTTCAGCTACAATTACTGTGTCCATGGAATTCCATCCCTGAATTAGAAGGTAGCTATCACATCAGGAAATGATGATGAAAACACAGAATTGTAAAGGATGAAAGATGCACCTTCTCTTTTTAATAGTTAATTAGATTCGTGACCAACAGGGTTTTTCCTTGAAAGATCTTGAAGGTCTTAAGGATAGGATGCCGTTGCAAAATTTTAATCTTCTATAACAAAACCCTTACAAGAAAAGGTGCTACTAGGATGTGCACACAAGTATATGACTTTCTTTCAAATGTAAAGCACAGACAAGCTCCTTCCATAACAATCTTTTTGAACTTAATCCAATATTTCTATTCCCAGCCCAACTTTTCAAAGAAGGCCAAGTACCCTACAGTCATAGCATTTTTTTTTAGTCTGCAATCCTCAACAGGATAACACAGCTACTTATTGCAGATAAGAAGGCCTAAAATGGCAGTCTCCAGATGCTTGTGGATGTGTGCTAACAGCATAAAAGACCTGGGTCATCTATTCCTGAATTGTTCAGTCGGCAGGAGCTCTGGCTGGCCCATGTTTTTCTCAACTTTGGAAAATCATGTTTGTCCTTTCTGGAAGACTTGCTTTTGACATAGCATAAGGGATTTGGTAAATCCAAAGGCAGCATGGTCCTGTGAAAACATGCAGTGTTTGCAAATCCATTTGATTTGACACTTCTAAGATGTACAAGGTTAAGAAATTTTCTCACCTTTTGATCCAAGAGAATAATTTTCTTAGCTTCTTGATGGTGCTTTGATATAGGTGTTGCCTTTGATAAAATCCACAGCTAGAGAATATTTTTTATTGCATTGTTACTAGTTTTGTTTGGCTTACTTTCCTTTAGTACCACAGAAGGATGCCATGATCTCCAGTCAGGATAAAAATTTAAAAAGAAATGTGAGGAAATGAAACCCCAGTTCAACAGATACATGAGCTAATACAAATGCATGGCCTGGGAAGCAGAGCATCCATGAGCTCCATAAAGGGCCAAAGCAACAAGTTTATACCAAGGAAAAACAAGATACCAGGGGGAATGGGCAAAGAAAATTTTATTCCACTATGCTGGTTAAAATGGAAGCTTAAAGATGAGCTATAAACCAATGCAATGAAGAAATGGGAAAATATCACAGTAGATGAAGACCGGAATGATATATTTCAGCTGCATTTGCTAGCTTCAACAAAGCATGTTGCAGCTCAACTCATTGTCAGGAACTAAAAGAATTAACTCGGTAAGAACACGACGTGGCAAAAAAAAAACAGAGCAGAGCAGCATCCTGAGAGAATGATTTAGAAGAAAGAAAGAAAGCCAACAATGAACAATTTAACATCAAAGAATTTGAAAAAACATGTTGCACCTTTGATAGTTCCATGATCTGCATCACCTTCCTTTGTACATCCTCGGCTTCGGAAAGACGATTGGATTTTAAATACATCTGGAAAAGAAAAGAGAATATAAGTAAACTATACAAGAAGGTTGAAAAATGCAGTAGTCACACAAATGGATCGTGTGGTAGAAACAATAAACCTATTTGCATATGATAAGAATAAGTTGAACTTGAAAGGCACAGTACTGCAAAATGAATTATCTTTTAATCACAAAGGCTAACATGATAGAAAAAACTGCAATATGTTTATCAAAAGGAACCACACAACCTGAGAGAGAAATTGCAATCTCCTTATGCAAGTTATTGAGTCCCCCATGCCATTTTCCTGTATAATTAAAGAAGACAAGGGAGCAAAAGAAATAAATTATATAAAACAATTGCTGGAAATTCAGTACCAGGACTAATTGAGCAGCATAGTCATGCACCTCTAATATCTTAATAGATTCCTGAATGATGGCTTCAGCATCCTTCTCTTTTCCAAGGAGATAAAGTACCTGTAACATTAATGATATACAGATCTATAAGCCAACTAAGCAAACAGAGAGAGAAAAAACAGCACAGTTTAAGGAACCATAGACACAAAAGGAAGCAGTTTTTATTCTAAAAGACAAGGGGACGCTGCTTGAAATTTAAAATTCCTCTTTCTTCACCATGGAGTATTCAAAACAATCTATGATAAGCAAGTTTGTGAATCTTTTATATCTTCAATTGTATTGTGTGTTGTTAAGGACTTTAAGTCCTAACCATGCTGCACTGAAGCAGATGAGTCATGCATAGGATACCAGGATGCAGGTATTTGAAATATGATCTTTCTTTTTTCCCTGTGGAAATTGGTTTCGAGGATGTAGCTTATGAAGAAATGTAATTTCAAACAGAATTCAAATTGAAAGAAATTAACCTTTAATCAAGTATAATGAATGGAAGGTTAGAATATCAATAAAAATATGCAACAATTAGTTAATTATTTTTAACCAGGTCATAAACCGATATACAAGTGCTATCTTCCAGTTACTATTTTACATAACCAATCATACAGGAAAGTCATCAACAGTTTGCTACTCCATTTATTTATACTGTCAACTATGTTTACAAGATATTGTCCAACGAAAACATACACATTCTCTAAATACATGAAACCATAAACATTGAAAAGAACAATGAGCATAATGATATTAAAATGATCTCAAAAATAGATTTAGCACATGCAACCAAACAACATAACTATTACCGTTCCGAGATGATACAGTGTATCTGCATAGTCTGTATGATTGAGTCCTAAAACACGCCTTTTTATCTGAACAAGATAAGGTTACATTGAGCACTACAAGTTCAAAGTCTGAACTGATAATGGAGGAAAGAATAAGAACTTCAAAGTAATTGAAATTTGAAAATGGATTAAGGAGAATCATGCATGTATGTACTTGTCCGTACCTTCACAGCACGCTGCCAAAGGAAAATCAAAGGGAATAACACAGATCAACAGAAATTATCAGTACATGTAGCAGAAAAACATTAGTCATTGACTGAAAAGAATAATCTTGGCTAGATTAATAAAAATAGTTACAATAGAAAGACAAGTTGAAGGAGAGAAAAGGAGGAACAAAAATATTTAGTGCATGCAACACATGCATGGTCCTCCAGAATGCTAGTTCCATTCAAATGCTATTTGGCAATAAAGTTTCTATGTTATTATTAAAAGCATGAAGTTATAGTGCAATTGATTAGAAGTCTAATATCTGTTGCTACAGTAGATGCTCATTGAACTACCTTTTTCCAAAAGATAAGGAGATCATCTGCAAAACAAATGTTTTGCAGATGATCTCCTTATCTTTTTGTTTTCCTCTCTTTTAATCCATTTGAATTTATTCAAAAAAAACTACCTTTTTCCCTCTCTTAGAGAGAATAACCATGTAGTGAATACCAAACCACGGAACATATTTCAACAATCAAGTACCTCCACTGAAGAAATGATAAGTTTAATGATGTAAATAACAAAGCTCTAAGTCAATTACATGGTTACAGAGTTTTTCAGAATGCACTCAATCCAGGCCATTATTTTCTTTTCACTGTTGCAAAAACAATAGTTCCCTTTCCTCTCCATTCCGAGAAACTAGTTAATTTGTACTAAAATAATCGGTACCTTTCGTAGATGGCCAAACCAATCAACCCAAGTTTCTCTTGTGTTTTTAATTAGCATGATCCTTGACTTATATAACCAGTCACACCAAATTTCATCACCTAAAAACAGGAACCATCTACACTCAATGAGCACTTCACTCTTCATTCCACTATGACTAAGGTGTATTAAGGATTGAATGTATTCCATGCTGAAGGAAAAATATGCCCAACACAATTTCTTGAACTGGGTCGAATGAAAAAAAAAATAGTGGCAGAAATTCAGAAAATTAACCAGTAAGTGCATATGAACCTTTTGATCATAGTTCATGAAACTGCAAACAAACTAAGACAAGATATGAAAAATACTTTTACCTCGTAGCACTTGTCAGCTTCATCCAGTTTCCGCTGCATGAGATAAAACTGCCCAAGGTTGTGAAGCGCAGCACCCACACTGTGCAATAACAGGATTAGGTGATTGTGTATGCAACAATGACACAACAATAGAGAAGGCCATTTCTTAGTTATTTACCAAGCCAAAAGCCACTGATCTATGGTCCTTGAATCAATCATAAAAAGGGACTGACTGATCTATTTTTTATATAATTAATGACCTACAAAACTATTAGCTGTAGATTCATATGCAACTCTAAATATTAGCACTATGTTTGCTTGGGTGGAAAGGAGAAAGATTGGAGGCGATAGAAGAGATGCTAACACCATTTGGTTGGGCCAGAGTATACCCGCAGATGAAGCAAATGAATCCATTACTTTCTTCCATTCTCAGATTTAGTCCCAAAATGGAAGGATTGTCAATGCATGCATGAGCTGAGGAGCATTTTCTTATTTTACACTCATTTAATCTTCCCCACTTTCTTTCTGTTCTTTTTCTTGCTAAACAATCATTTAAACTAGAAGAATGGGATCACTTTTCCATCACTCTCTTCATTTTTCCTTCTTACCCAATCCACCCACTCCTTATTTTGTCCTTGCAAAATAACATAATGCAAATTCCAGTCAGAGTTGAAGAGAGAGGCAAGAACTGGATGAATGGAAGGTGTGATGCACCTATACAGATATCCATAGTATGGGCCTAAATGTCTATATATGATCATCGCTTCCCAATGTGGTTGGCCACCATAACTGAAATGACTAGAAAGGAAAAATCATAGTGTGTGCATACCTGTCTAGTTTTATCCTGTATTCACTACATTGATAGTCTTCAATTCCTTCTTAAATTTTATTATAGTTTCAGTTCTGAGTGATGTTGATCAAATACAAAGACTTGCTTAAGAAGCTAAATATAAAGGTATTCAAGCATTGCAAGAAATTCATGGGAGTTCACTATTTATGATAATTAAAAATGATATATAGAATTGTTTGTCATAGTTCCCAAATAATAACATTATACCGTATGTCTTCTGGCCCAAATGATTCCTCCAGAATTTTGATGGCCTCCCAATACAAAGGTTCTGCTTTATCAAATTGCTTCTGAACTCTAAATAGCTCTGCCTGAAACAAAAGCGAGGTGAAACAATGGCTTCTTACATGCAAAATATTCCATAATTTGTTTAAATTTTCCAATTAGTGACTGATTTGACAGCAGAAACAATTCCATTCACTATCAGCTTATATTAGCCTGATTATTGACATATTGAGAAAAAATATAATATTTATTCTTCCTATTAATAAGAAACAAAGAAAGAAAAACCATGACCTAAACGTGAATGGAGAAAAAAATTCCAGTAAAGGAGTGCTCAAACAGTGGCATTTCCAAAAGTTTAATCTACAATCTAATTCACTGCAATTTTCAAACCAGATTTCATAAAAGAACAACTAAGCTAAACTGCCTCTACATCATTGAAAGCATCTAAACAGGGATCTTACCAGGTTGTTGCAAGATGAGGCAACATGAGGATCCTTCTCCCCAAAACCCACTTTTGCTTCTTGTAGAGCAGAAAAGAAGAATTTTTCAGCTTGATCCAACTTTCCCTGTTCAAATCACAGACCAGATTTGATTAAATAATGAGTTATGATATCATATGAAAGAAATGAAAAAACTGGCAAATAGCAAAACAAGCTTGCCTGCAGGAAGACTTCCCTCCCTTTATCAGAAAAAAGCCTCCATTTTGCTGTATGTTCATTGGATATTACAGAACCATCCTCAATTTTGCGAAACCCAGACATGTCATCCGTATTGAAGCCATTTTGTGAACTGCTTTCACGAGGCTTGTCTGCTAAGACGGGGTTGGCATTTATTCCAAGAATTATTGCTGCAAATATGCCAGCACCATTGCCAATGTGTCATAGACTTCATCGAATCACCAAAAAAATTAACTTATAAACCCCAATGGGCCATTTTCTTGTAAAGTTTATTTGTTTAAAGATCATTTGTCCTTATGGTAACTTCTACTTTTTGCCCAATCACGGAGAAAAAATTGTTTGGTTAGCCAAAAAACATTTTCATTTTGCATTGGGCCCTACACATAATTGTGTTTCAAACCTTTGTTTTGTAGAAGCCAAAATAACTTATTTTTTATTCGTAAAGACCTGCTTGTCATTTATCTTACATGTAAAAATATATCTCACAACAGTTTTAACCAAACACATATTTTTCTAGACCTATCTTTTTTAAACCTCAACCACGAAAGCTACTTAACACATGATTGTCAATCACATCACAAAATCAGGAAAAACTAGAAATGCTATTACATTAAATTGCAAATTCAAATAGCCAAAAGCCCAGTAAGATAGAATTTACCAGCTTGTCCAGCTAGAATAGTCCATAGATAACGATCCCTAAAGTTCATCCTCCATCTAGACCTTTCAGAACCATAATTGTAGGAACATTTTGTTTTACCTGAAAGAACATTACAAGGACGGTAAGGAATGCAAGAGATATTAACTACAAAGGTTAGCTGATACACTTATTTATAACACACTATCAAACAAAATACTTCAGAGATTGAGATAGTTTAAATGCAATCAGCAAGAGTTCATATCAATGCTAGCAAGGCTTAACAGAGTATATTTTTCTCTAAACCAACGAAACAAATAATGGATAGGTCTGTCTTATTCTATATGTGACAACTGTAAGATAGAAAAATTTAGTATAACATCCTCCTCCTTGGTAAATTTCTCTCTATTATCATAACAAATGGTGATAAAGCAAATGAATGTGACACTTAAGTCTAACAAATGTAAGAAATTAAATTTAAAATTGTAGTGAAGTCATCAACCATATCAAAAATAAAATATTATTAGCGAAATTCTTAAACTTTAGACATGACAATTGACAATAAGCAAGTTGAAAAAATGACACGAAGCCAACAACAGAATTAAGGCTTAAATTTCATAATTCGCCATTATTCCAATAGGTACAATGATTCTATATATGTTTCAATAACTATGAACGCTAAATTACCAATATTTATTGCATCCAAACACCAAAAGAATTAGACTTTCACCGAAAGAAGAAAAGGTTAATAAAAACAGCACTGACCCATTATTCAAAACCATTATATTTTCAGCTAGAAAGTGGGTTTAGAAATCAAAAGCATCACAGTGAAACTGAACAAGAACAAAAAAATAAATGTTAAAAACACGATAAAATACATACCGGAGAGTGAATTGGGCAAGGCATTGCTTATTGTGATTTCACAAGAAGAAGAGAATCTTCGAGGAGGAAAATGGATTCTCCTCAGAAACTTAGCTGCCAATTGTCTCATATGCATCCCTCTCTGTCAACTAATAGAAAGCGGTTTTGTGGGGTTTATACTGAAACTACTGTTGTGCTTGTTAAACCCTGTGTTAAGACTTGAGACCTTGGTAGGGGCTTGTTTGCCTTCAAAACAAGGAAGGAAAACATAATATTTTGCGGTTTTTTCCTCTCCTCTTCTCAGTATCTTTTCACTTCAATGTTCAAAGTAATTGTAGAAAAATTACAATTAATAATAGGTCTTGTTTTCAGTTTCACTTGTAGTTAATAGTATGTGATGTGTTTTTAATATTTTATTCTTTTAAATTAAAAATAAAATAAAATTCATGCACAATCCTATTGAGAAAACATTGAAAAAAGATTGGTCTAATTATAGTAAAGTTATCACATCTTTCTGCATGTTAAAAGTTGTATTATTAATTAAGATCATGGGGGAAATACTTTTAGATAATATCACATATATTGTTTTAGATTAATTTTATAAATTTATTCAATGAAGTCTTTATTTGATTATTTATAGGTCTAGAATTCTAATTCCTGGCATGAATTACAATTGAGTTCTCAATTTCTAAAATTTATTTATCAAACTTGATTATTCTTTCCATTTCTAATCAATGGTTCTTTGCATGACTTCTTAGACTCCCTAATAAGTTGATACAAATATAAATCATAATCTTAAATTAAAAAATAAAATATTTTAATTTATTATCATTTTAATAATTGATTGATTTATATTTGAAGATCATGTGCAAAGTCTAGCAACTTGTTATGATTCTAAATATTAGAAAAGTTATAAGTGACGTGAATTAAAATTTAAGAAATTGATTTCTTAGTGTAATTATTATACTATAGAGAATAATATTCTAATTCAGACATTATAGCATGAAATATGTCTTTTTTGTCGAATTATGTGAGTTCTCAACAATATAGTAATTGAATTTCTAAATAAGATGTTGAAATACTTTTCATAACTCATTTCACATTTCCCAAGAAGTTTACAATCAATATTATTTGAGAATGAAAGAAACATCTTTTCTAATTCACCTAAAATGATGAAATTACTCAAATTCCTTCATGTAATTTATGTCAAACCCATTATTTTCTTGTTTATTATGCTTAATTAAGATAAATTGTGACTAAATTAAAACATAACTCTCTATATAGAGTAATTTAGTTGTTCCAAGTATAAGAATTATTCACATAATCTTCACTTGAACCTTTTCACAGATAAAATAATCTCTCCCTGTGAAATTTTTTTGTGAGTCGATTCAATATACATGTTATATAACAAGTAACTATATATTAGTTTCAGTTTTTCTTCCTATCACAGTTTATAAGATTAATTGTTTTATTTCATAAAAGAAAAATATATAATATAAATTAGTCTTAATAACTATGAAAATGGTAGACAAGTAGAGAAGATTTCATGAAATAGTTTGAGGATGTTCCAAAACAATTTCATTTCAATTTTTTTAATTATTCAAAACAACTTTGTTTTAAATTTGACCTACACTGACAGCCAAGATCTAAACCTTAATAACTATGAAAATGATTGTAAAGGAGAGAAGGTTTCATGAAATAGTTTTTGAGTATTTTGAAATTTTATTTGGCTCACTTTATAAAACAAAATCATACGAGAAGAAAACCATCCAATGCGTGGCTTCTCCTTATCCTTGGAAATTGATATGCGTCTAGGGAAAATGTGGCTTTGATTTGGTGGCAAACGACCTTGGTGTCTCAATAGAAACCTTATTTTTATGTTTCAACCCTGGTATAGATCAAAAGAAGAAACGCTTAGCAGCAGTGCTAGTGATGCTTGAAAAAATGAAATATCCAAGGCTTGTTCTTTTAAGATTTCACCGTGAAGGAATTCTCCATTTTTTCTGATATCTGTTTTTGCAATTTCCATTTTTTCTAATACCTGTGTTTGCAATTCTTCAGGTGATGGTAGGAACACGTTTTCATTTGGCATTGGAAGCGGAACGCAGTCTCAGACATATTCGAAAGCATTTTAGTTAATCAATGCACACTATAGTTTTGCATTGATTCTACTAAAAACTCTTTTTTGAAAACTAGGTTAGGAAAATGATAAAATTTATAGATGCTAAATTACCCTTTTCAAATCATAATTGCGAAAGCTACCGCATCATCAAACACACTCGGTAAAATAAACTATGAACATACAGCAACCTAGCAATGGTGTAATGCACACCCAGCTAATACACAATCGATCCATTCTTAGGTCACAATCATAAATGATAACAAGTCAACTAATATATCCAATCAAAACCATGACATAAATAATCTGATAAACAGGGTAAATTCTCGAAGAACAAAATGGCAACAACCAACCTTAATCCATGTAAAATTTCTAGTGCGAAATTCTTTAAACAAAGAGTTTACAGTACTAAATGAAAGAGGGAATTCACCGCTTCCCCCCACCTCCACCAAGCTTGGGGCCCTTTGGTGCAGCACCCTTTGGCAAGCTACCTTTGCTGCTCTTTTGTGTCTTGGCCATTACCTCAGCCTTCTTGGCTTTCTTCTCGTCCTTCGTCTTCTTAATCCTCTCCTTAATTTCACTGCATACAAAAACATTGTGCATTGTGAATAAGTGCCAATGATGACTAGCAAGCCAAAGCGCATTGGAACCCAAGAAAGGGAACATACCGGAGTGCCGCCTCTCGTGCAGCATCACGAACTTCAGGTTTCTCAGCTCGCTTCTTCTGTATGACCTCCAAAGTAGCACCTACAATGGACCTTGAGTACGGTTTTTTAGTAGCGCGACGTCTCTTCCTAATAGTTTCAGCAGCAACGTCCTGTGATTATTAGGAAAGATATGACAAAATTAATATCACAGGTTTCTTTCTAAAGGGATACTCATCCTACAAATAGAAGCACTCTACAATCCACTTTAAGAAGTTAATAGAAACTATAGAAAAAATGGTCACCTTCTTATGTTGCTTCCTGTACATAGCTGTCCAGGTTAGCTTTGAGGGCTTCAGCCTGTTGTGAAAGTACCTCTTGCATTTAGAGTTGGCAAAGAGGAAGACCTTAATTGAATGGAGAAAACTTATTTAGTTTCATAGATTGTATTGAAGAAGATATTAGATAAAACAAAATGCAGTACCTTCGACACCAAACTACACATTACCTGGGAATCTGAGCGAATAAATCTGATACCCCTGCCAGGATATATCTTTGCCCCACTGAAGCGGCAGAGTTCAGTCCTGAAATCATCCAGAAGAAATCATCAGGATAACAAGATCAACATCTATTGTCAAATCAATAAAAATGCTCCATTCCAGACAAGTCAAGTTTGATGGAAATATGGCCGCGTATCTAAAACCTCTATGACATCATTTGCATATAAAACACGCCATTCAAAGCCAAGCAAATTTGATGGTTATCATGATCACGTATCTAAAGCCTCAGTGAAGTCATTTGCATGATCATGATAAATCACATAACTGAATCAAATCCTAAACCCCACTGAATAACCCCCAAAACTACCTATTACTCTCAGAAGCCAGTTCAACGACTAGCTATCACTTATTCATTAAAGTGTTGCAGTTTCCTAAAATTGAACCGGTAATAAAACCCAAGTATAACACTGCAACTAGAAAACCCTAGCAAGTGCACATACATCACAAAACCTTAAACTCTCACCCAAACTACAATGTTATTCAAGTCTTGTTCATTCTCTTGCTGTCTTTTCTATATTTGAACCTGGGAATTCTTAACTTCAAATCCAGTTTTCTATTAGCTGTAATCATATGACAATTCAATTCCCGATGTTATGCGTGTATTTCCATTCTTCTAGTTAAGATATATGTATATAAGAAACCACTTTAAACCACTGTCATAAATTCTTCTATTCTCCAGAATGGTTAGCCTAGCCATGAACAAAGTATTGAAAGATGCAAACCCCATTACCAAAATAAAGCTTGCATTTTTTAGATATAAAACGAAACAAGCTCAGCTTTTTGCCTTAATTTCTACATCTCATATTCATATTGTACTATACTATAACAAAACTGAGATGACTCAAATTCAATCCAACAATTCATACAACACTTAAAAACTTCAAAAAAAAAACAAAAAGCAAAAACGCATCTGGATAAAACAAGGAAACGTAAAACCCATTTTACATATACATTAAAATTATAACACACAAGAGAGAAAGAGACGTACTTGAGAACCATGGCGGCGGCTGGTTTTTTGGCAGCAAAGAAATAATATCACGATTGATATTCTGAACAGAGTATATATTTTTCTTGCTAGGTCAATTGAGGATTTATAGTTATGGGCTTGGTCTAGTTTCCACTTAAACGGGGCCTGGAAACAGTTCTAAGGTGGTAACTAGGTCAATGGAGGATTTAGAGTTGTAGGCTTGGTCTAGTGGCCACTTAAATGGGCCTAACTACAGTCTTAAGGTTGAAAACTGTCTAAGACCATGAACTTTGTGTTCAAGGCATTGGTCTGGTTTCTATGTTTATGGGCCTATATAGTTCACCTTCCTTGCAGGGTTAAAGTTTAAATTGAACCCGTATAGTTTAAAATCTTGACAAATGCATCCACAAATTAATTTGATTGTTTATGTTTTTTTAACTTTCAGGATATTTTTTAGCAAGCTCTTATAGCTTATGCTTATCAAGATTAATTCCTTTTATATTATTTTTTTAGACGGCTCATCGTTATAAATTTATGAGAAACTTCTTTTTATGATATATTTTTCAATTTAAACTTAGGATGATAAAGTAAAAAACAAACCTCCTTATTACTTATACAAGCCTTTTTTTGTGTGTGTCTATATATATATATATATATATATATATATAGTTTTATTTACTAATTAAAATAATAATGATTTGATTTTAAGTTATGGATAATGTTCATCGGATTATAGATAGTGGAGGATGGCCTCGCATATGTTTTTTTTTTTTTTTAATAATCAGGGTGTCCGGACCAGCTTGCGCGCACCACAACTAAATCCCCGGGTCCAATGAACATCCTGCAAATCCAATGAGCATGTAAGTCACTGCGGGGGTGACAAGCATGCTTAACAAGGCTTGAACCTGGAGTGAGAGAAAAGGAGAAACCCTTCATGACCACCAGGCCAAGACACTGCTGACACCTCGAATATGGTTACAGAATATTTCACTCATGACATTAATTTAGTATCGATTTCCAACATATTCTGATGCTTAATGACCCGCGCTACCCACGTACGTATGGAAGAACCTACCCTGATTTGTAAGAATATATGAGGACAAGGAGAGAGTGTTTTTTCACGGACTTTCATAATTACTTTTGGAAAAAAAAGAATATTTTTTTTATATATATATTTTAAATTAAAAAATAGTATTTTTTTTATTTTTATATATTGATGTCAACAATAATTTTTTAAAAATAAAAAAAAATTATTATAATATATTTATGAAAGAAAAATATTATCAAAAATAATGTCAACCTCACTATCACTCTCAGCCCAACCCAGTAAGTGAACAAGGGCCCCTTTAATTGTTTCTAAGAAGATGTCTTGCAAAAAAAAACTATCGAAAATTAAAAGCAATGGCTTTTGTATCGAATAAAGATAGTATACACTTGCAGTTTTGTGCTGCAGAATATGTTCTTTTTTTATAGCATCGCGGCCTGTAAACATTCAATGAATTTCTTGTAGCCATCGTCAACCCAGCACTGGAGAGAGGTTAGAGAATCGTAAAACCTGCGAATTTGGCACCAGATGCCCACCATAATTGGCCTGGAGAGAGGCGGCAGCAACGTGTCCACCGCCTCCAAATGAGTCACTATTTCTTCCAGTTGTCGAACAATGACATGACCTGGCAGCTAGGGCTAGCCACAACCCCACGAAGTGATTTGTGTGTCTGAAAAAATGGGGGGCTGTACTCGTGAGTCGTGACTCTTTTTTTCCTGTCTTCAGATGTTGATGTGGTGATAATATCTTCAAACAAAGCCATGGATTGCAAAGGATCTTCTTGATTTATTTATTTTGGGTACATAAAAGGGACAGTTAGCCTAAGGATAAAAAATAAATTGAAAAAGTTTTATTTTTATTTTTTATATTAAATTAAAAAAATTTGTTGTTTTTAGATTAATTTCATGTATTTATGTAAAATATATATATATATTTTAATATTTAATACATTTCTTAACTAAACACTTTCAAAAACAAACTCAATCGTATTATCAACCAGTCACTTAAACTAATTCCATCTCATTGTCAGAGAATAATATAAATCATATTATGGGGCTTCACCTAATAGCTTGAGCTTTTAGGTGAGATGGTTCCTTAACATGGTATCAGAGCCTTGTTGACCCAGCGGTCACGAGTTCGAATCTCACCACCCCCATTCTATTTGATAAAAATCAAACATAAGGTAGAATGGACATGTGTGCAAGTTTCAAGCCCAAAAGGCTTTCACTTGAGGGGGTGTGTCAGAGAATAATATAAATCATATTATGGGGCTTCACCTAATAGCTTGAGCTTTTAGGTGAGATGGTTCCTTAACACTCATCACATATCAATGCATCATTGGCATTAAATTATCATGTTTATTCTCTAATGATCACGTACAGCGATAACAATGACCTTACAAGGCAAACAACGGGGGAACTTATTAATTTGAGATGGATGTTTCTAGCTTTAGTGTCTGTATGGGAGTGCGATTGCGGTTGTTTTTGAAAGTGCTTTTCGTTTAGAAATGCATCAAAATAATGTTTTTTTATTTTTTTAAAAATTATTTTTGACATCAGCATATCAAAATAATCTAAGAATACTATTTTTTTTAATTTAAAGTAAAAAATAAAAATAAAAAATTTTCAAATTTTTTCATAAGTACTTTCGGATCGCAATGCCAAACAGCCCTTTAATCAAGAACTAAGCTATTTGACCCTCGATTTACAACAAGTTATAATTTCTTTAAAGAAAATGAGTATACAGACTATTTAGATGTTGTTTTTTACATAAAATTTCAAAGTGTAAATAAAAAAACTTAACCGAAAACGTAATCAAATAAATTGATAATCATTTACATAAATAAACAAAAAAAAAAGTATTTAACAATAATTAAAATAAAAACTGGAAAAACTAAGACATTGATATTGTAAAATAAGATATTTATTTTTGTCTATAGAATTTGTTTATTAAGATCTATAAAAGATAATAGAAATAGAAACACATATGAAACTAAGTGAATAAAAAAAATATTATGCAAGGTTGTACATATTAGAAATATTATTTCAAAATAAGTATTTTTTTATATAAATCAAAGCTTATTTGTATCTAAAAGAATTCTTCAATAATTAAATACAAAACAAAATACTTTGTTTTCTTTTAAAAAAAAAACTTCTATCTCACAAGCAAAAGTTTTTCAGACTTAAATAGTGTATAATGATAAAACCATAAAAACAAAGCGAGGGAAAAAGAAAGAATATTTAATTGTATTAACTCTTAAAACTCCTTACATGTAGTATTAGATGGGAAGCATGACAAAATCCCTATCATGAACAAATTAGACACCAAAGAATGAAACCGAAAAAAAAATGAATCGAACAAAAAATTATAATTAAAAGAATAAGAGTGATAATTGAAATAAAAAATAAACTAGAGGGCATCGAAAAAAAATCAATTGAAGGATAAATTAAAAAGAGAAAAACTTTAAAAAGGAAAAAAGAATCAAAAGAATGATGACTAATTTGAAAAAAATAATAATAACATAAATTTTGATTGAAGGATAAAATTGAAAACCAAAAAAATTTTAACAAATGTGCAAGGACAAAAAATCAAACTAAAATAATAAAGAGAAAATTGAAAAAAATAAATAAATATTAATTTCTAAATTCAAAATATAAAAATATTTTTTTAAAGGACCAAGGATGAAATTTAGCAATAAAAAACATGACGAATTGAATTGAAAACAAAAGGAAAAGAGGATAGACATGCATTCTCTATATAAAATAGAGAAAAGAATGAAAAAAAGACCTTTAATAACAAAGTGTTCATAATCTATCATCGCTCGTTACATTAGCAGGAAGAGGATATGGTGGCTCTTTCAAGGACATGGCAAAAGGCCAAGTTTGACCAATAGAATGCACGAATATCACTCACATGTTTGCGCGTAATGAGCACAGATTAACAACTTTTCATAATAAAAAAATAAAAATTCAACATTAAATATAAAAAAAACAACCCTTAATTCATACTTCTTTTTTTTTTTTCTGAGGACAAAGATGTATTTTAATTATAGGCTAAAAAGGAGGGGGGGGTATTGACCAACAAGTCTATATTTTTTTTCAACTTGATGACAAAAAAGTTATTTTATTGTTTTGGAATTTGGAAGGGAAAAAAATCATTGGTTGACAATTCTAAACTTTGTTGACTTTAAGGGTAAAAACATAGTTTTACTATGCAATTTTTTTGGAAAAGACTCAGATACTCCCAAAAAAATCTTTTAATAACTAATAAGACACTGGAAAAGGACCAAGTTACCCCATAATCAAGGCTCTCATTTTCACACTCAAGGGCAAAATAGTAATTACACTTATAAATTGTGTTTGTCACTACAATTAAAAGCCTACAAGTTATGTATTTTGTTTAATTTAGAGACTGTAATGTAAGGATTAAACATTGTAAATTGACCTTCCATTATAATTTTCTTTAATGAGATCTATGTGATATTGAGCTATAAAAGTTAAGTTTGCATTTTATTATATTATCATATCTTGATATTTTAGACATTAGGGGAAATCATGTGTATTGCCGCTAAATTAAAGATTTGATACACACACATTTAGAAGTGGATCAACTCAACCTCACTCTTCCATGAATACTATTTTTTTAGTCTTATCCAATTAAATAATAGCATGTGGTTTTAATTGTACCAATTGAATTAGATTATGTTTATTTATGTGATATGGTGTGATGTTGTGAGGTGTGATTCATGTTTGTATCTTAACCATAAATTTGAAAGTGTTTGGTCAGTCAACACACATTATATTCTTCTTTTTTTTGTCTTTTTTTTAGGACAAAGATGTATTTTAATTGTAGGCTAAGAAGGAGGGGGGGGGGGGGGGGTATTGACCAACAAGTCTATATTTTTTTTCAACTTGATGACAAAAAAGTTATTTTATTGTTTTGGAATTTGGAGAAAAAAAAAGATCATTGGTTCACAATTCTAAACTTTGTTGACTTTAAGGGTAAAAACATAGTTTTACTATGCATTTTTTTTGGAAAAGACTCAGATACTCCAAAAAAAATCTTCTAATAACTAATAAGACACTGGAAAAGGATCAAGTTACCCCATAATCAAGGCTCTCATTTTCACACTCAAGGGCAAAATAGTAATTACACTTATAAATTGTGTTTGTCACTACAATTAAAAGCCTACAAGTTATGTATTTTGTTTAATTTAGAGACTGTAATGTAAGGATTAAACATTGTAAATTGACCTTCCATTATAATTTTCTTTAATGATATCTATGTGATATTGAGCTATAAAAGTTAAGTTTGCATTTTATTATATTATCATATCTTGATATTTTAGACATTAGGGGAAATCATGTGTATTGCCGCTAAATTATAGATTTGATACACACACATTTAGAAGTGGGTCAAGTCAACCTCACTCTTCCATGAATACTATTTTTTTAGTCTTATCCAATTAAATAATAGCATGTGGTTTTAATTGTACCAATTGAATTAGATTATGTTTATTTATGTGATATGGTGTGATGTTGTGTGGTGTGATTCATGTTTTTATCTTAACCATAAATTTGAAAGTGTTTGGTCAGTCAACACACATTATATTCTTACATGAGTTTCATTGAAAACTCTTTATTGAAAGCTTGATTAAAAAACTATAATTTATAGTTTTTTTAAGTATATATTTTCAAACAACATCCATAAAAGTCATCATCATGTCAAACATACACTAAGTTGAATCACTCTTAGTTAGAAGTAGTTAGAAGTTGAGAGGATGGTTTAACTTGATTTTTTAGATCTTTTATCCAATTAGTTAGTAATCTAAAATTTTTTTATGGGATTTGGTGACCCTCAGATCATAAAGTCAATAACATTTAAACAAATAATTACAATAAATGAGGGAGTTAACATTTATTCTTAAGAACAAAAGTATTTGCTAGTAGATACTCTAAAATTAAAAATGCATTTTTTCTTGAGAATAGAGATTGTAAACCCTTATACTCTTATAACACTCATTAAAGATAAATACCCCTAAAATTAATATTAATAGGGTATGAAATATCTCTGACATTAATATTAATAGGGGATAAAAGATAAATATTTCTAACATTAAATTTAATATGAAATGATATATCTTTGACATTAATACTAATAGGGGATGAGTGACAAATATCTCTAACATTAACATTTAATGTTAAAAGATATATAAATAAGAAAATTATGCCTTATGGCCTAACATAAGACCATAATGATCTCCAAGCATTTAGTCCTTTGAATTTGGCACATTGTTAAGCCCACAATCAATAAGTATGGCAGCATGCAAGACTTATGTCTAATTTGACTTAATACATGGTTAATTCTCATATCGACAGGTTAAGAAGGTTGTACGGCTTGGCATGTAGCCGAGTGTAAAATAGATGAGTTTGGCAAGTCATTAGATTAATGCTCAATTAGGCTTGACATGTATCAAAGCCCAAATGTATTAGGTTTAACAACTTGTCAAATTTATACAAACTTGGGTTCGGTACGATACCAAGCCCAAAGGTGATGGACGAGAAGGTCATTAAACCTATGTCTAATTAGATAAGGTGTGTAACCAAGCCTAAATGTGATGAGTCTGACAGTTTACTAGATCCATGTCTAGTTGGACTCAACACACAATTAAATTCAAAGATGTTGGGTCTGACAGCTCATCAAACTCTCAACTCGTTAAACTCATTATACACCTAGGCCTAAAGGTGTTGAATCGGACAATTCACCCTACATATACCTACTTAGACGAGGTTCACAACCACACCGAGAAATGTTGAGTTTGAAAGCAAGTTAAACACATGTTACCTAAGCTAGGATTCTATCAAACCTGAAGATAAATATGTACACCTCGCCTACCTATCAATAACTTATCACCTTATCCTTATACCTTCTAAATAATCTCCCGCACTCAATTTTTTTTATATTTTATAATGTCCAAAATTGTTGATACATCACAATCTATGGAATCTTCACAGTAACCATCAACTCAGATGTTGACGGGATGGTATTAGCTATGAGGCCAAAATTTGGAAAGGTCATCGTGACCTTTTCTTAGCCTTAAAACCCTAGAAGGGACAAGGTGGGTTTATCTTGTAATGAGATGAGTTGCGAGGAGTGCACTTCCTGTGAAGAAAAACTGCCAAGGGCCCTAGAAAATTGGCTCTTCATTTCTTGACATTTCATTGATAGAAAACAAATAACAATAAAGCATCCAAAATCATTTTATTTTCTTAAGATAGACTTTTAATGTAACCATTCAATTTAAATTTAATGATTTTTATTGTCCTCATTAAATTGTCGTTAATTTCTCTAGCAAAAAAAAAAACCCACATGTGAAGTCGAATCCATCCTTGCCCTTTCAAGATAATCTAATTACTCAGGCCATAAAAAATAATAAACTTATGAAAGACATGACAATAATTGAGAAGAAAGTGGACCTGTTAGCCTTATGTGTATGCCCATGATCCCTAATTTAATCTCTTAATTAACCACGCAAACAGATGATTAGTAAACTGATTTCCTCACACATCTTGCCCCATAATTAGTCAATGGTAGGGCTGAGGACACACCTTCAAAATAAAAAAAAGGTTGAAGTGTTATAGGGAGAAATGGAAGTTGCATCTTTGCCCTCTCATGTCTTTAATGAAGATGGGTTAGTTGTGCTTGAGATAGTATTTAGAAATATAGTGGTAGTTGTTTTTTAAAATATTTTTTTATATGAATATATTATTGTCTTAAAATTATTTTTGATATTAATATATCAAAATAATTTAAAAACATCAGATAAGAACTTCAAAAAATCATAAAACACGGTTTGAACTGCAAAAACAAACATCCCTAAAAAAATTGTGTTCCTTCCATTGTAATTCGTAAACCTCAAGCTTGATATAAATTTTAATTAATTTGAAAGTATGAATTAAATATAGTTTTGTAATTCATAAACCTCAAGCTTAATATGTAAGAGTATGATAATTAATAAATTAGCATAACTGTGATATTCCCAATTAAAATAAAAAAATATTTCTGATTCTATGTCTGTGGTGACCATTGACATGCTGAAGGGCTTCGAGAATTGGAATATACAGAGTTGTTTATGAATAATTTAGAGATGCAAACCTCTTGTTAACGAGGGATAACATCACTTCAATGGCCTCAAGCATCTTCATGTGGAATGTGGTGCATCATGCATGTGAACCACGACGTCGAGTGTGATAAAAAATTTATATTTTATTTTTTAAAAAATATTTTTGTTATTGTATTTCAAAAATAATTTTTACTTTAAAATAATTTTTCTTAGGATTTTTATGCGTTGGATATCAAAAATAAATTTTAAAAATACAATTTTAATACATTTATAAAAAAAACAATTTAAAAAAAAACTTTAACGACACTTCTTGATATAATAAATTAAAATATGTGGTGGCAAACTGCCTCACTTGTTGACAATTCTGGGCCTGCCAAAAAGTCAATCATTCTATTCCATTCAGACCACGACTATAAGAAATTTCCATAAAAAAAATCGGGCTTCGAGAAGTTGATTAGTTTTGAGTGGTTCATACTTCAGATGAACTAGCATGGGCAGATGGTTGGTGTGGATACGAGGTAGTATTATCCCTTCAAGAAGATTATAATAAAATATATTTTCCTAGAAAATAAATGACAAAGAGGATACCTCCCTGTGACATTTCAAGATTTTTTTACACTTAATAAATTAATTCTTCTGGTTTTGAAAAATAAATTAAATGGTTAATGTCCATCATACTTTGTTCAATAATATTCTATTCCAAAAAAGACATTTTATTTTTCCATCAATCTTTTCATATTATTTATTTATTTATTAAAATAAATGAGAATGAACATGCGAATAGACAAGAGAACTACTTCTTGCAATAGTAACAAAATAAAGCGAAGCGCCAAATCTCTCGGGTGCAAAATTTTAAAAAAATATAAAATACGTTGATATTTTATTATGTTTATCAATACAGATTTTTTTTTTTTTTTTTGTTCCTTCTATCACAAAATTTAACTCTCTGTGTAATGGGGTATTTTTGGACATTTTCTAGAAGACGGTGTGGCATTTGTAGATTATTTAGGGGTTTAATGGTCTCTTTTATTTTTATTTGTTCAATAAAACTATCTATTTACTCTTGAATGCTGACAAGAAGAGTAGTTAGGGGTATTTTTGGTTTTTCAATGATTTTGAATAGTGAAATAATCACTTTGCTCTCAGGTGAGACACGCGCAAGGATCTTGAGACGAGGGCATTTTAGGTGTTTCATATTTTTTACACAGTAAAACTACTTAAATACCCTCAGAAACGACAAAAACAAAGGTATGATGTTGGGGGCATGGTGACACTTTCACGCTAGGTTTTTTCGTGGTGCGTCCTCCAAAGACGTCATCTATTTTCACGCGTACATTGATTTCTTCAATGGAAATTTTAACTGTTTTCAATTGTGTCATTCAATTGAAATTGATCATATATGTTGTTTTTCATTTAGTCTTTATTCTTTTAGTTTTTTATTTATTTTTGGTTCCTTTAATTTTTATGGTCTACAGGTTTTAATTTATTTTAATTTTGTCCTACAATCTAAATTGGTCATATATTATATTTTTCATTTTGCTCTGTATTCTTTTAAAAAATTACACTTCTATTTTACTTTTAAAATCTTTTATTTTTTTTGGTCCCAAAATTTTGATTTGTTGCAATTTTGTCCTTCAATTGAAATTAATTATATATTTTATTTTTTATTTTGGCCCTTATTATTTTAGTTTTTTATTTAGTATTAATTCCTTTGGTTTTTTCGGTCCTTCATGGATAATGTTTATTTTTATCCATATTTATGCATCTATGATTTTAGTTTTGGTTTTTATTTTTTGTCATTGTATTTTTTTGTTGGGGTTTTATATTTATTCGGTTTAGTCCTGAAATTATAATTTATGTTGGTGATCATTTTAAAATTAATATTTCTTTCTTTTTCCCTTTTTTTTATGTTTTCTATTATTTTTATTTGTTCTTCAGATCAGGTGATTTTTTTATGCTTATAATATTTATTTTAATTGTCTTTTTTTTTGCTGTTTTTGTTTGCTCTTTTGTTAAAGTATTTTTTATTATTATTATTCTAGATGATTTTATGGTTTCATTGTTTTCACAATAATAATGATAATTTTAGTGATTTTTTTTATTGTTCTCTTGCTTGCTTTTTGGTATTGGATTCGTAGAGCTTTTTAAGTTCCAATAAAGAACAACTAGACGTATTTCAATGGGTATGGTTCTGATGGCTATTGTTTTTATTTATTTGATAAATAACTAAGTGTCTATTTGAGAGTGTAGTTGAGATTGTTTTTAAAAGTGTTTTTTATTTAAAAATACATTAAAATAATATTATTTTATTTTTAAAAAAATTATTTTTGACATCAACACGTGAAAATGATTTAAAAATACAAAGAACATTTAATTTTAATAAAAAATAATTTTATTTTTATTTATTTTTCAAAAACACTTTTGAAGTGCAATTTCAAACATGATCTAAGTTATTCATCTTACTATGATAGTCCAATAATTAAGATATGATATAATCTTTAAAATGTGTGACATGGAAATCTACCAGTTTTTATTCCTTGGAAATAAAAGTTTTTTCAATCTTAAAAATAAACATGTTTTTATTTAGTGGAATATACAGCTAAATTTGGGAAGTGGAAAAGAAAAAAAGAGAAATAATATTTATTTTTATCTTGGAAAAAAACAGCAACATCACTCAAATAATATTATGTTTTTAATTACTTTTTATTAATACACTGTTATAAAATCATACATTGTATATAAGAATGTCTAGATATCTTCATATATCCCTATCTTATTACATTCATTCATCATTATTTCAAATTCATTTGAATCTATTCAAGTTCATTTTAATATTTATTTATTATGACTTTTGATATTATCAATATTTATGTACATGTGTCTATAGTACGTGTATTGTTGAGAGAATAGATTAGTGATAAGAAATTACAAAATTATATGAAATAATAATATTTTCTCTTCATTACCTTAATCTCTATTGTTTTATTTATCCTATTAACTCTTTATTTAATATATTGTATGTTTTTTATATATAGTTTTATAAATTACACATAATTATCATGAATATATATCATTTTCAAAATGGAGAGATTTTATAAATTGAAAAAAAAAACGTAAAAGAATTTATTTATGATATTTATATGTGTAAGTATTTCCAAATAATCTTTTAACAAGAATTTTTAATGAATTACATCAACGTCATACCTTGCTCAATTTGTTTGTCGAGTTATTAAAAAACATCATAATTTAAGATCTAATTTGAGTTAAATTTTCAGCTGAACTGTGAAAGATATTAATCCATTAAAAACTAGTTGATCTAGTCAAATTAACTCGTGACCTTATTAAATTCTGGCCGATTCAACTCGAAGAATTCCTTTTTTAAATGACATAAAACTTATTTAATAAAAACAATTGATCTAATTACATCAATGAGTCAACATCCCCTAATTTTTTTATCAGTAAAAGAACTATATAGATACCTTAGATTATTTTATCATCAAGTTCTTTAATGAAATCTAATGTCAAATCCATAGTTGTAAAAAAGGACACTGAGCAAAGCTTAGATCAAGAGTGAGGAGGGTTGACCTAGTTCAACGTTGATTTTTTTTTTTTAAATAATCAAAAATATATTATTTTGAAAAATAATTCTTAAAAAAATCGGCAAGATGAGGGTTGGGTTTTGATTAATTAAATTAAGTAAATTTGTATTGTTTTTTTTATTTATTCCATTAATTTTTTATTGAGTATATTTCTATATATATAGTTTAATAAAATACACATAATTATCATGAATATATGTCATTTTCAAAATATAAAAGATTTTATAAATTAGAAAAAAAAACATAAAAGAGTTTATTTATGATATTTATATGTGTAAGTATTTCCAAATAATCTTTGGGCAAGAATTTTTTAATGAAATACATTAAAGTAATACTTTGCTTAGTTTATTTGTCAGGATATTAAAAAAACTCACAATTCAAAATCTAAAAATTATATCAGCTCATTAAAAACTAGTTGACTTAGTTAAATTAACTTGTGACCTAATTTAATTTTAGCCGATTCAACTCCAAGAATTCCTTTTTAAATGACATAATATTATTTTAATAAGAAAATTTGATCTAAATTAATTCAATGAGTCAATATCCCCTAATCTTGTACGAGTAAGATAACTATAGAGATAACTTGAGATTATCTTTAAGCTTTTTTAATTAAAATTTAATGTTCAAATTGATAGTTGTAAAACCCGATCCAAAATAAAACCGGAGTCAACTGTCGACCCAGATTAACCTCACTTCTTTTTATTTAAATAATCGAAATGATATTGTTATAATGTTGAAATCCAGAAGAAGTATGTACTTAAAGAAAATTACAGGTAACCGGGAGAGCAGTTAGCAAATGAAGTAAAACACGGACCTGTCTGTCTAGAATCTAGATTCCTTTCTAACCATAATAACTCCCCCCCTAATTCAACTTTGCCGCTGAAGCGTTCACTTCATTTATAATTTTTTTTTTAAAAAAAAATATATTAAATCAATAAATCACTTCTTAATTATTATATATATTTTTTATTTTAATATATATCAGATAAAAAAAAAAGTGAATCTTTTTAGAATTCTTTTATATCTTCAACACCCTGATCTCATCGGCTATAAAAGCAGCGCTAGCAAACCGCTTCTGTGCTCACGTCTCTGTATAGACACAAAAACTTCCATAAACAATCTCAAAAACACAGAGAAGTTAGTTTGATCATGTCGTTGCTTTCAGATCTCGTTAACCTTAACCTCTCAGACTCGACTGAGAAAATCATTGCTGAGTACATATGGTACTGCCTTCTTTACTCTCCTACGCACATCTTCGTCTTCTTCTTTCATCTTTTTACTTAATGTATCGATATATGCGTGTGATTGTGTCAAAGGGTTGTTTTGTTTGGGCTTACTTCTTTGATTCTTTCTCGAAACCAATCCCTTCTGGGATAGTGGGATTTCTCTATTTTCTTGTTTCGGTAACTTTTCTTTTATTTTCATGAAAGTTTATAGATAATTAGATATCACGAATCGAATACTTTTCGAAGAGTATCTCATTTATTTTGACTAAAAAAGAAAGGTTTTACTTCTCCTTTTTACGGTTCTTGCCATTCCCCTGCTGCTGTTCCTCATAGTTTTGGATGATTTTGCTTTATTTTTGTGTGCTTTGCTTGTAATATTCAACTACTACGAATATAAGTAAGGTCACCAATTCGACGATCTGACATGAACCAACACTTTTGGGTCTCTCTGCTTATTCCACGACATCATATTCAAAGAACAGAACACAAGGCTCTGCCCTGCTTCAGCTATTTATGGTGTGATCGATTGGTGGCCCAATAAGATGCTCGGTTTTGAAGAATCTTACTTCTTTTTTTAACATATAATTTTTCAAGGAGAAACTTTAGTAGTTCGAGGCAAATAGTTTTAGCCAATATCGATACGTGATTGAATTCTGTTTGTTTCTAATAGTTGATTTTTCCTTTGTTTGTATGATTAAAAAAGGGATTATTGGTGGTGTCAGAATTAATGATGCCATGTTCTTGATTTTTCCTTGGAGGTTCAAGTTCTGTCAAGTTCTTATGGTAGCTAACATGGCTAAGCTCAATTTCGATAAATCTTTAAAGTTAGAGGTTGCCTTGTTCAGTAACCAAGCAAGCTAGTAACCTATGATTTTGTTCTTGAACAGGATTGGTGGATCTGGAATGGATATAAGGAGCAAAGCAAGGGTATATAACTTTGTGATTTGAAGGTTTTGTATGTGTTGCTCTTGTTCAAGCTTAAATAAAATTGTTTTTTTCGATTTTATGGACAGACTCTTTCCGGCCCAGTTAGTGATCCTGCAAAGCTTCCCAAGTGGAACTATGATGGTTCCAGCACAGGCCAGGCTCCTGGAGAAGACAGTGAAGTGATCCTATAGTAAGCTTCTATCCGCTTCTCTTTTTCCTAATGCTGGGCCACCCTGTTCTTTTGGTTTTGTTAATTTTCAAATATCTCTGAACTTATTCCTCGAAACAGTCCACAAGCTATTTTCAGAGATCCATTTAGGAGGGGAAATAACATCCTCGTAAGTTCAATCCTTTACACTATATCTTGCCAATTGATACAGCCACCATAGCTTGAAGTCATTTTCTCTGACATTGATGTGATTGTATAGGTCATATGTGACACTTACACTCCTGCTGGCGTGCCAATTCCGACAAATAAGAGATGTGCTGCTGCTAAGATATTCAGCCATCCTGATGTTGTTGCTGAGATTCCCTGGTATTTTTTTTTATCCTAATCCACCCTTATTTTGTTCATTCTTTTCTCTTTTAGAATAACTACTATGTGATTTTGCAATCATGATTAGCTTGAAATATGATATAAAACCAGGTATGGCCTCGAGCAAGAATACACCCTGTTGCAGAAAGATGTTAAATGGCCACTCGGCTGGCCACTCGGTGGCTATCCTGGCCCTCAGGGACCATACTACTGCGGTATTGGTGTTGACAAAGCCTTCGGCCGTGACATTGTCGATGCACATTACAAGGCATGTCTATATGCAGGCATTAACATTAGTGGTATCAATGGAGAAGTGATGCCAGGCCAGGTAAAATCAAAGAACTTGCATCACCCTTCTGCTTATTTGATCCTACAGTTCTAGATTCTAATTTTGAACATCTGTGATCTTGTGATGTTTCACAACATTAAATCATCTTCATTTTCACGCAGTGGGAATTTCAAGTTGGACCTTCAGTCGGTATCTCTTCCGGAGATGAATTATGGGCTGCTCGGTATATTTTGGAGGTAGTTTTAATATACTTGATTACAGAAGACAGTGCTAGCATTCCAATTTATATTATTTTCTCAAGTCCATATTTATATTGACAGAGGATTACTGAGGTTGCTGGAGTTGTACTTTCATTTGACCCTAAGCCAATTCAGGTAAAGTTATTGTTTCGTTTTCTTACTTATCTCACATCTAAGTTCTATCTTATAGTAGATTTTACCGTTGAAGCTCTAACATAAAAGCACTTCTATTTTGCCAGGGCGATTGGAATGGAGCTGGGGCACACACAAATTACAGGTTCAAATTTTGCATCACTGGATGAGAGTTAAGTTTTTTGCTTACTCTTTAATTGTTTTGGTCTTCTTATACTTGAAAATTCTTCAAATTTTCAGTACCAAGTCTATGAGAAATGAAGGAGGCTATGAAATCATCAAGAAAGCAATTGAAAAGCTTGGCCTGAGGCATAAAGAACACATTGCAGCCTATGGAGAAGGGAATGAGCGGAGACTCACCGGACGACACGAGACAGCTGATATCAACACTTTCAAATGGGTATGAGGAGGAAGAAACAATTTCCCTGTTGCTTGGTTTCTTTTTATAAGATGTCTAACGTTAATTTCATTACATCTTGTCCGATTGACAGGGTGTGGCCAATCGTGGAGCTTCTATTCGTGTTGGTCGCGACACAGAGAAAGAAGGGAAGGGGTATTTCGAAGACAGAAGGCCTGCTTCGAACATGGATCCATATATTGTCACTTCCATGATTGCAGAAACCACCATCCTGTGGAAGCCATAGGAACCTCAACAGGCCTTTCAGACAGAATAAAGTTGGTGGTATTCTTTGCAAGGGACCTTGGAAAGATTTGTGTCAGTAGAATGGTTGTCTTTCTATTTGTTTCCCATTGTATTTGAGGCAGCAAATGAGTTCATTACTTTGCTTGCTTGTCTTATGATATTGCATTAATGGAAGGCTTAGTATCAATCACTTTTATAGAAAACCTGATTTCTAGTGCCTAGAAATGGGTTAAAAAGCTTTTTGCTTTGATGTAATGCCTAGAAATGGATTAAATAAAATATTTACTGGTTGATAAAGTATTAAATGTCTTCTAGATCAATACACTTTGATAAGATGCTATTATACTTGTGGTTCCTGTATGTTCAACTCAATTTTTGGAAAGTAGTGTATTGTTTCTAATAAATGATTATAGCACAAGTAAAATACATATAAAAAGGTTTTTTTTTTTTTTTTTTTTTTCATAAATAGATATAGAGTTCACCGATTCATTGGAACATGCTCCTGTATGGATTGTATTAATTTTTTTAAACGTAAAAATTATTTGTCAATGTCATTAAACTCAAACAAGTGGGTAAATCTTTAAACTTCTTGACCCAACTCCTTATCTAGTGTGAGTTTTCAATTAAATAGTATCAAAGTTGATTCGATGTAAATCAATTTATGCGTTCAATTGTAAACGAGATGATTAATAAAAACATGATTTAACCTACAAAAAAACTTCATGATAATTTTTTTTTTAAAAGTTTCCAGATGATGATATATTAGATGACAACGATCACCCCACTACTCAGTTCATGGACTCGGTTAAACAACTTTGTTTTTTAAAAATAATTTTTACTTAATTATATGATAAAAAATATATGCTTACAATTTTGAATATCAACCATAAAATAGGTGTTTGTTTGAGATTATGATAATCTTATACAAAACATAAAAAAATTACCCATGAGATCTATTTCCTAACAATTTTAATAATGAAGGATGAAATAAAATAAAAAATTATTACAAATACTAATTAAAAGATCAAATTGCCACTAAAATTATGAATACGCACCTAGAGTCAAGCTTTAAGAGCAATTATAAAAAAGTTTGGATCCAAGTTAAATGTTTTTTTTAAGAATATTCTAGTAATTTAACTTATAAAAAAATGTAAAAAGACAATAGTAACCTCGAGCAATTAAAAAAATGGTCAATCCATAATAATTGAAGGAGGGCAAGTGTGAAAGTTTTTTATAAGAAAAAACTATAAATTTATTGTTTGTATCCACAATAATTGATCGATGAGTATTGTAAACCTAGGTTAATTTTTCAAACTCACAACCTGTGAAATTGCATACTCGGGTTTAATTAAGAAGTTCAATTCTCAACAAACCCAATAACATGGTGGGAAAATGGTTTAGATCATCGCATCAGTTGCATGTGTCACCCGATACTAGCAAACACCTAACACGTACGCACACTTCAACAATTATTTATTTATGTCTCCTATAACCATAAAATTATTGTGGAAAAAACTATTGTAATATAATGAACAAGCCCTTATAGTCAAGCTTTTAAAAATTTGATTCCAATGACAGAGTCATTACTTTGTATCAAAAAATATGGAATATTAAGAAACACCCTAGATCATAGTATAAGATTTTTTTTGCTTTTAAGATCAATAAATTTATTTTATTGTATAGATTTTTTTATCAACAGATCGAGATGCTCCTAAATGATTCTAAAATAAAAAATGAAGCAAATTAAAACATTATTGTACAATTACCCTCGATTGTACCCTTAAAGGGAAAAATTATATATTCATTGTTACAATCTATAGTAGATAAAAGCATTTGCACATTACCTTTTCCATGTGTTTTAGATTCTTATTTTAATTTTAATAAGAAAAATGAGGAGAACCAACAATGCTTCAATTGTGTTTTTTTTTTTTTGATAACCAGGGTGTCCGGGTCAGCTTGCGCGCACCACAACTAAATTCCCGGGCCCACTGAACATCCTGCAAACCCAATGAGCATGTAAGGCACCGCGGGGGTGACAGGCGTGCCTGACAAGGCTTGAACCTGGGGTGAGAGGAAAATAAAAGCCCTTCATGACCACCAGACCAAGAACCTGCTAGCACAATGCTTCAATTGTTGAACAAATATTCATAATATATTTTATTAGATTTTTTATAAATAACCACGAGTGGAAAAATAACAGGAATATGAAGACGAGAATACAAAGAATCTCGCAGCTCAAAGATGTTCACAAAGAAAAAAAAAATTCATGGATAAATATACATCATTATAAAACCTAAATAAACTTGATAGGACAACATAAGACTTAAAAGACCTAGGATCTGGACTAGTATGGATTGAAGAAAAAATAGGAGTAACTTGACCTAGCTTGGTGAGTAACGTAGCCCCCAAATTGTTTTTTTTTTTGTTTTTTTTATCAAAATATTTTAATTTTTTTTTCAAAAATTTTATCAAAGTTGTAATCTGGATTTTGTCTTTGATCGAGTTTTATAACTATGTAAATAAATTAAAAGATTTATCAAAGTTGTTAGGTAGTGTTCGTTTATTATCCTAAGATGAGAGAGAGAGAGGGTATAAGAGACGAATACAATTGTTTTTGATATTAATTTATAAAATATAATCGTGTTCTTTATGAATAATGCTAGATAAGATAAAAATATATAAAAAAAGAACTCTTGATATGAATTTTGTTTCTCCAATTTATGTCGTTCACTTGTTTCATTGCATCTTTGATAGATATATTTCAAGTTTCTAATGTAATTATTATAGTTGGTTTGATCTTTATATTAAAACTCAAGGTAATATCTCATCATTTGAAAAGTGAAAATACATTTTTCAAAGTTTAATTTAATAGTACCTTATAAGAACACACATCTATAAATAACAAATTAAAAAACTCATCAAAGTTTATATATACAAGAACTATATGAATATTCACACTAATTAATAAAACCAGGAAGCTTTTAATACTAATGTGCTGGCATTTTGTCATGATTATAATAAAGATTAAATTAAAACTAATCAATTTATAAACAAATGGTTCTAGACACTGAAGACAAAGTAAGAACTAAAATAGAAAGGTAGGTAGTTATTGGATAATGTTGGTTGCTATTTCATGATAAAAGTCATTTAGACGATAAAAATAAAAATAAATTGGTTAAAACAATAGAGATAAGGATGTATATTTAAAAATAAATTTGTTTTTGAGAGAATTTTAAAGTAAATCTTTGAGCTTTCAAAATAAAAGATATAAAAAGAAAATGTATTCCAAGTATATATTTACTATTTTTATTTCTAAAATATCTTTGTAAAAATCTCTTAATTTCTATATAATCCAACTAAGACATGTAAGACTAAAAATAATGATTATTGTGGTTTTTAAATTCAGCTCTGGGATCGATTTAGGACATGACCCATGTTATAATTTGAAAAACTCGACTCAAGATAAGGTCATATCACGAATTGGGAGGGTAAACCCTAATCAATGTAAGAATAAAAGTCGTTTTTATCATAACTTTAAAACAATGCACGAGTCATGGTTTAGGAGGGTGGTCGAGGTCACTGTAAAGATAAAAATAGTTAATATCATAATTTTCAATCCCAATCCAAGGGTCAACCCCGGGTAATCTCTGGTTGACGAGTTAGTAGTGTCAATCTAGTTTGTCCTATCAATGTAAGGATAAAAAAAATATTATTATTATAATTTTAAAACTTGACCAAAAAATGATTCAACATAAAATTTGATTCACAGTTCAAGAGGGTCATCTCGGGTTGATCATATGTTTTTCTAAAAGAGAATCAAAACAACTTTATTTTGTTTTTTTTTTAATAAAAAATAGTTTTTTAGTCTCTGTTTTATTTAGAACCAACCTCGGTTTCTTACCAGGTTAAGTCATGTCAATCTTTCTTTATATCTAACTCAAAATTGTCAATTTCGCTTCGGTTGATGTTTTAGTTTTTCAATTGGAACAAAATGTTTTGGTTTCGGAGCGTTTCGGCACGCCGTTTCGAGGTTGTACTGTTCATATATAATTAATTAATTATATATATGAAAAAAATTAAAATATTAATTTAATAAATATAATTCAAATTTAAGATAAATTAACTTTAAATTATATAATACAAATAGAAAGTCAAACAAACATAATCTCAAAATTAAAAATATCTTTAAAATTCCAAAATATTATGAAGCAAATTAAAGCCTCAATTTTTTTTTTATTATTATTATTGTGTATGATGGAAAACTAATTGGTGATTTTTAAACAAAGTCAACGTATGATACAGTTGGAAGTAGAGAAGCTATAATTTGTTTTTTGTTTTCATGACTTCATCTTACCAAGGATGCACATGCATAACTTTTCTACTCCGAGCACCCTCCTCAATCGTTCTGCTCTGGAGAGAAAAATGAAAACTCTCAATTAAAGAATTCCATGGTGTCATTGAAAGGAGAGCTTCGTATCAGACCAAATCTCTTTCTCGGGCCTCACATCGCTTTCAAATAAACCAAAAGTCAAACAAATAGACAAATCACAAGACATCCTTTGCTTCTTTTTTTTTCAGGCCTAAACGGCACAGACGGCATGATGCCGGCATGTTTCGGGATTGGACCGAAAAATTCGAAATAGTTCAGAATTTAAATTGAGATAAAAATAATTTTGTTTTATCTTATTTTTTTACCAGTATAAAATATTTCGGTCATTTCCATCAAAATAAAACAAAATTGACAACTATGATCTAACTTAGACCAATCCACTCCTATGAATCACTCGGTTAGTCAAGTTTTTATTTTTTTTATTTTTTATAATAAGAGTTATTATAATGCTATTAATTTTAACAATCAATATAAATTAAAGTAAAAAAAAACAGTATCTACTTATTTTTTGAAATATGTAAGTTTGATGAAAATACATGTTAAGGGTTAAATAAACTTTTTATAATTTTTATATTGTCTTGTCCACCAGAGATATTATGTCTTATACATGCCATATATAATTTTATATCTATCTTCTTTGACATCTTGTTTATGCTATCTCTACCTTTTTTTTTTTTTTTTTTGTCTCGAATAATAACTAAATGTCATAATTAATAATCGATTCCTTTACTATTATGTTTGGGGAATGTAGAATAATGTCATCCCCAAGTTTGAATAATTCACATTCTATTCTTAAAACTTCTAAATTTCTAGATAATAATCTCGAGTTAAGATTTATTTTATCCTATATATACATATATTTTCCAATCCCCAAAACCTTGAACCATCTGATTAATGGGCCCAGGAACCCACAAGATAATCCTTCATTTTTAGGCTACCAGTTCAGGGAATGAACTGCAGAATTTACTCTGTTCCGGCCCGAATTAAAACCCTCGAGTCTCAATAATCGGCCCATGATAACTCTCTTGAAAAAACTCCCGCTCGAATTCAAAAACATCCCCAAAATCAAAATTCAAAACCCTAAATCCCCTAAATTAAACATTTCTTCTCTCTACTGAGAAAACAGATGGCCACAGAAATGGATGCCACAGAGAAATTGATTCAAAAAATCTCAAAAATCCTTGAAGAAACAAAAACTTCAAATGCTACACATATCAGAAAGCTAAAAGATCTGTCTTTACTATTATTTTCGAAAAAGTCCTCAAATCAGAGTCCCCAAAACTCTGATTCTTTTCAATTCGCTTCTGCCTTTTGCAAATCCCTAACCCCTCTTTTCCTCTTCCAAAGACGGCCTGCCTCTGCTGAGCGTGTTGTTAAGTTTGTCTCTGTCTTTGCCGCCTCCACGACGGCCCGTGACGGGAATGAGAATGAGGGGGCGGGTGTTGCTGGTGATGGGTTTATGGAGGATTTTCTTAGATTTTTGATGTCTGCGAGTTTGGCTGCTAATAAGAGTGTTAGATTTCGAGCTTGTCAAATTATCTCTGAGGTATTTTTCCAAATTCTTAGGTTTTTTACCTGTTATACTTTTGAGAAACTTGTAGATTTTAATAGGTATTAATGAATTTAAACCTTAATTATAATATTTAAAAATCGAATTATAATTCTAAAATCTGAAGCACTGCTTATTAGTAAATATGTTGATAAATTAAAATGTGGGTTTTGCAGTATAATTTTGAGTTTTGTTTATACTCGTTTATAGGTTTTGAATGCGGCTCCTTTATCGAGATATGCTTATGAATAAAATTCTAGTTTAGGATTTAGAAACTGGGACCCTGAGTTTTGTCTCCTGTAGGAAAACTGCTTCGTTGCATTCTTCTTTCTGCTTATGGTATTTTTGCTTTTTTGTAGATTATATTGAGATTGCCAGACGATGCAGAAGTAAGCAATGAGCTTTGGGATGAAGTTATAGAATCTATGAAGTTAAGAATTGCAGACAAAGTTCCAGCTATTCGCACATTTGCAGTTAGAGCTCTTTCACGCTTTGCAAATGATACCGAAAATAGTGATATTCTGGATTTGTTTCTTGAAGTGCTTGCCTTGGAGCAGAATGCGGTGAGTGTCCCAATTGCTTCGAATGAATATGATTTGTTGGTGTTAACTTCAGATGGAAATTTGGACGCATGTTTAGTGTTTCGTTAGAGAGTAAGGATCAAGAGAGCTATTACATGCTTATGAATTGACACATTTAAAAGGGAGATACAAAATCATGTGAGGATAGGAGGCATTCCTTGGTGATGGTTCATTGGCAGATACTTTTTGAAAAAATTCTCTCATCATATTAGAAACTTGACGAACTCATTAAATTTATATCTTATCCTTTTCATATAGTTTTTTACAATTATGAACAGCACTGGTATATTGAAGGGTTCAGCTTTCGTATTATAAAGTGAATTAAACAATGTGGGAAAATCCATTGTAACTTCTATAATACTTGTCATACAACAATTCATATTTTGCACTTGACATAAAACAATGAACTACTCAACAGAAAAAAAAGCTGTGAGATCATTATATTGATTTGGATATCAGAAGTTTGCCGTCGTATGCTTACCCGTGGGATATTTGCAGGAGGTTCGTAAGACAATTGTATTAGCTTTGCCACCTTCCAATGCAACCTCACCAACAATCATTGATTGCACCCTGGATATGAGTGAGTCGGTCCGCAAAGCTGCATTCTGTGTTCTAGCCAATAAATTTCCTCTTCAAAGTCTCAGGTAATTGATGTCATTTCAAAACTGTTATATAATTTTGCCTTTCGCTTTTACGTATTGGTGACTTTTTCGTTGCTCTCTTATGTCAAGATACATCTTCAAATTATCTTTTTGTGAATTTTATATGTTCCATTGCATCTCTGGGGAAATCATGTGCTTTATTGTCTAGTTTTAACTTAGTGATCACACGTTTAATATTTCTCATCAGGCTTCTCTTTTTGTTTGGTTTGATAGCATTAAGCTCAGGACAGTAATTCTACAGAGAGGACTTGCTGATCGTTCTGCAGCTGTTGCAAAAGTATGTTTAAAGTTGATGAGAGATGAATGGCTTTCTAAGTGCTGCAATGATGATCCCATAGAACTTCTCAAGTATCTTGATGTTGAAACCTATGAAGTGGTTGGGGAATCTGTGATGGAGGCTCTATTAAGAGATGGATTAATAAAATTACATGGTGATCAGAGTATCCGGCAGTACATATTATCAACCTTTGGTGAAGATGGAGGTTGGTAGATCTTTTCAATATCTTTGTCAGATTATAGCCCTTTGTTTTATCTCCCTTATTTCCCAATTTTTTTTTTGGTTTTCCTTTTACATTTTTCAATTGCCATAAATCCATGGGGTGACTGTTGCTGCTTGTAGCATGAGTTTTGTTCAACAAAACCAGTTAGCATACATATTTGTTAGATGGAGCATGGTTTAAGAATTGATATCTAATTCCCCGGCTTCCAACACATGGTTATCAAGTTTATGGTAACTTTCAAATTTCTCCAAATTTGGTGTGTTTGCCTGTCCAATTTCTCCAAATTAGGTCTTTAAGGATGGAAAGAAGGAAATTTGGTTCTTTGTTGATATTACTAACAACCATGCATGTTCTGTTTTAAGCATATTTTCTAATGACGTGTTTAATTTCTTTTGGTTATACTTGTGATCAAGCTATCAAACCAAAACCTTTTTGCAATTAAAGATGACTCTAGAGACATGAGCTCAGACTTCCACAAGCGCTTCAACATTCTCCACTTGTTGAAAGCGAGGTGTAGAAATAGAATAAATGCTTACTTTTTTCTGTGACATAGGGTTTATATGATGGAAGCATAACTTTTCCATCTTTATTTATCCTTCTCCAAGCAAATTGCGGGAAATGTAATTTTTTAGTTGTTATCTTTTGCAGTACTCATCAAATGTTTGAAGAAACAACATATTCATTCTATCTCTGGCATTCACAAACTTGAATTAAATTTCAAAAAATTCTATGATGTAGAATCAATTACTAATTATCACTCAATATGCTTAATTCATGTTTCCCCTTTTATCTTCTTGTGCGCCTCTGAATATTGGTCTCTAACTTTTCGATGAATCAAAACTAGTGTGCCATAAGAAGCCTTGATAGTTGAGTATTTAATATCTTCTGCAAGATAAATCTATTTAGCCTGTTCAGGATTGATCGCTTGATACTACAAGTGGTTAGCTTGCTATTTGTTATACCCTTAAGGCTTCCTGTTTTGATGACAGAGGAACCTGAAAACTGCCCTGCAAGCATCCAGCTAATGGAACCGGAGTTTGCTCTTTATTGGAAAACCGTGTGCAGGCACTTGCAGACAGAAGCACAGGCAAAACGTTTTTCACTTATAATTCTTTTCTTTTGGCACGTGCTGTTAAATTCTTTACTTTTTTTTAATTGTTTTATTTGTAGATGAAGGCAGGAAGGGAGTAAGCATAGTGAAATATATTTGAGTTGTTTCTAAGAAAAGCATTTACCTTGCATCATAGCAGTTATTTTATTTCCTCTCTCAATCTTATTGAGGAATGAGATTATCATTTCTTCAAAGTTAAATTTTCTGAGCATAATCACTTGGTAACTGTTGTGTGTATGAATTTTCTTAAGTTCCATAACTTGTTTAATCTTCAGAGTTCCCCGAAGATACTAGCACCCTTAAAGGCTGTGGTCATTAATTGGACCCCCTGCTTTATGTTTATGGAGAAAGTTATTTTCCAAAGCACCAAATACCAGGTCACCTGGTTTTATTCTGACTATCTACTTGTAGAATGCACCAGATACCAAGCAGCCAAATCCAAGTCACTCTGGTTATATTTTGTGTAGATTTCTAGTCAAAGCATACATCTCAACTCCCATCATAATATAGTTTTGGGTGTCTGCTGATTCCTATAGCCCCTTAGAATGGTAGGGAAGGGGTTTGTTTGATACTAGGTTCTAGTAATGTAAATGCCTCTTTCTTTGCTGTGTTTTTAAAGGACATGGAGTTGTAATGTGCATTATGTTAAAGCTCATCCCTTATTTCCTTGATATACACGGCTGTACTGCTGTCCTTTTATCTATAACTAATAATCTTTTGATGCTCTTTAGACTTGAAAGTTATTTCTGATAAATTCTTCAAATGAATTGTTTGGAGGTAACCTATTGCCAATAACACAAAACTTATACTAATACCAGTGTAGAAGAATTAATCATTTTAACAGGATATGATTTTTTCAAGAATAATATAACTTTTGGTTTTTCAGGTTGATCTTTAACATTATGTTCTTCTGGGAAAGTTATCATGCTTGAATATGTTGATGTTAGATCCATACATTCTGATCTTAAAATGTCTTTGAACAGGCAAAGGGCTCTGATGCTGCAAGTACAATGGGCGCTGAAGCTGCAGTGTATGCAGCTGAAGCGTCAGACAACAATGATCTTCTTGAGAGGATTCTTCCTGCAACAGTTTCAGATTATGTGGTTTTGGTCAGAGCTCATATAGATGCTGGTAGGTGACATTAGATGATTAGAATGTGTTATCCTACTATATGTTCTAATTTGACCTTTGATGTTTTCAGGACCAAATTATCGCTTTGCATCTCGGCAGCTACTATTACTTGGTGCAATGCTTGATTTTTCAGACTCTACAAGCAGGAAGGTTGCTAGTGCATTTGTCCAAGACTTATTGCACAGGCCCTTAGATCATGAAGTGGATGATGAAGGGAACAGGGTTATCATAGGAGATGGCATAAACCTCGGTGGTGACAGAGAATGGGCTGGTGCAGTGTCCAGTTTGGCAAAGAAAGTCCATGCTGCTGCTGGTGAATTCGAAAAAGTTTTTCTTGCAGTTGTAGAAGAACTTGCCACACCCTGTAGGGAGAGAACAGCAGATTTCATGCAGTGGATGCACAGCCTTGCTGTTACTGGTCTTCTTTTGGAAAATGCAAAATCATTCTACTGGCTTCAAGGGAAGGCTATCGAGCCTATTGAATTACTGCAGTCATTACTGCTTCCTGGGGTAAGAAGAAAGATGCACTTCATGGATTTTGTATAAATATTCCATGTGTTATGTGTTTATTACTGCAGCAATCAATGTATCATTTTTTCAACTTGCTGTTTTTTCCAGATGATATTAATTACTGGATTGAATGATGACTTCAGGCAAAGCATGCTCACTTGGATGTGCAGAGGGTTGCTATCAGGTGTCTTGGCCTTTTTGGCTTATTAGAGAAAAAGCCAAGTGAAGAGCTATTGAAGCAGTTGAGGCTTTCTTTTGCCAAGGGCCCTGCTCCAGTTAGCATAATGGCGTGCAAGGCTTTAATTGATCTTGTCATGTGGCATGGTCCTCAGGAAGTTGACAGGGTGATTGGACTAGATCATTCATCCAAATTTCAGGGTGACAAGATGACAATTGATCTCGTGGACTTTTCTAAGGCTGATGAGAATTTGAATGTTGAATTGCTTGACCTCTTATATGCTGGCTTCGATAGAAATAATTGGGGAGACGTTGAAACTGAAGAAAATGAGACAGTGCAAGCTGCTCTTGGTGAAGGTTTTGCTAAGATTCTTCTCCTTAGTGAGAATTATCCAAGCATACCAGCTGCTTTACACCCTTTACACTTAGCCAAGCTCATTAAATTGTATTTCAGTAATGAAACAAAAGACCTGCAGAGGTGGACTGTGCTGTACCTATTCTCTCATTCATTATTGTCTCTCTATAAGAATGGTCATCTAACTTTGTTTCCTGATAACTTTTTTGCAGGTTGAAACAATGTTTATCTGTGTTCTTTGAGCATTACCCATCACTCTCAGCAAATCATAAGGCAAGCCTCTGATATTTGACATGTTTTATGCACATTTTAGGATAATTATATTTATCTCTTGTTTTGTGCATGCCTTTTAGATTTATAACAATTGAGTATGAACATGCAGAAGCATTTGTCAAAGGCATTCATTCTAGTAATGCGTTCTATGTGGCCAGGCATCTATGGAAATGCAGGAGGCTCTGCTGTAGTGGTGTCTAATATGCGTAAGCGTGCGGTCCAAGCATCAAGATTTATGTTGCAGATGATGCAGGCCCCCTTATATCCTAAACCAACTGAAAATGGGGTTGAGATTTGTAGCACACAACCAACTGAAATTGTAGATGGCTCTTTGCAACCTTCATTTGAATGTTCAGATGAGGGACTTGGTATTCGCATTGCTGCAGAGGTAACCTCTTACAACCAAAGATTTAATTGTTATATAACAGTATTTCTTAAAAGGTTTAAGCAGTCAGATTTTAGTTGTGCAATTTTAGGCAGTATTTATTTTTGTGGTTGGACCATGCTTTTGAAAAAAATTAAATTTTTTATAGCTTCATTTTTTTTGTGTTTTTGAATTAATGTGCTAATGTCAAAATGAAATTTAAAATATGAAAAAAAAGTTTTGGATGCATTTTTCAAGCGGAAAAAAATTAGAAAACAATCTCTACTACAATCCCAGACACGCTCTTATCCTGATGCTGTGTTAGGAAAGTGTGATCAAATTCATGTAAGTTTATTATCTTAGCACTATTGTTAAGTCATATATGACAAGGATTTTGATATCCAGGAAAATCCAATCATACTGCTCCAAGTTGCATTGGTCCTCCAAGTTACATGGATTTAGGAACCTGTTTCTTGTCAGACATCTTATACTTTGTTATAGAAAATAGAAAATGCTGTACTTAAATACCTTAATAAGGAGTAGCAAAGCTCCAGTGATGACCATAGAAAACTGAAGAACCCTTAAGAAGCATAGAGTAAAAGGTTATTTCAAATGAAAGGAGAACTAACCTACGATATAGGACTCCTTGAGTTATATACTTAGAGAGTACTTTGGTTCCTGGAAAAAGACCCCTCCTCAGCTCATATCAGAGTTCTGTAACATAATCACCATTTCCTTAAAATTGTTTGTCTGCTCCAAACAAGGAAATGCTTACTCATTGCAGCAAAACATATATGCTTGGCACTTTTTTTCTCAATTTGAAAATATTCCCTACTTAGAAAGGAAAATAGAAATCAAATACAGTGAGTGTTCTATATTTTTGCTTATTATATCAGCATCCTTGGTTCTGTGTTCCTTGATTTCAGGTTCAGTAGTTAGTATATGTGCACTGCTCACTACAGTTGACAACCCTACTTCTGATTGATATTGCTTCAAACCTTTTTCTTTTATAATGAACTTCATTTGTTACTTCTGTGCTTCATGCAGGTGGCAAGCTTCACTACAAAGAAGACACTTGCTGAGAGGTCATATGTTTCAGCACTATGTAGAATACTTGACTTGCTCCATTTTAGGGTTTCGGAACAAGGTGTGATAAAATTAATGAGGAAAGTCTTGAATCGTGTGGCTGAAACTGTATCGACAGAGAAAGACCTTGTAAAGGAGCTGAAACAGATGGCTGAACGTCTCAAGTCAGTAGATAAGCAACCAGAAGAGGAGCTATTGGAGGATCAAGCAAAACTTATTATGGGTAAATTCCTTTTCGTAGGAAATTCCTGAAATATCTGTCTCTAATGATAGTTTGCTAGATATTTTAATTACATAGATTACAAAAAATTGTGAAAGAAAGAAATGCCAAGAAGCTGAAGCATAAGAATGTACTTGTATATTATAAATTACAAATGTATCCAGAAAGAATGATTTGTTGCTTTACAGTGTGATCTCTCTGTGCTGGTTAATGCATTGCATATATCAATAGCAAATCAGATATTGAGGTTTCTAGGCCAAATTGAATTGTTATTCTGGTATGCTGAATGAATTCCATATGATACTAGAAAGTTTCTGCATGTATAAGTTGATTGAGTTCCTAATCCATGTAAAGCAATCACCAAATTAGTTTTAAAAGTATTTTTGATGTTTCAGTCTACCTCCTCATCTTTTTCTGAGCTAACTTTTGTCATATATTGCAGGGAAACTGGGAGTCAATATCAACTTGGATGTTGATAGCCCCGCTGCAATGCCACAAACACCAGCCCCTCCGCAATCAACTAGACCATCACGTACCAGGAGACAGGCTAGGCATGAAGACTCTTCTGATGAAGAAGACTCACCAACCACTGTTGTTCAGACTGCTCCTCGCACTATAGGGAGCCGCTCACAAAGGGCTAGCAAGACTGCAGCCCTGACCAAGATGACAACCAATGTAGCCGTTAGGATTGTTGAAGTTGACGATGAAGAGGGAGAAGGGTCTGAGATGACTTCAGAAGAAGATTCTGACGACTCTATTCATTATGCTGAATGAGCATTTTACAGATTTTCCATGCAAATATTGTGCTTTCTCAGCACTATTATCTGTTGTTGTATGCTTGCTTGTCTTTGTTAATATTGGGGATTTGTAGAGATAAGGTCCATATTTTTTTTTGTAGTCTGCATTTTGGTCTGGAGGGCTTGGAATCAGCTCTAAACAACTTGTATGAATTCTAGTTCATCTATGAGATTGACTCCAATTGTCAGGAGTTCTCCAGAGGTATTGCACTTCTTACCCACGCCTGCCTTCTTTCTGAAATCAATATAATCATAATTCATTGCATCTCTCAGCACACACAGTCAGTTTGGTGCAAGGAATCGTGAGCCAGCTTTTGCATGTTTGCACCCATCGTTTTATATTTGTTTCCTTTTTGGATTCCAACTTTTCAGGGAAATTTAAAACTACAAGCATCTGTTGCAAGCAGAAGTCGCAGCTCAAACTCACTAGGACAAGTTAAAGATAGATATACTTATAGCCGAAAATCCGAGAAGTTCCTATAAAAGTAATCCAAAGCTTAGTTCAAACTGAGTTTATTTTGAACTTTTTTATTTTATTTTATCAAAACAAAGTTATTTTAATAAAAAAAACCATAGTTTATGTCAACCCTTTAGTCTACAGATTAATCTACCCAATAAACAATTTGGTTCTCGAGCTGAGTCGATTTGGAGACCCACCGAAAGGATGACAAAACGCGATTTGGATAAAACAAGGAGGAAAAAAGCAACCATTCACGTACACGAAGGTCTAGAAGAGTCGGGAGAAAAAGGCGTCATAATATTTTGCAATTAATGGATATGAAAGTGAAAGGCATGTTGCCTATACTTGGTTGCAAAATTTCCACGGAAGGGATGAGAAGCACGCCATCATCCTTGTCTGTGTGCAAAACTTGCAAGTGGAGACCCACAGGAAGGATGGCAATCCACAAAATCTTGTCTTCTCCTCTCGTTTTGTCCATTCATCACCACTTGTGTGATCCGTCGGACTCCCTCCCTGCCACGCATCTTCAGTGGTTATCATCTCTGGCTATAAGCTAAGCTTTGATAATGCAATGAAATGAAATCAGATCACATGCTGGTGTCATAGATGACATATATGACTTTAGTGCATCTATAAAGAAAAACACATTCACCATATTTGACTCCACAAACTCCCACTTTTCTATTTTGTTTGTATTTGTCACGACAAATATCACCGAATGGGGAGAAATAATGGAGAAATTAGGATTAAATGAGTCCTAAAAAGGCAGGTTCTTTGATAAAAAGGATGAGATCTGCTTTATAAATTTTGGATTTTATCTAGGACGTGCTCATCTTTTAAGAATCTAAAATAAATAGGATTTTATACCCGCAAAAAACTCCTAAAAAAAAATGACTTTCCTCGAATTCAACAAATGTTTTTTGGATTAAGTGATCATTTAATTGATAAATTGTATCATTATAAAACTTAGATGGACCGAGCAAGTTTGTTTAGAATTTAAAATGGTTTGAGTTAAAGAAAAAATATAAAAATATAAAATCAATGAAAACCTAGTAATAGGCATGAATCAATTGATGACCTGATCTTTAATTCGGCCAAAACCCGGATCTTAACACCTCATTTTTTTTTAAAAAACAATACTGTTATGATTTTTTTTTTCTTTTTCAGAATGAACCTAAATTAACAATCATAACTCATTATCCAGGTCTTGTCAACTCTCATAATTATTGTTAATATTATTTTATTTATATAGATGATTGGTAATTAATTTATAATAATAATAATTTTATACATATAAAAAAACATATATCGAAATAATCTACATAAATTTTGTTTTTTTCCCAAGAATGTACAGCCCGTGGCAGAGCTGTATCTAAATAATCTCGGAGAGTTTGGCCCTTGAGGTGATCAAATTCAAATATAAAATCAATTTGTGCTGAAAGAATATAGAAACGTAAGGTTTTTAAGTTTTCTTGATAACTGCCACTAAAGCTACAGGTCGTCTTGCTACAAATCTCAAACTAACTCATAGCCGACACTTTATTAATTGATGTGATTGAACTTTAAAAAAAATAGTTTTATAAAAAGTATTTTTAGCCACGGTTCATAATTGAAATTGAAGTGTTTGGTTTAAAATTGTGATTGAGTTTGACGTTTAATGAAAAACAATTTCATGTGTTTGGTTACCATACTTTTCATATTGCTGTCAATTTATGAAATTACTTTAAAGGTCATACACATATATGTAGATATTTATTGTTTTTTAAATATTATAGATTAATAATCATAACAATAAAATATAATTAATAATTCAAGCAAATTAAACATTTGTTTTTATTCTCCCATTAAACTACTTGCAATTTCATCACGAACTAAATCGATATGTGAATGCCTCTACGATCCCTTGCTATTTGATCGAGGAACAATATCTGGTAAAATATCATTAGTAACAACATCCGCGATCCATATTGAGTTTCAGGATCTCTACCTACATGATGTAGAGATATAATTCCAAGATCAAATCCAGTTGCAAGTTTCTGACCCATAATCAATCGAAAAATAACAGGGTTGTGGAGTGAAATGAAGTCACGCGCTTTTCCCTTTCATCAAAATTGATCTTTATCTACACATTTTTTTTAAATATGATTTTTTATAAAAACAATCGCACTAGGCTTGACCACCTAAATGGGTCGGCCAAGGTGGGTCAAAAGACCCAACTCTGCTGGACTTGGGTTGGGTGAGAGTAGGTCCAACCCAACCCCTATATTTTATTAATAGAAGAGAAAACGGTGCGTTGCACTGTTCACGTATTGCGTGAATAGTAGCAAGGGTGGTCGCCTGATGGTGACGAAAGACTCACCTACTTATGCTGATAGGTAGTGGAGGCCAGGATGATTCTTCCTATGGTGATGACGTCGTAAATGGTGGCCCATGGAGGACGAGAGGAGCGCTGAAAGCTTGTTGCTGTTACCGCTGCCTCTACGCCGAGGCTTGCTGCTATTGCTGAAGGTCACGACGGAGCTTCTAGCATAGAGGAAAAGCTACCGGTGCTGAGGGGGATGATGGTGGTGCTTTTTCGGGCTGCCCCGATTGTGGAGAGAGAGAGTTGCCGCTGTGGAGAGAGAGAGAGAGACCGTCGATGGTGTGCCTATGGTGTGTCTGCAATTAGTGTTCTCCTAGAGCTGCTTTATATTGCTATTATATGTCGTGCTTCAGTCACTATATAGAAATGAAACACAGGCAAAAACTTCATAATCCTGCTTCTTCTAAACCGTAATTTTGAACATTTTTTTTGGCGAGTCCCATAGCAATTTCAACTGTGTTTTATCATTATTAGACGACTCAAAAATTGCTTTTGCTCGAAACTCCTTGTGAAACGCAATACCAAACGACCACTTAACTACACAACCATCTTTCCTTAGCCTAATATCAAGGTTTTGTTTAACCTTAATAACCAGTTTTCGTCATCTAATGATTTTAAAATTATTTTAGCTAAATATTTGTTATCTTATTTATCCGATTTGTAAATGTATCCGTAACAGTTATTTATATTTTTGCTTCTCATGATCTCATCAATGGTTAATTGCATCAAATTTTAAATATAATTTAGAAAATCATTATCATTATCATCTTCACTTGGTATAATTTACTTTTAATTTAAACAATTTAGTAAAAATATTTTTTTTACTAAAAGTGGCACAATAATTTGTTCCCCTTTTCTCAAGATATATTAATTTCTTAAATACTTGCACCGACTTTAAAAATCAATTTGTATTAAAAAATAATGTCCAATTTTCAATAATTTGTTTTATTTATTGAGAACTACCATTAGAGAAAAATGTCGTCCGGCTACAAACTTCAAACCAGCTCATAACCGACATGTGACTGACCAACTCTAAGAAAGAGGACAAAGTCAAATAGACGACTTTTCTCTTCTTCAGCCATATATGTATAATTCATGCAGTGTTATTGATTAAGAGTTGAGAATAGGCTATTGTATGAAGAAGGAGGAGACTTTATACTAAAATTTGTAGTATATGGAATTAAAGGCACGCAAAATATCACCTAGGGTTTTGCATTTCCACTTGTTTGACCATTTCATCGATTGAAACATAAATTAATATATAATTGGAGTCATTTGAGCATTTTGTTTTTCCTTCTTTCAGATTTTGATTCTCATGAACATGCTAATTTGGATCATACTTTGTTGTCGACCAATTGTTTTTTCTTCCCCTGACAACTTCAATTAGGTTAGAACATGCCATGTTGCTATGATATAGGACACATTAAATTCTATTTTAGGAATATATTAAGAAATGTTTTGATATATACCATAATAATAATAATATATTTGATTTGATTGAGCTAGTAGAGCACAATATGTGCTTCGTGGTGTTCTATAGGTGCGTGATTTAGCTTATAATGAAGGGATATCTCATGCGGTATTTAAGGGGCGTGACGTGATGACAAAGAGTTTGAGATCTGCACAGCATGTCTCAAGTTCGAGTCAGAGCGTGCATCTCTTGTAAAAGCATGGGATAACTAGAATTTTACTCGCTCACCTGGATCCACAAAGTACGTTTTTTGGGATGAAGTTTTCTCGCATAAAAAAGAAGAAGATATCTCATATAGATTGTTGTTTTAATCTCAAAGTGAATTAATTATCTAATTCATTAAATAAATAAATCTTGATGTGCATAAATATCAAGCCCTAAGGGAAAAAAAAACAAAATCATCATGTAGTTAATCAGTTTGAAATGTGTTTACTTAGGATTAATGAATTTGTTATATGAGGTCGGTCGGACCATGCAGGAACTGAGATTGAGATATGTTAAATTAATTGAACCCATGTGGTAGACCATGTGCAATTAAAACGTAGCTGGGACCTCATGGATTAAACTCAGTCGTCTTCTTCAATTTTTCAAGTTTGTTTACTACTATTTTTCATATTAGTCATATATAATAATTGGAAATACCATTTCGGGTTGGTTGTGTGTGCATTTATGCATCACTCATGTATTAAATTACTAGGAAATTGACTAGTTCATACGGAATTATTTTTTATATTTAAATTTTTACTTGCAATGAAAGAAAGAATACAAGGGATAGTAATAATTAAAAAAAAAAAAACAAGAAGAAAGGGAATTTTTTGTTTTACTTGAATTGCTCGTTGATTTTTATTTTATTTTTTTGTTTTCGCCCATTATTTATTGTGGATTTTGCTCACTTTTACAATTAATGATTACTATTTCCTGGCTTTTCAAAATAAATAAATAAGTAGACGATGGTTGCAAGGAACTTCCTCCTCCTTTAAAATGATAAAGTAAATAATTCGGCGTGCTCACAAAATAAATCCATGAAGCGTGAAAGTTGCCTCGATCCCTCCATTGAATAAAGAACACGTGGAAGCCTTGCATGAAAGGGAACGGCGTCGTCCTCAATTGTTAACTTCTGAGAAGAAACCTACCGATTAAAGAAATAATGCGGCGGAAAATAATGCTCCAAGCGGCATGCCTTTCTCTAGAGATGAAAAATGAATTAACATTGAAAGTGACCTAATAAAAATTAACATCATAAGAAATTGTTTGGTCACTTGAGATATTATAACTTTATATTTATTTACTCGAGTAAGTTTTATTCGTTAAAACCCTTAAACCATATTCAAAACTACACAATACAACTTATCTTAGATACGATGTGCTACAAGTGTTAATACGTTTTCTATTACGACTAATCTCTTATTCTTGAATCTCTATTAAAATTAGTACATCCATGTTTTTCTACGAGCTCTAAATCAAATAATTTGTTGACAATTTCATTGATCCCTCGACACAACGCACATATATACAACGTTATTGTATTTGCTTTTAGTGGTGGAGCCACATTAAAAGCAAAAAAAACACACCAATAAAAGCATGAATTTGTTGTTTTTGCTCTTATGTTATTAAAAGTTGTACCCGCAACAAATACAAAAATCAAAATAAAATACAAAGACTTTATAATTAAAAAGCATATCACCCATTTTCGAGGTCATGGCATATGAATATTTCAGTACATTAATGGAGTCATTTTCTTGGAAAGTGATCATCATTATATTTATTACATGGAAGCGGGGCGGTTTAATATGATATGTGAATTAGTTGGGTCAAATTGATGCATTGCATACCTTCATTTTTAAATAAAAACCATGGAATACTTGAGAAATAATTCATCTAAATAAAAATTTCAAAACTAAATCCAAGAAATTAAAAAATACACAGAACGTTTCCCCAGGTCACCACAAGCAATCTCTTAAGATTATTTATATTTTACACATATATCTTTGTAAATAGGCTGGAAGGAGGCAATTGGATATATCCCATTTTTTTTTTCCTAACCCATATTGTGAAAAAAGAGACGTTGTAGGTCAGAATAATCAACAAGGAGTCGATCACAGGAGATGCCTGTAAATCTTTCTTCTGATACTTCAAAGCCAAGTGGATTCTAGCGGGGCAATGAGCAATTTCAGAAAAATCGCATGCATGAATCTCACAGGCTAAATACAGGGAATGTTTATATATTTCAACACGGTATTACGATCCCACTGAAAACGTTTTGCTGTCAAATAAGTACTAAGAGTAACAGTAGATATTACGGCAGAAAAATAAATAAACGTGATAAATATAAATAATTATTTCTTCTCCCACTTGAAGGGTTTTTCCCCCCTTGACAGGGAGGAAAATTATTAATTTTATATTAAAACATGAGAATAGTTTAAAAAAAATAATAAAACAACAACAATTAATATTTTTGAAATAGTTTTGAAATGAGTTTTAATTATTTTTAAAAAATAAAAAGATAATAAAACATATGGGATCCGTTTTCATTTTCTAGACAGTAACCAATAATTTTTAAAAATTTAATGAGAGTGGCCCATCATTGAAACATTTGCTAATTTCTTTGTTTTCTATTTTCTTTTTATGTCTTACAAAAAGAAGCAATTTACTTGAATGGATCTCGTATAGACACCGCCAACAATTACTGTAAGCAAGACAATTAGAAAAGACTTGGAACAAATCCACGCATTTTTTCTGATGCGTCAAGTTTGAAATCAAACGAGAGCATCTCTTAAAAAAATCAAGAACATAGAACAAAACCTTGAAAGATTCCATGAAAGTAAATGTTCCATTAATTAACGACTCAAAGTCGTCTCTCTTTGTCTTGATCAAGAATCTTAAATAGGATAATTATTATCCAATGAACTTGAAAAACCTATCATCAATGGGAGGAGGGCACATTTAGTCGCAAGCAATCCAATGGTATGGCTCCACAACTCCATGATCAGAGCCCTTAACCTACGGGGAAGAGTAAAGGAAATTTTGATTTATTTTTCCTCCCCCCTTCCGCTCAATAAAAATAATATAATGATGAAGAAGAAGATGGAAGAAGAAAACAGTGGTGACGCGTCAGCTACACGTGGTGTCTGGGCCTGCACAATCGATGCGTGGGCCCCACAGCTCAATCAAAGCTCCCTTCCCTCTCCATCCTGCTCGCCATTGTTTATTTATAGGAGGGGTAGCAGGTAGCTAACATGTCCTTTTTTCTCCTAATCATACCCACTAACAGAACTGAGATCGATCCCTTGACAGATTTCTCAATCTCCTTCTTCCGCACCATCCAATCCAGCTCTTCTTTCTTGTCCCCCCCCTTCTCGAGCTAAGCTTAGTTTCTTGTTTTTGCACCATCCAGTCAAGTTTTCTAGAGTGAATTGGTGTCTCAGAGTTTTGACAGAAAGAAAATGGCTGCTGCTTTGGTATCTCAAGAAAATGTTGTGGCTTCTTTGGTCCCTCGTACAGGGAGGCATTTGCAGCGGTATAAAAAAGGTCGTCGTCAAGTTGTAGGGTGGGTTGCTCTTCCCTTATCATCCTTCTTCTCTACTGAATTCTTTATGGAGGTAGCTCTTATTAGGCCTGCAGAAATAATCATTATCTGGTTAAGGTTGTGTTGAATTTAGCCATGTCTTTCAATTAAACAGGATTGGTCTTAAATGATGTCTTGTAATACTAGATTATCCAAAACTTTTCCCAAATCTTCTTGTGGAGCAGGGGCGATGCAATCTCTGTTCTGCTTCCTGATGAGCCACTAATTTTGCTGTCCAACTTTGTTGGAATTCAACACAGAGAGATTCTAAGTAGTTTAGTTTTTTTTGCCACAGGGTTTTACTGATCCGACACCCAGTTCTTGGTTCCTAAATTTTCTGTCTTCTTGTTGCAGATGTATCCCATACAGATACACGAAGGTAAAGGGTGAAGATGGGTTGCAGGTTCTTGTCATTAGTTCACAGAAAGGAAAGGGGATGCTGTTTCCTAAGGTACCTAAGTCAACCGTCACTAATTAAGTCAACACTTCGTTGATTGCCATTATTGCTCTTCACATAACCTAACCAGCATGCTTCATTGATTACCAGGGAGGTTGGGAATCGGATGAAACCATAACACAAGCAGCTCTGCGAGAGACATACGAGGAAGCCGGCGTGAAAGGCGTTGTTGAGGTGGGTTTCGAGTTTTCGTTAATGGCGTGATTGTACTTCATTTCTAGTTTATCTCTCCCACATCTGATCAAACGTTTAACATTTTCTCTGCAGCGCCAGTTGGGTGAATGGACCTTCCAGAGCAGAACTCATGGCACTGATTATGAAGGATACATGTTCCCTCTACAAGTCACGGAGGTATTAAATTTATGGCCGGAGAAAACCAATCGCCGGAGATTATGGGTATGCGCATGCTGCAATCCATGTTTAATTAACACTTTTATCTATATTTTGACTTGGTTTCTGAGCTCCCGGTGCGATTGCTGATAATTTTCCATGGATGTTTATATACAGATGAGTGTGACAGAGGCAAGAGAATGCTGCCAGCATTGGTGGATGAAGGAAGCTCTAGATGTACTGGTTGATCGTCTCGGAGGCCAGCAACAGCTCGATGAGGAAGAAGTAGAATCTTGTTCTTTAAACTACCAGGCGAAATCTAACTTGTAAATAAGAGTGCTCGTTGAGGAATACAGTGAGGGCCATGGCAGGAACTGAAACAAGCAAGGAAAGAGTGACGAGGAGCAGGAATTAGGCAATTTTGTGTTGAAGTTTCAATTCTGATCGATTTCTTGTTAGGTAAATGTTAGGGGAAACGTCATGAAAGTTCATCAAGAAGACATAACATGGTTTCTAATGAGGGAGGAATCTATGGAAATTATGTTTTGGAAAGAAAGAAATTGTCAACTAGATAAATGCGTAGTTATAAGAATCAACTTGAATTGATCCGACTCAAGATTCCAGGTTGCTCACTTGTGGGTCGGTAGGACAACCTTAGCAATGTATTTTCTTTCCTAAAAAAACTAAAATTACAGTTATTTTGGTTTAAAGAGAAACAATTCAAGATAAAACCTTCTAAACTACTGGATCACTAATTGATCTTACAGGTAAAGTTTTAGATATTTCTACAATCAACCTAATTGCAAATGGTAACCTATTTAAGTTATTAAATGACAGTTTTTGCATCATATTATGCATAGATCCATTCAATTTTGTAATGTTATTTTTCAACTACAAATACAGATGCACGACATGTTATTGGTTAACTATCCAACTTTTATACGAAAGATATGGTTTTAATTAGTTTCCAAACGACATGACGTGATGACAAAGGAATTGTGACCTGTATAGCACTCACAAAATACGCTTTCCGAGAGATGGAGATTCCCGTATAAAAAAAGATATGGTTTTAATTACAATAAATACCTTTTAAAATTTTCTTCATTCATTAGAATTCTATAATCACTTGACATCCATCTATCCTGTTATATATATATATATATAAATAAATAAATAACAAAGCATAAACTAGGATTGGCAAATTGCACGACGACTAGAGCTTGTGTTGTGTATTTTCAGTTTGCTCCATTTACTGCTAGTCCTTGGGCCCTTAGCTAGGTTGAAGATTCCGAAGGCACCTCTGCCTTAGGTTTGGTGTGATGCTGTAATCTTGGGCTAGGCCATTTAATTGAACCACATAAAGATAATTATTTTTTTTTATATTTTTTTGCAGAACCCGATTTATATTTTGTAAAAAACATTTCACCAATGATCATCCTCGACCAATTTTCGAGAATGAACCTAATTATCTCTTGGATCGGATATTAAACAAGCCATTTTTTATACAAATTAACAACATGAGTGAAACAAATCTTTCAAGCATAGATTCTTAGGATTTATATAGAGCTGGCAATTTGCCTTAATTTATTGATTTAATGGTTAATTTAACTTTCTTAAAAGGTATAATTAAGGCAATTTTCCATATAATATCATTTATATGCATTACAAAAAATATCCCATTGGTATAATTACTCCACAACCATAAACCGATCACAGAACTTCAAGAACTGGGATCAATACAAGCCTTTTCGAGCAAAATTCATGGTTTAGTATGTGCTTGATATGGTGTTAATTTTTGCGATTAGTATTTAAAAAAATAGGTTTTTAAAAAAATATTTTAAATTCTAAGTTTTAATATAACAAGTTAAAAAGAATATATTTGGTTAAAATTGTTATGAGATGAATTTTTACATGCATAATAAATAAAAAATAAGTTTTCATAAATGAAAAACAAGTTATCTTAACTTTTATAAAACTAATGTTTGAAATATAATTATGTGTGAAGCTCGGTAAAAAAGAATAAACTATTTGGCTAATCAAACAATGCTTTCTAGAGGAAAAAAAATAGAATCTACCACATTATTAAAAATTCATTTGAACTCATTATTTTCATCTCGTGTTTTTTTCAATTCATTATTTTTTTTATTATCAATTCAGATTCAGTCAAGTAAATATCTATATTTTTAAGAAAAATTTAAAATCACATCAAGCCCTCTATAATTTGATTGTTTTTTTTCTTTGCCTTTATGGTTTAAGAAGTTAAACTTTATTTTTGTAATCAAACTAAAATTTTAAACTATATGAGATGATATTGCGATCCTCGTGTATAATACATTGCAAATAAATAAAAACAACCAAAACTTACCTTTTTTTTTTACCTTTTCCTTCTAAACAACACTATTTGAATATTCATAAGGGATAAAAATCCCTAATTTCAAACACAAGCAGCCAGCCAGCCAGCCAGCCAGCCACAAGAAGAAAAGAATAAACATTCTTATTTCAATTATAGTGTCCAACAAATCAAAAATTTACTAACATTTGTGAAAATGATGCCTAATTTCAATCTGGTTGGCTTATCTTTCTTTCCAAGATATAATGATCACCGACAACTATTTTAGAGTACCATATTCATGTTTTACTTCTTCCATCACCAATAATTGTTTTGTTGGATCTAAAAATGGCCTCCAATAGGACTTTCCTAAGTTATCTTCACCATCCAATGCCCTTTTCTTTTAAAGTTGACCTTGCACTTGAAAGAGATTATTTCCTTTTCAAAACTTCTTTGAACTATCAATATAATATTGCATTCGGTGGATTTTAATTTAGATCTTAATTTCAAATATAATTTCATATATATCATCGTTGAATATGTGATGGTCTCTTATTGAAGATTTTTAATGCACTCTATTTTTAGATTTGGTGTTTCTTCAAGGTCTACAATGTTTTTTCTCTAGTTTTTAGGGTTGACCCGGGTCAACCCTTGTCCTACCTTTCATGAAAGTGACTTTTTGATGACTCTTCCGGGTCGGTTAAAAGGTCTTTGGTTGGATAAAAAATCATCACTTAGCATTATGGTTATAAAAAATCCTAACGACTCTAGATAAGAGACTAGTTTCGTAAAAAAAAGATATTAACACCCTAGAGTACCTTATTATGATGAGTTGTATTATTTTTCTTTGTTTGTGGTTGTTATGATCCGATGATATTTCTATTCATATATCTATGGAGGCTTTGCAAAGATGAGCAAGCTTTGTTATTCTAGGTCAAGAACTTGGTATAAAAGATATCGGCTTAAAAAGATATTATTAGAAAAATCATTCACAACTTATATGCCATAAAAAAGCCAAAGTTAGAAATCAAAAGAGATTTTGATCATTGAAATTTCTTTTTTTAATTGAGAGATAATATGGAACAATTACGAAGTCTCCAATATATATATATATATATATATATAAGAAGAGAAACAACCACATTAATTCAATAGTAAATGAGATATGGTCTATGCTAGATGTGATGAAACAGTATAGAGGATATGAGATATGATAATTTCATAATTTAAAATACCTTGAAGGATATAGTTTGAGGTAAGAGGTTTTGATTAATGATATACAAATTTATGAAAGTTAGATCTCATGGAAAACACAACATACATATTTTTTATGAGAAAAACAAATCAAAGTCTAAACAAAGTTTTTTGCTAACTTCAAATAATTTATCTAATAAAAACAAGCATACCTAGAATTTCACTGATTTAAGTTTTGAAAATAAAAATAAAATTGTATTTTACCTCGAAATTCTTATTATCTTATATATCAAGCCAAACGTACACTACTAAAGAGGTGCAATGAAATCCAGTAAATCAATCCAAATTACACTCGAGAGGTAAAAAAGTGCCTAATTGCTCGTTTACCTAATTACAAGAGCAAATTTAGCAACCAATCAGTCGCGCGTTCTGTCGAGCAGGATTTTAGTGTTCATGATAGCCAAGTTTAATTGTTTATATTTTAACATAAAGGCAAGATTCTTCAATTTCAAAATAATTAATTGCTTTTAGTTCATGCACTCACTGATCTCTTTCCACAGGTTCTCTCTCTCTTTATAGGGAAAGGAAAAATAATTTCTTCCGCCAGCAGGGTCTTGGCCTGGTGGTCAAGAAGGGTTTCTCCCTTCCTCTCACTCCAGGTTCAAGCCTTGCCAGGCACGCCTGTCACCCCCGCGGTGCCTTACATGCTCATTGGGTTTGCAGGATGTTCAGTGGGCCCGGGGATTTAGTTGTGGCGCACGCGAGTTGACCCGGACACCCCGGTTATAAAAAAAAAATTAATAAAATAAAAAAAAAATTCTTCCTCTAAAAATTAAGTGATGAGGCTATGAATGAAATCTAGCAGTTCTTTAACTTATTATCTTAATTTTTTCATTGTACTGTTACATATTTTTTTTTCCAAAAATACTAAAACCCCAACAAAGTTGTAATTTAATAATTAGTTGATAGTGTTAGGAGATAGAGGGAATCAAGTTTGATATCATAGCATTAAAATAATTTGACAAGCGTTTAAATAAATTTATTTTCAAACAAAAATACAAAAAAAAAAGAAGAAGAACTTATCAAGTTTTAAAAATAAAATGCTACTATAATCGTAATCGTAAGTGTTAATATAATGAAAATTACATCCAAGCTAAAGAAATGATAAAAATATTTATTTTCTATTTTTTTTTATTATTTTAAAATACAACCGACGGGTTGATCACTCGTAACCTAGATCACCTAAGGTTTGAGTTAAGCCAGATTTTAATAAAATTAGTGAAGAATTTTTCCGATGTGACCCAATCGAAATTCAAATTTACATGCAATCCAATTAGTCTAGAAAAAACGAGTTAAGTTGAATTAACTCATTCATCTATAATAATCTAAAACTTGGTCCAAATCAATCCCAAATATTGATCAAATATAACTATTGATAAATCGAGCTTGAATATCATGAAGTTTTTTATTTATTTTTAAAACTATTTAATAATTATTCGTTAACTACATGTCCTTAAATAATTATTTAACTAAATTCTTGAATTATGTGCATCCTCTTAAGAACCCTACGTACCAATTTATAGATATAGATAGATAAAAAGCCTCTTCTCCCACGTATATAAAAAGAAGGAAAGAAAGAGCCCTTCATACACTCGTAGAGATGATGAGAGAGACAAGAGTCTTGTATTAAGCTCACGTTAATTTCATAACCAGCGGCTTCGATTTGCTTCCATTTTTCTTTCTCTCTCTCTCTCTCTCTCTCTCTGAGAACTTGTCTAGACATGATGGGGAGAAGAACAAGATCTTCACTTCTCTTAACCTTCACATTCATCGTCTCTTTTTCATCTCTCACTTGTCCTTCATTTTCACCTTCCACAGATGCATTTGTCTTTGGAGGCTGCACTCAACAAAAATATGTACACGACTCACCTTTTGAGTCCAACTTTAACTCTCTCCTCACTTCTCTTGTCAACTCAGCCACATACTCTTCTTACAACAAGTACACCATTATGGGGTCAAGCCCACAAGATGTTGTTTACGGGCTTTACCAGTGCCGTGGTGACCTGTCGATGCCTGATTGTGCCACATGTGTCGCCCGTGCCGTGAGCCAACTCAGTGTTCTGTGTGCTCAGACGTGCGGCGGAGCATTGCAGCTACAAGGTTGTTATGTAAAGTATGATAATACAACGTTTTTGGGTGTGGAAGATAAGACTGTGGTGTTGAAGAAATGTGGACCTTCGGTTGGGTATGAGACGGATGCTATGAACCTTAGGGATGCAGTTTTAGGGGGGCTGGCTAGAACTGGCGGGGCTTATCGGGTTGGCGGGTCAGGTGATGTCCAGGGAGTGGCCCAATGTGTCGGTGACTTGAGTGCCGGAGAATGTCAGGATTGTTTGTCGGAGGCGATCATGCGGCTGAGATCCGACTGCGGCACGGCGGATTATGGGGATATGTTCCTGGCCAAGTGCTACGCTAGGTACACCACCGGCGGGCCTCGTGCTTATACCAAGTCTCATAGCGGTAAGCACGGTTTCAAAGCATGACTGAGGGCTAGTTTTTCTACGTATTTAACCAGGTTCCAAACTGTATAGTTAGCCGCAATAAGCATAAAAAAGAAATTATGTTTTTCTTTGGTCAACTGGAGTCCAAAATTTCCATGGGAGAAGTGATCAAAGTTTCGAGATTAGAATGTTTTGAAAAGAGAGAAGTAATTGGATTGCAATTTTTATTTATTTTTTAATATTTCCAAATGCAGATAAATCTACCAACGATGGCGAGAAGACATTTGCAATAATTATCGGGCTATTGGCTGGAGTCGCGTTGCTGATTATTTTCCTTATTTTCCTAAGAAAGGTGTTTGGAGGAAATGGTAAGATCCCAACTTTTCTTGCCTTCAATTTCCCCTCATATTAGGTTATCTTCTCAATTTGTTTTATGAATTCAGAGATGCATAACATGATTTCTGACTGCCATTATTGTTTCCCATGCATGCATGCAGGTAAATGAATCAGTCCAGCTGCCCCGACGACCTTGGCATAGCAATCTATCTCAGCCTCTGCTATATCGTTCTACTCCCGGTTGCTTCCTCTTCATGATGTCAACTTTCCCCTCTCTCTGTTCCCTTTCCAAGGTTTTCTTCAATTTTACTCGCAAATGGAAGGTTAGGGCAACAGAAGTTTGGTGGGGGTGGCGGAATGTGTCCAAAAAAACAAAGTTAGGAAAAAGGGAAGCTAAGATTCCACTCTCCTCTCCACTTTGATAAAGCTGTGTTGTCTTGATGTGAAAAAAATGGCCTATTCTTTCTGTAAAGGTGAAAATTATGTTTCTCTTTCTGTCGAGACTATCTTTTTAGTACTTTGAATAAGTCTTTATCATGATTCATTTGTGATTGTCTATCAAGGAAAACTATTTATGTTCATCTCGTGGAGCAGAAAGTCTTACCTCTACTTTCAAGATTCAAGAACGAAGTGATAATTAACCATATAACAGTACAGCTTGAAATTAAAAAGTTTATTTTTTAATCATTAATAAAAAAAAAGTTTATTTTTTAACCATTGATAAAAAAGGAATGCAGTGATAATTAAAAGAAACAAAAAAAAATTGGATCTTTTTTGTATTGAATTTGATGCTTCTTAAAATTTCGAGTCAACACAGCTTTGAATTTTGACAGATTCAAGTGATCGAGAACCTTAACTCTGCTGTTCCAAAGCCAGAACAGAACTTATCAGTTTCACTTTTGCACTTAAGAAGGCAAGACTTTATTATCAGCCCTAATATATGGCATCATTCTCAATCTCACCACTTACTAGTTAATTGTTTCAATTTCATCCCATTCTATTAGAAACCGCATACTGCTACCCTTCCATGGACATGAAATATAGATGCAAAAACAATCCTCCTGATACTTTCATGAGGAACTGTCAATTGTTTTTGAGATAAATTGATAATTTGTTTTCTCTGGTGTCAAACTGAGGATCGAATAATACTTCAATGACAAATTAAAAAAAAAATGAGGATTAAGTTTTTCAGAAAAGTATTGCCTTGGTAAGAGATTTTCCTGATGGCCAAAAAAGGTACAGGCCCCAAGATGGAATGACTCCAGTCTCTCCATTCCTGAACCTGTTAAAATAAGTTTCAGATGAATTCGACAAGTGCTGCTTAAAGTATGAAGGCAATCTAACAGAATAAAACTGAGATTGATTTCATAATCTGAGCTACTCACATGGAATCAGAAATTATTCTTACTTTCTCTCGGCTCCATGTAATTTGTTCCCTCCGTTAATGTTGCATGTCGTAGAAGTGTTTGTTGGATGCCATACCTTATGGCAAGTCCTGTTGTATCCAAGAGGTGTGATATGATGGCAGAGAGCTTGCGATTTTTATAATAAATCTCGAGTTTAAGTCACAATATACACTCTTTGTAAGAGTCTGAGACAACTAGGGTTTTAAGGTGTGTTTGGGAAGCACTTTAATTTTGAAAAAAAATAAAAAAATTTATTTTTATTTTTCACTTTAAATTAAAAAAAATTGGTGTTTTGAGATCATTTTGATATGCTGATATCAATAATGATTTTTTTTTTAAAAAAAAAACATCATTTTGATGCATTTCTAAATAAAAAACACTTTCAAAATCAATCTCAATCATATTCTCAAACTGACACTTAATCTCTCACTTTGATTCACAAAGTGTTTTTTTCAGGGATGAGATTTCCTCGCATAAAAATAAATAAATCATGTTGTGTGCCTTATTCTATTGAACTTTTGTAGACCTAGCTCTTCTTTTTAAATCTCTCTTTCCTTTTTAAGAAATTTACCCTTGTGCTGCTATAGAAAGACAGATTTGTGTGTGTGATTTTCGGGAAAATTGGATCTCGAGCTTAAAGCTTCCACCTATTTCTTCAAACAAAAGCATTTTTAAAGAATTTCTCGAAAGAAAAGTTGAATAAAATAAAATTCAGACCCTTTTACACTCTTTTTTCCCTTGAGAAAGACCCTTGTTGCACTTTAATTTGATATGAGCATGTGAGCCACAAAAAAATAAATGATAAATCATTATATATATATATATATATATATATATATATATATATATATAAATGTGTGCATCATTTAATCACTCACTACAAAAAAACAGGCCAATTTGCAACGGATTGATCCGTTGCAAATAACAATAAAAAGCCATTGCTAATATTAATTAGCAACGGCATTTGAAACGGACACAATCCGTTAGAAAAAAGTCGTTTCAAATGTAGCTTGCAATGGATAATCCGTTGCAATTTCTGCCGTTGCAAATACACACTTTGTTGCAACGGCTGATCCGTTGCAATGGCAATGGCTGGTCCGTTGCATTTGCAACAGAAAGACCGTTGCAATTGCAACGGAGATGCCGTTGCAAGTGCAACGGCTGGTCCGTTGCAATTGCAACCTGCCATTGCAATTGAATATAATTTAAATTTTAATATATTTAAAATCTATTTTTAATATATTTTAATTTTAATTAATTACAACTAAATATTTTAAAAGCACTAGCAAATATTGAAATATTATTAATATTTAAAATAACATAAATATGGTGGAAATAAAAATTCTTAATACACTACTGATTCGATTACATTTACATGACTAAGTAAATAAACGTGGAACCTTAATACACTACAGATTCGATTATATTTACATGACTAAGTAAATAAACATGAAACTTAAAAATACATATTTTAAAGTGTTTAAGGCGGAAATGATCTACGATGTTGTTGATGAGAGGAAGATGAACCATTATATGGCATTTGAGGTCGAGGTCGAGGTCGATATACTGGTGCCATTGTAGGTGATGACATCGACGGAGCCACAGGTGTTGGCATACTTAGACCCATATGTCCTACCAAGAGCTTAAGACAATCTTGAATGGAAGAAATTTGAGTTTGCATTTCATCCAATTGCTCTTGATACCGTCTAGTAGTTGTGCTTGGATATGATGAATTTACTGAGTAGGTATGTGAAGAAGAACTCACATCAACTTTAGATTTAGGCATACGGGGTGCACCATATACTCGACCCTTGCTTACTCCCCCTGAAGCCTCACACCAAGCTGCTCCATCAAAAGAGGGATGATTGTCCTGATCAGGTCCATATTTTGCAACCATCTCATTTCTATATTTTTCCTGCAAACAGACAAGTTCATGTCAAAATATATTAATTTGAATATGAATGATATTTCATATATATATAAAATAAAATATAAGTACTTACCACCACTGTTTTAGACCGGTTATCTACAAATGTGCCGGTCTCATTTGATTTTTGATGCAAAGCAGAAAAGACCTCATCCCAGGGAAGTTCTTTTCCCCCGGCCTGTTCTTGCTACGAACATGAAAAAAAGAAGTAAGCAACAAAAATATTAAACAAATTAAATTACAAGTGTTGAACAACAACATTTCGTACCATACTAGCTCGATATGATGCAAATGACACCGAGCCAGCAGAATGGGTACTTATTTTCCCATCTGTTTTCTTCAATCGATTTTGTTTTGAAGTTTTCGATCGTTTGCAAAATCTATCGGTGGACCAAACATCGTTGATCATCGTATTCCAATCTTCATTTTGGATCCAAACAGGTCCTTTATCCAGGCAATCGATGATATTTATGGTACCTATTATTGACATAGCTTTATTTCGAGCTCTTGCCAATTGTTGGTTCAAGGAAATTCGAGCTTTATCTTCCCATATTTTACGAACAATTGCTTCATCTTCTTCCGGGAAGGCATATTTTTTCTATCAAATACATATGACAATTAATAAATGTTAACATAAACACACAGATCTCAAACAACCTCATCATTTAACAAAAACTAGTATCTCGTGCCAATCATTTGCAAAACATCTAGTTATATCAAGTTGGATCAAAATTCCACTTATGCGAGGAAGCATAAACTACATTGGAGCTCCATGCTAAAATAATACATTATAATAGCTCCATAATCGATTAAGTGATCACTCAATCATTCAATCAGCTAAACCATCCCCACAATCCAGTGGAGAACACATCCCGAGTCATATATCAACATAATAGCTCCATAATCGACACAGATACAAATTCATTATTCTTATTAATCATAAAGAAAACTACTCCCTCAAGAAAACAAAGTATCCATCAGCCAACTTCACCTAAAAATCATGATACTTTCAGGGAAACAATTCCAAATCAAGAACAAAACCAGACCCAAATCATAATTCCATATAAATTATCTGTATGTAAGCTAATTCCAACTATAATACAAAACCAAACTGGTCAAAAACACATCAACAAAACATCTAACCAATCAATCCATCATTCAAAAAGCTTCAAACTTTCCCTTCATTTTCCCAACTACTAAACAAACAAGGCAAATCAATTCTCAATAATCATTCAACTACTGTTAAACATGATTGTCAAATCTCCATCAAAACATACCTTGAACTCCTTAAACAGTTCATCTTTACACATAGCATCAACTTTATCCCAAGAGTGCCATGGCCCCTTGAAATTATTTCTCAAAATTATTCCGATTTCTCGGCCACATGAAGCGTTATTGAACCTGAAAAATTAAAGTAACAAACTTTCATGGAACAATAATGACACAAATGATAACTATCTAATAAAAATATTATACTTACTCAGATGTTCCATACAAACTCAGTTCTTTTTTTCCTGACACTGGATCGATTGCCGTGTCAAAACTCTTCCGTTTAATGCATATACTGCTTCGAGAACAGTTTGAACCATGGATTGAATGGAGGCAATCCGGATCCTCTGAACATCTCATGTTACTACCTTCTCTTGACTCATAGAATTCTCTCCCATCACTACCATCTTCATCCCTCATTGCATCTACAACCATATTTCTATATGGATTTGCATCTCCCTCATCATTCACAACACGACTAATCCCTCCTGATGAAGGTCTGACCATATTATCTGTGTCATAAGGCTCCCCGTGTACAGTCCAATTTTTATAATAAGGTAAAAACCCTTTTCTCAATAAGTGATTACAAACATCATCTTCTTTCTGAAACTTTTGATTTTTGCATTTCACACAAGGACATCTAATTTTCCCCACTGATACATTTCTTTCAATTGAATATGCAAAATTGATAAATCTTCTAACACCCGTAATATATTCAGGATTCATACGACCACTTCTCATTCGACGATACATCCACTCTCGATCATCCATATTAATCTAGTAAACATTATAACATAGAAACATTTTAGAATGTTGAAACATTTTGTATTACACATAATGTAAATATTTGACGCAATTCAATACTACATTAATTACGAGGCAAAGGGGACAACTATGTATCCCTTGAGTTCAATCGATATCTCTAGTTTATGGATTATTCATGGCCAACACAAAAAAAAACAAAAAACCAACAAATACTTAACAAAACATCAAACACACAACAACAAAACACATAGGAGCAACACGCACAGCAACACCATACACAACAATATGCATTAAATCGATATTAATACTCAAATGACACAATCAACAAATTACACTAACCTTTCAAGCGAATTTAATACAATTTGAAGTCAAAAGATATTGATCGATGCTTGATGTTCCTTTAAAAAACCCTGAGTAGAGAGATGTTGTTAGTACTTTCAGAAATTGAGTTATATTACTGACAAAAAATAAATTAAAATCAACTAGGAAATAACCTTAGCTTATCAAATCAAATTTAAATCGGGTTGTGATATAAATAAAAAAATCCAAAAATAACAAGAAATATAAAGAAAATTCCAAAATAGAATTTTATGGGCCTATAGGAAAAAAATACTATAAACTTCATAACATATGTAATTATAGATGAGTTAACTCAATTAACTCATAGGAGCAACAGCAGAGTTGCTCATTGGGTCCATATTGTACTTGTTATGTGCCCCCATCCTGAATCAGGTGGCATTTTTTCTCTCTAAAGAATCTTCATCTGGTCTTTTCAGGGTTGAGATTGAGTTCATCACTAAGACTTTGAATTGTTTGCCTATTGCAAATATTGAGCATTTCAAAGAGGAAAAGTTGGGGTATGCGGATCTTGTTGAGGAGGTTTCACTTGGCAGAGAATGCAGGGTTGAATCCAATTACTATTGTGACTGAACTGAGGAATAGGCATGCTCAAGGAGAGATCAATGCAGGGATCAATGTGAGGAAGGGGCAGATCACAAATATTTTGGAGGAGAATGTGGTTCAGCCTCTGCTTGTGAGCACAAGTGCCATCACACTGGCAGCAGAGTGTGTGCGGATGCTACTTCATAAATTTTCCACACATTAGAGCATGAAATGAGTTATGGTCATTCCCACTACCAGAATATAAAGATCTGTTCAGATACACATTAGAATGACATTCAAGAATAGTCCAGCTAATGAAGCAGTACTGGCAAAAATATTACATTCACAAGAGAGTATGCATGCATATAATAATGCCTTTGCACCTCAAGTGAAAGTTCAAACTAAATTAAATAAAACTCAAGTTGCTTACCTTTTCTAACACCAATTTGATCCAAGAAAGGCTCAGATTGCCTGACTAAATATGCCAAAAGCTCAGTTACATCCAGAGGTTGTACTTCCTGCATCAGGCATACACAAGCAAACATTTGGCATATTACTTATTATTCAAGAAAAGATCTCAAAAGATAGTAATGATAACAATAAGTAATTGTATTTAATTTTTCCCTCATGAACATTAAGAGGCCAACCAGCTTGTGTGCACTGTAAATAACAGAGCCTGCTTTGCATGATGGTTCAAGATTAGGGGTGTTTCTTGACCTGAAAATGTCTTATCAGTCCTAAGTTCAGAAGTAGCCAGGCTTAGCAAGGTTCTATCTTACCAAGCAGGCTCAAAGTGGAGCCTGGGCAGTCTACGGTCTACAAAACAAAATGGATAAGCTTGAACAACAGACTTAGTATGCTCTTACAATTTCAAATCAAGAGATCACTATGAGAAGTAATCCTTTTGTACCCTTGTATCTATTAGCTTTTATTTACCAGAAAAGAGAAAAGGAAGTCTAAGTGTAGTATACCCTCCAGCTAATAGCACAGAAACTTCAAAATCATATACTAAGGCAAGAGCATATCAACCTGCAATATTTTTTTATATTTACAAATATTAAACAGCATACTAAAAATATGAATTTCAAAACGAGTAAACATATTATAGATAATTTTCCACATGAATGTCATAGCTGCATACATACTAAGCTCATTCCTCCTGGTTGGAGTGAGGACAATAAGGTTACCACTAAAACTGTCTTTTCCTCTGTTTATTTTCTTAAACTGCTAATATGATTCTAAGCTGTCTGAGTCATTTTACGATGGGTTTAGTGGTCTCAGCATCCAGAGTCATCAATTGCTTCCAAGCCCAGGGACACAAACCTCAGGTAGGACACTGATTTTATGGACGTGCACAATTCATCACGAGTTGAGCTTTAGTCTAATGAATGCAAAACTTGAATCCCCCAAAACTCCCTAAACCCTAAACAAATTTAGAAACTAAGCAAATTTAGAAACTGAGCAGAAATTTAAATTTTGAAATGGTGACCGTACCTTCGTTGTGGTGGTGATGGGCCTGCTTGGTGGCTGAAGCTCGTCGCCGGCTGATTTTGCTGAACCGAGAGGGAGAGAGAGAGAGAGGGTCTTCTGGTTTTAGAGAGAGAAGGTGACCGAACCGAAAAAGAAGAGAAAAAAAAGAAGAAGGGAAAGAGCTGATGAGCAAAAGATGCTAGAATTTTCGGGAAGAAGAGATGGAGAGAAGGTAGGTGGTGTTCGGTTAATGTGTGTAAATGTGAGTAAATGAACAAGTGACCGGGAACGAGGAAGACATGGATATTCAATTTAAAACGGTAAAACGGTGTGTTTCATCTTTAATTTGCAATTGTAAATGTTGCAAATGCAATTAAAATTCCGTTGCACTTGCAACGGAAAATTCATTGCAAATACAAAAGAAAATTCGTTGCTAATTAAACTTGCAACGAAATACTCGTTGTAATTCTTGTTTATTTTTTTTAATTTTTACAATTCATTTAGCAACAGAATATCCATTGCTAAACAATTTTCCGTTGCTAAACAATTTCCGGATGCAAATTTAGCAACGGAATTCGTTGCTAATGGCACCCTTTTCTTGTAGTGACTTCAATTCTCAACAACTATCCAGAGGTATATAGTTGAGTTACTTATATTCTCTATTCTCTAACCGTAGTTAGAGAAAAAGAGAGTACTTTTTCAATCAAGATTCAATTAATTCCATGAGAAAAATACGAGTTAATGCATTAGTAATTTCAAAGCTTGTTGCATCAACCAATCCAAGAATTTTGATCTGCATAATTATGATTTGGAGAGGGAACCCTGTTAAACTAGGGATTGATTATTGGCACCAAATCGAAGGGATATCTTGCAATGCATGATAGCTAGCACCATGGTGGATTACATGCAGGCATAATTAATTAATTTGGAGACCAACAAAAGCAAGAATCATGCAGTATATGCTGAAATCCATCGTCCAGTGCTTTTCAGCCACGCACGGCAACAAAGATCATATAAATAAGAGGTATCTTTCGTTTAGATGGGACTTCAATTAGTGATTTTGCTGAAAGTGTAGCTCGACATCCTGTAAGGTAGCAAACCCTTCGGCCAAACTTTTTAGTTTTCATGTGATCATGGCTTTCATAGCCATAACTTTATGATTAAAAACATCATCCAAATTAGCAACCATGATCCATGATTGGGCCATAAGGTGATAGGAACTTGTAGGTGAAGAAACTAAAGTGAAGAGAGAGTATGAATGATTGGGAGTTTTGTGTTAATAGATATAGGAGAAACAATAACTTGGAAGAAATCTCCCATCTATTCTAGTGGTACCTGTGACACACACACATATTTATATATATATATATATATATATATATATATATATATATATCAATTCTCCTTCTTCTTTTCTTTTTCTTATCATGGAATAGAAATGGTGTTTTGTATATAAATGAGATAATTATAATTTTTTTTATTTTTGAAGTATATTAAAAATTATTTGAGATCTTACATATTTTTATTAATGTATATTATCTTTATTATATTTTATTATATATAAGTATTGATTTGTTTTTTATTCATTGTGATATTTTTTTTATCATAAAAAACAAGTTAATAATATCTATACATTAATTCCTTGACATTAGATTTTTTTTTTATTCGACATGTAGCTAGGCGAGTTGACTAGACGTGCTAACACTTTATTTTTTTATATTTATTGATATATGTAGCTGTTAATTAAACACATGCATAGATTTTTTTAATTTATAATTAGAATTTTGAAAAACAAGTTAAAAGCTTGTATATTTATTTATTTTCTTCAAAAAGAAATGTCTCACACACGGGTAAAATAAATAGTCATATCCTAATTCCTAACCAGCATGATTGTATGCTGTACCACCACGTTCATCAAGTGCTCGCAATTTTCGTGTTGCTATTATTAATCTATGGAGAGGATTTGCTTGATAAGTGGCAGGCCAGTCACTCTTTTCTAAGAAAGGCCCATCTAGCAATTTTGAATGATCATGCCATGGGCTTTTAATGGGCTTAGACCAAAGTTTTCCATAAGAGTAAGGATGAAAAGTTTTATTTTTCCCCTTCTTTTAACATTACCAACCTATTTTAAACATTTGTAATTGGAGTTGAAATTATTTTTAAAAATATTAATTTGAATTTCAAGTAGAATTCAAATTATAAAAAATGGGAAAAAACAAATCACAAGGACTCCCCTTTTATATACGAGTAATTTCAATTAAAAAATACCCTGTTCTCTTTTATAATATCTTTAACTGATAACTTATTCAAAAAGATTTTTTTTTCATTATATTTCTAAGAACTCCAATCTAGAAAGCAAGTATACTCTTTCACTATTATGTATTTTAAATCTAGCTTGGAGAAATAAATTGATTTAAAATTTTTAGTATTGATAGGCTGATTTAAATCGAGTTTTTAGTTGAATTGACTTAGATATTGATCCATTCAAGCTTTAGCAACTTGATTAAATGATTATTTTTAGATTGCTTTAATGTGTTTATGTTAAAAACAAATTTTAAAATATTATTTTAATATATTTTTTAGTAAAATATATTTTAACAGGTAACTATTATTATATTTCCAAACACCCTTTAAAATTAAAAAAATATTAACTCAATTTGCCTTTATGAATGCCTTTTGAGTTATTAGTTTATATAATAAAATAATAGTTTTGTTTATTTAAAGTAATTATGTTCCCCCGCCGGCAGAGCAAATGGTGATATAAATTATGGAGATTTGCTCCGCCTGAAGAACGTATTATGACGTAATAAATGCCATGTCGCATCCTTTTTATTGAAAAATAACCCGTAAATAGTTTAGTAAGAGTTTGAGACAAAAAAGTTTGATTCGCCTGTAATTTTAAGTTCAAGTATTATGATTCTTAATATAATAATTATTAAAAACTTATATAATTGATATTTTCAAGATCATAGAATTAGTTAAAATATACACAAATTGCTAGCAACCTCCATATTAATAATAATTAAAAAAAACCCTGCGGAACCTTCTGGAATCTCTTACGCAACAAACTGACACATAAAACCCAACCCAACCCCGTCATTTCTCCTACGCACACGAGTTCAAAACATCAAAATCAAATCCATTACAAAGCCGAATCCTTTTCTTCCACTAGTCATCTTTAACAATGGCTGATGGCTTCTTTGGGCACCCTTTTAGGCGCTTCTTCTTGAGCCCTCCGGTCTACAGTGGATGCTTCGGATCAACTGCTCACTTGGACTGGCTTGAATCCCCAACTGCCCATATCTTTAAAGTCAATGTGCCAGGTATATGAATGCTCTTAACTTGAGCAGTAATGATCCTGGATGCTTGAAATTGAAAGTTTGAATTCTTAATGAAGTAAACTTGGATGGGTTCTCTTAGATTAAGGCTGGTTATATTGAATGACTGAATCTTTTCGCCACTGCATTTCAACTTGTCTGAGTTGAGTTTCAGCTGGTTAACTTGAGTTGATTGAGTAATTCAATGAATCCTTTACTTTCTGAGAATTGAACTGTGATGGGTTTTCTTCGTTCTTGATGTATGATTCATTCTGGTTCTGTGCAGGATTTAACAGAGACGACATGAAGGTACAGGTAGAAGATGGTAATATTTTGCACGTAAGAGGTGAGGGTGGAAAAGAGGAGGTCCAGAGCAATGACTCGTTTTGGCATGTAGCTGAGAGATGGACGGGGAACAGGGTTTTTCCTAGAGAAATCGAGCTACCAGATGATGTGAAGCTGGATCAAATCGAAGCTCGAGTGGAAAATGGTGCTCTCACTGTTATTGTGCCTAAGAATACCAGCCCGAAGGCATCTAAAGTCAGGAACATCATTATCACTAGCAAGCTTTAAAATGAATAAATATAGAGTTCAATCTGCTCTGGAATTGGCTCAAGAGACTATGAATAAATAATTGCAATTGTGCTGGTCCTCTGAACTATAGAATATAAGTTTGAAACTTACATAGATCCATGTTATCTTGTTCTTGATTTTTTATCAAATAAAATAGGTATGATAAGATTCAAACTAGTAACTCTGAGTTAACAAGGCTCTGATATCATATCAATAAACTATTTTATCTAAAAATTTAAACTATTACATAAAATCTAAAAATATAATTTATATTATTCTTTAATATTATTTCGTAAAATGTTCAAGTTTCAACAGAACAAACATAAAAATTGACAGCACGACACCGCAGCATCAGCTCTCTTTGTCATCACCATCACTAGCAGATTCAAATTTACTCGACGATGATGATTGAAAAATTTCCAAAATTACATGCACAAAAATAAACAAATGACCAGGGTTCAAATAAATGATCAGGGTTCAAATTAATGAGTCACACGAAGAGCTCATCAGTTAAAAACAAATCCAGATATGACACTAATGTATCCTAACAGTCAACTTGATAAAAATTATTTTGCGAGTTGTCAAATCCAAGACGTTCAGATAATACAATTTGTGGCTAACCCTAGTTCTTACCCTCTTACGATTTCTTTTATATTTATCTTAATTGCAAACTATATATTTCCTTTTATACTATGTTGCAAGTCTAGTTGAAATTACAACAGCTATGGAATAAAATGGAAACTAAAAAAAAAACATAATATAGCCTATTTTAGAGCATTGCTCTGATACTTGTTGATGCAAACTTTATTAATATAAAAATCTAGAAACCCGCAATTAAATTGACAATTTTCTAAAATATTAAATTCAAGTTCGTGATTGAGTTTGACACAATAATAACCTAAATTAATGCACTAAGACTATAGAAATGGAACCCTCACTCTACATTTATAAAAAAAACATGAATGAGAAGTATGAAATATATCATGAAGCTCAGTCAATTTTTTAATAAATTAGAATAGTTTAATGAAAAACCAAAAAATATTAGCGAAATCTCGGGCGTGTGCACAATAATAATGTTGAAATCAAAGTCTATCTTTAAAAAAAAAACTAAATACAAGTTAAATAATCTAACTTATAGGTAAAAATATCCAGGAAAAATAATAAAATAGTTGCAAATAAAATAGGAGAAATAATCATGATTCAACTAGGAAACGATTGCAATTCTCTCACAATAATTTTTATATTTTATCACAAGACCTTCTCGTTGTTTGAAAAGTTAATGAAGTTTAAACCCTATATAAAACAAGCTTTCTAGAATCATCTAGAATACTTAAGCTTGATGAAAATGTTGGACAGAAAAATATGTTAGTTAGCATTAAATTGCCCCAAAATCATCTCTAAAGTCCTCAAATGATAATGAAATATTATTGACTAATTTGTAAAAGCTTAACTGTAATTGGTTAGCAGCCAGGCATGATTGCGAGCCCTACTCTTCAAGAGGCTGTGTTTCAATTAACATAGAACATTGCCAATAAGCAGTCAAACGATGGTCAACGAAAGAAGACGAAGAAAACAGTCTTGAAATGCATTTTTAACCTTGGATGTACAAATAAGATTTGAAATAACATCATGGATAATTTATTACTCTCCAAATTATTTTTTCTCAAGAAATAATAATAATAGAAAAAGAATTTATTACAGCTTACATGGGACGAGCTTGTGCTTATTTTCTAGGAGCGGGAAATCATTGTTTCACGAGGTCGGTGGCATGCTCGTTCGTTGTCATAGCAGTAGTGGCTGGTGACATATCCATGATGCCTTGTGGTTGCTATCTTTTCCTTCAAGCCCATTTCAAGTTTGGTGTATACAATAGTTCATGCCTCTAAAAATTACATGATTAATTATTATTTGGTGAGAAATCAAACCTTGGGTGATGCTATGATTAGGATTAGTTGTCTTTTCAAAAGAGAAAATAAAATCTTCCATCGGAAACTGTTTTCGAAGGGGTCCTAAACATGAATTCAAAAGACATGATTGGGTTATAGCCATTTGTTTAAATGTCGACCAATAGTAGTTGGTGTATGTTCTTTAACTAGTGTTCGAGATAAATTATTTGTAATAATAAAGTATTTGAGGTGATAAAGCTTCGATGAAAAGCATTGATGTGAATATCAATCAAATGGGAAATTTAATATTTTTTTATTGATTTTCTCATCCAATAACTTTATTTTTTAAGACAATACTAGCTTTCACACTGAGACAAAATAAAAAAATTAATTCTAAATACACCATTTACTTCTATATTCATATATAAAAAAATTATTTCTCGTGACCTACCTTTAAATTTATATATAAAATGATAATATAAAAAACAAAAACACTTATTATCAGAGTCAGAACATCGTCTTTAAGGGGCGTGATGTGATGACACGAGACTTGTGATTTGCGTAGCAGGTCTCGAGTTTGAGTCAGGACGTGCACTCCTTATTAGAGTCTGAGACAACCAAGATTTTACTCGTTCATTTAGACCCATAAAATACATTTCTGGAAAATAAAATTTTCTCGAATCCAAAAAAAAAGAGTCAGAACATCAAAAATTACCCATGCAATAACATTAACATAATATAACCATATAAATTCTCTGTTAATTGAAAAAATGCCATGCATCATCATGCTTCATGAAATTTCCATGAGGGTCACGCGTATTTACTATAACGAGATGAAAAGAGCCTTGGAACTTCTAATTAGGATATTCAACATACTGAATAAATTTGAAAAATACAGCGTGCTAGCTTCTACATGAAAGCATAATATAAATTAGAAAATAGTCTTCTCACATCCCTTAAGGGATCCAAGTACAAACAATATGTTTATGTACTCGCATTCTTTTGATCCAAGCAATAGCACAAGAGATAGGAATTTCTTGTCATCTATAACATATGTTATATATTTTTATGTTATCGTCATATACTTAGCATTATAAGTTAAAGTCAATAGTTTTTTTTAATTAAAATAGTATTATATATCTTATTTATTTCTTCCCATGAAGAGGTCATATTGAGTTGAATGAAGTTAAATATTTAATAAAAAATCTAAGTGGGTCATTTAATATATTATCTGATTTAGCTAAAACTTTCATTAAATTAGATTTTAAATCATGAATCTTTCAGATTAATCTAAAAAATAAAATCGAGTTAAACATCCATGTCAAGCATGAACCATGTTGCAAGGAGAGTATTCAAATTAAAGATTTAATTTCCCTTTCTTCTATCATAAGAAAAGTATATGTTAGTGAACAAAAAATGATCAATCTTTCACATTACCAAGAGGAATTAATTAATTTTGTCTGCGTCTTGAATGTGGAATTATACAAGATTGTCAATTAAGTGTTCATGTGTTCGAGTATTCCTTGCTTATATATTATTACTTGCCGGCGAAGTATACATCGATCTCTCATTCTATGAACTCAAAATTTTGTCTGGATCGAAATAAGACAGTGAAAGCAGCTTTGATAATAACTTTTTTTTTTAATGCGATTAGATCTTATTATTAAAAAATGTATTTTGTGAATCTAAATACTCATTTATTTTTTCTACTTTTCAGATTTAATACTCATTTTTTTATTGTTAAGATTTTTTTCTTTCAATTACATTCCTCAATATTTTTTATATTATTATTTTGATTGAATTATTTTTTTAATTGCATCCCTCTATATCTTAATTATTTTGCTTGAGATTTATTTTATTTTACTTTATTCCTACCATTTTATTTATCAGAATTTCGTTGACCTTTAAGGTATTGGAATGGGTTTGCTTAGATATATTTATCAAGATATTTTAATGATTCTATTATTTTATGAAATTATCTGATTTCATGTACAAGGTCACATGCTTCATATATTAAAAAGTGTTTGATCTAACTTAATATAAATTTGTATTATTTGATTTCTTGTTTTATTATCAAACTAATAAAACTTAACTTGGATTCTTGAGTTTTTTGTTTTTTAAAAAAAGTATTGTCATTGTATAAATATTTCTTAAAACCTTAAAAAATCGTTTAAAACGTTCGGGACATGGAGCGAGCCACCACTCTATTTATTTAATAGCTATTTACAGTGTTGTCATTCGAGAAACTTTCCTTCAGAATACAAAACTGTTGTGGCTTATCATTACCACTAATCCTTCCAAATAAATTTTGATCGGTGCAAGGCAACTACTAGTTTATGGGTGATACAAGTTTGGAATTCAAAGTTTTATTTTTTTATAATTTCAGGTTTGAGTTTTATTATTGTTAATACGATAGTTACTAAAAAAATATATATTATAATTAATTTCAAAATATATAGAATTAATTAAAATACATAAAAAAAAAGTGATCAGTGATAATTAATGGCAGCATTCAACTAATGTTGATTGATGTTCCTTAATGCTATCAAACTCTCTGACCGAAGTGTTTCAAGAGTGCAGTTGGGATATCCTTGTGAAAAGATTTTATAAATATATTTAAAAAATATATAACTTGATAATCAAATAAATTCAAAATAATAATATAGATTTAGCAAGTATACCAGATCAAAAAAACTTGAACTATCAAAATAAAGCGTTGTTATATTAATACTACGAAATACATATATTTATTTCTTAGTTATAGTATAAATATAAATTAAATCTCTCCATCCATTTTTTTTATTTTTTATAATCAGATGCCCAGATTAACTTGTGTACCTTGATTAAATTTTTGGATTTTTATATTTTTTTATAAAAAATTAGTTGTATATATCACCTGTTCTTACACCAGACATGATGATTTCAGAGAAATGAAACAAGTAGAATTCAAACCCTGTTAAACCCAAAATATTTATTAATTGGCCAATTGGCATGCACATAACTTCGACTTTGATAGAATTGTGGGGAAGAATCAACTCTTCTCACAATCACAAATCCAAAATTTCAAGGATCTATTTGTCCTTTTGTATTCGTGACCGACCAATGGTATCGTTTTAACTAAATTTGTAAGACCGAAGAAGCGGTCAGGAATCTGTCGAACACGATCATGACCAAAGTTGTTAATTCCGTGTCATTCCGGCCGGAATGGCCGAAACGTGCCATGCCAGTAAGAAAACCAGGAAGAAACGACGTCGTTTTCGTCCCGGTTTTCATTCCGGCCCGTTCCGGAAATTCCGGCCAAATTCCAGCCGGAACGCCCCGGTTCTGTTCAGGGTGTGCCATTCCGGGATCAAAATAAAAAAAAAATTCAGAAACAGAAAAGAAAAGAAGAACTCAACCCATAAATTATATATTAGTAAAAATAAAAAATCAAAATCAAGAGATAAAGCAGCGTTGTTCGGCATGAGTGTAGGAAGAGGCAGTGAGAATACGTTACTTGCCATTAATCAGTGGAATTTGGAGGGATTTTTTGGTTTATGAAGAAGAAGAACTTTGAAAAAGAGAGGTATTACGGAGTGGAGGAGAGAGAGAGAAAAATGGAGGGAGATCAAAGAAAGAAACAGAGGTTGTGGAATTTGGAGGGATTTTTTGGTTTATGAAGAAGAAGAACTTTGAAAGAGAAAGGTATTACGGAGTGGAGGAGAGAGAGAGTCGAGAGATAGAAAAATGGAGGGAGGGAGGGAGATCAAAGAAAGAAAGAGCATAGTTGTCAATACCGTTCCGGTTTTTCGATTGGAACGGAACGTTCCGGTTTCGGAGCGTTCCGGCGTGCCGTTTCGGTGTCGTACTGTTCATATATAATTAATTAATTAATTATATATATATATATATATGAAAAAAATAAAATATTAATTTAACAAGTATAATTAAAATTCAAGATAAATTAACTTTAAATTATACAATACAAACTTAAAGTCAAACAAACATAATCTCAAAATTAGAAACATCTCTAAAATTCCAAAATATTATGAAAGTAAAATATTCTAAAATAAAAGAAATATAAATCAAACATCCTCTACATCATTAATATAAAAATAAGGATCTTGATCTTGCGGTGAAATATAAAAAAAAATCATCAACTAGACATTCCAATAGATGGTCATTTCTACCGAGCTTATTCTCGTCATTAAAATCTCTCGCCCTCTTTTTCTGACTTAATAAAATCTCTCTTCTTTTCTTCATAATAAATTTGAATTGATTAATGATGCCTTGTTTGGGCCCTTCTTTTCTTGATTTTTAATTAAGAAAATAATATCATAAATAAATGGGTCAAATAGCATTTAGCTTAATGAGAGGCATTTTTCTTTTATTTAAAGATATGATTTTTAAATGGATACATTCAAAGAAAAATAAAGATTTTCAATTCAGTTTTTAAAATATGAGAGGATCATAATAAAAAATTTAGATGAAAAGAATAGAAAAGTGGTTATTAAATATGATCGAAGAGCAAAGTTGCTAATTGACCTTATTATTTTAGTGTGTATATATGTATTTAAAAAATAAAACGATATTGTTTAGAATAAAAAAGAAAAAGAAAATTCTTGGAGTTGATTTTGACAAGTTTACCTGTATTTGACAGAATCAATTGTGCAGTTTGATTACTATTAAAATAACTAAAATAATTTTAATTTTCATCAATAAATAAATTCATTAATTAAAATTGAAGTGGAGAGATAAAGAGGAATGAGAAGGTAAGCCTCCAACAAAAGAAGGAAGCGAGAATCTATTCCAAAACCTTTTTTTTACAAAAAGCGAGATGTCATTCCTCGATTTAATTACTAGAATTTTCATATTTTTCTTAATATCTTTTAATTTTAGATATCAATTATGAAATATAAATCCATCTCATTTCAATAATTGAAATTAAAATTATGTTAGCTAGCTTGAACGTTATCAATTTAAGACAATAAAATCATCCCTCCTCTAATTGATTTTCTACTTGCTTAAGCATGATGTGCATGCCTAACGTGGATTCATTAACATCTTAAAAAATTCATATGCTAAAGGAAATTTTATTTTTTGAAAAATGTATTTTATGGATTAAAATGAACGAATAAAATTCCAGCTAGAATAAAATTATGTTAGCTAGCATTGAACATTATCAATTTAAGACAACAAAATCATTCGTCCTCTAATTGATTTTCTGCTTGCTTAAGCATGTTGTGCATGTCTAACGTGGATTCAATAACATCTTAGAAAGTTCATATGCCCTAGAAAATTTTGTTTTCTGAAAAGTGTATTTTATAAATTTAGATAAACGAGTAAAACTCTAATTATTTCAGATTTTTACAGGAAATACACGTCTTGACTCGAACTCGAGATTTATTGTACAGATTGTAAGTTTTTTTATCATCATACCACACCCTATGAAAACACCCACTTGTGCTCGATTGGTGATAAATTAATTAATTAAATGAAAAACTTGCTGGGGGCATGCTGATGAAAGACATTAAGATCACTATACAAGTTACTTCTTGCTGCTTTATTTTCATGAACTGCCCAGAAAATATATTAAAAACGAGCTACTTTCCCATCTTATTAAACGATATATAAAGTGAAAAGAGACAGCTTGGCAAGTGACATTTGCTTGAATATTGTTTTTCCTTCTCCTTTTTTTAAGTGGTTGAGAATAATCCTAGCAATTTTAGAATTATTAATAAAATCTGGCAACGTAGTTTAATTTCCTAACCTTGTTTTATTTTTTTCCATTATATTTGTACTACAAACACAATAGAATAGCGTTTAATTAGTTTTCCAAATAAATACATACAAATGTATTTGATTAGAAACATGAAAATAAAACCAGAAAATAAATATATCTCTATTTTTTTATAATAAACTATTTTTTTTTTTTTAAAAGCTTGAGATGCAAACAATTTTCTTTCTTTCTTTCTTTCTTTGATCTATCTAATAACAAGCAATATCAACACAATTTAAAAATATAAAAAATTAAATATAAATATATTTACATATCTAGTTGCATTCAAACCCCACTTCAAGATTAGCTTAGCTACTTTCATTAGTTACCAATGTGTGTGGGACTCATTTCAAATTATTCCTACCAATTTCTTATCTACAATTAATTCCAACTCAGTTAACACCCCCACCCCCATTTACCAAACTTAACTCGAGTTATAAAATGGTATCTCATATTAAAATTTAAATTCAATAAAAATCAAAAGAAAAACAGTTCTCTTAAATGTATTAATTTAAAGACATGTATAAATATTAAGCGTTAATACAAGAATATTCTAATTTTTAAAATCTCATTTACATGTTTTTTTTTCATGGTATATTATTTAATGTTTGGATTTAGTAAAACATTACACCAAAAGAGAATTCCTAATCACACCTGGTCCAAAACGAATAGTATATTACCGGATAATTAAAATAAAATCATTTTAATACATAAGTTTAATAAAAACTAAATATCTGATCTGCGATTCATTTGTGACTCCTGTTATTTTTTTAACTTAAAAAAATATTATGACATTACTATTATTTTTTATAGTAGAAAAAAATCATGTGAAAATTAATTTGTTATAACTATACTGTCTTAGTGGTCCAAAAAAAAAAACAATATAGTTTAATTTAAGATAAATATTTAAAATAAGATTATTTTAATACACATTAATGATGAAACAATATATTGGATGAATTTAGATCAATTTGGATCAATTTGTATATTCATGTACCAAATCATGAGATCATGATAATTCTATATAAAACTAATCAAAATAAATTACAAACTCAATTCCCAATAAATTTAATATTGATGAATAAAAATTAAAAAATCCAAAAAAAAATTCAAATTCACAAAATCAAGATAACCTAATAAAAAATAATAAAAAATAATTCATGAAGCTAATTATCAATTATTTTTAATAAATTTAAAATCGAATGATAATATTTTTTTTAAAAAAACTATTCAATAATAATAGTCATTACCGTCTTGGAAGGACTGTATCATTAAACTATAACAACAGTCAATCAGCCAAGGAAGTGAGTTCTACCTTCCAATTGTATCGGCTTGGCTTTTAACACCCCCTCCCTGCCCACAAGGGTCACAACCACCTGTCTAAGAGTTGAAAGAATTCACAAACACAATTCTTAACAAAATTCAAGAATTCACACTACCCCATTTCCATTTTTGAGAACCTTCTAATGCCCATATAAAACTTTCTTGATTCTGTCCTAAACTTGATGAAACCAAAGACAACCTTAAGAAAAAACACTTCTTATAGTTAATTGATAGATATATTATATATACTTGGTTGGTTTTCATTTTTGGTTTTGCCACCAAAAATGAAGCCAAGACCAACTCTTTTAGTCTCAATAGCTTTCTTTGTGTTTCTCTCATTGAATTCATTATCTACCGTGGAGTCAGATCTAGCTTCTGAGAGAGCAGCTTTGATAACTCTACGTGATGCAGTTGGAGGCAGATCACTTTTGTGGAACCTGTCAGAGAGTCCATGTCAATGGATGGGAGTGTTTTGTGACCAAAAGAACAGTACGGTTGTTTATTTAAAGTTACCTGGCAAGGGATTTTCAGGGCATTTGCCTGTTGCACTTGGAAATTTAACAAGTTTGCAAACACTGTCTCTGAGGTTCAATGCACTTTCAGGGCCAATTCCAGCTGATATAGGCGATATTATTTCTCTACGTAATCTTTATTTGCAAGGGAACTTCTTTTCTGGGGAGATTCCTGAATTCCTGTTCAAATTAAAGAACTTGGTAAGGTTAAACTTGGCTAACAATAACTTCTCTGGTGTGATCTCTCCAAGTTTTAATAACTTGACTAGGTTGGATACTTTGTATTTGGAGGGGAATCAACTTACTGGTTCTATTCCTGACTTGAATTTGCCACTTGGTCAATTCAATGTTTCTCTTAACAATTTGACTGGTCCTATTCCTCAGAAGCTGTCTACTATGCCTGCAAGTGCTTTTCAAGGGACCTTGCTTTGTGGGGGACCTTTGGTTTCTTGCAATGGCACTTCAAATGGGGATAGTGGTGGTGGTGATAAGTTATCTGGTGTAGCAAATGCTGGAATTGTTATTGGATGTGTGATTGGATTTTTGTTAATTGTACTGATCTTGATCTTCTTGTGTCGACGAAAGAGAGAGAGAAAAGAAGCAGGGTCTAAAGGTGTTGAGCAGCCAAGGGAGAGAGAAGCTGAGATCCCCGGTGAGAAGGCGGCAGGGAGGAGTGGTAATGTGCGTGCAGGGCAAACTGGGGCGGTAGTGAAAATTAAGTGAAGCTAAGAGCAGTGGGACTAAGAATCTGGTGTTCTTTGGGATATAATCATTATAAATGATACACCCATTTATATATATATATATATATATATACACCCATTTATATATATATATATATGTATATATATATATATATATATAAATGGGTGTATCATTTAATCACTTCAATTCTCAACAACTATCCAGAGGTATATTGTTGAGTTATTTATATTCTCTATTCTCTATCCGTAGTTAGAGAAAAAGAGAGTACTTTTTCAATCAAGATTCAATTAGTTCCATGAGAAAAATACGAGTTAATGCATTAGTAATTTCAAAGCTTGTTGCATCAACCAATCCAAGAATTTTGATCTGCATAATTATGATTTGGAGAGGGAACCCTGTTAAACCAGACCGAAACACATGAAAATCCCATGATTATCAACTAGGGATTGATTAATGGCACCAAATCGAAGGGATATCTTGCAATGCATGATAGCTAGCACCATGGTGGATTACATGCAGGCATAATTAATTAATTTGGAGACCAACAAAAGCAAGAATAATGCAGTATATGCTGAAATCCATCGTCCAGTGCTTTTCAGCCACGCACGTCAACAAAGATCATATAATTAAGAGGTATCTTTCATTTAGATGGGACTTCAATTAGTGATTTTGCTGAAAGTGTAGCTCGACATCCTGTAAGGTAGCAAACCCTTCGGCCAAACTTTTTAGTCTTCATGTGATCATGGCTTTCGTAGCCATAACTTTATGATTAAAAACATCATCCAAATTAGCAACCATGATCCATGATTGGGCCATAAGGTGATAGGAACTTGTAGGTGAAGAAACTAAAGTGAAGAGAGAGTATGAATGATTGGGAGTTTTGTATTAATAGATATAGGAGGTGTTTTGCATTCTGTTTCAAAAGTGTTTTTGAAAAAAATTAAAAAAATTATTTTTATTTTTAGTTTTTTTAAAAAAAAATTGGTGTTTTTAGATCATTTTGATGTGATAATGTCAAAAATAATAAAATAGTTGCAAATAAAATAGGAGAAATAATCATGATTCAACTAGGAAACGATTGCAATTCTCGCACAATAATTTTTATATTTTATCACAAGACCTTCTCGTTGTTTGAAAAGTTAATGAAGTTTAAACCCTATATAAAACAAGGTTTCTAGAATCATCTAGAATACTTAAGCTTGATGAAAATGTTGGATAGAAAAATATGTTAGTTAGCATTAAATTGCCACAAAACCATCTCTAAAGTCCTCGAATGATAATGAAATATTATTGAATAATTTGTAAAAGCTTAACTTTAATTGGTTAGCAGTCAGGCACGATTGCGAGCCCTACTCTTCAAGAGGCTGTGTGTCAATTAACATAGAACATTGCCAATAAGCAGTCAAACGATGGTCAACGAAAGAAGACGAAGAAAACAGTCTTGAAATGCATTTTCAACCTTAGATGTACAAATAAGATTTGAAATAACATCATGGATAATTTATTACTCTCCAAATTATTTTTTCTCAAGAAATAATAATAATAGAAAAAGAATTAATTACAGCTTACATGGGACGAGCTTGTGCTTATTTTCTAGGAGCGGGAATTCATTGTTTCACGAGGTCGGTGGCATGCTCGTTCGTTGTCATAGCAATAGTGGCTGGTGACATATCCATGATGCCTCGTGGTTGCTATCTTTTCCTTAAAGCCCAATTCAAGTTTGGTGTATACAATAGTTCATGCCTCTAAAAATTACATGATTAATCATTATTTGGTGAGAAATCAAACCTTGGGTGATGCTATGATTAAGATTAGTTGTCTTTTCAAAAGAGAAAATAAAATCTTCCATCGGAAACTGTTTTCGAAGGGGTCCTAAACATGAATTCAAAAGACATGATTGGGTTATAGCCATTTGTTTAAATGTCGACCAATCGTAGTTGGTGTATGTTCTTTAACTGGTGTTTGAGATAAATTATTTGTAATAATAAAGTATTTGAGGTGATAAAGCTTCGATGAAAAGCATTGATGTGAATATCAATCAAACGGGAAATTTAATATTTTTTTATTGATTTTCTCATCCAATAATTTTATTTTTTAAGACAATACTAGCTTTCACACTGAAACAAAATAAAAAAATTAATACTAAATACACCATTTAGAGAGAGAGAGAGAGAGAGGCAGAGTAAACGAGAGAAAAATGCCGGGGAGAGTAGGAAGAAGATTAACTCAAAATTTTTATGTAAATGGCTCGGCCATTCTCTCTATTTTTCTGCGTCCTTAACACTGTATTTCTCACGTAACTCTCTTCTTTGTTTTCCATCTTTTTCTTCTCACCGTGTAAGCTGCTATTTATAGCAGAGAAGACCCAACCGTTCGTAGTGTTGAGGAAAGTATGGACAACTAAGCAAATCGATAGCAATCAGAGGAGAATCAGGAAGACAGGGAGGAGAATCAGGAAGACGATATTGATGGAGATAAATCAAGAAGAAGATCACGTTTGATTAGGAAGAAAATTTGATTGATCTGTTTTGCTGTGATCAATGAGAATTAAGCGCGCCTGAAAATTCAATGCAAATGCATGTCGGAACAGTGCATGCTTATTTAATGCAGATTTCAAATTTTTAAGAAGGTAAAAATATGATTTGGTCCTCCAATTTATAATTTCTTTAATTGCACCCAATTGGATTTAAACTTGTGATTTTATGCAATTATATCCCATCAAAAATTCAATCTCAACCTTAGCTTTGCGTGATCTTTTTATTTTGGTCCTTAGTTCCTGATTTTCGCGATTTAACCCTCAATCGACCATTAAACTCTCAATTTATTCAATTCGGCCCTTGTACCAAGATATATATTTTTGGATATATTTTTTCGAAACATAAAAATAATGAGTCAAAAATTGGGTAGCAACACATATTAAGAAATCATCTCACCTGAAAGTTTAAGCTTATAAGTGAGGCCCCATAATATGATTTATATTATTCTCTAACACGCGTGACCCTCATGGAAATTTCATGAAGCATGATGATGCATGACATTTTTTCAATTAACAAAGAATTTATATGGTTATATTGTGTTAATGTTGTTGCATGGGTAATTTTTGATGTTCTGACTTTTTTTTTTGGATGCGAGAAAATTTTATTTTCTGGAAAATATATTTTATGGGTCTAAATGAACGAGTAAAATCTTGGTTGTCCCAGACTCTTACAAGGAGTGCACGTCCTGACTCAAGCTCGAGACCTGCTACGCAGATCACAAGCCTCGTGTCATCACATCACGCCCCTTAAAGACGATGTTCTAACTCTGATAATAAGTGTTTTTATTTTTATATTATCATTTTATATATAAATTTAAAGGTAGGTCACGAGAAATAATTTTTTCATCGAAGTGTTGAGGAAAGCTAGTATTTATGAAAAATGTTGAGGTTTTGTATAATTTTTTCATCCAAAACCAAGCTTATCCCCTAGGGGCATCCAAAGAGAAGAAAACCTTGAGGAGGTTAACGATGGATTTTTACCTTGATGGGGAGGTTTTGTATAAGAAATCATCTGATGGGACTTTGCTAAGATGCCTAGATAAGCTGCAGCCAAAAACACACTTCGGGAAGTCCATGAAGGGATCCGCTCAACCCATACTAATAGGCATATGATGGCTAAAAAAATGCAAAGAACTGGTTATTTCTGGAGGACATTAGAGAAGGATTGCATCTACTATGTCCACAAGTGTCATAAGTGTCAAGTCCGTGGTGACAAAATCAATGCCCCTCCGGCTCCTATGTTTAACTTGATATCTCCGTGGCCTTTTGCACTGTGGGGAATTGATGTGATTGGGCCTATCAACCAAAAGCCAGCAATGGTCATAGGTTTATTCTCGTGGCTATCGACTACTTCAAAAGATGGGTAGAAGCTGGGTCATTTGCTCATGTAACGCAAAAGGTGTTGAAGAAATTTGTTGAAAGAGATTTGATATGTCGATACGGACTACCAGAAAAGATCATAACTGATAATGCTCAGAACTTCAATGGAAGAATAATAATAGAACTTTGCGCTAAATGGAAAATCAAGCAACCCCACACTTGGGGGCATGGTCAGATTTTGATAAAAGCAAAGATCATCGCAGATAGCCCATAATAAGCAATGCGCTTGCGTTGAGTGGATGAATGACTTATGACAAACTTCAATGAGCCATCCAATCAGAGAAGCCTGCAAAGCTTTGGAGATTAGGCAAAGACATCCTGTGATAATGGAGCATCAGAGAAAGGGGACCTATGTTTCCAAAAGAGGTAACAAAAACATGCATGTTATATTATCATAGCACTAACCTGACAGGAAAGCTTTGATGAAAGCATGTCATCCCAAATTTTGGAAAGTATGGAGAAGCAGAATCTCAGGTGAACGAAACCACGGAAGAGAATATGAATTGAGGACTAGTGCTGCTTTGTTCCTCAAGACAGGTAAGTCACTTGTTACAACAAAACTACCATATCTAACCGGGTAGGTCAGCCAGAAAAATAAGACACATATCTAACTTGGGTAGGTCACCCAGAAAAATGAGGCCCATATCTAACCGGGTAGGTCACCCAGAAAAATGAGGCCCATATCTAACCGGGTAGGTCACCCAGAAAAATGAGACCCATATCTAACCGGGGTAGGTCACCCAGAAAAATGAGACCCATATCTAACCGGGTAGGTCACCTAGAAAAATGAGACCCATATCTAACTCGGGTAGGTCACCCAGGAAAATGAGACCCTTCTAATTTCTAACCCGGGTAGGTCACCCAGAAAAATGAGACCCTTCTAACTTCTAACTTGGGTAGGTCACCCAGAACAATGAGACCCATATCCACCATTCTATTTTTCTTTACAACACTTACTATTTAAAGTCTTTTACAAGACTTTAGTCGTAAACATTGTAAAGAGGGGGCATCTGTTGCTACCTAATTTTTGACTCATTATTTTTATGTTTCGAAAAAATATATCCAAAAATATATATCTTGGTACAAGGGCCGAATTGAATAAATTGAGAGTTTAATGGTCGATTGAGGGTTAAATCGCGAAAATCAGGAACCAAGGACCAGAATAAAAAGATCGCGCAAAGCTAAGGTTGAGATTGAATTTTTTATGGGATATAATTGCATAAAATCACAAGTTTAAATCCAATTGGGTGCAATTAAAGAAATTATAAATTGGAGGACCAAATCATATTTTTACCTTCTTAAAAATTTGAAATCTGCATTAAATAAGCATGCACTGTTCCGGCGTGCATTTGCATTGAATTTTCAGGCGCGCTTAATTCTCATTGATCACAACAAAACAGATCAATCAAATTTTCTTCCTAATCAATCGTGATCTTCTTCCTGATTTATCTCCATCAATATCGTCTTCCTGATTCTCCTCCCTGTCTTCGTGATTCTCCTCTGATTGCTATCGATTTGCTTAGCTGTCCATACTTTCCTCAACACTGCGAACGGTTGGGTCTTCTCTGCTATAAATAGCAGCTTACACGGTGAGAAGAAAAAGACAGAAAACAAAGAAGAGATTTACGTGAGAAATACAGTGTTAAGGACGCAGAAAAATAGAGAGAGTGGCCGAGCCATTTACATAAAAAAATTTGAGTTAATCTTCTTCCTACTCTCCCCAGCATTTTTCTCTCGTTTACTCTGCCTCTCTCTCTCTAAAACCAGACCTCTGTCTCTCTCTCCCTCTTGGTTAACAGCTCCGACAACCAATCCCAGCCACTTCACTCCACCCCATCGTCACCAAACTCTCCACCACCTCTCCAGAAACTCAGCCATCATCTCAGGCAAAGTTTTTGGCAGAACAGCTCCATCAACTGCAACGTGACCGGGAGCTTTCCGACGCCATTTCAAGCCACCACAGGCCACCATTTCCGACGCCACCACGACAGGGAGAAACACCTCGACGTCCTCTACACAACCGTATTAACAGGTAAGTCATTCATCACACTCAAAAATTTCCATTTTTACTGTTCATCTTCTTCATATCTGCATGCGGGGAGTGAATTAATTCACTCCCCGCCGGGTCAGGTCGGGCCGGGTTTGGTGCCCGGCCTGACTAATAAATAAGGCGGGCTTCCAGCCCGTCTCGGCTGGAAGTCCAGCCCGAGAGAAGGACGGGCTCCCAGCCCGTCTGACTAAGCCCAGTCCGTGAATATATGGGCCTCAGCCCAGACCAAGATTGCGGGCTGGAGGCCCAGTCCAGAAGGCGGACTGGAGGTCCAGTCCGTGAAACAATGGGCCTAAGCCCAAGCTAAGAATGCTGGCTGAAGGCCCAGCCCCATAGGCTGGGCACCCAGCCCCCCTATCAAAAAAAAATAATAATAAAAAAGAAATATAAAAACACAAAATTTGCAAAAAATATTTTTATTAAAAAAGATAAAAAAATGTGTTGTTTTCTTGCATACGGCCAATACACTAGCATATTTTTTAAAAATCTTTTTTTGTTCCAAAAAATATATTACCTTGGAATTTTAAGGAAAAAATGTATTTTAGCATGGATTTCGCAAAGAAAAATCATTTCTTGCATTTTTGGATTTTACAACATGTTTGTAAAACCCAAAGGGTATTGGCCAATATTTCAAAAAATATAAAATCTTATTTTTGGGAATTTATTATTCACTGTCGGTATTTGGATAAATAAATCATAAGGGGTTAATATCCAAAATATTCGGCGGAGTAATATCCCATTTATTATTTAACCAACATATTCTTTAAAAGATCAAAAATCATAACAAATCATAACCACACAATAACACCAAGCAGCTTACCTTAGGTAGGGCGTACTAGGGGTGCTAAAACCTTCCCTTTACGCAACCAGTCCCTTACCCTAGAATCTCTGAAAGACCAGTTTAGGTTTCCTAGTAACCATAATACTAGGTGGCGACTCCCTTTTCCACAGAAATAAAGATGATACCCCAAACATTGAAACCCCCGCCCACGGGGAGGGTCGTCACGACGCCGCGCTCTCGCGAGGGGTGCGACAATATGGTATCAGAGTCTTGTTGACTCAGCGGTCACGAGTTCAAATCTTACCACCCCCATTGTATTTGATAAAAACCAAGCACAAGGTGATGTGGGCCTGTGTAAGTTTCAAGCCCAAAGAGCTTTTACTTGAGGGGGGGTGTTAGAGAATAATATAAACCATATTATGGGACCTCACTTATAAGCTTAGGCTTTCAAGTTAGATAGTTTCTTAATAACATATATTTACTATATCGAGATGAAAAGAGCCTTGAAACTTCTGATTAGGATATTCAATATACTGAATAAATTTGAAAAATACAGCGTGCTAGCTTCTACATGAAAGCATAATATAAATTAGAAAAAAGTCTTCTCACATCCCTTAAGGGATCCAAGTACAAGCAATATGTTTATGTACTCGCATTCTTTTGATCCAAGCAATAGCACAAGAGATAGGAATTTCTTGTCATCTATAACATATGTTATATATTTTTATGTTATCGTCATATACTTAGCATTATAAGTTAAAGTCAATAGTTTTTTTTAATTAAAATAGTGTAATCTTATTTATTTCTTCCCATGAAGAGGTCATATTGAGTTGAATGAAGTTAAATATTTAATAAAAAATCTAAGTGGGTCATTTAATATATTATCTGATTTAGCTAAAACTTTCATTAAATTAGATTTTAAATCATGAATCTTTCAGATTAATCTAAAAAATAAAATCGAGTTAAACATCCATGTCAAGCATGAACCATGTTGCAAGGAGAGTATTCAAATTAAAGATTTAATTTCCCTTTCTTCTATCATAAGAAAAGTATATGTTAGTGAACAAAAAATGATCAATCTTTCACATTACCAAGAGGAATTAATTAATTTTGTCTGCGTCTTGAATGTGGAGTTATACAAGATTGTCAATTAAGTGTTCATGTGTTCGAGTATTCCTTGCTTATATATTATTACTTGCCGGCGAAGTATACATCGATCTCTCATTCTATGAACTCAAAAATTTGTCTGGATCGAAATAAGACAGTGAAAGCAGCTTTGATAATAACTTTTTTTTTTTTTAATGCGAGTAAATCTTATTATTGAAAAGTGTATTTTGTGAATCTAAATACTCATTTCCCCCCCCTACTTTTCAGATTTAATACTCATTTTTTTATTGTTAAGATTTTTTTCTTTCAATTACATTCCTCAATATTTTTTATATTATTATTTTGATTGAATTATTTTTTTAATTGCATCCCTCTATATCTTTATTATTTTGCTTGAGATTTATTTTATTTTACTTTATTCCTACCATTTTATTTATCAGAATTTCGTTGACCTTTAAGGTATTGGAATGGGTTTGCTTAGATATATTTATCAAGATATTTTAATGATTCTATTATTTTATGAAATTATCTGATTTCATGTACAAGGCCATATGTTTCATATATTAAAAAGTGTTTGATCTAACTTAATATAAATTTGTATTTTTTGATTTCTTGTTTTATTATCAAACTAATAAAACTTAACTTGGATTCTTGAGTTTTTTCTTTTTTAAAAAGAGTATTGTCATTGTATAAATATTTCTTAAAACCTTAAAAAATCGTTTAAAACGATCGGGACATGGAGCGAGCCACCAGTCTATTTAATAGCTATTTACAGTGTTGTCATTCGAGAAACTTTCCTTCAGAATACAAAACTGTTGTGGCTTATCATTACCACTAATCCTTCCAAATAAATTTTTAAAGAAAGTTTTATTTTTTTATAATTTCAGGTTTGAGTTTTGTTATTGTTAATATGATAGTTATTAAAAAAATATATATTATCATTAATTTCAAAATATATAGAATTAATTAAAATACATAAAAAAAGTGACCAGTGATAATTAATGGCAGCATTCAACTAATGTTGATTGATGCTCCTTAATGCTATCAAACTCTCTGACCGAAGTGTTTCAAGAGTGCAGTTGGGATATCCTTGTGAAAAGATTTTATAAATATATTTAAAAAATATATAACTACCAAACACATTAAACTCAAAATAATATTTGAACTTGATAATCAAATAAATTCAAAATAATAATATAGATTTAGCAAGTATACCAGATCAAAAAAACTTGAACTATCAAAATAAAGCGTTGTTATATTAATACTACGAAATACATATATTTATTTCTTAGTTATAGTATAAATATAAATTAAATCTCTCCATCCAATTTCTTATTTTTTTTTATAATCAGATGCCCAGATTAACTTGTGTACCTTGATTAAATCTTTGGATTTTTATATTTTTGTATAAAAAATTAGTTGTATATATCACTTGTTCTTACACCAGAAATGATGATTTCAAAGAAATGAAACAAGTAGAATTCAAACCCTGTTAAACCCAAAATATTTATTAATTGGCCAATTGGCATGCACATAACTTCGACTTTGATAGAATTGTGGGGAAGAATCAACTCTTCTCACAATCACAAATCCAAAATTTCAAGGATCTATTTGTCCTTTTCGAAAGTGTAGGATAGAATGTTTCAATAGTATCAAACAATAAGGACTTCCACTTGTAAAAAAAGAAGCTGATTTCGTGAAGGGTATCCACTTGTCAAAAGAAAATAATAATAATTTCATGAAGGGTATCATCACTAAAAAAGTTTTATAATAAACTGTGGCTTTTTTGGTTTTTTTAAAATAATTTAGTTTATTTTTAAAAAATTTATAAAATCTAAAACCAAAATTAAATCAAATTATTTTTTAATCAAATCTTAATTCTTTCTTTAAGTTGATTTTTTATTAATTTATATATTGGATTGTTTTAATCATTCTCGATAATCTTTGTCTAATGTTTCATTTGGTAATATGATTCAACATGTTTAATAAACTATTTTTTATTTAAAAGGTTCGAATCAATAAAAAAAATTATAATTTAATATATTAATATTTTTTTAATTAAAACATTTTTATAAAAATACTTTTCATCTCAACTTGCACGACTAACATGTGGACCAAACCAAGCGGTCCCCAAAGGTGTAGAATCAAATTGAAAGTTGAACCGCTCTGGAGTCTTGACGACCCAATCAAAACCAAAAGCATCACAGTACCGTGAGATTTGTCCAGCCATCTGTTGCCACGTCAAATCACCACCTTTTCATTGGGCAGCATAAAACAAGAAAAAAGCGATGTATTTTAGACTGATAGGGTCCAAAAAGCTGTGTTTTTGTATTCGTGACCGACCAATGGTATCGTTTTAACTAAATTTGTAAGACCGAAGAAGTGGTCAGGAATCTGTCGAACACGATTATGACAGTTGCCAAGAAATCTCTCTTCTTTTCTTCATAATAAATTTGAATTGATTAATGATGCCTTGTTTGGGCCCTTCTTTTCTTGATTTTTAATTAAGAAAATAATATCATATATAATTAAATGGGTCAAATAGCATTTAGCTTAATGAGAAGCATTTTTCTTTTATTTAAAGATATGATTTTTAAATGGATACATTCAAAGAAAAATAAAGATTTTAAATTCAGTTTTTAAAATATGAGAGGATCATAATAAAAAATTTAGATGAAAAAAATAGAAAAGTGGTTATTAAATATGATCGAAGAGCAAAGTTGCTAATTGACCTTAATATTTTAGTGTATATATATTTATATATATATATATATATATATGTATTTAAAAAATAAAACGATATTATTTTGAATAAAAAAGAAAAAGAAAATTCTTGGAGTTGATTTTTGACAAGTTTACCTGTATTTGACAGAATCAATTGTGCAGTTTGATTACTATTAAAATAACTAAAATAATTTTAATTTTCATAAATAAATAAATTAATTAATTAAAATTGAAGTGGAGAGATAGAGAGGAATTAAGCCTCCAACAAAAGAAGGAAGCGAGAATCTATTCCAAAACCTTTTTTTCAAAAAGCGAGATGTCATTCTCGATTTAATTACTAGAATTTTCATATTTTTCTTAATATCTTTTAATTTTAGATATCAATTATGAAATATAAATCCATCTCATTTCAATAATTGAAATTAAAATTATGTTAGCTAGCATTGAACGTTATCAATTTAAGACAACAAAATCATCCGTCCTCTAATTGATTTTCTGCTTGCTTAAGCATGTTGTGCATGTCTAACGTGGATTCAATAACATCTTAGAAAGTTCATATGCCTGAGGAAGTTTTATTTTCTGAAAAGTGTATTTTGTAAGTTTAGATAAACGAGCAAAACTCTAATTATTTTAGATTTTTACAGGAGATGCACGTCTTGACTCGAACTCGAGACTTGTTCTACAGATTACAAGCTCTTTATCATCACACCACACTCCATGAAAACACCCACTTGTGCTCGATTGGTGATAAATTAATTAATTAAATGAAAAACTTGCTGGGGGCATGGTGATGAAAGACATTAAGACCACAATACAAGTTACTTCTTGCTGCTTTATTTTCATGAACTGCCCAGAAAATATATTAAAAACGAGCTACTTTCTCATCTTATTAAACGATATATAAAGTGAAAAGAGACAGCTTGGCAAGTGACATTTGCTTGAATATTGTTTTTCCTTATTCTTTTTTTAAGTGGTTGAGAATAATCCTAGCAATTTTAGAATTAATAATAAAATCTGGCAACCTATTTTAATTTCATGACCTTGTTTTATTTTTTTCCATTATATTTGTACTACAAACACAATAGAATAGCGTTTAATTAGTGTTCCAAATAAATACATACAAATGTATTTGATTAGAAACATGAAAATAAAACCAGAAAATAAATATATCTCTATTTTTTTATAATAAACTTTTTTTTTAAAAAAAAAAGCTTGAGATGCAAGCAATTTTCTTTCTTTCTTTCTTTCTTTAATCTATATAATAACAAGCAATATCAACACAATTTAAAAATATAAAAAATTAAATATAAATATATTTACATATCTAGTTGCATTCAAACCCCACTTCAAGATTAGCTTAGCTACTTTCATTAGTCACCAATGTGTGTGGGACTCATTTCACATTATTCTTACCAATTTCTTATCTACAATTAATTCCAACTCGGTTAACACCCCCACCCCCATCTACCAAACTCAACTCGAGTTATAAAATGGTATCTCATATTAAAATTAAAATTCAATAAAAATCAAAAGAAAAACAGTTCTCTTAAATGTATTAATTTAAAGACATGTATAAATATTAAGCGTTAATACAGGAATATTCTAATTGTTAAAATCTCATTTACATGTTTTTTTTTTCATGGTATATTATTTAATGTTTGGATTTAATAAAACATTACACCAAAAGAGAATTCCTAATCACACCTGGTCCAAAACGAATAGTATATTACCGGATAATTAAAATAAAATCATTTTAATACATAAGTTTAATAAAAACTAAATATCTGATCTGCGATTCATTTGTGACTAGGAATTCATGAAGCTAATTATCAATTATTTTTAATAAATTTAAAATCGAATGATAATATTTTTTTAAAAAAAACTATTCAATAATAATAGTCATTACCGTCTTGGAAGGACTGTATCATTAAACTATAACAACAGTCAATCAGCCAAGGAAGTGAGTTCTACCTTCCAATTGTCTCGGCTTGGCTTTTAACATCCCCCTCCCTGCCCACAAGGGTCACAACCACCTGTCTCAGAGTTGAAAGAATTCACAAACACAATTCTTAACAAAATTCAAGAGTTCACACTACCCCATTTCCATTTTTGAGAACCTTCTAATGCCCATATAAAACTTTCTTGATTCTGTCCTAAACTTGATGAAACCAAAGACAACCTTAAGAAAAAACACTTCTTATAGTTAATTGATAGATATATTATATTTACTTGGTTGGTTTTCATTTTTGGTTTTGCCACCAAAAATGAAGCCAAGACCAACTCTTTTAGTCTCAATAGCTTTCTTTGTGTTTCTCTCATTGAATTCATTATCTACCGTGGAGTCAGATCTAGCTTCTGAGAGCGCAGCTTTGATAACTCTACGTGATGCAGTTGGAGGCAGATCACTTTTGTGGAACCTGTCAGAGAGTCCATGTCAATGGATGGGAGTGTTTTGTGACCAAAAGAACAGTACGGTTGTTTATTTAAAGTTACCTGGCAAGGGATTTTCAGGGCATTTGCCTGTTGCACTTGGAAATTTAACAAGTTTGCAAACACTGTCTCTGAGGTTCAATGCACTTTCAGGGCCAATTCCAGCTGATATAGGCGATATTATTTCTCTACGTAATCTTTATTTGCAAGGGAACTTCTTTTCTGGGGAGATTCCTGAATTCCTGTTCAAATTAAAGAACTTGGTAAGGTTAAACTTGGCTAACAATAACTTCTCTGGTGTGATCTCTCCAAGTTTTAATAACTTGACTAGGTTGGATACTTTGTATTTGGAGGGGAATCAACTTACTGGTTCTATTCCTGACTTGAATTTGCCACTTGGTCAATTCAATGTTTCTCTTAACAATTTGACTGGTCCTATTCCTCAGAAGCTGTCTACTAAGCCTGCAAGTGCTTTTCAAGGGACCTTGCTTTGTGGGGGACCTTTGGTTTCTTGCAATGGCACTTCAAATGGGGATAGTGGTGGTGGTGATAAGTTATCTGGTATAGCAAATGCTGGAATTGTTATTGGATGTGTGATTGGATTTTTGTTAATTGTACTGATCTTGATCTTCTTGTGTCGACGAAAGAGAGAGAGAAAAGAAGCAGGGTCTAAAGGTGTTGAGCAGCCAAGGGAGAGAGAATCTGAGATCCCCGGTGAGAAGGCGGCAGGGAGGAGTGGTAATGTGCGTGCAGGGCAAACTGGGGCGGTAGTGAAAAGTGAAGCTAAGAGCAGTGGGACTAAGAATTTGGTGTTCTTTGGGAACGCGGCGAGGGCATTTGATTTGGAAAACTTGTTGAAAGCTTCCGCTGAGGTTTTGGGGAAGGGAACGTTTGGTACTGCCTATAAGGCCACCTTGGATGTGGGGTTGGTTGTGGCTGTGAAGAGGCTGAAGGAAGTAACGGTACCGGAGAAGGAATTTAGAGAGAAGATTGAAAGGGTAGGAAATATGAACCATGAGAATTTGGTTCCATTGAGGGCTTATTATTACAGCCGGGATGAAAAGCTTCTTGTTCATGATTACATGCCCATGGGAAGCTTATCTGCACTTTTGCATGGTGCGCATCTCCTTCTTTTTTCATAATGTTTTATTCCCTTTTGGTTCCTTATAATTTCTCTTCTTTTTCTTTCCTAACCATCTTGATTGTTGGGTTTTTCACATGTCTGGTATATGATCCTGTTATCTTTCAAGAGCAATTACTTGATTTTGGGTATTCTGACATGCTTGTTTCATGTAATGATACTGCTGATACTTTCGTATAATTCTGTCATGTAACTCCTACCTGGAAATCGCATTTTGCAGAATGAAATTTACCACATGTAATTCAAAATCCTAAACTATGCTTTTATTTGATAGAAATCATGTTTCATTGGATAGTTGACAATTGAAGTCCTCTTAAACTGCCTTGAGAGAATAGTTATATTTGGACAACCGCAGTTCATAGTTGAATCTGTCTTGAGACTATTTGATAATGATAATGTTGAGAATTGCGATTCATGAGCAGCAGATTAAGGTAACTAATGCAATGCTGGCTATGCTTTTGTTTGTTATAACATTTGGTTTCAACTGCAGGAAATAAAGGTTCTGGCAGGACTCCATTGAATTGGGAGACAAGGTCTGGCATTGCTCTTGGAGCTGCCAGAGGGATTGCATACATCCACTCTCAGGGCCCTGCAAACTCTCATGGAAACATCAAGTCATCAAATATCCTCCTCACCACTTCGTTTGAAGCCCGTGTCTCTGACTTTGGCCTTGCACAGCTAGCAGGTCCTACACCCACTCCCAACCGCATCGATGGCTATCGTGCTCCAGAAGTTACAGACGCTCGTAAAGTATCCCAAAAAGCTGATGTCTACAGCTTTGGTATATTGCTGCTGGAATTGCTCACCGGAAAGGCTCCGACACATACACAATTGAATGATGAGGGTGTCGACCTTCCGAGATGGGTCCAATCTGTTGTCAGAGAAGAATGGTCTGCTGAGGTGTTTGATTCCGAGCTTCTTCGATACCAGACTGTGGAGGAGGATATGGTTCAGCTCCTACAGCTTGCAACCGATTGCACTGCTCAATATCCTGATAACCGCCCTTCAATGTCCGAGGTGAGAAGCCTAATGGAGGACCTTTGCCGTTCTAGCTCGCAAGAACATGACATTTACGATGACAAGTCCTCTTAACATACTTATTGGGCTGATTCAGATGCACCACCATCTTCTTAAATGACAAAAATATCCGAAATCTTTCAGTGTTTCCTGTTTTTTCATACATTAGTGCTTCATTTGTTTGTTTATTCTCGGGTTCATCTTATTTGTGAACTCCATTCCCTTTTCCTCCTGTTCATTTCTCCTTCACCTGTTTTCGTAGCTGCAGTTTACTTCCTGCATTTTTACATACCTTCGATGCTGTATTTGATAGGAGAACTCCAACAATATTATTCTTTCTTGGCTGTGTGAAAGTGTGAATAACTAGCAAATTATCTCAGTTGAGTACATGGTCCTGTAATCCCTTAAACCTCATTTCCTATGACAACTTTTGGCCATGAATTTGAAGCTTTTGGTATGCCAGATTTTGTAAATCATGAATGCTAGCTTTCACTTGTTATCCCCAGGCTTTTATTTTTTTTAATAGGAGATGAGTAATCAAGGCATCATAAACAATCATGATTTGAGAGGTAGGTGCTCTGTCAATTAAGGGTCATCTCCATCCTTAGTTACTCGGTCATGTCTTTCTTTCTCATTGTGATATATCGATCAAGACAGGAGCATATTTCTTGCCACTCATGTTAATGGGAAACAGCCCTTGACATAATTTCAGAACAGAGTCACTTCATAATTAAGATTGAAGTGATTCGGTTCATGCTTACCATTTTTGGTCACTTCCTTGCCATTGTTTCTAGCAATCAACAATTTGGCATGTTTCCTCGAGGTCTGTCAATGATTTTACCCCCCTGTGTTTTCTACAACTTGCATCTCCCTATCTATTCTTATCAGTTGGTAAAGGTTTTACAAGATTGAACCAGAGATTTGACTGAAAAAGGCCACTTAGTCATGGGGTTCTTCTTCAAACCTCAAAGAAGATAGCATGCTCCTTTTCTTTGCTTTTTCTGCAGTACTTTTTCTGTAGATACCTCAGCCTTTGCTTCTAGTAATCATATTTTGGTTTGCTGAAACTCTGTTGTATTATGTTGCTTTACAAAGAATGAAGTCCTGTTCTGTTCGATGTTCAAATCAAAATCGCACTGCAATCGCTTCTGGTACAAATCTAATTGTTCAAGCTGAGTTATATTAGGTGGTTTCACGAGTAGGACCATATGGAGTTTGTCTTTTATAGATTTTCAGCTCAGATCCTTGTGTCCCTTTTCTTTCTGGTATCATTAAATCCGAAGTTAAGATAATTTTTTTTTAAATTCGAGTAAACTCTATCCTTTTAGACAGTTTTACGGGTCCGGTTAAACGAGTAAAACACCTGCCGTTCCAGGCTCTTACAAGGTGAGCACGTCCTAACTCAAATTCAAGACGTATAAGTCAAGTCTCAAGTTCTTTACCACAACGCCGTGACTCTTGGGACGAAGTTAAGACAATATAATATCCACAAGAGAATTAATATGTGAGGTCAAATGTCCTTGCTAAATTGATAGTGAAAAACTAATAGCTTTTCCAACGTTTGAAAATGATTTTTGATTTGGAAAATGAAAAGATAATCATCTCAATCGATGATTTACACATTCGAATTGTATATGATACTCATGTATCATTTAGATTTATCAGTTTGTGTGGATCACATATCCAAATAGAGATGTATTAAACCCTGTCGTTTAATCTACTTGTTTTGGATTAAATTTTAAATTAAATCAAGTTATGTTAATCTAATTAAACTTGATCAACTAAGTAAAAATTTAGCTTGCTGTTTTTTTTTAAAAAAAAATCTTGAGATGATGCTAATTTAGATTGATCTGCTTAGCCTATATAATCTGAGCTTTGAACTGGATTGAATTTAAAAACTTTAACTACAATTAAAGTGGTTGTTGTTAATATATATATAAAAATAAACTAAACTAAATTACACGTATTATCTATTTAAATTAATGATATTTTTTGTTGGATTTTTCTTCCAAACTTTCTATTACTATGAATTATGAAAGCAGAAAAAGACCTAACTAAAGACATGAACCAAATCCATAAAGGCAAGTCAGGGAAAAGATTTGAGCAACGACTAACATATTTTTCTTGAACTAACTCGAGATCTTCGTCGATTTTCCTACAACTTTTTGTTTAAAATACACACAACTGGAACCAATTATCCAACCTTGGAAATCACTCAATGAATCTGGTATCCTACCTTACATGTCCTATATTTGCTAGGAATTAACGTGGAAACAACCTATGCAGACTATGCAGATCACAAATTTGTACTTTCAATGTTTTGTCAAACATATGCTCCCTTGTTTGATGGGAATTAAGTGGAAATTGTAGCAAATCTTTCAACATTATTGTAATCATTGGTTAATAAAACTATGACAAACATAAAGTATTTGATGCCTTACCATCAACGAAATTCCCATAGCTTTTGTCTACAATTTGTACGAACCAAGGTCTCCAACGCAGAGGCAGCCATGATTAGTATAGCTCCTAATGGGGTGGCACTTTGTTTATTAGAAGGATGATATTCTGGTTGGGAATTTGATATGGGGATTTAGGACATGGTTAGCACACCAACTGTCCTGTGGGTTGCATTTTTTGAAATTATTAATGTACTTTTGACAAATATAAGAAAAGGAAACCCTATTCGGTACTCTTGTCTATTAGGTCACCTTTTCAATCCAGCAAAGTTATAGTGTTTACAAATTAGTTGACACCACAGCCTGTTTTCGCCCACTGATCCTCAGTTTTAACAGATCCCAGCTCACATCTTTCAGCTTTCTGCAATCGCAAGCCACCATTCACATTTCTGCAATCCCAAGCCACACCTGTTACTCTAAAAGATGGATAAATTATCACATTGATTTGCAATTATTGAAGGTGTTCTTAGGGGTCTAGGGAGCTGCAGATCAAGACTGTTATCCATAAAGCATTCTTCATATGGCCGGAAGAAATACTGAAAGGAAAAAGTGTTTCCTGCTCCTCCCCTTCAAGAAGAGAGGGTTTTTTTCAAAATTCTTTTAGTTCTTGCTTTCTCCAAACCTCCAGGGGTGCATGAATTACAGAAGCTCAAATGATACTATCCTCTGTACTTCAATAAAGTGATGCCTTTTCTTTTTTTAGGACATTGATCATCATGCTTCAGTAAATATAAGCAGGGTAGTAATCATACCGGCATAACCAAATAGAAGAAAACAAACAAAATACGCAGGCCTGCTCAAATTCAGCAAACAAGAATACAAGAGGAAATAAATTAAGAGAAATTGCATGAAAAACTCACTGCAATCATTATGGTACTGTACAGAACATTCAGAACGAAACCAGGAATCAAAAACCAATAAACGAATTCCTCGAGGAAGCACTATATCGCTTACCCTGCATCTATGCTTAAATTCTTAACCTCCTTTAATGTAAAGGAGAACATTGACTAGGAGAAGGTCAAACCACTGATCAATTGGCTGTTTTTGAGTGCTTGATAAGCCAATCGATGACCATGCCTATGTTTATGGAGTCCTTGCATGAGATCATATAGCAGCACACCTCTCTATCTGTGATTGATTGAAGACCTCTGAAACCACCCAGCATAAAGCAAATAGGAAATTATGAGTACATTTAATTATTGATGGATGTTTGAAACGGAATCTGTACATAGCATCATAGGACTAATATGGTTTACTAACTCACAGCTGATCCACCAAAGCTTGCTTGGACAGAGCTTCTGACTTGTCAATTTTGTTGCCAACAAGAAGCAATGGGATTCCACTTAAAGAAGGTTTTGTTAGGAGGTCATGTAACTCACTTCTTGAAATGGGAACGCTGTCTCTATCAGCCGCGTCAACTACATACCTGTCTTTGCATCAATCAGAAGACAAACAAAAGAGTTAGTCCATTAGACAGACACCAAGGAGAAGAAAACATCAGATATCATCCACTAATGCTCCAACAAACTGAAGGAGTGAAGGTGATAGAAAAAGAAAACATGGAATCTGAAAGCAATAGGGATTAGAGAAATTATTTTTAAAAAAAAATATTTATCATCTTCCCTTATTTTCCATTACTGAAAGGAACATGACTTTTTAAATTTGAGGAGAAGATGAAATTTCAGTCATAATAGTAAATCGTATGACTAGGATTTCATTTTGTGTGATGGGACCGATTTCTTCTCTCTTTAGGGGATTGATGCTTTCCCATGTAGCATGAGCAAGCATTTTGGGCTCAACGAGGCATGCAGTCTTTTATAAGTACTTTTTTTCTAGGGGGAAAGAGAAGTGTAAAAGACCTTCTCATGCAGTCAAATATATGCACGTGTATGAGTGCACAATCAACAAATAAAACACAAGAGCTGTGGCTTTATGGGTACTTCTCTCCAGGCACTGAAAAAAGCCTAATATAGTCTATAGCAACACCTATCTCAAACAACACATGAAGATCAGTTGAGCTAACACAGGCCAGCGCTCTATCAGGGTAGAATATTCGATAGCAGTTAAGAAAAGACAGAAAAAACCTTGTTGAAAGACAATCAGAAGAGTTAATAAGAGTTTTCATGGATTAAATTTGATGGTAAATGCAGATTACGATGTCTGATTCTGACTCTGGATTGTCATCCTGGAACTAAAAGATATTGTTTCATGCTAGTTCCTAATATGTAGGGCATTAAATTAAACAAAAATACAAAGAAGTTATAATGGCTTAACAAAGATGAATACGAGAATGGATGTTATTACAGAATTGCAGCGACCCCACGACAATAACGCTCCCACATTGTACGAAACCTCCGCTGCCCTCCAAGATCCCAAAGCTTTATTGTCACATTACCTTTTGTAACTTTTCGCATGTTGAATCCAACCTGGTTTTCATAGTAGGAAAAGTCTATATCTTTTAAACACCATCAAATGCTTTATTTGGGATTCGTTCAAGGAAAAGTTACTTACAGTTGGAATCATGTCCTCACTGTAGCCACCTGTCTGGTAAATATAAAAGGAAAAATGTTAAAAGAGAGCCACTCACTAATACCCCAAAATAAGTGTGTGGTATGTGTCAACTTACTGCAATGGAATTAACAAGAGATGTCTTTCCAGCATTCTGAAGGCCTACAAGTGATAGCTCCATTTCTTGTTTAAAGAATAAGCTGATAATATGGACACAGGGTCAGAAGCAGAATGCAAAATCACTGGAGAAGTAATGTGCAATGATTATTGCAGTTAATAAGTACAAGCAGATTGCAAACAGCATTAAGGATGAAAAGAAGTTGTGCACACTTGGATAAATCGACAACATCCCAAGTGAATGTGAACCAACATTCTAGGAGTTCATAACATAATCATTTGACCACAGTTGCTTTCTCATACTAGGAAGGTGTTTGGCTCTTCCTAAGCCCAAAATGTTCTATGACACCAATCAAAAAGATCATTTCTACTAGTATTTGCCAAAAAGTCGCAGAGAACCAGAAACGAACATAAATGAACCCCCCATCCTTCTCTTCCTACAATGACTGCCAATTTTGTTCAGGTTCAAGAGACAGTAATCTAATCATATGCAACACAAGCAAAGACAATCTCACAGAAAATTAAAAAGATTTTATCTCCACCACAGTCCTGTAGTATTTTCTTGCATATGATAGATCTTCAGCTACTCCTAATTGTCTTGATAAGATCAATAGCATTAACCACAGATGAACAACTGTCCATTTGAAAAACAGCCTGAAACTCTATGATGCAATGACTTTCTACTCCTAATTCATGAAGTTGTACAAGGTGAAAGTGCCCCTCTCTTCTCTTTATATCCAGCAAATTATATACTAGTTATTCATATTTGTATGACATCTGCTTTATATCTTCTCTCTTACATGTTAAAGCACAAACTTCAAATCCTCTATTCATTTATACTAATCTGTATTTTCCAACAACTTCATCTTTTTATTCCTTTTCTGCATGCGTATGCACTATCAACATCTAGTATATCAATTTCCAAAAGCACCTCTTTCTTTATGAAAATATTGCAAACAAGCATTCATCTATGTTTCTGAATTTTATTTAAGAAATAAACAAAAAGCTTAAAAGAACTCCACAGTGAAATGCTCTCCCGTGACAATTCATGTCTGGAATTTTAATATTGAGAGAACTAAAGAGTACAATGTAAAGTTCACAATCCGCATATCAGCCCATCACAGAAAATAAATACCCCCCCAAAAAAAAAAAAAATCTCCAAATCTTTTATCTGATTTGAATAATTTCATGTTGCATACATGTTTTCTTATCACAGTCTACTTCTGGTCTATCAAAATCTAAACTTTCTTCACCTCAAAATCACTAGCAAACCAAACCGATATTAAGCACAATAATTTATCAACAAACTAATTAAATTTAGTTCAACTAATCAGCATATAACAATAAAAAGTTCACATCTTTTTCCAAAACTTTCTCAACAACCAAACAAAATTGAAAGCGCAAACAAACCCCACAAAATAAAAGGCAGAAAATCACAAAAAAAAAACATAAAAAAAGTAAAGGAAATTTACCTCCTGAGCCAATTTAGAAGGGAATCCAAGAGACCCATTTGGAGAAAAGTAGAAAATTTATCTTAAAGAGAGAATTTCAGATCCTTTTTATCTTGAGGAGGAAGGGAAGGAAACAAAAGAATGAAGGGAAGCAATAGAAGAGAACAAGAAGGAAACTTCGGCGACTGCATCTACTATCTGTCAGCTTGCAAGAGTACAGAACTACTATCTTGTGACATGGTAACAAAGGAAGTTAATTTATCTGTCTTTTTTCTTTTAATTGGGTTAAAAATATTTTTTTAATTAAACATTCTTAAATTTCTATTATCTTTCAAATTAATGATGAAATTGATAAAAGGTGAAACTCTACTAAAACTATTAATTTATTTATGGTATAAGTGAAAATGATTAAAAAATGTTTAATAATTGAAATATTTTTAGATTAGCTCACATGCATCAATTATTTTTCTTTTCAAATTAAATTTTAGTTAGACATACCTGTAAGAATTTATACATTTATACTAATTTCTTTGTCATGGCTTTTTATTATATTATATTATATTTAATAACACCAACAACTAAGATTGTTAAAATTGTTTTTTTGACGCGACACAGAAATATAATATAAACTCGAATAAAATCGAATCAAAAAATCATGAGTCAAGAATATGACCCATTTGGATCCAATACATTTTATATCATACGATTTTATGAGTTAACTTGTGAGTTTATCATGAGTTAATATCTTAAGGGTTTATTGGGTGAATTACAAGATCCTTTTTTAGTTTAAAAAAAGTATCTCAATTTTCCCTTAAATTAGACATAAACATTATTTTGAAACATGTCTTCATCAATATCTCATCAAAAAAAAAAAAAAAAATTGGAAAAGGGTAAAAAAGAAGAAGAAGTGTAATCTACCTTTTCACTACATACCAAATATTATTGAAAAAACTCAATGAATTCTAGAAAATTGCTTGATATGTAGCCGTGTTTTGAGAAAAATTAAGGAATGATTTGAATTTCTTTGTAAATCATAATTGAGTTTTGAATCAATTTTCAAAATCAACCCGAAGAGGGGCTGGAGATGAATTCCAAATGACCCAATCCAATAGCCCAATTTTATTATTTTCGGCTTGGTGCAGTTATGCAAGGAAGAGGGCCTCAAGAAAAGAGACTGGGCATGGCTGGGCTTCAATGATATTGGACTGGGAATGTCTTTGAGCAAAATAAATATTTTTTTTCTTTTTTTAAGTATTGAGGAGTTTATTTTTTAAAATTATTATTTTTATGAGAAAGTATAAAATCAAGATATTTTTAAATAATTTTGATGTGCTGATGTTAAATATAAAAAAATATTTTAATATATTTTAAATTAAAAATACTTTTTAAAAATAACATATACCACAATGCTAAATACACTCAAAACAATTCTTGACAAATCAAGCATTCCTTTTATGGGTTTACTTCCACTGACTTGTCATATATTCATATCTCAACTCATCCATGATGAATTCTTATATCCCCTTAATCAAAGGGTGAAGATAGGATTATTTTTTAGGATGGGATATTTGATTTTTTTCCCCTTCTAATTTATCATATATGAGTTTTGTGCAGAGAAAAATATGAAATGATACAAAGTTTATTAGGGAAAGTCCAATGGCAAGAGCCATTTTGGAGAGCCAAATCTCTAAAATAGCTCTTTGAATAGTGTGTATATGGTTTTTTTGTTGATGTGTGCTCCAATGGTAAAAGCCATTTTGGAGAGCTATTTTTTAATATTATTTAAATATAATACAATTATTTTGTATATAGTTTAATTATGCAATTAATTATACAATTAATAGGAATAAGTTATACAATTAAATAATTGCTTTTAATAAACCCTCCAACAGTATAATTATTAAGAATAACCATCTTTATTTTATTTAGTTAAAGTTCATCATGAATCATTTTAATTTTTATGATGCTTTTAATCAATGTTACTTATTATCGTTGAGTGTTAGAAGAATTTTAAAAAACAAATTGAATTAAAATCAATTTTATAATACAATAAAATATATTTAAAGCTAATTAAAAATAATTTTTTTTACAATTAATATAAGTAATTTATATAATTAAATAACTACTTTTAAAAAACCCACATTATAATTATTAATTATATTTAAATAAACAAATCAAATTTAAAATAATAAAAACTACCTAAAAAGCACCCCAGCACCCCGCCTCTCTCTCTCTCTCATATGCTAATTTTATAATTTATGGCTTTTCATTTACAGGCTGCTACAAATAGCTCCTGACACAGGGAGCAACCATTTTAGCTCTTAAAATGGTTGCTCCGTTGGAGTGAAAGAAAATGGATCAAAAAAGCTAAAAAGATAATTTTTTGCTTTTGCCTCTTCAAATACCTCACTCGTTGGACTTGCCCTTACAAACAATGTAAATAACGTAAAAACTTACTACAAATATAGAACGATCTTAATAATACATCCACCACTTTAATTTTATTGGTCTTAATATCTATCAACTATAACACATACAAAGTTTATAATAAGCATTACTAAAACATTTCATTCTTTATGATTGTATATTTTTTGAATTAAAATAAAATAAAAACAATAATGAAAGATTCTTATACATTTATTTAATTATGCTTGTCGTTTTTTTTAGGGAATAAAAATCATTGACTATCATATCTATTCAAAATATTTCAACAATATTTTTTTCAACAATCAAATATTCTGCAAGAAAATCATCCTCAATCTAATTGCAAAGTCTTGTTTTAAGAATTTTCATTGCTGAAAAAGCTCGCTCAATGAAACAAGAAGTAACTTTTTGTTTTTGGATGTGAAGAAACTCATCTCATGAAAAATATATTTTGTGGATTCAAGTGAATGAGTAAAATTCTAGTTGTTCAATACTTTTATAAAAAATATATGTTGTGACTCGAACTCGAGACCTGTTATGCAAGTCGTAAATCATCAACTATCGCAACACACCCTTTGGAACAAAACAAGAAGTAACATCAAACGTTATTTTGGGATATCAAAACATGTTTCGTAATGGTCTCCTCATGATTGTGCAATATTTTAGTATAAAGCAAACTTAAAACTTAGTGTCTATTTGGAACTGTAATTGAAGTTATTTTTTAAAGTGTCTTTTGTTCAGAAATGCATCAAAATTGTATATTTTTATTTTCTAAAAAACTTTTTTTGACATAAGCACATCAAAATGATCTAAGAACACCAAAACTTTTTAATTTAAAATAAAATTTAATTTTTTTCAATAACATTTTCACATTCTCAAAAACCCTTTTAGTGCCAAAAATTAATTTTAAAGGGCCTGCAATTTAGAGGTGGTTTCGAACCTCGAAGTTTCTCGAATCTGATGTTTCATTCACTACAACTACAAGGATGTTTTCTTTGACATATAACTAATCGAAGCCTACACTTTCCTCCTACACAATTATTATCTATCCTAGTGCAAATAAAAGTACTCCCATGTTACATAGAAATTAAATAATTTTGTAGACAACATGGCCCCAACAGGATTGAAAACCCTATGACTTATAATGGTGACTTGATAACGTTATACATGACATCAACTAAGCTAAATATGACTCCCATAATGTCTTAAAAGGCCATATTTTTAACAAATTATTATTGTCGTTGTTTGGATTCACAGTAAAAAAAAAAAAAAAAACATTCTTTTGAATTATTTTTATTTATCAATATTAAATTTTTATTTTATTTTTCAAAAATGTATAATATCCTAATATAGCATATAATATGAATAGAAAGTAGGGTTTTCAAGCACAAGCATAAAAAACTCTGATATCTTCAAAAAAAACTGTTTTTTTTCATTAATCTATAAGCTAGTCATTTATATTACTTATAAATTTAAAATCTTTATAGAAAGAGAATTTACATGCCTAATAAAATCCAATTACTATTAGAATCTCTAAACTAAATAAGTCCTTGTAGATCTTAACTGTTAAATAAATACTTTACTAAAAAAACCATACTACAAAAAAAAATATAGCATCCCACTTCATATTCATATCGAAATGAGAGAATTCATGAGATTTCTGTTTGCCATTGAAAATAGTTTAGCTAATGTTGTTTAAAATAATATATTAAGTAATAGAATGCTTGCTAAATGTTAATTCTAGGCGACTCACATATTTTTAATTCAAACACGAAAAGCACACTTACAGGACTTTTCTTTTCTATTTTTTGGAAATAATCCATAGTATGAACTTACTCATTGATTCTTACTCTCAAAGCCATAGCTTGAGCTTTTGTTTCGATTATTCATTTAAACTTAAATATTAAGTGAGAAATTATAATATAACAATAGACTGTGTGAAGACCTAAGTGCAGGAGAGTGGTGGAGACCTAAGTGCTTCACTGTTGACCACCTCCAAACAATCCCATCAAACTCAAAAAGACCTAAGCCTAAGTGCTCTAAAACTGCACTCGCTATCCTTTCACAGTACACGAACAATGTAGAAAGCTAGGCATATTCATTATGTGGTTTCAGATTATAAGGTTTCTGCAAAAATAGACAGATAGGGCATTGCTATGAGGAAATAATATAAAATATGAAACCATTTTGAATATTTATCATGAGATACCACCTTTCATCATCATGAGAGAAAGTGATGCGAATAAAATGATTAAAGATGGTTTCTTGTCTACTGAATTTGGTGTATTTGTGGGGTTATTTATTTATTTATTTATTTATTCTCAGAACGATTCCTATCCTGCCAATTTCATTATCCATTGTGGCAAGCAGAGCTTTGAAATTGGAAGAGAAAACGTAGCCAATCAAATGAACTCCAGTTATCATCCCACTTTTTGGACCCATGAACGACTCATTGCTCCACTTGAGAAGATGCCCGTGTATGCCTTTGCGCGTACAGAGAATCGGAGATGGTGTGAACTGTGAAGTAATTTCAATATGACAACCCTTAAATAATTCCAATATGATGATCTTGTAAACACATTGAAATATTAATAGAAAATATACCTTCCTTTTTACTATCAGACTTTAAGCTTTCTTTATGTAGATGGAAGACATAAAGTTTTTATTAATTTCTTTTTACTAGAGTAAGGATCATTGATATATAATATAACATGAATGTGCTTGGCCTCTACTAGAGTCTAATGGGCTCCAAGCTTTAAATGTTTCTTAATTTAAAATTTACATGACTGCACTCATCAAATTCTCTTATGTCGCATAAATATGCTAGAAAATATGTTGTCAAAGTCACACCAATAATTTTGATTACAATAAAAGTGAAAACTCTCTTGAAATGCTCTCCGTGTGCACTAATCACTACAAGAAAAGGTGTCTGTTTGCAACGGCAAAAATCCGTTGCACAAATTGCACGGGGATTTTGTTTAGCAACGGATTTTCCGTTGCAAATTTAATTTGCAACGAAAATTCCATTGCAATTTAAAACCATTTACAACGGATTATCCGTTGCAAATGAAAATTACTTTGCAATGGATTTTCCGTTGCAATCTAAATTTGCAACCGAAATTCCGTTGTAATTTAAAACCATTTGCAACGGATTATCCGTTGCAAATGAAAATTACTTTGCAACGGATTATCCGTTGCAAATGAAAATTACTTTGCAACGGATTTTCCGTTGCAATCTAAATTTGCAACGGAAATTCCGTTGCAATTTAAAACCATTTGCAACGGATTTTCCGTTGCAAATAAAAATTATTTTGCAATGGATTTTCCATTGCAATTTAAATTTGCAACGGAAATTCCGTTGCAATGTAAAACCATTTGCAACGGATTGTCCGTTGCAAATGAAAATTGCTTTTCAAAATCCTTTAAATATCTACAGGCGCCCATACATACTGTTTTAAAATATTTAAGTTAAGCGCCATTGTTCTTCTCTCTCGATTTTCAGAAACAAACCCTGTGCCCTCATAAAAACCATACATGAACAGTGAAATTGAAATTTGTTTCAGCTCTGCATCATCGATCTCCACTTTGCCGGCATCGATCTTTAGTTACTCACTAGACCCATCACCACCACAACGAAGCTATGCTTCCTCTACTTCTGGCACTCGCGGTACGGTCAGTGTTTCCATGATCTTCATTGCTTAGTTTCTAATTTTTGCTGGATCTGTTTGTATTTGTAATTGTTAAGTGTTTTGGCAGATGGGTTTTGATTCGCAACAATTATCGCCAACGACATGCTCTCCAGTATAATTCACGTTCCCTTTTCAACCGTCGAACCCTGTGACCTTTCACCCCACGTACCGCCTCCTTCTCTGGTTCTTGTTGAGAATGTATGGAGCCTTAACAAGTAAATGCAAAGTTATTAAATCCGTTCCGTTCCGGTCGAAACGGCCGGAACATTCTGTTCCGTTCATAAAACCGGCACAAAACGACGTCGTTTTTGTCCAGGTTTTAATTCCGGTCCGTTCCGGAAATTCCGGCCCAATTCCGGCCGGAACGCCTCGGTTTTATTCCGGGCGTTCCGTTCCGGGCTGAAGAGGGGAGACTGAAGTCATTGAACTGAAGAGTGGAGACTGGAGAGTATTTAATGGAGAAGAGTTGAGATTGGAGTGGAGTTTGTTCGATGTGGGACAAGGAGAGTGGAGAGGAGAGTATTTAAAGGAGAAGAGTGGAGATTGGAGTGGATTTGTCCGATGTGGGACACATTATATTGTCCCACATCGGACAAATTGAAATTGAAGAATGCTGGACAAATTATATATATATATAAAAAAAATTTAATATATATATTAAAAAAATTTATAAAAAATATATATTATAAAAAAATAAAATTGTTGTGTTGATTTTATAAAAAAATAAAAATTATATATATATATATATCATGGAATCACTCTTGAAAATAAGTAATATTAACTTTAAAATTTATACTTAAATTTTTTTATTTTTTACTTTAAATTAAAAAAATTTGATGTTTTTAAATCATTTTCATATCCTAATGTTGAAATAATTTGTTAGAGTTGGAGCTAGTACTAGTAATATCGATGTTGAATGTTGACACCAGTATTAGTACTGATAATCCTTTCAATAATAATACTTTTGATAAATGTATTAAAAATAACGAGGAAAATGACGGGCATGAGACTGATTTTAATTTATATACCATATCATCAAAATATTTATTTTAAATTTGTTAGTTTTTACCTAATGAAATTCTATGGACATAATTATTTTGTAATGTATTTTTAAATTATTTTGAATTATATATGAACCTTAACTAATGAAGTTTTATAGCCATAATTATGTTGTATTGTATTTAAAAATATTTTACTTACGATTTTTTATTTATATCATATTGTGTTCAGAATTTTACTTATTTATTTTTTTCAAAATCTATTTTTTCTTTTCTTTTTTAACATATGATTTTCAGTACTATTCTCTTTGTAATTATCTTACTATGGTATTTACTATTTTTTTGGGATGCATAATAAGAAATTCTAATATTTTTATATTAATGATGTAGAAGATGTTTGATTTATATTTCTTTTATTTTAGAACATTTTACTTTCATAATATTTTGGAATTTTAGAGATGTTTCTAATTTTGAGATTATGTTTTTTTGACTTTGTGTTTGTATTGTATAATTTAAAGTTAATTTATCTTGAATTTTAATTATACTTGTTAAATTAATATTTTATTTTTTTCATATATATATATATATATATATATATATATATATATATATATATATATATATATATATATATATATATATATTTTATAATTAATTATATATGAACAGTACAAAACCGGAACGGCACGCTGGAATGCACCGAAACCGGAACGTTCCGTTCCAATCGAAAAACCGAAACGGCGACCGGAACGGTATTGACAACTTTGAGTAAATGTTCTCTCTGTTGATTGGGTTTGGGTGTCAAGAACAGTTTTCTAAATTTCGCCCGTTTTATCTCTCGAATGGCTTTCAAAACAATTTTCTAAATTCCACCTGTTTGCCGAAAAAATCCCAAAAAATTGAAGAAACAGAAGAAAGCCAAAAGCATTAGTTTCCCAAAAGATCTATTATGAGATTATGATTCCGCATTAGGCATGGGGATGAAATTAGACAAGACTGAACTGATCTGAACAAGAACAGAAGAACTACCCCGTATAAAAAGCAGGGAGGATAGAACTTGGACACAAGAAGGGACAAAAAAATTAATTAAGAAAAGACTCGGCAACAGATTTGCAACGGAAATTCCGTTGCAAATTTGAATTTGCAACGGAACATCCATTGTTATTTGCAACGGAATTGCCATTGCAAATTCATTTGCAACGGATTATCCGTTGCAAATGAATTTGCTATTGCAGAATTGCAACGGAATACTTCCGTTGCAAATTCCGTTGCTAATATTTATTAGCAACGGATTCCTTTGTTGTTTGCAACGGATCAGTCTGTTGCAAATAACCCCTTTTTTTGTAGTGAATCCTTTAATTAAAGGTCAGATTTAGATCTTGTTTTTATTTTGGATGAAGAGATATTCATACGGGATCAAAAGCTTTCATCATGAGAGATCTTGACGTGATTTGATTTGATGAAGGACTTGAATTGACTTGGTAAAGATTATTAACACGAGTTCAAAAGCTTTAATCGTATGATATCTTGATCTTGATTTGATTAAACAAAGGAAAGAACTTTGATCCTTTGGTTTCTCGACTTGATTTGATGAAGATTAGGACTTTAATCCTTTTATTTCTTAATGGACTTGAATCCATTTGAGAAAATATCAAGTATTTGTACTTGGTCTTTAGTCTTTGCTTGATGTCTTTTTTTTTTTGTGCCTCTCATTTCCTTTTTTTATGGCTTTGTTCTCTATTTATAGACAAATAAAGTGTAATTTTATCTCAAATGTGCTTTGACTAAAGAATAATTTAGGAAAATCAATACTAAAAAATAGTAAAATAAAATCCATAAAATGCATTTGAATTTAGGTCTTTAATTTAATTTGGGTTCAAACCTAATAAATTTAATTAGATCCATACCTTATAAATAAGAATATTGGATCATGGATCAAACTTTTTGAAATTTTAATGTCTATAATGACATATAGGCTACCTTAAAAAATATTTTTCCAATATTGTTCTATTTGGCCTACATGACACTAACTAAAAAGTGACAATATTTTATAAGTTTAGAATACCTAGTAAGTATGAACACTCATATTTTAATCAAGAATGCAACTTATAAATCATAACGGCCATACTTTATAGTCAAATAATTCCCTCCATATATTACATCCTTAAAATAAACTTTATGCATGAATTGAATCCAACTTTATATATCCTAATAATAATAATAATAATAATAATAATAATAATAATAATAATAATAATAATAATAATAATAATAATAATAATAATACTTTATGTGCACAAAACATCACTTTAGTATCTAAGAATAGCATAAAAATTGTTTAGACAATCAATTAAAATAAAAATAAAGTCAAACATCAAAAAGATTAGCTAGACCCATGCTATTTAAATGATATCTATATTGTTATGATCTCTATATTGTTTTGTTGACAATGAGTTATGAGATCTACAATCATAAACTCAATGCTAATATGCTCAATGAGCATTGTTCAATGATATAGTTTGGATGAAAATTATTGGTATCCTTATTCTTGAAGATCTACTTTGTTTAATTTTTGTATGTGACTTTACTTCATTAAGAAAAATATGCTCTTGACCTGGTTCTACTCAAAATTATTTAAACTATTTTCTTGAACAATAACCACTTGTCATTTATTTTTATGTGATTCGGTTAAATCTTATGTTTTCTTAAATTCTCTCATTCTAGAAAAATCACTTCTACTGAAACTGAGATCATTAAGAAATTTAATATTTCTTGCCACTACTATTTTTGTATTATGAGAAAGACAATAGAACCTATATTACTTGGAGTTCACATCATAACAAATAAAATAACAACTAGTTGTTCATGGGCCCGGTTTCTTTAGTTGAAGATTATAAGTCCTTATCTCAATAGGAAAACCGCATACATGTGTATAATTTCAACTCGACTTCCATTCATGCTATAATTAATGTCGTAGTCACAACTTTGAATGGAACACCATTTAAAATACACACAAGAGTCTATAATACTTCACTCTATCAGGATAATAGTAAATTAGAATTATTAATCATGCTCATGACCATGTTCATAAATGTATTGTTTGTCCTTTTATCTATATCATTTTATTATGGGGTGCTAAATATTATATATTATGCAATGATACCCTATCATTCAAATAACTTTACAAATGGACCTCATATATCTCCTTTTTTATGTACTTCCATCATACTCTTCATATTTATCTTACCTTACAATCTTCATTGTTTGCTCTTTTTGTTTCTCTACCTCAGCCTTTTAAGATTGAAAACCGTTAAGTGCTTCAACCTTATTAAATCACAGATCAAAATATAAAAATATAGAATGGTCATCAATGAATGAGATAAAATATCTCTGACCATCATATATATATATATCAATATGTATGGTTTATAAAATTTCTGAGCTTATTGTGGCATATTTAGTGGTTTTGATTGTTTTCTTTCTTTTTATACAATCTATACAAGCACTAAAATTAGTAAAATGAAAAGTATTTAAAACTTAATCACTCACTAATCTTTTATCTCTTTCAATAAAGATGTGACCTAATATCCTTCATATGCTATAACATAGAGAAATTATCATCAATTGTGCTCATTTTAATACCAGAATTAAAATTTATTGACTAACAGTTAAGCTCAAAAGTGAGGTCTAGATCAAATCTATATAAACAAGCAATTAATGTTTCATGACCAATACAAGCTTTATTTTACAAAATACTAAAAAATATTTCTATCAAATAAAAATTCATAACGAGTATTACAAAGCCTAGAAACCAAAATTAAATTTATAGAAAATGATGGAGCATAAAAGACATTTCCCAAATCCAAAATAACTTTAAATTTTAAAACTAATATAAAATCCTCATAGCTTTAACGTTCGAACGCATCCAATTTAATGAATATATGCCTCATTCATTTATATTTGGCTTCTTTAGACTTATAAAACCATAATCAATTCACTATGTATTACTAGGTGGCTTAATGAAAAAATATCCATGACATACTAAAAATATGGTTTTACCTTTTTTATATGAGCCATTTTTTATACTTAGGGCAATCTATAACATGCCTCTATTTCTTGCATAAAAATACAACCATTATTAATGTGTTTTTTAGAGTATTTTTTATTTATTTATTACAAGCTAAAGATTTTATGCCACCATTTAATAACACATAAAGAGGATTAAAGGTTAGTTCTTAAAGATAAAATAAAAATTAAGTTAAGAAATTGAGAGATAAATGAATACTAAAATATTTAATATTGTACAACGATAAGCCTTTTTAATTTTTTTTAATTGTTAGATAAAAAAAATTCTTCTTATACGAAGAAAATAACTATTATTCCTTTGAAACATGATTTTCTAGTAAAATTCCTCATTTCCTGACTATTTTTGTATGAAGAAATATAACTTATAATTTTGTAATACATCCGTCATTTCTTATTTTTATTATCACAACTCAATTCTGGGTTATTCCCCAAAATCTACCCAAAGTAAAACAAAAATAACAAAAATAAAATAAAAGGGGCTAGTGTCAGCAGAAAAATCAAGGTGAAAATTTTGGACGTTTTCAAGAACTCGATCGTACCTCTTTTGCCTAGAAGTGAAGGAAAATGCAGATTCAAAGCTAAAGTAATTTATTATTGAATAAATCTGCGTAAAAATTAAGTCGAAAGACATAATTATATTTTTATGGGCCAATTTGATTTAATCGTCAGTCAATTTAAAGTGTAATTATGTTTAGGGATTAATTCAAAGCTCAATTGAAGGATTTAATTAAGCTCAAGGACTTAATTATACTCTAAATGGATCAAATTAATTTAATTAAGGGCTTAATTGGTGAGAAAATAAGTTTGGAAGCCTGATTTGGATTAAATTGAGAAGATTAGAAATTGCAGAGACGAAATATTTTTGGCTGAAATCATAAGCCAAAATTGAAGAGAAAAATATTGTTTTCCCCGGATTTTCCTGTCGAAAAACTTTTTTTGTAATAACTCATTTTTGTTAGTCTATTTTATTTAAAAAAAACTTACCTGTCCAGACCTTGCTGGAAGCCATGTTGTGCCCATGCCGGCTGTCATACCTTCAACCCACTCCCACTCCTGCAACACACAAGACACCATACCTGCACATTACCTCCTTCGCTTATAAATAGTGGGAGGAAACACAACGAGTAGGGTGAGATGATAGTTAACAGAGGGGAAGGATACAGAAGAAAAAAATTGGGGGAAGAGCATGAAATAATACAGGAGAAGAAAATTTTGACAGTGGAAGAAGAGACAACAAACAAAAATTACAAAAAGGAGACACCAAAAAAAACTGAACATAGCAGGGGACAAATACAAGCACAGAGGTTGACAGGCCAAAACCTAGTGAAAGTTGCACCACCGGCAGAGCGACGACTTCTTCCCCATCTTCGACAGTAACCGTCGACCCTATCTCCCTTGGCAACCCTCTCCATCTTCACCATCAACCACGACGAGTGACCATCCCTCCGTTGCAGACGTAGCAACAGCCTCAGTTTCCTTTGAAAACCAATACCAGCTCAATCATCTCACTCGCAAGTCACGTAGCAATCAGCTCTCTCTCACTCTCTTCTTCCTTCGCAGTAGCTCTCTCTCTCTCTCCTCCAGCCTACTCCCTACACCAGCAGCTCCTCCTACCTCGGCCCAGGCACCTCACCGTGATCTCCAGCAGCAGCAACTGGTTTCCGGTGATGCCATATCAATAACTCGCCAATAACAGCAACAACCTTCTGGCGCTCCTCCCGGCCACCATAGACCACCATTTCCGATGCTACCACCAACAGCAGAACCACCTTGACCTCCTCTACCCGACGACAGTAGAAGATGAGCCTCTAGTCATCGTCGGTCAACCTCCCATATTTGGTGAAAAATAGGGGGAGTGAATTAATTCACTCCCTGCCCACTGTTCACAACATGTGAACAGTGGGAGTGGCTGGGCTGGACTTTGTGTCCAGCCGGGCCACTGAGATAAGGATGGGCTGCCATCCCTCCAAGGGACGGGCCAGTTGGCCCATCCAGGCTGGGTAGTCCAACCCCAAATGATAGGCCACTGATTTATAGTAATTTTTACGACTATAAATCATACCCTTTCACCGCACGCTATTCTCCCTTCCGAGGATGGCAGGGCGCGGAAAAAAACATCGTCGCAACATTTAGGTTGAAAAAAAGAAACATTAGTTATTTTTTCATATTGCTTTGTTGGTATATTCTTATGTTTCCTCACTTCAAGAGTCATTTTACCTTTCTTGGCATTTCTCTTAGCTTGAGAAGAAAAAAATAAGACTTTCAATTTTTCATCAAGTCTCATTCTCTCTTCTTCTTGGACACACATGGTCAATAATTCATTAATTAGCCATATTTTCTTATGTGTGTTATAGGAAATCTTAAATTAACCATATTCTATACGGAGAGAATTCAAAATGAAATGAGCCAACAATGACTTAGAAATTTTAACCTTCAAGGACTTCAATTGATCTACTTTATTTTTTTATTTCCATAATGTGCTTGCACATATTCTTAGAATAGTCAAATGTCATGTCTCAAATCTATTCATTAAAGTGTTGACCAATGCCTTATAAAAATAAACAAATTGTTCCTCTACGGCCTTTAGAAAATCTTTTTTCTTAGAATATTAAGGGATGTGACCCTTATTACTCTTAATTATATGAGGTTTTATGAGCACTAAAATTGCTTCCATCTCTTATTATCAATCTTTTTCTAAGCATTACTTGATCATGCAAGGATGAATGGTTCATTCACATGTAAACCAAATCCAAATCCAAATCCATACATCCCAATGCAAAGTAGATACGTTTCATCTAATCAACACAATTATCATCACATGACATAGAAATACAAGACGTATTAATAAAAACACTGAAAAAGCTGCAATAACCAATGAAAAACTTCAATACTATGAAAAACATATTTTATCTAAATCATTCAATGTCAATCTAGTAGTAAATTATAACCATCAACCACCCAACATAAAATTAAAAAAAGCGAGAGCGTAGGAATTGGAAAAGAAGAGCAAGTGCTAGCAAAATACAATTGTCATGTACTAAAACAAAAGAGTGACTGTCATGAACTTGATCGTATGTATTAGCCTATGTAAATTATCTGAGTACATTGCTCTAATCAATTTTGAACGTGCAATTCACTCCATCGATTCAATTTTATGTGAGCTTGTTGCAATTAGTATTTTCGAAAATATTAGTTTATAATGAAATTAAACATCATCTCCTTTGGACAGCCTCGTCACAACATATAGGGGAGATGAGGGAAATATTATAAACCCTATCTTGATAACTTTTTAGCAGCATAAATGGCGAATAGATGACGAAAGCATTGCGTATACATTGAGGTGTCATGTCAACATTGGTTAAATTGCATCCGAGAAATACATAAATAATTAACTGACGAATGGAAATCATTGGAGTATTGATTCTTTTCATTCATAATGAAAAACACAACAAATACAAAAATTGCCGGATATACTCAAAGAGGGGCCCAAAGTCCACTAAAATGATCCGAAGAGGAGGCCAGCGTGGGGAGGCCACCGACTCGGCAACCGCCCCAGTATCACAAGGAGTACACTGTAGCAAGCTTCATTTCATCATTTGTGAGGCGTCGAATATCAAATGCTAAACACTTGAGAAAAGGTTTCTGCTTACAATGCTTTCGGCTTAGGGTTCAACTCACGGTGAGGAAGAGGAGGAGAGAGGTGTTGATAGGGGGAGGGTTTACAATGATTAATGGAAGAGGAGACTGTGTTTTTGTTTCATGTTTTTTTTAGACTAGAGAAAATATCCCATTTTCAATTGTTGATCTGCCACGTTACATCTTCACCCTTCATGTTCCCTTAGTACAAAGACAATTGTTAAAAAAAAAAATTCGGACTAGGTTTTTGGCTTCTTGTATTAGCGTGTTTAATTGTCTTTTTGAGAGTGTGGTTGATGTTGTTTTTTAAAGTGATTTTTGTTTAAAAATATATTAAAATAATGCTTGTTTATTTTTTAAAAATTATTTTTAACACCAACACATGAAAATGATCTAAAAACACTATTTTTTTAATTTAAAGGAAGAAGTAAAAATAAAAAAATTCAATTGTTTTCAAAAATACTTTTAAAACGCAGTGTCAAACACCCCCAAACTTTTGTAAAATAACTGTTATTTTTTAGGGGTAGGAGTACAAGTGACAGGGTATGATATGGGGTAGTTTTTGTCTTGCGTAAAGAAGAGATAAAGGAGATTTAAACCTGGCAAAATGATGAAAAAAACTACTATTAGTATGTTCTTTATCATATAGAGGTTGAAAATGATCTATAGTTATTCCTAAAACGACTTCATTTCTTCTTTTTATCTCTATTACTATTAACAAAACAAAGGTGTTTTAGATAAAAACGCAAAGTTTCATTTAAACACAACAATGTCGTTTAGTGCTTCAGGTTTGAATCTCCGTTTTCAATTTTAACTTTCAATATTTCAAATTATTCAATGAGATCCTTCATTGAATTTTAATTTTAAGAATCATTCAAATTCACCTCCACAAAATTTCAAAAACATTCCTTAATTTGATTGTGTTTTTCATCTTAGTTTTTTATCTTGGATAATTTTAATTTTATCCCTAATTGACTTAGAACTTTTAATTTATTCAATTTCACCTTACTTTCAACTAAATTAGGCCCTGAATTTATACATCTTTTGCATAAAGATTATTGGTTATGAATTTCATCGATATAGCTCCCAATTGATCCTGAACTTTGATTTTCTTGCAATCTCGTCCCTAATTTCTCCTAAATCTATTCATAAAATTAAATTTAATCCCTTAAAATCTCATTTTTGTCAATTAAGCTAATATTTGGCTTCCAAACTTATTTTATACCAATTAAGTCCATAAAAAATAATTTGAACCATTAAAAATATGGTTAGGTCCTTACACCTAATTAAGTTTTTAATTTGACCGAAATTAACTCTTAAGCATAATTAAACCTTTAATTGAGCTTATGATAAGATAAAAGCATCCTATTAAAAAAAATCTAATCAAGTCCTTGTACTTAATTTTTATGCAGATTCTCCAATAATCATATTCAATTTGACCTTGAATCTATATTATCTCTCTAGTTTTGGGTACAATAAGGTATGATTGAACTCTTAATTTTGTTAAGAACTCTAATTCCTCATACATTCAAAACTTTTTTTAGTCTATTCTTGCCAAGTTGTCAGTCTTTTATTGTTTTTTTTTTTCAAAATATAAGGAAAATCTAAAATTAGGTTTTGACAATTGTCCCGCTTTTGTTATGCTGACAACAGGAAGTCTCGTAAGGGACTTTAAACAATAAGCTTGTAAAGACAAAATGATGAGATATTGTAGATTAACCCGAATAAAAGATGGGCAATCCTTTCAAACGCATTAGAAATTAGGGCTTGAAAGTGTAGTTTAGAAAAGAAATGACAGGGATATAAAGTGAATTATTTGGGAAATGAGGGGTTAAAGGCGTACTCATGAGCAAAGATATAAGATTATAAAATGCATTATCTAAAAGATAAGAGATCAAAGGTGCACTTAAAATAAAAGAAATATGACTTAAAAGTGCACTATCTAGGAGAATATCTAGAAGGTGTGGGTTAAAAGACACAATAAACAAAATTTAATATAAAGCAAAAAAAAAATACACTATTTGGGTGATGAAAGCTCAAATCACACTTAGTAGGAAAAACAATATGGCTAGAAAACATATTATCTAGGAGGTGGGAGCTCAGAGAGACATTTAAAAAAAGATATAGGGATCAAAAGCACATTATCTAGAAGATAAGGTTTCAAAGGTGCACTCAAAAGAAAACATTTGTTGGAAAAGTTTGAGCAAGGATAATTATCAAAACATTTAAATCTTATCAAATTGCACAATGCAGCTTACTCCCGATAGGGTGCACTGGAAATATTAATATCTTTCCTGGTCACAACCAGTCTCTTATCCTTAAATCTTTAGCAAGACTAATATACTTAGGTTTTCTTGCTACTCTAAACCAAACAATTAGATGACAACTCCAATGACCTCATACATTACGTGGATATGTGCAACACATCCCTTTTCACATGTGTATTTTTTAGTATTTATCATATGGATTATTGTTTATATACTCTATATATGCTTTTTTTACGGAGCCATGTGGTAATCTCTTTTTTTGACACCATCTTTGGTAAAGCTTACATTTATATTTTATTGTCATGTGTGTAATCATATGCCAAGGACATGCTATATCTAGTTTTTCTTTTCTTTTTCTAAAGATAATGAATGGATCGAGGGCATGCAGGATTTGGACCAGAATTTAATCTCCTCCATAATTTTAAAACGAATTGTATCATCGAGTATTGGGGCTAAATAAATAAATTATTATTTATTAATCAAACCATTTTTCATTTATTACGAGAAAATACATGAAAACGTTTTGAGTTCTAGGCTTCTAATGTGAAACTAAGCACGTCTAACATACAGTTTGATAACAACAACTATAATTTTTTATTTGATTATTATATTAGGTTTTAAGTTGGTCAAAAGATTCTACAAATCTATTTTTATAAGGAATTAACTAGATATAATCGATCATGGAAAGGAAAGGGAAAGGCCCTCAAAATAGACCTTGATGTAGCGTTTTTGCTGATTTAATTATATTTGTAATTAATTTTGGATCCCTAGTATTTTTCCTACTTAACTTTGAAAGAACTTTTAGACTAATTAAATTTTTTCTCTATTATTTTTTCAAACATTTAGGATCGTAAAATCTTGCCTTGAGAACCATAGTTTCCTTCAATGATCAGCATTTTTTTTAATATAAGCTTGGTGAAATCTAATTAATATAGGGTTTCCTACTTAACCAAGTTATAAAAAAAAATCTTAAAAAATATTTAATTCCGCGTGAATCCATCTTGCATGCAAATAGCAACGTAGCTTGTGGTTTATGTTCCCAGAATCTTGAGGATATGTATTTTGTGAAGCTGGGGAGAAGAAACAAATCAGTTTCTGCGGCATTTTGCAGGAAATGACAAGTCGTTTTACTTCAAAGGACTGAAATTGATAGTGATAATTAGCTCATTAGTAAATTAAGTTTTCGACGCTGCGTAGCACTCCGATCATCCTCTCCACGTCCTCCTACGCGTTGCTTAAAAGCTTGGACGTGGATGTTGGCGGCGGCTTCAGTTGAAATATGTGTTTATGGACTGACCATGCATTCTACCGCTATTGATTTTCTTAAAAAATAAATGTAATGTTAGTATGAAAATGAGAAGGGATGCGACAATTGTGGCCTTTGAAAAGATTAACGTAAGAATTAGTATAAATATTCTTATTACCGAATAAAAAAAAGAGTTTAGACCGACCAAACTCTGCATGTTTCTGTCATGTGGTAGGCAGAGATGCGAAACAACGAGGAGGGTGTGAATATAAAAAAAATTAAAATTAAAATTAAAAAAAATATATTTTTAAAGCATGTTGCTAAACCGTATAGAAATTGATCTACATAGTAAGTCTCGAATTCAAGTTAGAACGTATATTTTTTATAAAAACATGGTACAATCAAAATTTTATTTATTTAACTAAATCCACAAAATATATTTGTCAATAAATGAGGAGGTATTCTCGTATATAAAAAAAAAATATAGAAAGTGTGTGTGAAATAAAAAAAATCAGTAGGAAAATTTTGGTCTGGCCCAACCATTTTAACACGGTTTCACATCATGCAAGGAAGGGAAAGGGTTTTTTTTAATATTATTGTGCTTGAAGGGCTTCTAGAATATATACTTTTAAAATCTATCTAGAGGATTTAATTGGATAATATTTTATACTTTATTTTGCTGGTGTCCTAACCGCGTTTTCCTTATCCCTATCATTTGGAAACGAAGTTGTCCTTTTTTTTGTCTTTATTAAGCAGTCGTAAAACGACTTTGATGTGTGCCCAATTGACTTGCAAATAAATTTATCTCCATTGTTTTCCTGAAGAAAATGTATTATTTTAAAGAGTATCTTAAACCTTCTACTCAATCATAAAGAGTAGTCTAGTAAAACATATTAGGTGAATGGATCAGATTATTTATTAATTATCAAATTAATTAATGAGCATCGAGTTGCCTATTTTGTTCTTCATGATCCATGAAACTAAACATAGATGTCCGGTTAAAAAAATGCATTGAATCGAGGTGGCTGCATCTGTTTTAGCGAGCGACGACCATGACCTGCCGCCATGGACGTAAAGTTTAACCTATACTTTTTGTAAACAGCAGCAAGTTTGTGTTGAGAAATTTTTTTTTTTTTAAGGATTGAAATAATTTACCGGCATTCATCTGAATTCGAGTATTAATCTGTAATTTTTGTTTGTGAATTACTATTTGTTCGATGAAAGTTCAAATTTAATAATGTTGATATCTAAACACAATTTATTTTTCTATCAAACCTGTTTTATTTAATTTTATAAAAAATAATATTTTTACTTGTGAGTTTCTTGATTGCAAGAGGTTCGTCATTTGATATCAGAATTTATTGATATCATAAAAGTTTGTTTATTTTATATTTTAGAGATGTTTTATTTTTAAAATATTTTTTTGATATTTATATATCATTTTAATATATTAATATTAAAGATTATTTTTTATCAACAGGCTCGTGTACAGAGGAAGCTGCTTTCCTTTTTACTTCACCAGTGTATAATCCAGCTGCATATTCATATTAACGGTCAGATTGTGCCGTTTTATATATAATTTTTAACTGGTATAAAACATTTTGGCTATTTTGGCCGAAACAGAATGAGATTAAGAGCATTGGTATTGATCTATATTTTTTGTTCGTGAATTGCTATTTATTGGGTGGAGGTTGGAATCCAATATTATTGATATTTTATTTTTTAAATAATTTTGTGATATTTATATATCATTTTTATATATTAATATTAAAAATTATTTTTTATTAATAGGCTACAGAAGAAGCTGGTTTCCTTTTTACTTCATCAGAACTTTACATTCCTATCAACGGTCAAATTCTTCTTAATCCCATTCAATAGTAGATTTGTCTATAGTCTTATTTAACTTAGCTACTATCTTATCTTAATTTGAAAGAAACTGACCCACTCTAACTTATTTTATTTTTGAATATTTTTCTATTGATAATATTTTTAAAGTGATTTTTGCTTATCGTCCACCTAAATTAAGTCCAAATTGTTTGAACACCTATAAATATATATAAGGAAAAAAATTAAGATCTCAGAGTTTTTTTTTTTTTTTTCTGGTCAAGTGTATCTCGCATCGCGCATGTGTGTGTGTATTTATATGTAGTTTGACGAGCTTGTAAAATTAGTCAATTTTGCTCTTAATTTTAATTTCTGCTCTCAATTAAACCCTCAGTTGATTTAATTGGGCTTCTGAACTCTGACATATTTCACATTTCAACCCTTTCTTTTAATTTTCTTCACCAAGACCCCTAGATTGCATGTTTGTTGACTGTGATTTTTTGTTTTTTTGAAGAGCTGATTTTTTTGGGGAAATTTGAGGAGCTCCAAAATTAAATTACGACAAAAAGTAGGCAATCTTATTATTGCGCATGAATTTGAAAACAAATTGTGATGCGTATATTTTTCTTACTCTATATTTCACGGGACTCCGAACAGAATGCATATTATTTGATTTATATGTAAAATAAACGTATAATAATACGGCTCCATCACAAGTCGTATTATCTTAGCCATGCAAGGAAGATAAATTATGCTCATATGAACGTCCACTGCTACTATATTATATTGTTTTAATTCATATCGTTAAGGAACCATCTTATCTAAAAACTTAAGTTTATAGGTGAAATTCCATAATATGATTTATATTATTCTCGATCACATACTAGTAACCCATTTATTTTATCGAATTACGTGCGGTTGGACCCTGCTCATGATTGTTGCTCGTGGCATGCGGGCTTTAACTTGCACGACAAAGCAATCTTTAGAACCCTAGCCATGTAAAGGCAGATATATTATCTTTTAAATTAATTTTGAGAGTAACATAAGCGTTAATTAAGACAATTTAATTAATTACCGTTTAAACTGTCAATGGTTTGTCCCAATACGTATTCACGTACGAAGTTTTCCACAGAATTAGCGTAAGAGTTGACTTCCATAAAATCCATAGAATTGATCAAGCTAGCTTCTTCTTCTTCTTTTTACAATTTTCATGGAATCTTTCTCAGCTTGTTGTCAGCACGAGCAGTTCTTGGGAAGTTTTCAAATAAGAAATCATAGATTTAATAGCCCTTGTAGTAGTTTGAAAGATTCATGTTTCAGAGGTTGATTTATTAAATTTGAAGGAAGGTGATACTTGAGTTCTCTTTTAGCACGTACATGACATAATTACATTACCAACTCAATAATTAATTAAAAAAACCTAGTCGTACTTAATTTCTTAGAGTTTAATTGTTCAATAAACATTGTCATTAAAAACTTTATCTTGGATTAATTCCTTGACAAATTCCACGTCCTATATATCATTGGAAAACGGCCAGCCTCCCCATGTAAGCATGCATGTAGTCTCTGCCAGGCGTGCTCCATGCCAACAAAAAGGAAATGGTAAAACAAAACCGAGTCTAGCTAACACCATTTGAGAGAGTCGTTTGATTACACGTTTTCATAAACTTTAATTTGGCAAAACATTCATTCATAAAAAAATTTAAAAAAAATAGCATGATTGAGTGCAAAAGATCAAGAGATTTTGGTGTTTTTGAGTGATTTAATACAGATTTTGGTATTTCTTGATGCTATAACCGATTATTTGCAAATTTGTAATCGAAATACATACATACATACATATATATATATATATATATATACAGGGAATTGTAATTGAAGACTTCTAAATTAAGATAAAATATTTTTATTATTATATATCTTCTCTCATATAAATGTTCAAGAATGTTTACTCTTATATAAAATAAAAATAAATCAGATATTAATAATTGAGCTATAATTTAATATCATTTAGTTTCTATTTCAAATTTTATCCTTGTTTTTTTTTTCATTTTCCATATTTTTTTAAAAAAATTGTAGGTTTTTTTTCTTCTCTACTTCATCCCTCATCATTTAATTTCATTTAATTTTTATTCCAAATTTAGTCTTCATTCTTTTGATACTATTTATTTTATTTGTATCATTTCCTTAATTTAATTTTTATTTATATATCCCTCAACATTAGACATTATAATTTAATTCAAACAAGATGGATGCCACCTCTACCCATCCCGCGATAGTTAGCTTACCCGATGAATAATGAATATGATATGAATATTATAAAAAAAATACTTGAAACCCGACTAAACCTAACCCAAAAATGTATATATATATTATACAAATATATTTTTTGAATATTTAGATTTTTTTAATTCAATGTGATATATGTATGTATTGATGACTGAATTATTTTTTTTCTTTCAGTTTCTTCTTTTAACATGGGATTATTGATGATTGAACTTTTAGTTTTTTTTTTAGGGTTAATTCGGTATTATGACTAGATTAAGGATTTTGCATGTTGACCTGAATTGTTTCAAACAAGTTAGAATGATTATAACTTTTTTTGTTTTGTAATATGAGCTTATTGACTCGGGTTAAGTACATAATTAGAGTCTAGATTATATTTTTTGAGAATGATTATATCTCCTTGAGTTTTCAAGAGGCGTGGTGTGATGGCAAAGTACTTGCAATATGAACAACAGGTCTCAAATTCGAGTCAATGCGTATACCCCGTGTAAGAGTCTATGACAACCAGGATTTACTCACTCACTTGGACCCATAAAATTTACTTTCTGGGAGATAGAGTTTTTTCGCATCCAAAAAATTATAGGAACTATGGAAAGACACTAGAATTGAGAAGGAAAAAAAGATTTTGTTCTTATACTCTTAATCTAAAAGTGATATATATATATATATATATATATATATATATATATATATATATATATATAATTCGAAGGTGCTTAATCATTCTTTAAGAAAGAGGTTATAGATATTTGGAAAGGAAAAAAATACATGTCAACATAATATATGCCAGGTGTGTATTACATGAAAAAAGAAGAAGTCATGTCAACGTAATGTGTTGACTGTAGAAAACATCACTTCTGAGTATAATCGTTTCACTATTATTAAAAAAATATCTTTTTAAAATTTATTTTTTATATCATTACATAAAAATAACTTAAAAATATAAAAGAATCAATCCAAATAAAAAAATTATTTTTTTTACAAAAAACACGTTCCAGTCACGTAGCTAAATAGAATCTAAATGTCTAAAATGACTATTTTTTATTCTTATTTCAAAAATATTAAATTATTTTAAAAAATATTTTTCAAAATTTTTATTATGCTAATGAATTTTTCTTTTAAATCGTTGTTTGATATTTCACTCAAAAAAAATATTTAAAAAAAATATTATACATTGTATTATCAAATACACACTAAAATGTATATTTTAAAAATCACTCTAGCATGAGCTAGGACAAGCAAATTAACTACAATATGAACAAATGAATTTTTATTTAATTTTGTAAAATTCTTTATTATCAATGATTCAATATAGGCAAAATGATGCCCACAAGACCACGGTATACAAGACGAAAAAGGATGACTACCTAAGTACACAGGTGGGCAAAAGAATATAACCCAATATATTACTTTCATAAATAAAAGTTCAATAATGATATTGTTATTTTCCTTCCTAAAATATTTAAGAAAAAAAAAAAAAAAACCTAAATCAATTTATTATCTGTCAGAACTAATACCAAATTACAAACAAGCTCCACATGTTTTTTTTTTTTTTCCAAATGATCACAAGAGCCCATATGTCCAAGAATCTTGATCCAAAATCATTCCTGGGCACTGATCGAGAAAAGGATCAAACATGGTTGCTTGCTTCCTGCCACTGTCTACATCACCGAACAGCAAATCCAAACCACTCAAGTCATCATCCCACGAGCCAATCTCGACATTGTTAATCGGCCACTCAAAATCTGGCAATAGCAACTCATCAAGGATACTGTTTGAACCATATAAAGAAGACGAAGAAGAAGAAGAAGAAGAGGTCGCGGCTGTTGAAGGTGAAGGTCCACCAGGAACTAACATTTCATGGGCTTCAATTAGTGGAACTTCATCTATGCAAAAATCATTCACTACCTCCATTGTTTCATATGATCTACCCATGTTATTCTCTTCATCTTGAGTTATAGCTGATTGTAATGATGTCTCTGGTTCCTCATTTTGATCCAGTTCCGATACGTCATTGGTGGAACTAGACTGTTGTTGTCCAGCTCGCTGTTCTAGTTCTTGTATAATATTCTGCACTTGATTTTCTTGCTGCGGTGCTGGTGGTGGTGGAGGAGGTGTTTCAATAGTCGGGAGTGGCCTGTGAGTGAGAGGATCAATTCCCATTTTCCTTAGCTTCTTCTTGATGTGAGTATTCCAATGGTTCTTGATTTCATTATCAGTTCTTCCTGGTAGATGCGATGCAATCTTAGACCATCTGAAAGCAGCAATCAAACAAGAACTAGACTTGATCAAAACGACGCTAAATTTACAGACACATAAAAGAAAAAAGGTTGAGAAAAGGTAAAGTGTGGAAAAATAGTAGTAAATTCACCATATGTTGAAAAAATTTAGTCCAATTTTCAGAAAAAGTAGTGAAGTGAATGCTTGTGGCTGACAAAATCCACATTAACAGCTAGCCGGCGTAGCCTGACAATTCTATGGATGCAAGTACTGCATTAAATAATGAAATGGAACCAAGGTCCAAGATTTTGACAGTTTTGCAGTCGAAGAAGATCACTGCAAGTTGAATATCAATCCAGGCTGACGGGGAAATTATTATTTGAAGTAAATAATGGGAAAATATTTTAAACTTGGAGTTGATCCATAGCTTTCATGGAAAGTATTGTTTTCAAATTTAGGTTGAGCAGGAGATCAGATCAGGTTACTGAAACTGGAAAAGATAGACAACCTGTTGCCAAGTTGAGCATGAAGGTCAATGACCATTTTCTCCTCATATTCTGATAAAAGACCTCTCTTCAAATCTGGCCTGAGATAGTTTGTCCATCTCAGCCTGCAACTCTTCCCGCACCGTAACAATCCTGCAATAACATCAACCATGGCTAGGGTAAGTCAAAGAAAAATATTCAAACCGTTCATTTTCACTTCATCAAGGATAAAAAGAACCAGAAAGATATCAGTCTTTTTAAATTCAGTCTTCCTCTACCAAAAGAAAAGAAGAGAGAGCGGCAAGAACTAAAGATATTCTGATGGATAGAGACCTGCGAGCTTAGGAACAGATCTCCAGCAACATTGGCCATTACTGAGGATGAAGTTGATGAGTTTCTTATCCTCGTCAGAAGTCCACGGGCCTTTCTTCAATCCAACTTTGTCGCAGCATGGCTGCCTTCCCATCTTTCACGAGATCACTAACACCAAAAAGTAGAAAACTAGCTCCAGATCTTGAAGAGCCGAAGAAAAGCTGATAATGAGAGATTCTTCTTCCTCTTTGATACTATCAAGGACACTACCTGCTTATTTATATACAACTCCACCTCCCCTGCCCCAATGGACTTTGTCTACATGAAATGTTATATTTATTTTTTATTCTGAGTTTGAGGGGGGTTTTTTATTTCATTTAATTAATGTTGTGCTCCACTTTTTTTTTTTTTTTGTGGTAAGATTAGTGTGTGCGTAAGGCACGTGCGATTGTCGTCGTCAGAAAGCTCTGCCTCATCAAACCTTTCTTTGCTTCAGTTTGAAGCGTTAGAAGGAGAAAAACTTGCTACTCCACCCCACTCCCACACTTACTTTTTTTTTTATGACAGGAAACACATGTAATTTGTGTTTAAAAAAAGAGAGGTTAGCAGTATAAAGAGAATTTAAAAAATATGTGCGTAGTCGTATATATGCAAAGGTACGTAAGAAAATGAAATCCACTATGCATGTAATACAAGCTTAGGATATGCCCATTCGAAGTCCAACATTCAAGATTTTGTTTGGAAGATCCATTTTCTAGAGCTTCTCTGTGATTTGTTTGATAAAATATAAAGTATATATACGTAATGCAAAGTGATTTCTGTGTTATATCAGATATATATATATAATTTTTTAATAAAAAATATTGTTCAACAAAATTACAGCCAAGAAAACGTTTAGCATTTATGAATGAATGTTTAGTGTTCATGAATAATTGTAACTCTAATGACACGCTAATGTATCAATTAAAGTCAAAAAATTGTACAAATTAAAGTCAGGTATCATTGTTAGTTTCTTTCTCGATGAGTTGATCGACCATGCAAGAGTCTTTCTCCTTTCACAGGTCTCTCGGTCTTTGCTCCGACTGTCCAGGCTTTGGTTTCTCAAATTAAACACCTAATTCGTATTCTTAGTTTCCACTTTCTAAGTCTTCTAATCGGACAATTATGGAAAATATTGCTCCTTCTAGACCTCCAGGCACCACGGTCAATGGTGGCTCACCCGACTGTTAGGACAATAAGAATCTATTTGAGTGCAGTATTTTTTTATTTTTAATAAAATATATATTTATCTTCAAAAAATATTAAATTAATATTTGATGTGCTAATATTTAAAATTATATTTTTAGGCTTTTCACTCAAATTAAAAGGCTAATAATCTTAATTTCCACTTCATAAGTCTTCTTATCAGACAATTATGGGAAATATTGCTACTTCTAGCTTCTGATTTTTATATTTTTTAGAAGAATATTTATCTTGAGAAAATATTAAATTGATATTTTTTAATGTTATTTAATTATTTTAATATATTAATGTTAAAACTATATTTTTTTTATTTTTAAAGAAAAACATACATTGCACAATAATATCTACATGTGTGTGTGCGCGCCCGCGTAATTGATGTCATTCCACGTGTGCATGGCGAGAAATGATAGAGATAGTGATTTTACTTTTGTTTTGTATCATACATGCTAAAAATTTAATTAGAATTTTGTATGAGAGATGAGGATTTAAAATAAAAAAAAGTAACTCTGCTAGTGAAATTAACAATTAAATAAAATAAAATAATATAATGCCTACTGATCAATGATATTTTTTATCTTTTTTATTTTTATAGAATAGTAAGATTACTTTGATATTTTTAATGATAAAATCAATTAAACTCTCACCATAAGGCTTTTTATTTTATTTTACCTTTATTTCTATTATAAATTTTCAGAGCACTTAGATTAGAGGCATTGTTTCTAATTTAATTTAATTAATATAATAGGCTTCCTAGAGCATATATGAGGGGTTGATAAACCATCATCAAACACCGTCTTTCATTGAAGCATTTGATAAATCTCAATGTCTCTAACTTGATGAAGTAGCGCGTGTGATTCACAGTGATTTGGCATCGGAGGCTATATCTTTTCAGCCTTTCCTATCTCTTTCTCCATCTAGATTTTCATCCCAGCCCCTAAAAAGAATTAAGAATAGCCCTTTAATTTGTTGATTCTTCATATTTGGTCCCTTTTTATAAAAAATATTTTTATCTTGAATAATCTATAAAGTTTGTATGCCTTTTCAATTTCACCCCTTCAATATTTTTTATCTTTTAAATTTAATCTTTATTATTTTGATTGCAATTTTTTTAGTTTGAGTCATTTTTTAAATTGACTTGTTTTGTGATTTCACCCTCCTTTGTTTTTTTTCCTATCAAATTATTCTTCTGATTGCTAATTTTTTGGCCTTGACAAGTCTTTTGGATCATTTTGTAAATTAATTTTGTTTTATCATATCACCCTTTTTTTGTTTTTTTTCATGGTTTTTATTAATATTTTTCAATAATTTCATCATTCAAAATTAAATTGGATGACAATTAAGCTTTTTGATTAAACTTGGGTCAAGAATTTAACAAGTTACAAGTTTTTTAAATTAGACCAGGTTTAGAAAGTTCGTTTGGGTTTTCCCTCCTTGTTTTCTAGTTGATGCTCTCTGTTTTTTTTTTTTTTAAGTTATACTCTCTTATAATTTTTCTTCAATTAGGTTCGCATTGAGTTGTTTGATAATATGGATAAGCTTAAGTGTGGTTTTTATTTATTTTTGTCAATTTATTAATTGTTGTTTCTTCACATTATTTAAATTACCACTTGAACAAATAACTTAGGACTTCAAAAATATTTTAGCCACACTTTTTTATATAAGAAGAAATAGTTCGACATACGGCAAAGCATGGGCAACATATCTAGTAATAACTTAGAGCATGTTTGATATTGTAGTGGTAGTTGTTTTTTAAAGTGTTTTTTCTTTAGAAATATATTAAAATAATTGTTTTTAAAAAATTGTTCTTGATATCAGCACATAAAAAAAAATTGAATTTTTTTAAAAAAATATTAATTTGAAACAAATTAAAAATATTTTATTTTTAAAATGAAAAAAATAAACGTGATCTTAGTACTCAAAACCAGCAATTAGTTTGTATACTCTCCCACTAATTGAGATTGTTTCTAGGTGAGCCTTTTGCTGAAGAATCAATGCTAGTGGTTAAGCAAACAAAAAATTGAGGTATCCCTTATCAAGAATCATCGAGCTAAATAAGTTCACCGTGAAGAAAATATGAAATTAATCAATTAGCATTAGCATACATTTATTGTATTAACTTATAAATCTAGTTATTAAATTAACTTATAAATTTCTCTGTTAACTAAATCACTAAAAATTTATTGTATCTGCTAAGTTTGGTTAATTAAATAATTTAATTATAAACTTATCTAAATCAGACATTGAATTTTGAGTTTTCCTTTTTTCATACCCAAAATATATAAATATTTTGAGTTTTCTTTTCCATTTTTACACATTGGGCCAGTAATGTCCGGAGCAGCCACTATAATATCCAATGAAGGCTCGAGTCCACCATCATAAGTGAGGCTAGGCACAACAAGCCCACTAGTAAACTGTGACTCCAGGATGGTGGTTGAGCCTTATCCTATGAGTTGCAAAGTTTCTAATGTCACCATCCTGTTTTTATAAATTGTACTATTTAGGATGTGGTTTTGTGTGGTTTTTATTAATTGATTTAAGTTATTGTTAATTAATTCTCTATTCAAAGAAAAAGTATTAAAATATCTGGTTAGAAATGATTTTTTAACTTGAATCTAATGTCTTAATAAGTTATGTTCAAATTTTATATTCTCCGAGTTTAAATAAAAAAAGTTTATATCCCATGTAAATATAGGTATTTAAAAATTTATTTTTTATTAATAAAAAAAAAATGTAAATTATTTATCAAGTTATAACAGGTTATATGCATCTAAAGTTGATACAGGTCAACTAAGAGTGTGTTTGGCATTGCTTTTGCTTTTGCGATTGAGGTTGAAAAAAAACAGTTTTAAAAAAAGCGCTTTTACTACGGTTCAAAATAAGTTGTGAAGTGTTTGATTAAAACTGTGGTTGAGTTGGAGATTGAAAAAAAAACAGTTTTAAGTGTTTGGTTACCAAGCTTTTCATATTGCTTTTAACTTGTGAAATTACTTTAAAGAGCATAGAGTAATATACTAATTATCTTTTTAAAAATATTTTTGTTTAAAAATATATTAAATATTTTTTTAAAATTTTTCATCTTTATATCCAAATTATTAAAAAACACTAAAAAATATTAATATAATATATATATATATATATATATATATATTCAAAAATAATTTTAAAATGCATAAACATGCTTTAATTTAAATAAATATATATTTATTTATATTTTAATTAAGTTTTTAGATTTTAAGATTATTGTAATATTAAAAAATATAATAATAGTAAACCATATATTATTACTCCCCCCTCTCTTTCTTTTCCAGAACCCCACCCCTCTCAAATGCCCCTCTCTTCTCCAGATCCAACCCCCCCGCCCCTCTCTCAAATCTTCTTTATTGAAACCTAAAACACTCTCTATCTTTACTATCTAATAATAATACTTGTAAAGTTTGCTTTCCAGCAACCCTATTCCCCCCCTCTCCCTTTCCAGCAGAGCCACAGACCCTTTCCCTTTCCAGCAGGGCTACAAACTCCTCCCCTCTTTCTGCTTGTCTATGCCTTTTGATGCCAAAACCATGCTGCACAACGAGCATGTTTGGGTTTTGCGCCCCCTGCTTGTTTGTGCCTGTGGTATATGAAGGAGAAGAAACGAGTGTTGCACAACGATCATGTTTGAGTTTTGTTTGTCTATACTTGTTGTGTGTGAAGGAGAAGAAACGAGGGTTGATTTGGAATTAATTTTCAATGGTAATTTCTGTGGTATTTCTGTGGTTGCAGCTGGGATCGCAAATTGAAAAGCATCAAATTCCAGCTTTTCTTCAAACGGCGTTTTGGAGAGAATTTGGTGTGGGTCCCATAGTTTTAATCTGTGTTTATCTCTTTATCAAACATTAAATACAAAAGCAGATTGGCAAACGTGGATGCCACCACAATGCCAAACGGGTGCTAAATGTTTGTTTGGGACTGTGGTTGATGTTGTTTTTGAAATGATTTTCATTCAAAAATACATCAAAATAATATATTTTTTATTTTTTCAAAATTATTTTTGATATTAACACATGAAAATAATTGAAAAACACCAAAAAAATTAATTTAATTTAATATAAAAAAATTCATTTTTTTTTATAAATATTTTTAAAATACAATGTCAAATAGAATCTAGATCTCAACTGCCAATGCAACTCCGGTTTTCAATTTTTCATACCCTGCCCTTGACATGTTTCTTGTGGCCAATTCTTCTTCTTCTTTGATTTTCCCCGCTTGACCTGAAGAAATAAAAATAGATTACTGCTGCCATCGAGAGTGGTTTGTGAGGATGTCCACATTGTATCTTCTATGTATTTTATTTTTATTATTATTATTTCAGTTCGACCCACCCTAGGGGCCTAGGTCCATCACAAAACTAGCAAATGCATGTTCAACATTTAATTCCTTGAATTGGATAGGCGCAGAGGGTATATTAAGGTGGGGCATGGAATCATTATGATCTTTTGTGGATTCCCCATGAGCCTATGAAAGTTAACCGATCATCAACGCCCACCCAAACAAAACTTCTTCCATCTTGTCTGCCACAGTCCATTGGAGGTCGAGGTCTCTTTGGGACCTGGCACAGGCAGAATCCCATGAACACGAAAGATTTTCTAAACAAAACAAAAATCCGGTAGTTAAGTTACTGTAATCTAATACACATATTACTATTTATTATAATTATTAAAGTACAAAAGAGGCCTTGCAAGAAAAGGCTGTTGGCTTAGGCAAGGGTGGCAAGAGTATATTTTTATCATAATACAATTATTTTTAATATATTCTATAAAATTAAATTTGTTATTTTTTTATTTATATATAATAAAATCACTATTCAGTGTAAAATAAAGAAAAAATGACATGTTTTTGGGTGTTTAAATACTTTCTTTTCTCTGGTAGTACTATAATTACTTCGATACTCTTTGATAGCGAAAAATTATAACTCTTTCATAAGAGTATCTTGGTCATTGTCTCCAAGAAACGTGGCGTGATGACAAATGATTTGTAATTTGCACAGCAGGTTTAGAATTCGAGTCAGGACGTGCATCCCTTTTAAAAGTCTGGGACAGGAGTTTTACTTGTTCATTTGGACCCACAAAATACACTTTCCAAAGGGTGAGATTTCCTCGCATAAAAAAAAAATATCTTGGTCATTTGTCATATATATTGGTTTTGTTGTAATTTTAAAGGTTACTCGTTGATGTTATTATAATTATCAAATACTAAATATTATTAAAAAAAAACTTGGTTAGCACGTATGGGCGACCCTTGTGTTGTTTAGAAGGTGCGTAAGTGGTAGTGCAACCACCGAGCATAAACTTTAAACGCTGCTTTTGAAATGTCTTGGTATCCTCAACCCCATAAGGTAACACATGTGTTTAGTGTCGTCGACAATTTCCCTCCTCCTTCCCTCTCTCACTTAGATTTTTGTGTAAGCCTCTTAAAAATTTAAGAACAACTATATAGTTTGTTAGTTCTTCAAATTTGACCTTTTTTTCTTTTCATTACAATTTTTTCTTCAATAATCTATAAAAATGCAATTCCACCTTTCTTGAATTTTTTCTATCTTATAAATTTGTTCCTTATTCTTTTTTATTGTAGTTTTTTAGTCTTTTTTAATTTTTTTTTATTCATGATTTCCCCTTTATTTACTTTTTTCCTAAAAAAAATAATTCATATTCTTTTCATTGATATTTTCTCTTTGAAAATTTTTAAAATTGATATTTTTAAATCATCTCACAATAAACTTATTGATTGAACTTGAGTCCAAGATTTCATGGATTGTGAGTTTTTAAGATTAGATCAGGTTTTGAATGTTTGTCTTTTATCTTTAGCTTATGTTTCCTTCTTCTTCTTTTTTATCTCTTTTTAGAGGGTTTTATTTTGGGTTTGGTTCTATTAGGTTACCCCTCTATATTCCTTTAAACAATTTCACTCATACCATTTTGTAATATTTATTTAACCTATCAGATTATAAATATTTACAGTTTCAATATCTATGATTTTTTAATCTTTCAAATTTGGTATTCATTTGTTTTTAGGTTTCATCTCCTTAGGTTTTTCCTCTTAGATTGTACACATTTTTTTGTACTTTTTTTTTTTTTTACTTTTGCAAGTTTTTTTATTAATATTTTTTCACCTTTTCTATCTTTTGAAAATAAATTGCATGACATTTAAGCTTATTGATTGTATTTGAGTCCAAGATTTGACGAGTTGTAAGTTTTTTTATTAGATCAAATTTAGCAGGTTCACCTTGACTTTCTTGTTTTTGGTATGAATTTTCTTCATTAGTTTAGCATCGAGTTGTTTAATAATCCAGAAAGGTTCAAATGTTATTTATTATATTTTTTTGTCTTTTATTTATCAATTTATTTTATTTTTTCTATTGTTTTCATATTATTTAAATTATCACCTAAACCAATAATTGAGAGCCTAAACTTTTTTTTTGGCCTAACACTTTTTTTACATAAAAAAATCTCTTTGGCAACACCGAAGTGCGGATAACATGTCTAGTAACAAACACACTTATCATAGCTAGTGCGGATCTAACTTGGTCCAAGCTATAGATTTAGGGTTTGTTGGGCTAATTATAAAATGACGCTTAAAAAAGCTTTGTTTTGAAAAAAAGAGTTTAAAACATCCTTAAAATTGATATGATCAAATTGAAAGGGTTAGCATGATTTGACCAAATCAACATAGATTTAATTGTATTAGTTTTTTGGATTGATTTAAATTGAAACCTAAAACTTCTTCTATCTTATTTGTCCATAGTTTTACCAATTTATTAGAGGTTTAGGTTTGTTAGGTCGATTATAAAACAATGTTTAAATAAAAAGCATAATTTTGAATTTTTTTTTTTAAATCTCAGAATTGATATGATTGAACGAGTTAGTCTGATTTGATCATATCAATTTAGATTCAACCAAATCAACATTCAAGTCAACCAATTACCAAATGAACTTGATGGATAGGGCTTAGACTTGTTTTAAGACTGATCCAGAATCTCACTAACTATGATTACAAGAAACCAAACAACAAAATTTTAGTTTTCTTAACAACCGCAAATACTTGAACACTTAAAGGAGGCATGGTTCGAATTAGCTAGGCCAAGACAAGTATATTTTCAAGAATGATGAGTTGGTCTTACGTGAGTGTTTGTTTTGGTTTCTCAATGTTTTTTTTTTAAAAATGTTTTAAAATAATTTTTTAGCCTAGAAAACATTAATTTTATGTTTTTTAGGTGTTTTTCAATGACTTTAATGTGTTGAAAAAACATGAAAGCTATTATTCTAATATATCTTCAATTAAAAATACTTTATACCATAATATCAAATACTCATAAAAAATATAACCCTCAAGATTCTCAAGGTTCAATTGTGACAAACTTCATTATTTAAATTTTGGTAAAACTATAGTAAATCATCTTTTAATTTTGTTAGTAGAGCTTTGATTACTTATTGATTTTATTATTTAAAAATAAATTAAGTCAAGCCATCATGTTTAATTGAATGACTTATCAATCCACGGGTCTAACTTGAATGAACTTTGTGATTTATCAAAATAAAATTATTTCAGATTTTCTTTTTCTAAAGAGACTAAAATTAACCCAAACCAACTCATTCAATCTCTAACTATAACCTTGAACAAGTCAATCTTGGAATTAGATTCATCACATTAATCTAATGATTAAAAGCTTTTACAAACTAATTTGGGAAAAGAATCTTTCAATTAGCTATGTTGTTCAAAGTTTATTTGTAAATAATGCTTGATATTAAATTACAAATTTGTTTTAAAATATTTTTTGATTAAAAATATATCAAAATAATATTTATTTATTATTTTTTAAAATTTATTTTTTATATTAACATACTAAAATATTCAAAAACACTAATAAAAATAGTTTAAAGGAAAAAAAAAATAAAAACACTAATAAAATATTCAAAAACACTAATAAGATTATTTTTTTTCCCATTCAAAAGGCGACAACATGAAATGGTCTTCCATATTATTAACAGAAAAAAGCAAGGAATTTAAATTTAAAAGAAGAGTATTAATAATTAAAAGAGGACGATAAAATTGACCGTTGGGTGTAGAAATCAGGTCCCACGTTGCCTCTCCTAGTCAGCAACACAGAAATGACGACAGCTAATTTCACAGTATTCAATGCATTTATGGTCCGAAATGCTATCATATCATATAGTATCCAAACAAACTGCAAAATGGCCTGCCATTTTGGGGACTCTAACGGTAGCAAAATCTGCAGCCTGAACATCCTCTATGGTCCCTATACTTATACATTTCATCCATTTAAACCTCTTATCTTGAGCTGTATAAAATCAATCCGATTTTCAATTAAAGAAGGTGATTTCAGCCCTCTATTCAATAATTCTATGAGTATTTACACATCGATAGTGATTTGTAAACTTATCACAGATGAGTTATGTAACAATTAAATTGATTTTAATTATAACCATCTTGCTGAAATGGGTTTCTTTATTCATATTCAGCCAAGATTAATGTAGAATAATTTTAATTTCACCTCTTAAAAACAAGATAATCATCATGTTTTATGCCATAACTGGATAGAAGATCTCAAATTCTCTGATGTGAAATTATAAAAAGAAAAAAGAAAAGTTCATTTGATCAAATTTAAAGCAGAAGAATCATTTATAAAATATAAACAAATAGAGGGACCACATAAAAAATAGTTTTAGCAAACTTACAGACAGAAAAACAGAACAACGAAAGTTTGCCTAGGACTTTGGATTTCTTACACAAAAAAGCCTCTTAGATTACACTTAAAACAAGGTTATGCTTTGTTCACTGTGTAAAAAAAATTGCAGATGGTATCTTCACCGTTCATTCTCTGACCTCCACTCTCTTATACTTCCCTTATTTTCTCGTTCCTTTACTCCATCACTCCCTTTTATTGGTCTCTTCTTTGTTAACGCCATTTCCACACTCCCTCTTACTCTCCATCTTTCTGTACGTTCTTGGGGTTTCAGTTTTCAGTTCCTTTAGAGAATGTTTTGGAGTATGGAGTGTGTCTTTGTGCTTATACTTCTGCTTACAGTAGCAGTTTCTTCTTTAGTTGCTGCTGATGATGGTAAGTGTTTCTTGCCTTCTTTTTTCATGACTCCTACTTGTTTTTCTTGCATCCTTCTTTCCATGGTTAGATTTTCTACCTGTTCTTTCCTGCTTTGAAAAGATTTGTTCATGTTTGAAAGTTGTGCATTGAGTGAAATTTGAAGGTGGGTTTTGTAAGAAAAAAAACAGAGCTTTGAAGATTGCAGCACTGTCTGAGTTTGAGCATCTGTGCTTGCTTGTGTGTTAGGTTCAGCAGGTGGTTGGGTATTAAACTAGGACATAAAAGAATGGCAACTGGGAAGTTGGTGCACTAATTAAATGTTCCTCGTTTGATGTTGAATGTTCTGTAATTAAATGTCTGTAGATTGTGGAGGCCAGCTGGTTATTGATTTTGTTTTCCTACTGGGTCCTCCTTGCTACTGTACCTAAGCATGGCCATGAAAACTTGGCCCTGACCCTAAATGCGCCCCTCCTTTTTCATAATTGAATAAATAAATAAGGAAATATGGCCACACCCTAATTTCTAGCATGCTGCCTCATTAATTCTAGCAAGCTATACCATTATTTGTTTACCCACTTGTTCTAAGCTGTACGGATAGGTTCTGCCTTTGGCAGGGCAGATGGTGGTCAAAGTTGAGAGAATTAAAGCCCCCTTTCTAGGAATTGAAATCTGGGGGTCAGACATGGTGGAAAGTAACTACCAATGCCATATTCTTTTTTTCTTTTTTTTATGCCTTCCTCCCTTCACAACCTTCCTCTGTAATCTATGATTCATTCTAGTATCTTAAGAGGGTGTTTGGGAGTGTGGTTGCGATTGCTTTTAAAAGTGTTTTTCGTTTAAAAATACATCAAAATTATATTTTTTTATTTTTTAAAAATTATTTTTGACATTAACACGTCAAAATGATATAAAAATACCAAATTTTTTTCATTTATAATAATAAAAAATTCAAAATTTGGCCGTTCAACCGCTTAGCCAAACAAGCACTAAATATGGGTTCTGCAAAAGTCAAATCCCCACCAAGTATCTGTGCATGCAATTTGTAATCAAACTCGTGTTTGTTTTCTGTGTCTATGAAACTCTTATATTGATACCATCAACACTATACATACATATATGCCTGTATGTCTAGAGCCTTGCAATTTGTATCTACTCCAGCTCTCTTTCTTTTCACAGCAAAGTACACAAGAACTCCAAAAGCATAGAACCAATCCCATTCCTATGCTATACTTGTTTGTCTTTGTGGTGGGAAGTATCCCCAATAGTTTAAAAAATGGCCTTAAATAGATTATTACGGTATTAAAGTTTTCTATTAGCTGATTTTTCCACACCCTTTTTAAACTTAACATACTAGTAATGAAGCATGAGATCAGAAACCAGGTATCAATTGATCAAACTACCGAGGTCAAATAATAAGAAGGTTTAATGGTGCCTAATAGGATAACAAACCTTTGAATGAAGCAAAGCAAAGTTTCAAATAAGACCACTTAATATTTGGATGTTGTCTACTGTTTAAGACAATTTCTTCCTATAATAGCTATTACCAAGGCAATGCAGGTTTCCAGTAGAACAAGGGTTATTATTTTTACACACGAGTGTTTATGTTGATGGTAGGGCTTCAAATCCCATTGAGAATAATAATAAGAAGATAGTGGAATTAGCTTAAACAAGATGCATTATCCTAGAGCACTACTTTCTTTCTCACTGAATTCCTACTGCTTCGCATGGAGGTGCAAGGGGAAAAAGTATGATGTCACGAAGTATATTTATATATACTTGAGTGACTTAAGGTTTGCACCAGGAACATTTTCTAATAAGGTCTGTTTATTCCGAACACTACATTTAGTGATTTCTCTAAGAGGTCAAGAAAAAAAATGGTGATGCTAAAAAGTGCCTGCTGTTTACATGTATTCTTAACGATACAATTGGTGATGCCTTTCTAGCAAGACAAGAGTAAAAAGTGTAGCTATTTTCTTGTTACCAACAGAGTTAAAGGACATTTCGGGTGGAGAAAAATGCAAGTCACACGAGCACTAAGAAGCAAACCACTATCACTAAAATTTCAAAATAGTCAAATCCTGTGCATCTTAGCTTTTATCCAAAATGGTTCCTTCTAGCAAAGTTTCATCTGCATATTTTATCATTTTAACTCTGATCTGGGCCTAAATTTAGAGGTTTCTCTTGTATTTTTCTCTTTATTAACAAAGTTTTTGGCATACGCTGTCCTTCAATCAAGTAGTTGCATTCTTTGTTTTTCTTAGATGACACCAATTCTCTTCCATTGTAAAGCTAAACACAGGCTAGTTAATTGAGTTGAATTTTACCAGTCCTCATCTCAATAGCTTGGAGTTGCTGTATTGGATCATCTTATCTAGTGATTTATGAGCTTGTATTGCACTGTGATCCCCTCAAGTGATATTTGCATTTGATAATTGCATTTGTCCAAAAGTTGGTGATCCATTTTTCACATAGTTGCGTATTATTACAGTATTTGCATTGTCTTTCTTGCAGAAGCATTCATTGGTGTTAACATAGGAACAGACCTTTCTGACATGCCACACCCAACTCAAGTGGTAGCCCTCCTCAAGGCTCAGCAAATCAGACACGTCCGGCTCTATGACGCTGACCGTGGCATGCTAGTTGCACTTGCTAATACAGGCATTCAGGTCATGGTCTCTGTTCCCAATGAACAACTGCTGGGAATTGGTCAATCAAATTCCACTGCTGCTAATTGGGTTTCGCATAATGTGGTAGCTCATTACCCAGCTACAAACATCACAGCCATTTGTGTAGGTTCTGAGGTTTTCACAGCCGTTCCCAATGCCGCTTCAGTCCTTGTCAATGCCATGAAGTTTATTCAATCAGCCCTTGTTGCATCCAACCTAGATCGCCAAATCAAAGTTTCAACACCCCTTTCTTCCTCTATTATCCTTGATTCCTTCCCACCATCCCAGGCCTTCTTTAACAAAACATGGAATCCTGTTTTGATTCCCATGCTCAATTTCTTGCAGTCTACAGGGTCACACCTGATGCTCAATATATACCCTTACTATGACTACATGCAATCAAATGGTGTGATCCCATTAGATTATGCACTCTTGAAGCCTCTTGCTCCAAACAAGGAAGCTGTCGATGCTAACACACTTGTTCACTATTCCAATGTCTTTGATGCCATGATTGATGCAGCTTACTTTGCCATGGATTTCCTAAACTTTACTAGCGTTCCTGTTATGGTAACTGAATCTGGCTGGCCATCAAAAGGTGATTCTAACGAGCCGGATGCAACTCTAGATAATGCCAACACATACAACAGTAATTTGATTAGGCATGTGCTGAACAAAACTGGAACTCCCAAACACCCTGGAATTGCTGTTAGCACGTACATTTATGAGCTTTATAATGAAGATTTGAAACCCGGTCCAGTCTCAGAGAAGAATTGGGGATTGTTTAATGCAAATGGGGAGCCTGTTTACATATTGCACCTGACCGGCTCAGGCTTAGTGCTAGCAAATGACACTACGAACCAAACATACTGTACTGCAAAGCAAGGCGCTGATCCAAAGATGCTGCAAGCTGCTTTGGATTGGGCATGTGGACCTGGCAAGGTTGATTGCTCTGCTATGTTGCAGGGAGAACCATGTTACCAACCAGACAATGTGTTTGCGCATGCTACTTATGCGTTCAACAGCTACTATAATCAGATGGGGAAGGTTCCTGGGTCATGTGACTTCAATGGTGTGGCCGCTATCACCACTACAAATCCAAGTAAGTTCGTGCTTAGTTTAACAATGTGTTAGTGTCATGTTGCACAAGAAAGCACTTTCTGAAGCTCTAATGCCCTTTTTGATTTGATTCTACGGCAGGTCATGGTACTTGTGTGTTCCCAGGAAGGTATGCCCGAATAACTAGTCCTGCCTGTTTTTTAGTCACTTGCATTTGAATGCTAGTTATTTTTAGATTTATTATTTGTCTTGCAAATAACCAATTAGGCATGCTTGGTAAGCTGGCTTCTATGATGTAAAACCTCGTTTTCTTATGTTTAATTGAACCTTGCATGCAGCACTGGCAGGATGAATGGAACCATGGTAAACATCACAGCCCCATCAATGAATTCCACGAGTTCGGCTCCTTCTGTCAGAGATCTTTACAACCTCTGTTCTACGAGCTTCTTAGTGCTTCTCAGAGTTCTAATCTGTAGCTTAGTTTTCCTGTAAAATGGCATCTGCTGAAATCTCCCGCAACACCAAAAATTTTGAGTCGGATTGTTCGTAGGAACTGGTGCATTGAATTTTTGTACAAAAGAAACTGGAGAAGAGCCTGAACTTAGTTTGGCATCAACTGCATTATTATTCTTTTTAATGAAAGATGTGATATTTATTTATCCTTCTGATTAAAATCGACCATCAACTCTTGTTCATATCGTCAAACAAACCATTTTATGGTGGAAAGTTTTCTAGATGATATTTGAGTGGCAGAATATTTGCTTAATTGATCTCCAAACTTCTATCAAAGTTGGGGCTCAAACTCGAAACCACTTAACATCCTGAGAAGCCTGTAATCCCCTCGAGTGATATCCTCTTGATAGGATGAGATATCTGACAAGTATTCCTGGGGTTTGGAAGCTACCAATTAGCATTTAACAAATGACAGGCCATTTCCTTCGTGATTTGCGCCACCTGGTTGTCAATAAATTCTGGGGGTAGGTGTCATCAACGATGGCAAGCAATTCTCCAATTCAACGTTTTCAGAAGTTGAAAGAAATAAATGTTCAACCATAAGCCAACTTGACAAGGACATGAAGCAGAGAATTAATGAATCCCAACTGCTAACTAAACCTTCTATGTCACTCACTAACTGACACGTTTCAAAAATGTTATTAAAAAAAATGGAATTTTTTATTTTCATTTTAAACATGTCTTCGTTTCTTACACTTCACTTCGCTATATAAACACCATTGTTCATGGACTCTGTACACAACATCCAAGGGCAGTAGTCTTAAACCATACTCTCGAAATCTTCTTATAACTCCATCTGTAATATTTCGCTAGATTATAATGGCTTCTTCAATGAGCTTGAGGCTGGCATCTGCCATGCTTATAGTGATGGTTGTTGGTTCACCGCTAGCAGAAGCTGCCATCACATGTGGCCAAGTGACAAGCAGCTTGGCCCAGTGTATAGGCTACCTCCAGAAAGGTGGCGCTGTGCCGCCAGCATGCTGCAACGGAGTGAAGAGCCTCAATTCCGCCGCCAAGACCACCGCCGACCGCCAGACGGCGTGCAACTGTTTGAAATCCTTGGCTGGCAAGATCTCTGGTATCAACTATGGCTTGGCTGCTGGCCTCCCCGCTAAATGTGGTCTCAACCTTCCTTACCAGATCAGTCCTTCCACCGACTGCAAGACGTACGTATTCTACACTTCATTCAGACCACTAGAAATTATATATTGTGGTAGCCTGATTTCATAAATCACAATAATACTGACTCTCTCTTTTTTCTTTCTGGCAGCGTGAAGTGAAGAACTGAAGAAGCGATCTAGAAGATTACGAGGTGTATTAATAAATTAAGCAAGTTGCTAGAATAAAAGGGGTGTTCGAGCCTTTTCCAGCTAATTTCCCGTTGGAGGGATTTAGAGTCTCGTGTTTCTGCGAGTTTGTGTTTCCTGTCAGATAATAATATTGAATGCATTATGTGTGAAAAAGAAACTGTGACCTTTTATTTTATAAAAGAGTCTTGCGAGTTGCATGCTGTTCTGGGGCGAGGGGAAGAAGAAGAAGAAGAAACAATGGCTTCAGCATATCGCACAAAATAAAACAACAGAAGATTATATATATTAAGCAGATAATGGGTTTTCAACATAATAGATTTTTAGAAATTACTCAGAGTAAAAAATAAAAATAAAAAATAAAAAACATTTCTTCCCCCCTCAATCATTAAATGATGGGTTTTTATGTTATATTATATCTTCAAAAACTCACTTAATCACTGCATTAAATTCAAGTTGCTATAAAAATGAGTCACCTTGTAAAAGAGCTCTCATTTGTTTTTGTTATCGTAACCTTTTCAAAAAAATTGTGTGGTGAATATATAAATACTTAAAGGGCTAGAAATGAATCAAAATTTTATTCTTTATTTTCATAGTTTCAAGAAAATAACATTTATAAGTTGAAAAGTTATTCATATATATACCGATTAAAAGTACCAAAAAATTGTTTGATATATTTCTATGTAAAAAAGTGATTTTAATTGTACTTGTATTAGTTAGTTATTATTAATAAATAGATATATCAATATTATATATATTAAAATAAAATTGGTGTTTTTAAATGATTTTTTTTTCATTGGAGTGCAAATATAAAAAATGTTATATTTACATTATTCAAAAAGATATATTACTAATTTGGCTTCTCTAAATAGCTTTTTCCCTTGGAGATACTCTTAAAAGAGTTCTTAGAGCAACTGCAGCCATTCTTGTTGTACCCTTTCCTATTTGGTTTTATACTTTCTATCAATTTCTTGAGTAACAAAGTGAGATGGAAGGAACCATTAACCTGCTGGAAGCCATTCTTGCTTGCACCCTTTCCTATTTCATCTAATTTTTTGAACTCGAAAACCAAAGCTTTTGCTTCGTGCCTTTTTGAGAGTATAATTGATATTAACACATAAAAATAATTTATATACACTAAATTTTTTAATTTAAAATAAAATAAAAAAAAATTCAAAAACATTTCCTAAACGCATTCTCGAACGCCCACGAAAAAAGCAATGGTTAAAGAAGGTGAAGAACAAGGCGGGGAAGAGAAGGTGGAAGGTTTTGAAAGAGACAAATTAATGAAATTCAATTCAATTCACACGCTGCAAAACAACCTCCCTCTCTCTCTCTCTCTCTCTCTCTCTATATATATATATATATATATATAATTTAAAATAAAAGAAAAAAGAAATGTGGTGCCAAAAAGCCTACGTAGGGCAGTGAAATTAAAAAAAAAAAAAAATCTCAAGTGATCCTCTCAGGTAAATAACCACCATTATTTGATTTCAAAACTCGCAACCCTCCTCAACATGATAACTTCCTAACAATCAAGGACTAAAATAAGTATTCTCTAATAAAAGAGAATCAAAGGAGATTCTTTGTAAATTTAAGGGACCGAAACAGCAGAAAGAGAAACTCTTCCAGGCCCACAGTAATTAATTCACCAATGACCTTGTCGGTGCATCAAAGGCACACCGTACGGTCTATTATAAATCAACAAAAAAATATATAAAATGGGTCCCAAAATTCTACTCCCTTCAATATGTGATGATACAACTTACATAATATGCCAAGCTATCATCCATAATAACCATTCATAGCCAATCACTGATTAGCAGATATATTTGACTTTCCCAGCGACTAATGACTAAATTATGGACGGCTACATGGCTTCTAATTATAGGGCCACCACGAAGTTTAATGTACCGACACATAAAAAAATATAAAAAAAATTTAGAAGTCCTAAGCATGTGTGTTTGTCTACGCATCTTGCTCGCGCGGCAAATTAAATAAAAAAATATATATTAAAGTATCAAAATATTAAAAAAATTAGAAATATTCCGTTTTTTAAAGTATATTTTAATATATAAAAAAATCAAAAAATAAAATAAAATAAAATATAAAAATAAAATATAAAAATAAAATTTTTAATTTTTTTCAAAATTATTTTTTAAATACAAGACAAAACATGACCTTGTAAACAAACCAAGAGGGATTAGACAGAAATAGCAGGTCATTCCCTTAGTCATGCAGATTATTTAATATTTTTTAAGGTTTTTAAAAGCTCGGTTTGTATATCATGTATAACTTTTAATTTAATTTTTGGATTGAGATAAAGTTTTAATAAAAAAAATTGAAAGTTTTATTTCCTATAAGTTTAAATTTTATGAAGATTTTAAATCAAGAGGATCTACAAATAAGAGCCTACAGATAAATATTTATTTACTATTTATATTTAGTATAGGGTTTTTAATTTAATTAGTATTTTTTATACTCGAGGAATTATATCAGCTATTTAAATTTTAATTAAGAATTATTTTAAAATTAATATAAATAGATTATATTTATTTTATTATAAGAATATTTTAAATTTAAGTTATTATTCAAGTTTTATAAACTAAGAAATATTTTATTTTAAAAAAAAATCTCTCGATCTGCACCTGATGTTTGACGCTTTACCCCGCCATTTGCACCTGCTGATACCGATAGATAATGAATTTCCGGCAGCCATGACAAGCTATTCTCCAAATCAACGTTTTCAAAAGTCGAAAGAAATAAATGTTCAACCACAAGCCAACTTGACAGGGACATGATGATGAAACAGAGAATTAATGAATCCCAACTGCTAACTAAACCTTTTATGTGTTAAGTAATCATCTCACCTAAAAGCTTAAGCTTGTAAGTGAGATGGTTCCATAACATGGTATCAGAGCTTTGTTGACCCAGCGGTCACGAGTTCGAATATCATCACCCCTATTCTATTTGATTAAAAACCAAGCACAAGGTGATGTGGGTCTGTGCAAGTTTCAAGCCCAAAGGGCTTTCACTTGAGGAGATGTGTTAGAGAATAATATAAATCATATTATAGGGCATCACTTACACTATGTCACCTTGTCACAGTTCTATTCATCAGTTCTTACACTTGAGGATTTTCTCTCTATATAAGCACCATTGTTGAAGGAATTTGTACTCAAATCAACAGGCAGTAGTCTTAAACCATTCTCTTGAAATCTTCTTATAACTCCAGCTAGCTGTAATATTTCTCTAGAATATAATTAATGGCTTCTTCAATGAGCTTGAGGCTGGCATCTGCCATGCTTATAGTGATGGTTGTTGGTTCACCGCTAGCAGAAGCTGCCATCTCATGTGGCCAGGTGACAAGCAGCTTGGCCCAGTGTATAGGCTACCTCCAGAAAGGTGGCGCTGTGCCTGCACCGTGCTGCAGCGGGATGAAAGCACTTAATTCTGCCGCCAAGACCACCGCCGACCGCCAAGGGGTTTGCAACTGTTTGAAATCCCTGGCCGGCAGGGTCTCTGGTGTGAACTATGGCTTCGCTGCCGGCCTCCCTTCAAAGTGCGGCGTATCCATTACCTACAAAATCAGTCCCTCCACTAACTGCAAGACGTACGTATTCTATACTTCATGTGCAAATTATTGATTTCATAAATCACAATAATATAGAAATATTGACTCCTTTTTTGTGATTTCTTTCTGGCAGCGTGAAGTGAAGAGTTGAAGAAGCATGCGGTACTTCAGAAGATTATGAAGTATATTAGTAAGCGAGTGCTAGAATAAAACGGGTGGCAGAGCCTGTTTGAGCTAATTCCCGCCGGGGGACTGAGTCTCTTCTTTCATATGAGTTCGTGTTTCCATGCATGACGATATTGTATGCATTATGTGCATCTAAAAAAATCTATATTTAACTAAGAATTTCCTGGCGTATTTAATATTCTGGTGCTTCGTGATCTTCCACCCCATACAAAAGTTAATCCAAGACCTCAATATATAAAATGGGAACTCGAGTACAGAAGAGTAATAATATATAGATAAAATGGGAATAAAGTAAAGAATAATAATTATAATAATAATAATATATAGATACAGCCAATACATTAAACACACAGGCAAAGCAAGTGAGGTTCTAATTTTCAAACGTTGATGTCGGTATATATATATATATATACACCTTACACATTTTCTAAAATGTTTCCCATAAATAATTAGTTTTTCATTTTAATATGCTAACTTTTATTTCTTACCAATCAATCCTCAAGGTGTTAGTTCCTTGAAAAACTAGTTCACGACGAATTAAAGATCAATATCTTGGTGACACAATCAAATAAGTAATATAAGAACTTGAGAAGCAATAAAACAAAAAAAACTATCAATACTAAAATGGGAATATCAATATGAATTTATACGAGATATAAACAAGAAAAAAACAAGAAAAAGTATACCGACATTTGAGAACATGTATGTATGTATGTATGTATATATAATTTATTTTAAAATCATCCGGGTTCTAAAAACAATAATTAAATTCATTTGATACATGGATATAATTAGTTAATATTGCCATAATTTTTCTAATGATGCAAAGCGATCCTTCTAAGATAATCAAAGAGACATGTTTCCTCACTATAACATGATTAAGGGCAATGCAATTTTATTGTAATCCAAGCTATTTCGAAGAATAAATTGCAATGAGATGAACTCCACACGTCATCATATGACCGCATCCTACAAAACCATGCGTGGCGAAGAAATCTGCCATCCTTTTTGTAGTTTTTGAAATCAAAGTATTATGCTTGTAGTTAATAATAACGAGAATGCTATCAAAAGAAGGGAAAAGTGACGAGTAATTTAAGGTGGAGCCTATTGCTCGTTTGTTTCAAAAATATTTTATTTTATTTTATTTTTTAGATTATTTATATATATTAATATCAAAAATAATTTTTAAAAAATATAAAAAATATTATTCTAATATATTTCTCAATAAAAAAACACTTTCAAAATTAAGTTCCACCACAGGAAAACAATCACTAACAAGAATTTGAGTTTTTAAGTTACTGTATTAAATTAAGTTATATTTATTGATTTTTATATTGTCGAGTTTTTATGAAATTCTAATTAAATATACTGAATTATTAAAAACTTAATTATAACATTCTAGTTTAGTTTAATTTAATTTACCTAAAAACTCAACTCAAATTAATCACTAAACTCCATATTTTCTTTATTAACCTGCATAATCAGTGGTCGAGTCTAACATTTTGAATGAAATTTGAGAACTGTGGTAGTTTTTGTTTTTTTTTATTAAAAAAAAATACTACTCCTAAGTCCTAAACGTTACGTTTTGCATAACCCTAATTTCGAATTTCATCTGCTATAAATACACTACAATCTCTCATAAGCCACCGAATCGTCAGTTCCTCTTCGATCTCCGAACACAAAAATATCTTCTCCAATCTCCTTTACTTTGTCAAGTTTTCCTTGAAGTCTTGTTCATTTTATAAATCACTAAAGCATCGTAACCATGATCTTCTGTGATTTAACTTACGCTATATCACATAGAATGAGAAATGATGCAAAATCAACCTGGTACTTATTGGACAAGCAGATTCCAAAATTTTCAAGTGGATTCTAGCTTTTTCTCGTAAGTTCCATATTTTATTTTCACATTTTATACGTTCCCCTTTGTTTAATTTTATTTTTCTTACCTTTTTGTTGTTTATTTCTGAAAGATTTAGATTTAGAGGTTTTGGGGTTTGAAAATCTATTTCTGGCCAATTTCCCAAACACCCTTTCGTTTAATCTGATTGAATTTATCAATTTTATAGTTTAATTTGTGGAATATTGCTTGATGATGATTTGTATTGCTTTAACCACACCGAAAGACAGACTTGAGAGATTTCGGGTGTTTAAAAAATATTCCTTTTCTTTAATCCAAAGAAAGGCTATTGCTTGTTTTGTTTGATGGCTGTTTGATGACTCTCTTTTCTATTAGAGTGGAGGTTCTTATAATCTCTCTTTTATGGAGAAAAGAAGAAGACTTTTGTCAAGCATTACAGACAAGTTTTCTTTGGCTTACTTTGAAGAAGCTTCGTCTCTTCCCTTTCGTTCTCTCATGTGGAAAATTGGCCTTATCTGAGAGCGATCGGTTCTTATAATAATTTTACGTTCTTAAGTTCGATGAATTCATAAACAGTCTTTGGTGCTTTTGAAAAATTGAAGCATATGGAAGCGTAGTTCTTGAGATCTTATGAGCAAGCTTCCGAAAACTTATGTTCATGTTATGTTCATGTTAAGCAACCAGTTTTATTTACACCTGCAGAAAGTTTTTATTCTTTTTTGAATGAGTTCAGTTTGCTTTTCTCAAAAAAATAAAATAAAATTGTGCTTGAATTATTCAAATGTAGCTAGGAGATGTATCTCATTTGTGATGCATTTAACTGGGTTTTGAAGGCTAAAATAAGCTGTATTTATTATATTACTGACCATTCAACTGATTTGATTATTTAGCTAGCTACTTCATAATAAGTTCATTATTTCACAATGGAAAGCTTTCATAAAGTATTTATTAGCTACATGTATATCTGTCTCTCCAACAAAAAACCCTCTCTCGTTATGGGGTTTCAGATCTCTGTGTTCTCACTTCTGTTGATGTGGCATCGATCAATGAGAAGGCTTTGGTGCTATAGACGGAGGACCTGAGAACAGTGTGGAAAAGAACTTTTCAGCCAGTATTTCATTTGCTTTATCAGAAGGGTGGAATGCATCCCAGAACACATAATCTGTGCGGTTGCTGCATAGTTTGGAGTTTGGCAAGCATAAACCTCCTATGTTGGTATCCACATTGCAACATGAAGTGTTGGAGACCTTGAACCCTGAAAAAAAAAGAACTGTTTAAGAAAGGAGCTAGTTTAAGCATCTGTGGGATTATTGATTAAAAGAGATGGTTGAACTTGCCATAAGCAGTAGGATTATCAATTAAGTCCAAAACATCTCCATATGTATCTGCAAATGCGAATTTAGCATTTGGGAATCGGTGGTTTAAAGTAGCAACCAGCTTCTTAACTTCGGAGTTGAACTCCAACACCCATTCGTTTACTCTCTTTAAGCACTTCCCTGTCTTTGATTTCACCCTCTGTGATGGAATGCAACCAAGTGGACCAAGACCATGGAAGGCCACCTTTCTGGCACCCAGCTGGTATAACCTCTGGCATGGGCACGATCCATGATATGTGGTTTATTGTCAGAAAATTGTTGATAAAACTAGAGAAATACAGCAGGGGTAAGAAGGAGCCTTTTTTACCGTAAGCTGGTTGTCCAAGGTCGTAATCACGAGTTTCACAAACTCTTCAGGGGTGTACTCTTGACCATCTGCTAAAAATGGCTGCAAATAATTGTTGACATAGTCATTGCTGCCTGCAAATTGGCCAAGAGAGAATGGTTAATCCTTGGCACAGCTGAAATGGCTGAATTCCTGATGCATTTAATTGTCAAAACAAGCGTACCAATTCCAATGAAGTACATGGCCTCATTGCAAAGCTTGTTGGCAGCTTCTACACCTATTTTAGTCGTGATTGATTCCTTCGTCTTTTTAAAGCAGTCTATTTGATCATCAAAGGATAATCTCTGAATCTGGAAAAAAAGGCAGATTAATATCAAGTAAATATAATGCAATTAGAGTAAGCTCTGTCAAGAATTTCACAGAAAAGTAGTCTTCTCCAAAGAACAATAACATACAAAATATAATCCTGTGTCATTAAGAATTCCAGCTCCACCAGATGCATAGTTGACCCCCTTAAGTAATGCATCATCATTCTTTGACAGTGAAAGGTATGGTGGTGGTGGTGGAATCCCAAGTTTTTCAGCTTCAAATTCCACAAAAAATAGAAAGAAAAAACTGGTCAGTCCAACGAGCTTATCACTAATACAGCTTCCACATTTGGTTTATAAGATAACCAGTAGAGTATTACAGATTATATCACCAATCGTCCTCCCATTTGTGAACCTTCCGGTTGCCTTTCTGCCGGAATAATCGATCCCATACCACGGAAAATCAGACCTTGCAAGAGAATATTGAAGATAATTGTTGTTTCCAACTTCGGTCAACGAGTCACCAAAAATAAACGTGACAAGTGAAGCAGCCGAAACCACCGTTGTTGCCTTGGCTGCAAGAATGAATGCAGCTAAAGCCAGCCCTTGTATCGCCATTGTCTGCCAATTTCCACTTGCTTGTTCCTGCCCCAGGAAATGGAGAATCAATGGCATGGATTTATACTAGGTTTAGCGCCATATTCATGGCATTTTTCATGCCTAGTTCTGCAAGTTTGCACATATTAGGTGATTAATTTCATAACCATATGAGATACTCTTCGAGCAGATGATCTCTGATTTAGCGAGAGTAACTTCACAAGTTTTGGGTGGTTGGTGGGCTCTTCTAGCAGTTGGCCTACTCATCTTACTGTGTTTATATTGTTAGGTTTTTGCCTGTGGAACAGTGACATTGTTCACTGATTCACTCAACGACTAAACACTTCAAGAAAATCACAGGCATGATTCCCTTTTTCATGCATACGCTGAAATGGTATTAGGTCCAAAGAAATTTGACGTGATTCAAATCTCGAGTTCGAGTTAGAACGTGATTCAGATCTCGAGTTCGAGTTAGAACGTGCATCACTTGTAAAAGTCTGTGACTATCGGGATTTTACTCGCTCACCTGAATCCACAAAGTATATTTTTCGGGAAATAAGGTTTCTTCAAATCCAAAAAAAGGAAAAGAAATGTATTAGCAGTAGCTGAACAAATCTTTGCAAAATAGCGTCTAGAAGTTTAAAGTATTTCTCTAATGAACCGTTAGTAATCACTCAAGGTAAGATAATTATGCAAAGAGAACGTATTTTACGTGTGCTCTGATTACCTTATAGACAAGGCAGTTCGAGGTTAACATAGTTAGAAAGAACACACAACATGCCCGCATGATAGATAAAAATAATAATTAATATTAGTATATCAAAACTATAGAAAAATATTTTGTTAAAAAATGAATTTATTGTTTTTCAAATAAAATTGATCACTCCCAAACAATTAGTTGCATCTATTTTCATATTTAGAAATGTCTTCCAATGTAGAAATGGACACTTTGATGCAGTATCTAACTTATCTCGATGGTCATAAACTTATTTTCCACCATAATAGTGCACTCCAACTTTTACCTCTTCTTATTCATGATCAATTAACCTCCAAAGATAAATAACGATAATAAGTAGCAATTAAAAAAAATAAACATCATTTTTTTTCTCAATGCAAAGAAAGGTGCTCCCATTGTTAACCTTTTTTTTACCATAAAGAAAACTTTTATTGTAAACTAAAAAGTTTAGACGTATTTAAAAAAAATTAAAAATTATATATGTTAATAAATAATAACAAATTTGTTGATTAAATGTGAATTTTATTTGGCTTGAATCAATGAAATTGAATTTTATATTGCAAAATTGAACATAAACGTAATATCAAAACTTATTATTAACATAGTGAGAGCTCAATTTTAGCCAACCGAAACAAAACATCAAACACAATCTCAAGTCAATTAAATGTGCAAGGATTAAATTTGCCAAAAAAAATATCTAATGATAAAACAAAAATTAAACAAAGAGGGGAAAAAAAGAAAACTATAAGGGTAATTATTTCAATCCACATGAATTGTGTCTTTATGATAAATAGTTTTATATGGTGATTAATGATTATTTGTTACTAGAGAGCTGTTGGATATTGTAGTGGCTTAAGAGGTTTGTATTTATTTTGTGAAAAAAGAAGGAGATGAGTTTGAATGTTTGTGTGACTATTAGATTGGTGTAAGAGAGTCCGGTGATGGTGGCAGGTTTAGTGGTTCAATAGTTTTTTTTTTTTTTTGATATCCGGGGTGTCCGGTCCAGCTTGCGCGCGCCACAACTAAATCTCCGGGTCCATTGAACATCCTGCAAACCCAATGAGCATGTAAGGCACCGCGGGGATGACAGACGTGCCTGACAAGGCTTGGACCTGGGGTGAGAAGAAAGGAGAAGCCTTTCATGACCACCAGGTCAAGATCCTGCTGGCATTCAATAGTTGTTATTTTAATGGTAAGTGAAAAATGATGATTAGGTAGTGATGATGGCTGTTCAATTTGAAGTTGTGGTAAGTATGTAGAAACAAAGGTCATCTCTACATGAATGATAGTTTGGATATTTAATGTGATGAGGTTTTGTATAGGGTTTGGTGTTTGATTTATAAGGCAATAGATATTAAAGAGAGGAAACAAGGTTACTAAGTTTTTGTGGTTAATGAGAGAGAGAAAAGGTTGTGGTAATAATGTTATTATTAATATTGTGCGAGCTAAATTGATGGATTGAATTCTTAGTTTGATTACTAATATTGTTTGATTCACATCATTTGGACTAAATTAAAATAATTTGACAAAATTATTGAACTTAATTAGGCTAAATTGAGTTAATTGAAAACAATTGGAAAACAAAAAATGGGATGGTTTGAATTAATTCAATTCCATTGGACTAAAACATAGTTAATTGGACTAGATTAACCGGAATGAAACAAATGGAACTTAAATGAAGTTAAGCCTGGGATTTTTCCTCCTTTTCATTACAATCATTTTTATTTGATTTTTTTAATTTTATTTTTTATAATGTTCTAAGAGTTGAGTTTAAATTGTTTATATTCTACTTTGTGAGGTTACCAGATTCTCATTTAATTTTTATTTTGTTTTTAAATGTTAAAAGAATATCTTTTTATAACATTGTAAAGCTTTTGTTTTTTAAAATTAATCATTGTATATTTTGTTTAGTATGGTTTAATTTATTACTATTGTTGCTGGCTACATTTTTTTTAATCATATTATTGGATTAACGAGCCAAGTTGAATTCATTATATGAATCTCAGTTTTTTATTTATTTTTTTTCATTTTTTTAAAACCACCAGCAGCAACATAGTGCAGGTCAACAATCTGGCTAGTAAACTAGAATCCCATTGGTTAGTTACAGAAGTGATACCTCGGAAGTGTAGAAGAATCTTTCCTTCGCAGCGCGTATGAATCATCAAGGAAGCGGGGGCGTGGCGTGGCGGGGTTCCTACTCGTGAGAGACACGTCGTTGACGCGCATCGACAAAATCCAGCTTGTAAGAATTTCACAAGAACACGTGAGAAAAAACGACTCGTTGTACGGACAATGCTGTTAGGAATAATATCTCACTCCCGTATTGCGTGTCCGATCATGTTGCCATTTCAAAATTAAAATATAGGAGAATCAATAAAAAAAAGAAGAAGAAGCTTTAACTAACAGGACAATTCGTTGAAAGTATGTAGCCAATAAATTTAATACACTTGGAGTAATCTCTATATATTATCACCACAACTATCATACTCAAAAAAAAAAATCATAATTTATTTATGTTAGATGAGACTCCTAAGAACCAGATTTTTTTTGTGGAAATAAATTTGCGTATCTTAAAACGGCTAGGATTTGAAAGTTGATGCACTGTGAGGGAGTATTTGGAAGTTCTTTTAGAAAGTAAAGTGTTTTTGAAAAAAATAAAAATAAAATTATTTTTATTTTTTATTTTAAATTAAAAAAAATCGGTGTTTTAAATCATTTTGATGTGCTGATGTCAAAAATAATTTTTAATAAAAAAACATCATTTTGATATATTTATAAATAAAAAGTACTTTTAAAAGCAACCGCAACCATAGTCCCAAACAGTCACTTAGTCCTTTTATTATTGCGTTTTGATTTTTTTTTTAATTTTATTACTTACTTTAAATTAAATATTTTTGGTGTTTTTAGATCATTTTTATATGTTAATATAGAAATATTTTTAAAAAAATAAAAAAATATTATTTTATTATAATTTTAAACAAAAAATACTTTCAAAAACTATCTGAACCAGAATACAATGGAGTAGTTAATCTTTCTTGTACCATTCCTTTGTTTTTATTTTGCTTGTTTTGTTTATGAGCAATAAACTATGGATAAATATCCATTAATTCTATATATATAAAAAAAGTTGAAAATTCAGTAGACGGTGAGAGAGACAGCTGGACAGTGGCAAATCTTCAAGGGGTGGCATCTGGCATCTCTTTCCTTTTGCCTTCTGTATATTCTTTGCATTTATTTATTTATTTATTTATTTATTTGTTTTTGTCTTGGGAGTTAAGTCCATGTTGGTTCATCTTAATATGGTTTGTATTCAAATATTTTTTCTAGCAATATAATTTAAATTAAAATATTTTATGCACTAATATGTCTAATTAATATACTTTTATAGTGTATATTAATATATCTTAATATATTATTTCCTATATAAATATATTAGTAATTCATTATTTTTCTGATAATATTATATTTTAAAGTATTTTATTGATACATTAATGTCTATATATAAGAAGTAATAAAGTATTGACTCACTTTAATTTTATGGCTCTTCACCGAAAGTATTATTTTTGAGTTTTCTCAGTCTAAAATTTATGTTTTTTTTATTAAAAATTAAATTTTATTAACTAGTTTTTCATAATACAATAAATAATAATAATAATAATAATAATAATTCTCAAACAAACACTGTTTCATCATCCTTCATAGCATCTCCAGTGGGAGTAGGCATTTTGGAGAGCCAAATCTTTAAAATGGATGTTTGAATAGTATATATATGGCTTTTTTGTTGATGTGCACTTTAATGGTAAAAGATATTTTGGAGAGTCATTTTTTTATATTATTTTAAATATAATGCAATTATTTTGTATATAGTTTAATTATGCAATTAATTATACAATTAATAGGAGTAAGTTATATAATTAAATAATTATTTTTAAAAAACCCTCCAACAATATAATTATTAAGTTTTTAATTATATTTAAATTAAAAAATGAATTTAAAATTAAAAACCCCGCAATAATTTAAATTTGAAATTTTAAAATATTGAAAAATTTCATTACAAATAATTCAATCAAATCAATTACAAATTAAAATCTCTTTCCATAATTCCCTGTTTTTTCCAAATCAATTACAAATTATATATTATTATTATTATTATTATTATTATTATTATTATTATTATTATTATTATTATTGATAATACTAATATATAAACCCCCTCACCCGTCCTTCCCCCCCAATTTTTTCCAAACCCTAAATTCATTTTGCTCTAACAGCGTCGCCCTCCCTCTCCCTCAGCACTCTCCGGCCACCATCCAGCCACCCTCCCTCTGCACTCTCCAGCCACCCTCCCTCTCCATCTGCAGCCTCCAGCCCCCCTCCCCCTCCCCCCGTTTACTCCACACTCCCTATCGTCCTTCCACAAAACAGCGCCGCCCCCTCCCTCCCCCTCTGCACTCTCCGGCTACCATCCAGCCACCCTCCCTCTCCATCTGCAGCCTCCAGCCCCCTCCCTCTCCCCCCGTTTCGTTGTCCTCTGACCGATAATCCAGGGGCAAAATCACAGCTGTGATTTTGCTGTGAATTTGTTGCTGTGATTTTGTAGGTTGTTGATGCTTAAAATTCTTCCAATATTTCAACGGCTAGTTTAACGGCTCTTTTAACAAAATAGCTCCTGGATCAATATATGTAGGAATGAATGTTTGCTGAGAAGAAAAGGCAAAATAGCTCCTGGGGATGGCTCTCTCGCTGGAGAGCAAAAATTGACAAAAAAAACCATATTTTTAAATATTTAACTTTGGCTTCCGGGATACTCCTTTCGCTGGAGATGCCTCACATTGAAGCAAAAACGCCAAATTATATTTGGAAACACAGACGATAGTAACAGTAATACACAATTCACAGTCATCCAATCACAGCCCACCTGCCACTTCCCTTTCCTCTTCCTTTCAGCTTACCTCCCTCCCTCTCTCTCTCTCTCGGTCGATGCAGAGCTTATAGCTAACACTAAACTTGCTTTTCATGTGAACTTGTAATATAACTTCCTTCCAATGATTCTAAGCTTAACCACCCTCACCTTGTCTCTCTCTCTCTCTCTTCTTCTTGCAAACTTTCCCATCTCAAACACAAATTTACCTCTCCATTCCTCCCTTTTCCTTCTCTCTCTCTCCCCAAAATATTCTCATAAAATCCAATGAATTCATTACATTTCTCCCGTGCATACACTCCATTTCTCAAGCTTCCTTCTTTCTCCTCAAAATCTATCTCTCTTAATTCCAGCTAGTTGCCTCACAAAAAGCTCTCTCCTTTCCCTTCAAAACCTCTATCTTTTACCCCTCCAAGCTCTCGCCTTTCTCTTGAAAGCTCCACTCTTTTCCAATTCTACAAAAAAACCCACCTCACAAATCCCTCTCCAAACCCAAAATCAACCCAAAAAGATGTCATTGTGTTGTGGAGTAGAATCCGTAGTTATACTAGGCTTCGGTCGCTGGGCTTGGAAGCGTTGCACATACATTGGTGCTAATGACAGTGCAAACTGGACCTTGGCAACCCTAGGAGAGTTTGAACCAATCCCTCGTATGTGTCGTTTAGTTCTTGCTGTCTACGAACCAGATCTTAACAGCCCTCGATTTCCTCAACATGGTTACCGCTTAAACCCAGATTGGGTTATCAAGCGTGTAACTTATGAACAAACACAAGGGCGTGCCCCTCCTTATATAATTTACATAGATCATGATCATAAAGAGATTGTTTTGGCGATTCGGGGATTGAATTTATACAAAGAGAGTGATTACAAAACGTTGTTAGATAATAGGTTAGGAATGCAGATGTTTGATGGAGGTTTTGTGCATCATGGGTTGTTGAAGTCTGCTGTTTGGTTATTGAATGAAGAAGGGGAGATATTGAAGAGGTTGTGGGAGGAAAATGGAAAAGTGTATGGTATTGTTTTTGCTGGACATTCTTTAGGGTCTGGCGTAGCGGCTTTGTTAACTGTTATTGTAGTTAATCATAGAGGTAGGTTAGGTGGGATACCCAGGGAGAAGATTAGGTGTTATGCTATGGCTCCAGCGAGGTGTATGTCACTAAATTTGGCTGTTAAGTATGCTGATGTTATTCACTCTATAATTTTGCAGGTGTGTATGATTTGTGTATTTGATTGTTTAATGTTTATTTAATTAATTGGTTTTTTGATTTTGTTTGATTTGTGATTCCAATGAAAGCTCCTAGCTTTTGACTGTTATGCGTGTGCTTTTTCTGGTGCTTATTTGTCAAAAGTTTGATTTATGTTGAGTTTTTGCTGATACGATGTTTGAGGCTGGGTGTGTTTAGGGACTTCTGCAGTTAATATCGTTGTAAGAGGTGATGAATATTTCATTTTTACTATGATGCTTTCGTAGTATAAATGCCTGGTAACGCAGAAGCTATTGATCTGGGTTTCAAATTGTATGATGGGTGACTTTGGGGCAAAATAACTGATGATTGGTTCAGGTAGTACTTTGTCGCCCAGGCAAATAAAATGAACAAAACATCATTCTCTGAGCATGTGCATGTTAATCAAACCATATTTATGTGAAAGTAGCTTAGATTCTAGTTTTTGATGTTTATGTTATTTATTGAATCTGTAATATAATAGTGTATTAATTTGCGTGGGTCAATCTATTTTAGTGTTGAAGGCACAAAATTGATACAAACTTATTGTTCTTTTCCAGGATGATTTCTTACCAAGAACAGCTACTCCATTGGAAGATATCTTTAAGTCAATCTTCTGGTTGGTGTTTCTTAATTTTATATCATCATAAAGTCTATGTCGCCTTTCATTTTGTCATACAAATCCTCACCCCCATAAACTTAGTGTAGTGGGTTACTATTATCATCTCTTAAACCAGGTGTTGATCCTTTGGACAGCTTGCCTTGCTTGTTGTTTTTGGTATGCTTGAGAGATACCTTCATTCCAGAAGGTAGAAAGCTTAGAGATCAAAGAAGACTTTATGCTCCTGGACGAATGTATCATATTGTAGAGAGAAAATTTTGCAGGTACATGTTCAATTTATCAGTTTTGTTGACTAAATGCATTAGCCTACCATTGCCCTTAGGCATTATACAAAACTTGCAAATAATCACATGCATAACTTGCAATTTGATTAGAATTATAGACCACTGTTAGCTTCTGACATCCTGTTATTGCTAATATAGTCTTTACCTTTAGAAAATATATTAACTTCTATTGTTGCTCAGCCCTTCTTATTGTGTCTCTCTCATTAACACCGTCACACACACAAACCGCCCATTAGATGGTCTGTTTCTAGATGTTCATTCATCAACTTATAATTAACACGATCAGGTTGCCCAGTCAATTGATAATAACATGATACAAATGCAGTTTAATCATTCAGCTATCCAGTTTTGTGAGCCTCCTTTTGTTTATATAGTGTGCTTATCATCCTTGGGTTAAATTTGACTTTGAACTTACTATAATCTCCCTAATTTGGTGTTTGATTATCAAAGTTATTTCTCTCGTGAGAGCATTGGTGGTATAATGCTTACTGAAAACTAATTGTCCATGTCCTTAAAACTATGTCCTCATTCATGTTGTCACAGATGTGGGAGGTTTCCACCAGAGGTCAGAACTGCCATTCCTGTAGACGGAAGATTTGAACACATTGTCTTATCATGTAATGCCACATCTGATCATGGAATTATTTGGATAGAAAGGGAATCACAAAAAGCCTTGGAGGTAAACTCTTGCTTTTGCTAAAAAATTTATGTGCCAGTTCATTTACAATCATCTTGTAATTTGGAGCAGTGAATAGAAATAAATAGTCTTACTGTCATACTGCAAAAGCGTTTTTACCTGCTATTTAGCCATTTAGTTAGAGTGCATGCTCGTTTTTTTTCCGATCCAAAGAAGGTTATTTGGATAAAGCATTTCAACCATTTGGTGATGTATCTTCTCTCTCCTTTCTCCATCACTGAATCATACATGCCCGCCCTTGGCTTATACATACATCATTGTATTTTAACTGCTACTCTAATGCTTTTCTGCTTGTTTTATGCAACTCTGATTTCTTATACCGTTTTCTCCTTGGGGACAAACCTCCCCACAGTTCTCCCCCATTAACTCAAGTCAGGGATATACATCTTGCGCCACAGGGCATTGGCATTTCTAATCTCTCTGTTTCGTCAGTCTTTTATTTAAACACTGAGATTTTGTTGTAGTTTTACTATCAACTGCCTGTAGCCAGTCTGAAAGGAGCATATCCAAGATTGCATAAAATTGCTCCCTGGTTATTGATAACCATGATTGTGTCTTGAAGTAGCACGAGGGGATAAATTTTTGTTTTGCCCTTAAATTTCCAGGGCTCAACTTCTTTTTCTGTTGAATACTTAATTGGCTATTAACAATATTATTTTTTCACAGAAAATAAACGAAATCAATTCTGAAACCATCACAACTCCTCCGGGTGTACAAAAATTTGAAAGGATGCAGACAATTGAACAAGAACACAGGGATGCATTGGAAAGAGCTGTCAGTTTAAATATTCCTCATGCTGTGGCCACCGCTGATGCTGAACCCTGCATGGATAATGGAACAGTGCCTTCCCAGTCCGAGGGTGATCAAGCCTCGAAAACAAAATCTACCTCTGGTGGTGGAAAGACTAACTGGGATGCACTAGTTAACAAACTTTTCAAGAAGGGCGAGTCAGGACACCTTGTCTTAAACAGAGATGTAACTGCTCAAAATAACATTTCTGTTGTTCAACCTCCGTGAATACACTTGAATCTTTCTTTCAACCTTTTAGTACAAACTTGTTTGTGTATCTTGTTGCCATAATGCCATAAAACCCCTGGTTTGTTGCAACTGTGCGAGAAAATGGAGAACAGATGCGGAACTGCACCCGACCCTTTGTCGATACATTAACTTGTGTTTCTTCATGTATTCTTCTCGCCCGGAAGGGGCTTTTCATTAGATCCTGCAGCTATGTTCTGGTTTGGTTCATGCTATTTGTCATTCACAGTATGTGAGATCTTGCCTAGAGTTTAAAAATAGAGAACATAAAAACCCTTGCAAACAATAATCAACCTGCTGCTTTCAAATTGTTGAACTTGTCATTATCAATCAGTCGAATGTCTCATGCATCTATCTACCTTGAAGGCATTACATGAGCAAGCAAGCAATAGGTGACTTGTCAATCACATAATACTCTCTTGATGGGAAGCAAAAGCGTTAAAGAATTCAAGTTTTTCATCGGCATTCCTCGGTTTCTCGGAAGAAGACTAATCAACTGGAATGAGAGGAAATTGTTTAATAAACTGTACTGCATAGCCATGAATGTTAACCATCCTACCACGTTATTATGCTATATAGCTACGAGCAGAATGAGCCAGTAGTATTCATGATATTGTCATCCATGGCAAGTCTTCAATGATTATTTATACATTCTTTAGTTGTTAAACAAGCTGTCTATCAGGCAAGTTTGTCTTCGTAGCACACGTGTCTCGTCCAGCATTACAAGTGAAAGGATTTCGGAGCATGGATCACTTTTATTAAAACCGACTGGCGCGAGGGATCAGCCTGCAACACAACTGTGCTGTCTCCTGATTCAAGCCGGTGTAAAAGAAGACAACCTGCAATTGACATGATTGACCCAACTAAAACCCGATTAGTTTTTCTTAAAAAGAGAAATTTTTTTTGGACCATAAAACCTGACCCAAGCCAGGTTTAATAACCATGGCAAGGATGCCCCCCCTTTTTGTGTGCAAATAAACAGGTCATGATGACTCTCTTAAGCAAGAATTAGTGGCCAAACAAGGATTCTTAACTGAAGTTCATATTAAAACCAATCAGTGAAGGACATTAAGAGATCAAACTTGAAATTAAAAATTTAATTCCTTGCTTCGACTTCCGATTTTAACATATGAACGCTTGAATGTTCAATACCATGTTAACAGTATATACAGATAAACTTAAACAAGGAACGGAAAAATGAAGATGGTTATGAGTTGAAAAAAGACAACCAACATTCTCATTTACAACAAAGCTTCCAGATATAGTGTTAAAAGTCACGAAGCTGAAAGGGGAACCACCACCCATCACTGCAATTACCATAAGTTTTCTAACAAAGATAAACACCAGCTGATACTATGATGTCTAGGTTAACAACTTTCAAATTCACGTCTGCATGGCTTCAGCATGATAACTTTCCAATTCCTTATCCAGATCATCTACCGACTTCTCAACAGGTTGTTTCTTCCCACGGCCTCGTCCTCGACCCTGAGCACGACCACGGCCATTCCTCATACCATTCCTTGGAACCCCACCCCCACGACGGCTCTGACTGCATTGATTCAGCAACACATCACATTATTGTTCATAACAATATTAACTCAAACATAATCCACACCAGAAGGTCATAGAAATGCTGATGTTAAAAAAAAAGCCATGGCAGGTAACATGAAACAAAACAGTTTCAAGCAAACCTAAAATTGACTCCTAAAACTAATTGTCAAACGATATTAAGAAATTGAATCAACAAGCAAAGCAACCACATCTACAGTCAGTAAAGCTTACCCAGGACCATGAGTATTCACAGCACCACCACCTCTTCCACGACCTGGTCCAGGCCTGCATAATTTTCAAACTATAAATGGAAGTGTACCAAAAATACAATTAACACCTTCAGGAAAAAGCTTCTAATCAATGTTGTCTATCACACCTTCAAACATGAAAAGTGGCAATACATGAAAGATGCTCATCATGTTTTCCAGGATTCCAGCAAAACAGCTGGCAGACATTCAAATAAAATCTATTTTTTCATTGATAAGCTGAAGTTACCAATCCCTTATAACATCAGCAAAATCAGCCACAATTAATTTGTCTAAGAAAACAGAAGCTACCCATTAAATGGTGAAATGTTCTACATCAAACTTCTGGAACTGGTATCTTGCAAAACAATTCAACAAGTGACCAGCAAAAGCCCTAACTTCCCATAGAATGGCAGATTCGGATAGAGAATGCAAAAAATTTCAATCGACCTCAAGAATCAAATCACGAAAAGAAAGACAAGAGCAAAACCACATACGTCATAACAACAGTTCTCTTCTTCTTTCCATTTGCTCCAGTAACATTCACTCGAGCTGAAATAGGGACCTCAGGATTGGAACCCACAATCTCAATCTTCATAGGCCTTCCATCTAAAAGTACATTGTTATACTTCTTAAGAGCAGAAAACGCATCACTTCTTCTGGTATACAAAACTTCAGCTGAGCCCTGTCACCAAGTGATCAACATTATAAATTCCTATCCTGAAAGAACACTTACAAACCAAAATTGCAACAGACAATAAGAAGTTTAAGGGTCACGGTTATGGATCTGGCAGCAAGTCAACGGCATTATTGCCCACTAAACAATCATGGTTAAGGATTTGTGAGGTGGACCAAGTGAATGATTTAAAGCAAGGCACACACGTGCATCAATATCTTGAGGCACCATATACAATGGCCAGTAGTATACATATGATTAAACAATCTATGCATTTGCATTGAAGAACTTGTTTTATTACACAGCTATGGACATGCTTCTTGATCTTAATAACACTAGAGTGCATTTGGTGAGGAATAAAGGACTTCAATCATCACCCTAACAACAATCATGTAGCTAACAATTGCCCCAACTAAATGCTTGTAGCATTTAACATCAATAAGTTCAGATATTAAGAAAAGAACTTACAGTAGAGCGACCATTTTTGTCATAATGAACGGCGAATCGTTTCAGGTCTCCAATCTCTGCGAAGAGCTCCTGTAGTTCCCAGAAAACTAGTTTAGAAATCCATTACAGCACACAAAGCATCTATGATGAAAACATACAGCTTAACTAGTACCCTTATGTCTTCATTGGTCACACCATAATCCAAGTTTGAAACATATAACTTGGTTCCAACTTCCAATCCTGTTATCCCTGCAGCTCTAATGCTATCCTCAAGCAAATCATGCTGCCAGGGCAAACTCCTAATTCTGCGAGTAGGCTGATGACATCAAATAGAACATGTCAGCTTATTTCCATTACAAGATCACCATCTTCAACATCAATCTGTTGAAGAAATTTCCATAAGATAAAAAGCAACTGCAGTTTAGTTAAAAGCTCAAGCAACCATGTGTCCAAACTTCAGGATGTTGAATTAATAGATGGAAGGTAGGAGTGAGGAATTCGACCCACTGCGTGCAAAAACCAGTGCTTTGATATAGGTGAGAGCTCCAGTTCTGAAGTTAAGCGAAGGAACTCCTTTGCAAAAACACCATGAACTAGGAGAGATGAGATCTCGCACCGAACAAATTCCAAACATAGCAAGAGAATCCATTCCGTCTAAACAAGTGATAACTATATAATATGGATTATATAGAGGTCTAATTGTTAACTGACATTATGTTACTGGTGTGAGCTCCAATCCAAAATATTCACCTAATGAAGCCGGGAATAAAATGCTAGGAAGTAGCACAATAACTGAATGTGAACCAGAATGACTTCTGACTAATGTCATCAGATCTGTGGCCAAATCCATGATATATAGTCCCACAACCCATAAGTACAACTAAATCCCCAAGATAATGTTATAAATGCTACAAGCTGTAATGCTTTAGTGGATGGGGCCAAAATGAGCTTCTCCATGAACAAACAAATATTAAGATCCGCTGCATTTTGTCTTTCTAATTTTAGAGCATAATAGAGATCCCTTGCATTTGGATTTCATAGTCCTAGAAGGTTCTGAATCATATGCATAGACCATCCACAGTTTTGAGCTTGCCTTGGCATTTGAGTATTTTGGTGGCCGAGCATTCACTGAAAGAGGGCCTCTACGAACCGCCCCTGACATCCTTCCATTATTAAAGAACCTACCAGGTCCACGGCCACGGCCACGGCTGGCCCTACCTCGTCCTCTACCTCTCTCTCTGTTTTTCTTTATAATGTCATCAAGAGACATATCCACAGTTGTAGCCATTGAAATTGCAGCAACAGTACAAACTTTTTTTTGGCAAATGTGTAGCAGTAAACCTGCAATATGAAGATACAAATAAAATAAAAAAAACAGTGGAATGGTCAATATCAAAACTTTGGCATAATAAAATGAACATGAACACTAAAAAATATCACAGAGAGCAATAGAATCCACAAATTTGATCACTCAAAAACATTATAAACATGAACTCGCAAACAAAAAAAACCCAGAAACTTAGCAAAATGCTAGGTCAAAAATATAAAACAAACAGATCATAATTAGCATGCCAAGCTCCTCTTTCTTAACCACAAAAGAGCCAGAGTAAACTGCTTCTAAGCTTTTAGACAAAAAAAAGCAGCGAAAACCACTTCAAACTTTTGTCAAGTATGTATTTTAAAAACTCAAACACTCGGATTAGCACATTACCATTAAAAAACTAACAAAAAGCCCTGATCTTGGTTCTTTCTTTCCACTCAACCATGTCATCAATATACAGAGACGTCTTGGGGAATATCAAGATTAGTTAGATTCGGATCATGCACTAAGCAAAACAGACAAATAATACTTTCAACAAAAACAACTACGAGTCTAGATTTTTTTTCTTAAAAAACCATACTTTCAGATCTCTAAACAAACAAACATGACCTGCATAACCATACATCAACAAAACCCTAACTCCTGCCTGTAAAAACTGAAATAAACAGAGCTCGAAACCAAAAAGAAGAGGAAACTTTCAGATCCGTAAATAAAGTCAATAACTTAGTCAACGAGCACAAATCAAGACCCCTAGAAAATTCGAAACCTTAAAAACACAAGACAGCACAGGAAAGGGAGAATACCTGGAGAGAATCAAAGATCGGGAAGAAATGCGAAGAGATATAGAGAGAGGAGGGAGAGATGTGAATTTAGGGTTTTGAGGGGGGATTTTATTGAGATCTGATGAATTCTAGGGCTTTTTAGTGGGATTTTTTTTCTCGAGGAAGGCGGTGTGTTTGAAGAGGAAAGTAGAAAGGAAGAGAGAAGGGAAGATGGGACGCAAGGTCACGCGTTTATAACGTGGGGTGTGCTTTTGTTTTAGGGTTTGTGTCTTCAAGGCCCATTATATCAATGTTTTAAATAGGCCCATGAACCTAACTAAATCTGTCTGGGCTCTAGCTGATATGGGCCAGGCTGACCGAAACTGTCTTCCCTTCCTCTCCCACTCGTCTCTCTTCGTTGAAACCACCAGGACCAGAGCGACCCAAAAAACTCCCCCCACCCTCTCAGTCGCTTCTCCTACTTCATGCTCTAATTCTCTGCTGTAGGGTTTTTTATTTCAAAATTCAAAACATGGAAAACCCTAGATTAGCTCTACTCTCTTCTTCCTCCCCGAAATTAGTTATGGGATGCCCAACTTCCCTCAAAAACCCTACCACCCCTAAATTCTCCATATCCACAACCAGGCCCTCTCTTCCCTTCTTTCTCAAAGCTTCCATAACTGCTTCTCATGCTTCAAGACTCTCCATTTCTGCCCTTGCCAACTCTCATGGTCACCGTAGAACCTCCAAAAATGGTAACTTTCAGTCATTTACGAATTCGACATCAATGTCTCTTCCTTTTTGTGATTTCATTTGTTGATTCTGTGTTAAAGTTTATTTCTTTAATGATTTTGTTTGTTGTTTTTGGTTAATTTTGTGTTATAATGTGATAGGGAAATTAGGGAGTGAATATTTTGCTAGCATTTCTTCATCAAGTGGAAAACAAACACTTTCTGTAGGAGTTAATCCACAGCCAGTGTCGCCACCTCCTACGCAAATGTAATGAATTAATTTTCGAGCTTTTTGCATTTAGCAAGGCATTCGTGTACACAAGTTATATTGGGTGTTCTTTGTTTTTATGTGTAGATGGATGTTTATTTTGTTTTTTGATTGTGTGTTTGTAGAGGATCACCGCTGTTTTGGGTTGGAGTTGGTGTTGGGTTATCAGCAATTTTTTCATTGGTGAGAATCACTGGTTTATATGCACTTTTATCTATTTGTCAAGGGTTTTTATTTTCTTTCTGTGATGCTGGGTTAACGTTGGGTTTTATCAAATGTACAGGTGGCTACCAGGGTAAAGGTGAGTTTTGTTTTTTAATCTCCTGCAAGGTACAAATGTCTGCGTTTTTTGCTTAATTTTCTGTTCTTCTTACTGAGCAACTTTGCAATGGGATGATGACGGGGGGAAATTTTGTTGATTTTGTAGTACTTAGTTTTTATTAATAAAGAATCTCAATGCAATCACCATTTGTTGTGACATTTATGGAAAAATATTTGTAGTTAGGAGCTTGTAAAACTTAAGCTGTGGAAATCAGTATGTCATTGACTGATGTTTCTTGAATAGTAGAGGCTTTGTAGCTTCAAGGTTAACTTTCCCAAATCTTGGCTATGTCAAACATTTAATTCCTTTTTCATCTCCTGACTATATATCAATTTATGTGCTGTAGAATTGGGATTTAGAGTAAAGGTTGGGGCTGAAAGGTTTTTTGTTCACTTAGGATCGGTTGTTGAGTGTTTTTTTACTAATTATTTATGTGTATAATTTTGTGCGGTGATAGATTTTATGATGGTGATTTCAGTAGGAAATAAACACACTCCCATTTACTCCATTTTTCAAGCTGACTATAATACCCATTGAATAGATATTGTTATATATATATATATATAAATATTAACATTTTTGTAACTGTAATAAAGATGCCTCCGGTCAATGATTGTCACCACCAACTCCACCAAATCAAGCCAGCTATCACCACCGCTGATTACCACCATCTCAACCCGGATCAAGCCCTTTACCACCATTCTTAGACCACAAACCCAATTCACCATCTCTGCCCTCTTTGTCCATTATAATTAAAGATAAATTAATTAAACACCAAGCTAATACAGGCAACATTATGAAGATCTGTATAGACAACAAGGTGTTTATAGTGACGATCTAAGTCCCAATGGATCTTGCAATTGTAGGTCTCTCCTGTGAGCTCCAATGGATTTGCAATCTTGCAATGAATTGAAAATTGAGTTTAATGTACTTGAGTTGATAGTGGAGTAATGAAAGGGAGTGCCTTTGGTGGCAGTGGCACCAATGGTGGAATTGTGGAGAGCATCTTGCAATAAATTTTGCAATCTTTGTCAATATTGGTTCTACTCTTTTTTAATGAAATTTGACAAATATGATTGATTACTACTGGTTAGTAAATGGTGGTGGTAAAAGAAAATGATGGCTTTTTCATTCTTAAGAGCAAAACTGGAAAACTGAAAGGGTGATGGACATAGAGAGCCTTGGTTTTATTCAAGGGAAATATGGAGAGCTTAGCCTTTTTCAAGGATATATTGGTCCATTTAGTAAAAATAAGTGCTAGTGGGAGTGTGGTTAGACATCAGGGGAGTTTGAATATCAGCTCCCAGTGATTTCATTTTGTCATGCTTTTCAATCTATAGTTTCTTCTAAGGGCAGTGACAAATCCATTTTGTTGGGTGTCATACTGCTTGCAGATTTTTTTTCCTTTTCACCTTTTTCTTGGGCTTAATCACTTAAGTTTGATCTTTGTTATTTCATTCCCCTAGTCTTGCTAGACAGCCTTCTGTAGATCCAACAATGTCACACCTGTGGAATGTAATTAACTCCTATATGTTGTTTTGAAATTTAACAACATTTATTTTCCTCATGTGAGAGTTGATTTGTTCAAAGATTGAGGTCTCCTGCTTTATTCCCCTTTTCTTTTCAACTATTGAAGGTTTATCATGCCAATTTTAAATTAAGGGAATTTTACTTATTTTGAATGAAATTTCATGCTCTTACAGCTGTTAGGTGGTTGGTCTCTTTTGTGGATGGAAAATTAGTATTCCAAATTTTTATAACCTCCCAACCTAGTGCTCTCCTCTAATTTTTCTGTCAATAATTTGTTCAATCTGTAGTTTCAAATATTTTGAGTAATTAAATTTGGTTTCACGATAAGTGAAGCTTCTGGCGAGTTAGTTTTTTCTAGTATGTACTACCTACTACAGAACTCTTTTTTTCAGTTCCTAGAGGAGTGGTGTTATAAAAATAACTGCAACTTATGGAATCTACTTCTAAAAAATTGGAGGACCTTTGACCTCAATGTGGGCATTTCCAATGGAACTAGTGGAATGCCTTGACCTCAAATCAGAGGACCTTTAATAATCTACCTCTGACCCCAATTATGTTAGTGGTATGCCTTACATTCTACTTTCACTTGCTCCTTTCCAAACTTCATTGGCTTGATTTCAACATAATTGCTCTTTCCCTATTTATATGACATTTTGGCTGGGCGTTTATCATTTTCAGGTAAACAATGTGCTCTTTGTGATCCAACCAGTTAACCTTGCAAAGAATATAACTAGTCATTCCAATCCTATTTTGCATGTTTCTATATGAGTCCAAGTTTCATATCTTTGTCCAGAAATAGCTACAAATAGAAACATCAGTTATTTAACTTCAATAATTTCTCCATGTTCATCTCTTCTTTCAGAATTATGCCATGCAACAAGCTTTCAAATCTTTGACAGAACAGATGAATACACAAAATAACCAATTCAATCCTGCATTTTCTGCAAGGCCACCTTTTCCATTTTCTCCGTCACCAGCATCACAGCCTTCAACATCACCTTCTCCAGCTGCTTCTCAACCTGCAATCACAGTAGACATTCCTGCTACAAAAGTAGAAGCAGCTCCAACCACTGATGTTGGAAAGGAAAAGGAGACTGGTTTTCTAGAGGAAAGGGAGATAAAGGAGGAGACAAAGAAATATGGTATGACAGAATCTCTGGCTGTGAGTCCAAATCTTGTTTAGGGGTTGTTATTCGGAAGATTGATGACTGGTAACTGGGTATTGAAGTATTGAATTTCCCTACTATTTCTATTTCCTGCTCCCTTTTTCCTTGCTCCCCTGCCTCTTCCTCTATTTCCTTCTCCAGTAGCATCTTAGGAACTGTCAGGTTTTTGATGATGCATCATGCATGCACCCCCACAACTTCAAAACTGATGATACCTTAAGAAATGCTAGCATTTGATTGCTCATTTTAATACTGGACGCTTGCTTATAGGGTTTGTAGAAATTTTCTCCATAAGAAAGTATGATGCAGTCCCTTCTTGCAGCTTTTGTGGACATTTCTCCTGAAGAAACCTCACTGAATACTCCTTTTTCAAGTGTTGAAGATGAAAACAATACAAGCTCATCCAAGGATGTTCATTTTGCCAAGGAAGTAAGCTCATCCAAGGATGTTCAGTTTGCCAAGGAAGTAAGTTTCTATCATTAAAACTTAGCATGCCATATTCTATTGTCAACCTATTCTGAAGTAAATTGTTCAATACTGTCTGTAGGTCTTTCAAAATGGAGCTGCCTTTAAGCAGGGTCCTGGTGCTGCTGAGAGTTTTCAATCTACTCGTAAGTAAAAATTAAACTAAAAATACTCATTATCCTGTATTATTATAGTTCACACTTGTTGGTTTTATGTGCCCTAAGTTTTGTTTCTAATGATGAAACCAGGGATTCATGAATTTATGAAGTTGACTGTAATATCTAGCAGTGTTTTGGTATTCTGGATCTTTTATAGGATCTTCATACACATTTGCTAGAAGAAAATATGAGAGTAGTTTGAAGAATGAACAATCAGAAGATATAAAAATTAGAAAGCAATTATGATGCGAAGATCAATTTCCATTTTTATAAAGGAAATAAGCAGTTAGTAAAAGCTCTTAGGAGGTGGTGGAACATGTAGTGTGACAATTCAAGATTGATCTCTTAGGATTTTCATTGCTCGTTTTTTGTACATTGATGATTTTCTGTTATTAAATAAATAACTGATATTTATTCAGTATTCTCTGTTATTAGATAAATAAAGCTCTCTGAGTTGATATTTATTCATGGACAAAAAAGCAGGACCTTTGTTATCCGTGGAAGCTTTGGAGAAAATGATGGAAGATCCTACAATGCAAAAGATGGTTTATCCGTAATATAGCTTCTTTTCCTCAAATCAAATCATTTTGTGTTTTTCTAAGTGTAGTTATTTCAGTATGATGCTGCTCCATTTTCCTGGTATTTCCTTATTTGCATTGAACTTCAGTTGTCATATTAGCTCTCTCTTTTTTTTTTCCATACAAACATGTGGTGGCCTTACTTCCTCATTTGCTTGTCTGACTTACATGTATGGTTAATTGCACTGTAAAATTAGATGTCCTGTTTCATATTTTCTCTTGACAGTTTAATTCTTCTCATATCCTTGCAGGTACTTACCTGAGGAGATGAGGAACCCTACCACCTTCAAATGTAAGTCCAATGTTCATTGATTTATATTTTCTCTAGGCTTACTTTGGTTGTCATATTTGAGAAATCTTCTAAATATGATGCATTATAGACCATATTTTTTGTTGTTGTTTAACACAGTTATTTAAATCATCATAGAGTTTAAGTGAATACTTAAATATGAAGGCCACAATTTGTGTAGGTTGTTGGATATGAGTTTTCAACATTATCAGGTCATTCATGTTGTATGTAATATCTTGTCAGTTTCACTTTGGATGTTTGCATGGTTTTTTTTGTTTTTTTTTCCCAGCAGGTTGCCTGCCTTTTTTTGTGGGATGGGGGACTTCACAGACATAATGTCTTACTAGAATGGTTCACTTGGAATGCGATTTTGCTATTACTTTTGCTGTTTCAGTCAATAGCATGGTTTACATATCCTATCCAAATGCAAAATTTAATAATTTTAGCAACTCTAAATTTAGTGTGCATATTGATTGATATGTTATGGTTTTCTGTGTTGTGCATTATGTAACAGGGATGCTACAAAATCCACAATACCGTCAACAACTGGAAGACATGCTGTAAGCTCCTGTTCCAGCTCTTTTGCAGTTGATTTTGTATTATGATGCTCAATGTTGATTGCTTGTTTGACCTTGAGGATACTTAAGCCTTTTTGTTTGATTCTTTCCTAGCATTTGAAAGGATGGCATGCTGTGGAAATTTCTAAGCTATGGTTGATGATATCTATTGCTTTTCTTATTGCAAGCTTTTGGTGGATGTAATTGTTTAAATGTTTTTTTAAGCTATTGGATGTTTTGTTGTAACAAGTTTTTCCCTTTTTTCTCAAGGTTCAGTAGGTTGGTTTTGTGCTGATAAGTTTTATCATAAGCATATGCCAAATTTTAGCCAGTTTTTGATGGATTTAAATTCATTCTCTTTCTTTTTCTTCAGAAATAATATGGGTGGAAGTGGTAAATGGGACAGCCAGATGATGGATTCTTTCAAAGATTTTGATCTCAACAGTGCTGAGGTTAAGCAGCAGTTTGGTAAGTTTGGGATTTGTTGTTTCTGCTATATGTTTCATCATCCAAATGTTCATGATTATGATTTGAGACCATGAGTTTATTGCTTGCCTTCTTGCTACCTCTCTTTTATTTCTTTTTTTATGAGGGACTTATAAACTTGGCTGTTAAAGTTTTTTGGTTATGTTCTATTAATATGTAGGCCCAATCTGCTCAATTTTGCCTCAATATGTTATCTTAGCTTGATCCATTCAATGAAGAATGATTTATTGAATTTTGATGTTTCAAAAATTTCATAAATGATACCATAACCTTTTTTCAGGAGTTCTATTTCCCTTTTCTCATATTCTTTTTTCTCCTTATCTTTGTATCTTCTCTTTCCATACTCAAGCTTGAAATTAATTACTGGTATTGTCCTGAATTTGATTGCTCATTTCAGTGGTTGCGCAGAGTGCCTCCAAATTTGCATTTAACATTGAGTTTATATCAGATTGATTCACCATTGCTTAATGAATTGTGTTGATTAGGGATAAAAAAAATGCTGAAGGAAATTAGCTTTTCTTCTTATCATCCGGTTCTCTGGTCATTTATGTATTTCAGATCAAATTGGCCTTACACCTGAGGAAGTAATTTCAAAAATCATGGCCAATCCTGATGTTGCCATGGCATTTCAAAATCCAAGAGTTCAACAAGCCATAATGGAGGTATGTCGCAACTGACTTATAATTAATTTTTTAAAATCTAGAAATCGTATCTCTAATATTTTGTCCATTTTGCAGTGTTCACAGAACCCAATTAACATTACCAAATATCAGAATGACAAGGAGGTATGTCCTATCTCCTCTGATCTCAGACATCCTTCATCAATCATTGAAAATGAAAATTGTTTGTCACTGTAGCTACACCATTATGCACTGGTGTTTGTTTTTTGAAATGTCTAAAGTGTCAATTGTTAGCTGGAGGAATAAACTGCGTTTTGAAGTGTCTATTCTTATGTGGAGCACTGGATTTATGTTTTCCAGCAGGAACCTCATTGACAGATATTTTCAAGGCTAATTTACCTGAAAACTTTAGATAGATTTCCAAAACAATTGCAAATAACATTCTATTGTTGTAAAATTGTTTTCCACGTCTTTAACTGGTAAGTCTCCTTTTTTGCCAACCCAATTACAATTCCTATCATGCTTTAGTTTTGTTCTTGCACTCTTTCACAGTTTATCGTTTGTTTTTCAAAGAAACGCACTGGCCTGATAGGGTTTAAGTTGCATCAATTCGATAGATCACTTGAATATCTGAACAGGAGAATGTGGGGCGTTTTCTCTCTGATTGCAGGTTATGGATGTCTTCAACAAAATTTCAGAGCTCTTCCCTGGGATGACTGGCTGACCTTAATCTTATCATTCTTGGAGAACCATGGTTTCCCGGGACAGACAATTTGGTGGGTTTTGCATGCGGGTAATGGGGGCAATTTCCTTCCAGAATTTCTGCGAGTGATATTCTGGAAAGTGCTCAATTTTTTTGTACAATCACCTTTTAACTTTTTTGCAGATAGGCCACATTTCACTTTAAAATTTGGAAATGTTGTAAAATAATTTACAGAAGAAATAGTATTGCTACTTTTTGTTAAAATCCCTCTCAATCCAACTCACATGCTAGATCGAACTTCTGTTTCAATAGGATAATTGATTTACAACAGGAGCCTTCAGCTGCAACAAATGCTATTCATTCAAATATCCATCTAGGATCTCTCTCAATTCATGCTCTGGTTTGTGGCATAACAAGTTCTGGTCATAAGGTGACCTATATGTTCTCAGCTTCTTTAACCACATGGGAAGTAGGCAAAACACTATTTGGTGATCATATTCTGGACAAAATATCATCATAGGCAGTGACAATTCCTTCGTAACATTGCCATTCACAGACAAATGAAAAACCATGATTAAAGTTGTTTGCATGAATGACAACCTATGTCAATGAATACAAGAAATTATCCCCCGTCAATCAAGATTCTTAAACTAGTTCGCATATCTATGGAAAGTAAACTTCCTTTTTAGATAATCTTAAGACGCATCTATTAAATTAGCTTGATCTATTAAGATAATGAATTTTCTTAAATACTAATCTCAAATCTAGAATTCATAACTTCAGTGAAGATATGAGCCTGTGGTACCATGAATACATGAAAAGATAATGTTAACAATACTTGCTCAAGTTGCATTGTTGAAGAGATTAGATTAGTATACTCAGCTGACTCTTCTCCTTCCCAGGTTTGCTTTGAATTACAGGATGCATAAAGATCCAGTTTCAAGTTTGAAGAAAGAACTTTCTGTGTTTCTTCCCAAGATTCTAACGCTACCAAATCTTTTAGCTGTAACATAGATTGTGCGTAGCCTCTGGTTCCACTTTCTGCTTCTTCAACTGATCTTTCACCAGGAATTGCAGACCTGAACTCTAGTCCATTTGCAATATCTTGAGTGAGTATTGCTTCCTTTAACAATACAGCTGATGCCACTCCTGCAATGGTTCCTATTCTTCTACTTGTATTAGATCTCGAATCCTTCAGGGCTTGGACTGAAAGGTAGGTTTTAGGCAGCAAGTTAACGTTGGAGAACAGCCGGGTGCAGTTTATATAGAGACTGATGGTCTTGATACCATCTTTAACCTCTACTAACTACTATACGCAAAACTAAAAGCGTGGTGTTCTTACTGTCCCCCATCTCTCTTAGCTATTAGGTAACCGACCCCTGGCATTTTACAATGATTCAATTTTGATACTAAATTTTCATTTTTCAGTCCTTTTTTGGTTGGAGGAAAGAGAGGAAGTCGTTGAATTATAGCTTAAAGAGAGAAAATGTCTATTGGTAACGAATCCAACCATCAAAATTGTTTTTTTTTTGTGTCTGACACGTGTCGGTGAATCGCCGATGAATAGTTTTTAAATTTTCTCTCTTTACTCTCTCCTGCCACCAGACATTATAGGGAAGTCCTTCATGTTTCTTATAGTTTTAGCCAGTCCCTATTCTTTTGATTCCATTTTATTCCCAATTTTTTAAATGAAAATTTTGATTTTTTTCAATTGTACCCTTCAATTGAAACTGATTATATATGTTGATTTTCAGTTCAGTTCTTATTCTTTTGATTTTTGATTTGGTTTTTTTTTCTTTAATATTTTCGATACAAAGGTTTTAATTTGGTTTAATTTTGTCCTCCAATTGAAATTGATCATATATGTTACTTTTCATTTCGGTCCTTATTTTTTTAATTTTTTAACAAAATTACACTGCAATTTTCTTTAAAAATATCTTTATTTATTTTGGTCCCAAGGTTTCTATTTATTTCAATTTTATCATTCAATTGGAATTAATTATACACACACAGGTTTCGAGCAATAGAAACGACCATATCAACATCACTTGCACTATCTCCGGACCCATTAAGATTTGCTGTTTCTTCAGATATAGAAGTAGTGTTAGTTCGCTTGTTTTCATGGGCCACCATCAGGCAACCACTACCACAAATCAAGAGGATTAAATAAAGGTTCGGTGCATTTCTTGACATGATTCCCCCCCTTTTTCTTTTCAGATTGTCGGCGAGCAAGATTAGCAGGACGCATTATCAAAATGGTGGAATTGGTTTATAAAATATACAATAAGCTTTTTTAAGATCAAAGTATGCGTGAGATTTATTTACATTTGAGATTAAAATCATATTGAATTTTGTAATTTTAACTTGAAATGTTTGCATGTTTTAAGAAACTAATTGAAATTGAGTGAGAAATTATTCTCAATAAACCCTTAGATATCAAAATCCTCTGCCTTATAAGCTCATGAGTTTGGACTTACATTTGATAAATAAAAAATATCTTTGTATTAATTCTACGTTGGATTAATAATTTTAGTAATTTTTTTAAGTTCCTAAATATTTTATATATGAGCCAATACATTCATCAAATGATATAGGTGAATAACTTCAATAACCAATACATTTGTCAAATTTTTATTCTTTGGTTTTTTCTAACGCTAAAAGTAAATATCTTTTTGTAAGATATTTTCTATCTTATTAGGTCAAATCCTAACATTTTAAAGTCTAAATTTTAACATTATATTTTTTTTATGTATTTTTAATACCTAAAGACATGCTCTATTTACACCTTTGAATATTAAAGTCTACAACTAAATTCTAATATTATAAATATGAAATGGACAAAATAATAGGTGAAAGATTTTTTTGTCATTTTAGTCAAACCCTAAAAGATAATCGTAAATTGATTATGATATTCATTTTTGCATTTTTAAAACATGAAAAAAGCTGCAATTTTGTTTTTGTTTTTTATAAAAATATGCTTGAATTTTTTTAAAATTTGATCATATTTACAAAAACAAAACATTTGAAATAAGAATTTTAGAAACCGATATTAGTCAAAATTATTGAAAAAAAACTTGCGAGAAAATCACAAATATTTTGAAATAACCATTTAATTTTTTTAATTTGTTTCTAAAAATATTGTTTTAATATTATTTTATTATAATATAATTATAAATATAAATGTTAGGTTGGGCTCGACCCAATAATATGGGTTGGGTTGGGCTCGACCTTATAATATGGTTCGAGCCAAGATAAATCCAGTCCAATCCAGCTTAGTCATTTGCCAACCTAGTGACTAAGCTAAACAGTGGAACGTGAATTGACCATTAATATAAATGAATTCACATTCCACTATTCACATGCAGTTTTTGTATATGAATTGTCGAGGGGAAATGCAAAATAAAAGAGTTACTAATTTTGAGGGTTTCAACCATGAATGATAAGTTCAACTAGTGGTGGAGGATATGATGGTCGACGTTGCTTGCAAAAGGAGGAGGAAAAAGTTGTAGATCATAGAAAAGTAGTTATTGATAAGGTGTAGTGGTTGGTCGGAGGTAATGGGGCTCTGGCAGTGTTATAATGATGTTGATCATAATGTGGAGGACATTTTGATAACTAGATGCAATGAAGAAAGAGAAAAAAGAGGAGTTGTTGGCTGAAAAAAGAAAAACCACAGAAAAATAAAAATATGGCTTTCAATTTTTTTGATGATTTGAGCATGAAATCAACCCCTATTTATAGTTGGTAGAAAAAAGTAATCATGTCTATGTTGGGGTAAACTTTAAACCCTTGATTTAACTTGGAAGCATCTGATTGCTGGTTCAAAGTTGGTATTATGGGCTGTCATATTTTGCAACTCATGGTTGCCTTGTTGTCATATTTGGGGTGACATCGTTGCATGTGTGGTGTCTATTAGTTTGAGCTAACCATACCATGGTATGGTCAAACATCTAAGGATCATTTTTGTGCATGTTTTGTTAAATTTGGTGAAGGACATAATCATTAAATGCATCTACAGAGTAAGTTGTTAAACTGTCATTTTAGAGGAAACTTGAAGAAGATAATGAATAGTAATCAAAACAACGTTGTTTTGGTAAAGTTAGGTTTAGTCATTTGATTCTTAATTTCTCTTAATTACACCCTTATTGACTTCATACTCTTAATTATATACAATTTCACCCCTAAAAACTTCAAGGTCAATCCTGTATTTACGTCTTTTTCAATTTGGTCTTTGTCTTGGATTTATGCAATTTAACATTTAATTGACCATTAAACTTTCAATGTTCTTCAATTTCACATTTTATTTCAACCAATTAAGTCCCTAGTTTTCGATATCTTTTACAAAATGGCTCTAATCTATGAATTCTTTAATTGACCTCAAACTTTTAATTTTCTTGCAATTTTGCCCTTGATTTCAATCAATTGACTAGGTAAATTTAAATTTAAAATTATAATATTCTTAATTAAGCCCAAATTACACTCCTAAACTTAAGTTTTCACAAATTAAGTCCTTAGTTAAATTAATTTGACCAATTTAAAGTATAATTAAGTCCTTATACCTAATTAAATAGTTTAATTGAACCCAAATTAATTCTTAAACATAATTAAACTTTAATTTTCCATGATTAAATCAAAATCAAATTGACCTATTAAAAATCTAATTATGTCCTTGAAATTAATTTTTATACAAATTTATCCAATTACAATTTATTTTGACCTTTTATCTATATTTATTTCTCACTCTTGAGCATAATAAGAGTAAGATCGAGCTATTGGATTTATCTAAAAAATTTGGTTTGATTTTTCAATCAACTCAATCCCATTATTTTTATTATTCTTTATTATGGATGAATTTAAAGAATGACCCAAAAATGGTTTATGACAAACACCTTAGTTGTTTTTTTATTTTATATATTAGTCTTGCAATTTCTTACACTTGATAAACCTTAGTAACAATGATAAAAGTATCTTGACAAGGGGTTTATGGAAAACCAATGTTTGTTGCTTCTACTATTGAAAGGAAGCCAATGATTATGTAGCTTTTATATTGAATGAATTACAATATATGATGCTTTCTTGAAACGAAAAAAGTAGCCAATGTTATATTGTTTTCATTATTAATTGAATACCAATGTTTGTTGCTTTCATACATGGATAAGAGTCATAGTTATGTTGTTTTCTTACATGGATGACAGCTAATATTTGTAGCTCCCATCGTTGAATGGAAGCCAATGTTATGTTTATTGCTTCCATTGATGAATGAGAGTTATTGTACATTGTTCTCATACCTGAATAAGAACCAATATTTGTAGTTTTCATCGTTGAGTGGAAGCCACTCTTTGTTGCTTTTATGGTTGAATGAAAGTCAATACTATATTATTTCCATCGTTAAAAGGAAACCAATAAAATGAAGTGTTTGGGAGTATTGAATATGACTTTTAGGATGAAAATGAGGTTATACTCATAAGGAAATGAAAATTATTGGAAGGAAAAAGATGTTATTTTAAGGAAATGATAATCCATGTATCAAGACTTATCAGGATTTATTAAACTACTAGTGTGCACTTGTGAATTTCATATAGAATTTTATTATTTTACTATTGTCATTATTAGATCATCGCACATTGCATGACAAAGTTGATATGTTATGGGTAGATTTTGTTGTATTAGTTATATTTTATATGCATACACTTTTTATGTATAATTAGTACAATCCTTTACTTCATTATGTAAATTAATTATTTTGTAAACTTTTTAAATGTAGTATCATGCATATACTTTTCTTCTTACATATTATATATCCTTGTCTTTTGATTATTTTTAAGCTCCATTATTCATATTTCATGAAAGAAAATTTATCGTATACCACTCTTGAGCTATGTTGATGTGGGACGAGGTCCAAGAGAATTAAATCATGTTCGTGGTGTTCTTTGTATTGTGATTGAAGATGTTGATAACTTGATATTGTTTAAGTATAAGGAAAACTTAAAGCAACAACAAAAAAATGACCATAATATCGCATTTAAGCATATTATAAAAACACTAACATGTGTTAAAAATTAAAATGTTACAATAGAAGATTTTTTTTAATTTAAATCTTAAATCAATATTTAAAAGAATATTTGACACATCAAATTGATGTGAGAGATATATCTTTAATTATCGAAGGAGAACAACATATTAGAAAATAATAAATAATGATAAGAGAATTTAAAATTATCAGATATCATCCAAGAACTAGCTTGGAATAAGTTCTAGGTCAATGGATCATTAGGTTAATCAACGAGTTATTGTGTCCACCCAAGTCAATTATTTTAATCATAACTATATATACATATAATTTTTCTTATAATTAACTATATAAAGTTTGGAAAACATTTAATAAGTCAATAAAACCACTAAAATATACCTAAAACAACTAATCAATGCTTGTTTTCAATTAATGTTTTAGTGGCTTCATTGACTTATTAAATAATCAATGTTTTTTTTTTTAATTTAATTTAAAACTCAACCACATTAAATTTTAAATGTCTCTTTGTAAATTTATAATTGTAATGGAGATTGTGTTTTAAATAATTTCTCACTTGAAAATACATTAAATATAATTTTTTTTTAATTTTTTTTAATTTAAACACATTAAAACAATTTAAAACTAAATATATATATATATATTTTTAAAAAATCTAAAATTGCAAATTAACGGTTCAACTGGATTACCAGACATAAACTAAAATCATGACCGTGCTTACCGCATACTTTTAACCTTCGTCATACGCAACTCTACCTTTCTCTTGGGTTATAAAGACCATGACTTCACTTGCAAGGATTCTCTCCGCTCCTCCACCAAAACCACCGTCAAAATCTCCCCAGTCCCCATGGCTTCTCAATTATCTTTGCTCATTCTTATGCTCTTCCTTTTCAACCTAGCCTCAATTCATGGTAAATCTTCTTTCCTAACACATTGGTTTTTACATTTATTCCGTTTATAAAGAAAGTTTTAATAATCTGCCCTATGTTTCAGTGACAGGAGATCAGATCATGTTAGAAGATGGGTACATGGTATCAACAGTTTTTGATGGACACAAACTAAACATAAACCCTTATGCAGTTCAACTCAGATCGTCTGATCTTGTTGTCCTCGATTCTTCCCACAGTGTTTTTTACACTCTACCATTTCCCATTTCTCAGGGTAATAGTTAATTTCATTTTACGTTCCGATTTTTTTTTTTTTGAAGTATTGAATTGTACATGTGTAATTTATTATAAAGATTATAAGCTTGTTTGTAACCAAAAGTGTTAGCGCCTGATTAATTAACTCGATTTTCTTAATACCAAAAATGCAGACAGCGTAATGGTTAATCGGTTGTCTGGAGAGGGGAAGAATGGTTACACAGATGGAGAACCGGGTTTGGCTCGGTTCAATAAACCAAAGAGTTTTTCTGTTGATCTTAGAGGGAATGTTTACGTGGCTGATCAACTAAACCATGTTGTCAGAAAGATAAGCAACTCAGGTGCTTGTGATCACATATATTTTCATTGAATTTGGATTAGCTTTGCTTGTGTATTGGAAGAAAATCAAATTACAGACACTTGCTTTCTTTTTCTGGTTTTTTAGGGGTGACATCCACCATTGTTGGTAATTACTCCCGGACAGGTCGGCAAGATGGTCCAGGGGAAACGGCAACATTCTCCGGTGATTTTGAGGTGCTTTTTGTTCCTCAAATATGTGCTTTACTAATTTCAGATCATGGAAACCAACTGCTTCGCCAGATTGATCTTAAGCCAGAGGATTGTGCATTTGGTCCTCAATCTGGTGAGAACCTGAACATGTTACAATCTCTTACTTCAGGTTCTAGGAGGCCTGATTTATCTTGAACTGAAAACAAGGCTTACAGGGTTTTTTTTTCTTCATGAATCTAATCGTTTTTAAATTTACAGTGCTCGGGGCAGTTAAATTTTGGGTTCTTGGACTTGCGCTTTCATGTTTGCTTGGCATAGTCATCGGGATTGCAACTCGCCCTTATGTTATCCCCCATGTAATTAGTTACTTGTGTTAATATTGTGTTCTTCAAGATCAATCAACTCGGACAGCTTTTCTAACCTCAATTTTGCAGACAGGAAGGTTTCAGACCCCTTCATCTCAGCAAGACATGGAAGCATTGCTTAATCAATCTGGCGAGTCTAGCACAGATGAGTTGCTACGAGGTCAGAAACGCATTTGCTAGTTCCAGTCTTTACATTCTTCTCAAAGAGACTCTCAAGGCTGAGTCTGTCTCATCTTTCACTCATGTTCCAGATTAATACTGTAGGGCCTAAGGTTTCAAACAAGGATTTCATATCCTTGATGGATTCTGATATAAATAATTGTGTGGTAGGAAAGTCACAGACGTTTGCTACTCAGTTTTTGAAGGATATGATAGATTTTGATGTTTTCTTGCAATTATCAAGCTTCAACGAGCGACATCTGAAGCTAGGAGATGGGGGTATAGATAGATTTGATGCTTTGTTAGATGGCAATGGAAGGATAGACGATATGATTCAGGCTAACATCATGGGATTCAGTAAGCTGGCCGAAGAGACAACTCCAGTTCATGTCCCTTTGGCAGGGAGTTTGGGTTTAGTTACGAGGAGATGGAGTTGCTTAGAATTCTCCATGTTCCTTGATGCTATATTTGCTAGGGCTTTGTATGCTAAATCTAACATGATTAGTAGTGACCCGGAATTATGTGTTGTGATGTACATAATCTACCTGATGCTTTCTTTGATTTTTTTTTTGTGGCGTCTTCATCTTGTTGTATTTCTTTTTAATTACAATTATTTCTTTTTAAAAAAAACAACTAAAGTGTATTGCAAAATCATAGCACTAGGGAGAAATCATCATAGATTATAATAATGAAACACAATGATTTCTTTCATTTTTTTTGGCTTCTTTGTTTTGATCCGTAACCGATGGAAATTTTTCTCTCCTTGTCAGCCCACCTACCTCTTCCTAACGACGAGGCTGATGAGCGTGTCAATGGAATGACCCGAGCAAACCAAGATTAAGGCAATAGCTTCACCCACTCTCTGGTATTGACTCAATGTCGAAGCGGTGAGAGCTGTTTGACACTATGTTTTAAAAATATTTTTGACACTATATTTTAAAAATAATTTTGAATTTTTTTTTAATATATATATATATATATATTATTTTAATATATTAACAAAAAATATTTTAAAAAACAATTTTATCAATCATGCCGTGATTGATTTCCTACTTCCAGCTGAATGATCGAAACCGTGTGAAACCAAGGGAAGCCTATGATATCCCATACTGATAGGTTCAAGTGGAGTCTTGGCCTAGCGGTTGAAGGGACTTGTTTTCCTTCCTCTGCACCAGGATTCAAGTCCACCATGCACGCCTATCACTCCTGTGGTATGCTCATTGAGTTTACAGGATATTCAGTGAGTTCGGAGATTAGTTGTGGTGAGCGTAAGCTGGCCCGGACACCCGGTTATCAAAAAAAAATAAAAAAAATCACTGGATTTCCCAATATGGAGTTTGATCTTTAGTTGCTGCTTTCGGTCTCTCTTCTGGTATCTGGAATTGGACCAACAAACCAAGAAAGAAAGTAGCTGTAATAATAAATCTTTTTGTTAGCATGTGTTAGGACTCATATTCCTTACCCAAGGGGAGCATTTTTTTTAATCTAATCCTATGGCATTGCATTTATTTGGGATTAGATTGCATTAATTTGGGATTAGACTTGATGATTTATTTTAATAGTTTAGGTATGGAGATCGTGCAATATCAATAAAAAAAATAGTGTTTGACTGATATTTGATTTAAGAAAATAAAATAAAAATTTATTTATTTAAAAAAAACTAAAGCTTTAAAGATCAAATTTGATTACGAGACAAATGTTCAACCTCTTTTTCTTGCTAGACCAGGGATTGAATTGAGTGAACACTGAAAAATGTTAAACCCTTTTTGTTATGCTTTGGTTTTTTTTATTCTTAAATTGATCCTTTCACATTGAGTCTTTTTAGATTGAATTTGATTATTTGTATAGGTTGTTTAGATACGGGGATCTTAAGATGTCAAGAAAAAAATATTGGTGCTCCATTAATAATCAGTTTGACAAAATAAAATTAAGTTTCATTGATTTCAAACAACTAAGGCTTATGGACCACATTTGAAACTAAAACAAAAATTTTAGCCTTATTTTTTCAAGTCCAAGTACTTAATTGAAAGAGAAAGGTTAAAGTTGATAGCGTCGTGTGCAAGGCTCACCCATATCTAAATCAAGGTTATTAATATTTTTTTTGTTTTGGCTGAAACAGCTAAAATATCTTGTACCAATAAAAAAATGAGATAAAACAATGTTATTTGTGTCTCGATTTAAATTCTAGCACATACCAAAAATTTCGTCAAATACCAGCTTAAACACACTGGAATCACGCTGGCTGTTCCGTTTCGACTACTGGGAAAAAATTCATTTCTCGCGTCGCTCATCTCGCCCACCTGGCCATAAGTTGACGTGACCTGTGATTTATGACTTTGTGTACATATATATATATATATATATATATATATATATATATATATATATATATATGCGGTTCACAATATTATATATATACAGTGTTATTTGTGTCTCGATTTAAATTCTAGCACATACCAGAAATTTCGTTAAATACCAGCTGAAACACACTGGAATCACGCTGGCTGTTCCGTTTCGACTATTGGGAAAAAAATCATTTCTCGCGTCGCTCATCTCGCCCACCTGGCCATAAGTTGACGTGACCTGTGATTTATGACTTTGTGTATATATATATATATATATATATATATATATATATATATATGCGGTTCACAATATTATATATATACAGTGTTATTTGTGTCTCGATTTAAATTCTAGCACATACTAGAAATTTCGTCAAATACCAGCTGAAACACACTGGAATCACGCTGGCTGTTCCGTTTCGACTACTGGGAAAAAATTCATTTCTCGCGTCGCTCATCTAGCCCGCCTGGCCATAAGTTGACGTGACCTGTTATTTATGACTTTGTGTACATATATATATATATATATATATATATATATATACGCGGTTCACAATATTATATATATACAGTGTTATTTGTGTCTCGATTTAAATTCTAGCACATGCCAGAAATTTCATCAAATACCAGCTGAAACACACTGGAATCACGCTGGCTGTTCCGTTTCGACTACTGGGAAAAAATTCATTTCTCGCGTCGCTCATCTCGCCCATCTGGCCATAAGTTGACGTGACCTGTGATTTATGACTTTGTGTACATATATATATATATATATATATATATACGCGGTTCACAATATTATATATATACAGTGTTATTTGTGTCTCGATTTAAATTCTAGCACATACCAGAAATTTCATCAAATACCAGCTGAAACACACTGGAATCACGCCGGCTGTTCCGTTTCCACTACTAAGAAAAAAATCATTTCTCGCGTCGCTCATCTCGCCCACCTGGCCATAAGTTGACGTGACCTGTGATTTATGACTTATACACACACACACAAACACATATACTATTGTTTAAGAGATTTATTGAAAATTTAAAAATAAAAACAATAAAAATTAAAAGAATATATTATAAAAAATAAAATTGTTGTCAACTTTGATTTTATAAAAAATAAAAATTATATTCAATTTTTTTTGCTTTTTAAGTTTTTTCATATATATATAATTAATTAATTATATATAAACAGTACAACCCCAAAATGACATACCAAAACACTTCAAAACTGAAATATTTTGTACCAATAAAAAAACAAAACAACAATCAAAATAATATTGACAACCTTGATCTAAATGATTTTTTTTTGGTGGATTAAAATAGTCTTGACATGGCCTTCATTTTTTTATGACGCTTGTATGCTGAAAAACGATGTTTTCATTCTAACTAACCATTTTCTTTCTTTCTTCTCATCTTTTTTTTTTCTTTTCTCTTCTTGGTTTTCGTGTCTTGGTTTGTCAAAATTGTCATATTAGGTTCCTGATTTGCTATTTTTAGGTCTTTTTTTATATTTTGTTTTTAATTTTACTTTTCAATATTGAGTTGGTTTGGGATTAAGTTTTTTTTTTTTGTATTTATATTTTTCAATTTTATCTTTCAACATCTAGTTGGTTTGAAATTGGACTTTTTAATTGATTTTATTTTTTATAAAATTAGTATAGTCCCATAACCAAGAACATGAACTTGATGATTTTTACTTGAGTTGATTTGAGCTGAATTTTTTAAATTTAATTATTTATTTCAGTGTTTAGAATTAATCTTCATAAGTTTTTTTAATTTTCTTTCTATGAGATTATCCCTTTCTTATGATTTAGGTTGTGAGTTTGGCAGGTTTACCTATGGTGACTCGAGTAAAGTTCTTTTGTTTATTTTTTAGTTGATTGTTTATTTTTTTTTTTTTGCTCTTCAATATTTTGTTGATTGAAAATTGAATTTTATAATTTATTTATATTTTTCTATAGATTATCATGTTCTCATAACCCAAATCACAAGTTTTGAAGTATAATTAGGGTTGACCCACCAATTATGAACTCTTGTGGCATCTATTGTATCACATCCACTACAAAATGTAAGCAAGGCTTTACAAATTACATTATATGTATAAAAAATAAAGTTTTATAATTGCACCAATAAATTATGAATTTCTTCTTGATTGATATACAAATTAATTTGAAAAATATTTTATTTAAAGAAAGTACTAAAGGATGATGGATTAACGCATTTAAAAAATTATTATGGATTTTTCATGGAAAAAAAGTGATAACAACACGGTTAATAAATCCATTGTACTCTCTTCATGAAGAAATATAATTGTAAATTTGTCTCTAAAAAACACTCTAAGCATAGGGTGAAAAAAAAAGAAGGTGAGACTGTGAGTGACTCCACATTAATAAAGGACAAAATTGAAACTTTTTAAAAAGTACTATTATAAAGTTTCAAAATTTAGATATAGAAACGTAAAATTGATGAATCTATCAAAGTAAAAATACGGACATCACTAATTAAAAATATATTTTTAAAAATTAATTTAAAATATATATTTTTTAAAAAACTCAAATAAAGAGAGTATAATTAAGGTTTTTTTTTTAAAAAAAATTATTATTTAAAACTGTAAAAGTTATAAAAAAAATAATTTAAAACATGTTTTTTTTTAAAATCTTCAAAATAAAATTTGAAATACACTGCTACACAAGTCTCTAAATTTACAAGTTTTATTTTAAGGTCGCTACATTCCAAACACGGGAATGATACCCGAAGTGATCAACTCCAATGATTTTATTTTACCAGTGATCCAGACCATGAATCGGTTAGACTACGGGATGGCTACGATAACTACGCCAATAACTGCCTGGTCAATCATTTAAACCCCCGACCTCTCGCGTTCTCTCTCTCGCGCGCGCTCTCTCTGCGACCCGCCCAACTCTCTTAGTATAGGCGCACCCACCGTATAACTCCAATTGCAAATAAAAACCCTCAATAGTTTCACGCGCGACTTATTTTTGCTTTGAGAAAATCTCTGACAACAACAAAATGCGTACAAGGAGCAACAGCAAACAATCTTCAAGTACTGCCATTTCATCTCTTGTCTCTTACAATAACATTAAGTCTTACAATGAAACAAACCGGTGCTTTGATATCCTTAAAAGTCTTTTTTTGTGGGTGTGTCGTTGTGTAAAGTTATTGAATTTCCTATGAGTTTGATGGGTATTTGTTTAGTTTGAATTTTCTGTTTCTTGATAGGAATAGTTGGTATTGTAGAAAAGTTGAGACATGGGTTTTCGTTGGTTTTCATTTTGTGATGTAAAGTTCTGAACTTTAGTCGCTCCAAATTGAGTTTTATTGTTACAATGTATAATATGAGGTAAAAGATTCCTTACTTAGTCTATGTGCTCAAAATTGAATTTTATTTGAATATTGGGTTTGGGATGCTTTAAGGGTAGTGAATTTTTATGATATAAAACTGCAATGCATCAACTTGTACCCTCCATTTTGATTTAGACTTGTTGGTTCTGCCCTTTTGTTTTGTCAGGGAAGGAGAGTACAGTGAGTGCTATACGTGATGTAGATTGTGAAAGTCTTGCTGACATGTCAAATGAGGCAGTGAATAAGCTTGTAAGACGTGTGAAGGGGCATGGGTCATCTGGGAAGAAGAAACAAGATAATCGGCTGCAATGTGATTCTTTTGCCACGGTTAGTGTATTTTGCCTAATGAAATTGGCTGCTTATATTTTCTAGCAATGTGTCATTTTGATATTTTATGATAGAGAAGATTTAGCTAATTAAGTTTCATGATTTAGGGAATTTTATTTCTTTAGGTACGTGAGTGGTTGATTTGCTGTTTGCATAGTTTAGATGTAATGATGAGCTTTAAAGTTCTTTGTACTTCTCATCCCTTTTCCTAGAAAATGAAAGCTTAACTTGGATTATCCACTTTCATTGTCGGTATCAACTACAGCTAACTCCTTTTGTTTTGCCCTATTTCTCTATTTTACCTTCAGGCATATAATGGGATAAAAAGTAATGGAAAACAAGTAGTAGATGCAAGAGTTACATGGAATGACTTAACTTGGATGATGCACTTTCATTGTTGGTATCAACTACAGCTAACTCCTTTTGTTTTGCCCTATTTCTCTATTTTACCTTCAGGCAGATAATTGGATAAAAAGTAAAGGAAAACAAGTTGTAGATGCAAGAGTTACATGGAATGACCTGGATGCTCGGGGTCTTGCTCAAGATCATGCCACAAGCGAAACTAGCGAAGTTGAAGGGGGAGGTTTTCAGACTACTTTTCAGGAGAGTGATCAAGAGATGGATGACATAGATTGGGAAGATGGTTCTTCTCCCATACTGGATCGTATAAAAAATCATCCAGGTGATGGCATTAGGGAGGTTACTATTGAATTCAGCGAGTCACCTGACTCTGCTAAACAGAAGCCCATTCGTCGAGCTACTGCTGAAGAAAAGGTGACATTCACTTCTTTCACTAGCACTGCACATGAATTATTTCGTGCATCTTGTTAATGAATGAAAAGACCACTACTCTTTTCTTCCTCAGGTATTGGCTGAGCTTGTGCATAAGGTTCACCTGCTTTGTTTACTTGCAAGGGGCAGAATAATTGATCGTGTTTGTGATGATCCTCTCATTCAGGTCGGCTACAATAACTTTTTAATGAGATGTACAATCTAGTCATGATTTTGAGATTATATGGGTGTTTGAGATTGTTTTTGACTTCCATATCTTAGTCTGTTTGTTAATACTGTGTGCATTACCAGCCTTTTGGTTTTCACACTGTCTGCACTGTCTAAAGGTTATAGCTAGAATTGAAAAGGTACGGAATATGTTTGATTTGCTAGACTTTGTGCATCTCTCTTCCTCAGACACAAAATGTAATAGTTTTTTTTTTCTTTTGGACCATCACTTGGTGAAACAACAGATATGTACTGCCATTATTTTCTTGCATCTGAGAAAATCTATTATAATGACAGGCCTCTTTACTTTCTATTCTACCGGCACATTTGTTGAATATATTAGTGGACTCAAAACTTCATGCTAAGGCTTTATCTCCTCTTGTCCATTGGGTAAGTTTATACTTATATATATATATATATATATATATATATATATATATATATTCTTCAATAGGAATCAAACCAGCTTTCTTGGGTCATAATTTCTTGACGGTTTATCTTAAAATTTGCAGTTTCATAATAACTTTCGTGTTGTAAGTTCACTCAGTGAAAAGAGATCGTTTCATTCTGCCTTGGCATGTGCTCTTGAAGCTCGCGAAGGGACTCTAGAGGAGGTTGTATCCTGATCTCTTGAACTGGATTCTGCTTCCAGTTTCCAGATTTTCCTATTTCTTTGCTTGCATTGGCTGTAAATTTGTTACTTTTATGAGAAAATTTCTTCATGGTGGATTAATCTTCATTTTTTGTGTCCACTTTCTGGTTGAAAGTATCAATCCTTGGGATGGCTTACTTATCAAACAATTAAAGTTTTTGGTTTGGACCCCTTCTGTTTATCTCCATCATTTTTTATCCAACACATAACTGCAAATTGAATGATATTTTTTGGACGGGTAACGATACAACAGAGGTGGCAAATTACCTGAAACAACAAAAAGGGTTCAGATAGAACATTTGAATAGTTTTAGTGTGCAAATAAAAATTTCCAAAGTTGGAGAGGTTTCCCTATATTGGCCACAATTTAATATCCCTTAATGGTTTGACCTAATTATTATATTGGTCATTTTGTCATATGTGAAGCCTTTATAACACAATTGCAATTCATATTGATTGTCCTTTTCTTTTTGGAAGGATGTAAAAGTTGACAAGTCTTCTTTTCTTGCAGCTTGCAGCATTATCCGTGGCACTATTTAGAGGTTTGAAGCTTACAACCCGGTATGGTGGTATAACAAAATCAAGAACCATTCATTGTTGTGTCGCATAGTGCTTTAGTCACAATTATTGATTTGTTTGTTCCTCTTCCCTCTAAGGTTTTTTCTTGATTTATGATGATCCTCCCTCTTGGTACCTTGTTTTTTTCCCTACAAGATAACATCAAGGGTATCAGAAGCCTCATCAGATATTTCAAACCTTGTTTCTGATACTATCACTGATCTGACATTACAAAACAATTGTTTGCTCATCTTAATTGAAGTACGAACACTCAACGCATACAAGAAATCATATCTTTATGATATTATGGTTGAAAACACGGTATGGGATGTGCAATGAAAATTTTGAATCTGTCATTTTTTCTGTCTGTGACCCCTACTGTGCAATTTTAACATTCTCTGTAAAAAGTTTTTTTTCCCTCCCTTCTCTTAAATTTATTGGTCTCTTTGGTAAAAAAAAAAAAAAACAAAGAAAGAAAAAAGAAAAAAAGTTCATATTCTCTACTCTGTCTGATTCAATTTTCATAGTTTTGAATTGATTAGTCATGTTGTAATCTGTGGACTTGCTGGAGGCTGCTCTTTTCAGACAATTAACTGGTGGTAGCCACCAAATTATGCTGTTTAGGTTTCTTGTAGTTTTATGTGTGTGCCTGATTTTTCTTCAGGATAAGATGGAAAATATCTGATATTGCAGGCCCTTTAGCCCTGAATGTTATGATTTTGAATTTTGATACTTATGTTTATGAAAACATATATTTGTAGTAATGGTTACCTGTTTCAGATTTGTATCCATCCTTGATGTTGCTTCCATAAAACCTGACGCTGAAACATATGAGTCCTTGAGTCAAAATACGAGTAAAGTGCATAGGGGAATATTCAACACTTCAACGCTGATGGTTGATAGACCGAAAGAGGTTTTCATGTCTCCTATATCTCCCTCATGTAGTGAGAAAAAAAATGGCGCTGAAACCTCGACCAAGGCTTCATGCAAAAGTAAAGATAACTGTTCAAGGAGCAAGAAAATTCAATTTAATGATTCTCCTCCTGCTGTTGAACTAAAAGGTAAGATGGTAGATACATTTCCATATGAGACACAAAATAACACTTCTGAAGAATGTGCTACCAAGAAATCTCAGGGTTCAAAGAGGAAGGGTGATCTTGAGCTTGAGATGCAGTTGCAAATGGCAATGTCTGCAACAGCAGTTGCATTTCCCCAAAGTAACATGGGATTGGATGTAAAAGAATCGAATAGAAATTCATCTGATGTCTCTTCTCCATTTAAACGAACCAGAAAAATCGCAAATGAAGAATCTTCCTCCCAGGGAATCTCGACTGCTCTTGGGTCCAGAAAAATAGGATCTCCTCTTTATTGGGCAGAAGTATACTGCGGTGGAGAAAATCTGACTGGAAAGTGGGTGCATGTGGATGCTGTACATGATATTGTAGATGGAGAGCAGAAGGTGGAAGCTGCAGCTGCTGCTTGCAAAACATCTCTGAGATATGTAGTTGCTTTTGCTGGGCTTGGGGCTAAAGATGTGACTCGCAGGTTTTGAATCCTATGAAATCTCTTGCTCTAAATATAGATGGTAATTCTAAATAAAATTACTTTTAGTTTTGGCATACAGGACAGTAAATATGATCTTTCAGTTTGCAATCGCTAGAGTCTGTATATGTTTGATCAATTTGTTAGGTTTAAGAAATGCTCATTGGCAAGATGTGAAGAGGAGACCTATCACTACCCTTTCCTTTTTCCATTTGAGCTATAGTGCCAAAGGCTCTCCATTTTTACATTTAACTTGATTAGCAAATGAATGCAGCTTTAGATTCTCTCCAATGAGATTTTGATCTTCTTATATTGTATCTCATGTGGTATGACACCTTGATTCCTGGAGATAAAAGAGCTGTCTTGCTAGATATATGGCAATGGGAGATAAAGTCTTCTTCCTTTTCTTTCCCTTTCAGTGATCGTCTAAAAACCTTTCCTTGGTTTTGTACTTCTAAACAGGACTAGTAGAATGCACACTTAAATTATGTACATGTTTGTTTCAAGCACCTTACTAATTATGCTCCGACTCACTGAAAATCTCTTTATATTCTCCAGGTTTTTAACCCTAGGTATATGTTTTGAAAATCTTGCTAGTAAATGCAATACTTGTGGAGTGACTTGAAGAGTTGTTGGAACAATAGTCATCTTTATAGCCATATTTATTACAAAACGATTGTAATGCAGGTACTGTATGAAGTGGTACAAGATAGCATCACAAAGAATTAATTCGCTTTGGTGGGATGCAGTATTGGCCCCACTGAGGGAGTTAGAGTCAGGAGCAACTGGAGGTATGGCACATTTGGAAAAGCCCCAAGCTGAAGCCTCAAATGAACATGAAAATGTAATAGCGTCAGGAGTATCTAATCTTCCAATGCCTAATGAACTTTCAAGCAATGTTCCAAAAGAATCTGAGAGTAAGAATGAGGTAGAATCTTCTGGTAGGAATTCTTTTGCTGCTTCTAGAAATACTATTGAGGATATGGAATTGGAAACTAGGGCACTAACTGAGCCTCTTCCCACCAATCAGCAGGTATATTGGTATCAATTAAAATGATCTCAAAGGTCTCTTTGCTAATTCTTGTTTTATAGAACCCTTTTCCTTGTGCAGGCTTACAAAAATCATTCCCTTTATGCAATTGAAAAATGGCTTACAAAGTGTCAAATACTTCATCCTAAGGGTCCTATTCTGGGATTTTGTTCTGGACACCCTGTTTATCCCCGTGCTTGTGTACAAACACTCAGAACAAAAGAGAGATGGCTGCGTGAAGGGCTGCAAGTTAAAGCAAAGGAACTTCCAGCTAAGGTCTGGTCTGTCTAATGTGAATATATTGTAGATCTGTTCTTTTATTAGATAGTTGAGTTTTCTATTGCAAATTTTTTCAAATAGATAGCACATTTCCTACAGGTAGTGAAACAATCTGGAAAGCTTAAGAAAGTGCAATTTTCCGAAGACAATGATTATGCTGAGACTGATTCCAAAGGAAATAATGAACTTTATGGAACGTGGCAGCTAGAACCCTTGCAACTTCCCCATGCTGTAAATGGGATTGTTCCAAAGGTGACTTCCTATTATTCTCCTTTTCGATTCGTCCTTAAATTTTCAAAATGATGGGGATTGAACAATTTTCCCTAGCAAGTATGTTACTTTCCTTCATAACAACATTCATGTTTGGCAGTACAGAGATTATCTTTAAATTCTATCACTGAATAAGTTTGTTGAAGAAATATGTATAATGTTTTTCGGTAAGATCAATAAACATATGTGCAATCTTATCTAATTTTTAATCTAAAAAGACTGTATAAAGTTCCTCTAGGAATGGATATATTGGGATTTGAGAACTCACCTGAAAAAACCCTCAAGCCACGTTTCATTTATTTTCAGATTTATAAAGCTCCCAACTATGGGTGGTGACAAAATTCTAACAGGACATACAATGACTTCATTTTCAATTGTATTTTTCCACTCTGTACCTTCATCATTTGTCTGGTTGTGTGACTTACAGATATACAAAGCCTTCTTAGGACAGCTTTTAAATGCCCTGTACAATTTCATATGTAGTTTATTTAACAATTAGATTTAGAAGTTATCACTCATTTGGTTGATGCTGCTTCTTTTGCAAATGAAACTATATTTTTATTGACTGTTCAATTTAAATGTGAATTCAGAATGAACGGGGTCAAGTTGACGTGTGGTCTGAGAAATGCCTGCCGCCAGGGACTGTGCACTTAGGATTGCCAAGGGTATTTTATGTTGCCAAGAGACTGGAAATTGATTATGCACCTGCCATGGTTGGTTTTGAATTTAGAAATGGTAGATCTGTTCCAGTCTTTGATGGTATTGTTGTGTGCAATGAGTTCAAGGATGCAATATTAGAGGTAAATAGCCTTCTACTTGCTGAAGTTGAAACTTGCTGAAATGGTGTTATGATTTTTTAATGATTAGTATGATCTTGAAGCCCCTTTTTTTTGTTATATTGGTTATACTTCACCATTAAGATGCTCATTTTGCATCAACTACCTCGACTCAAATTTCTGAAGGAAAATGATGTAACAAGTTGAATGGTGCTTGAACCTTTTCTCAACCTGTTTCGACTTGTTTTTCTGTTTCTTCAGTATGTCCTTTACACATCTGTATGCAAAGTTTTTTTTTCCTTTTTATTCACTCTTTCAGACTTCCTGTCTAGATGGTCCTGGTGTCTTCCAACTGATAGCCACATCTTTTGTTTTTTTCTTTTGATTCCTACTCGTTCTAGCCATTTTAAGCGAGAAATTCATAGGTACTTGTCTTCTCTATCCAGGCATATGCTGAAGAGGAAGAGAGACGAGATGCTGAAGAGAAGAAAAGAAATGAAGCACAAGCTATCTGTAGGTGGTATCAACTTCTTTCATCAATCATAACCAGACAAAGGCTGAACAAATCATACGGGAATGGTTTGTTGCCACAAATGCCAAGCAACGTCCAAAATACAAATAGCCAGTCGGATGTGCATGTTGGTAGTCAGGGCGATACAGAACCTCCAGGACACCATAAAGATGCAAAGGATCGCAAGTTAAATGCTCCATCTATGACTCTAACAGATGATCATGAGCATGTGTTTTTTGTAGAGGATCAGAGTTTTGATGAGGAGACCTCAACAAGGACAAAGCGGTGTCATTGTGGATTTTTGATCCAAGTAGAGGAATTGTAGGAGAACGCTGATGCAGGACCTGTACTTGGAATGAAGCATGATGATACTTGAATTAATATTTAAATTGTCAGGAAGTGAAGCCCCTCGGATTAGATTGTAGGACACAGTCCAGGGAAATTCTTGTTCTTCACTGTTTCCCCTCCTCTACCAGTAGTTGTTGCTATGCTGTATGTACGTAAAGCAGCACCTGTACAGTTTGGCTCGCAGAGAAAATGTAACAGCTTTATCCCTCTTCTTGTGTTGAAAATACGAGCCATTATAAATTTCTTTTTGGTAACAGAGGAACAATACCCCCCCCTGGCAACAGCCCATTCCTTTTCATTGTCATACGAAAAATTCAGGTATACTGCTTGAACGCTGCCTTCGATTTCCAAGGATTAAGTACCGACGGACTGGCACAATGAGCCATTCTGATCTGGCCATGCTAGTTGCCACTGCTTCCATGTGCTATGCAAATATACCCTTCCCAAACGTAAATATTTTTTAAACTGGACTGGAGATTGTCAGAAGTAAGAAATGATTTCGAGGCATACTACGTGTTTGGTAGAGCAACCATGACTGCAATAAAAAGCACCATCGGTTGGAGAAAATTGCTTTGCCCTAGGTGCTGGAGCTACAAAACTCTATTCCGAGTCCTGTTAAAAAGAGAGAGACATGGAGTTTATTTTTTAAAATATTTTTAGTTTGAAAATGTAATAAAATAATTTCCCCCCCATCTTTGGCTCTTATTGCTAGACAAACGAGTGTGGTTGATGGATATAAATTTACGTTCATGAACAGCAAGGTAAGCAATGGACATACTCATTTTGCCCTGACATTTTGGCCTCCATTTTATTTTGTTATTTTCTGCAAACAATAATAAATATACAAACACATAATACAACCTCTAAGACTACATTTTTCATTTTTATAGTGCTAACTTAAACATTAAAGAATTTCCTGTGTCATATGAGACGCTTGTTCTGCAAAAATTCGTGAACTGCTAGCCTCGCACATAATCAACCATATACAAAACCCATCAACCAACCTGCTTAGGAAAGGCTATATACCAAGCTTGCTTCAGACTTCAAAAATAATGTAACTTTTTTCCCCAAACAAAATGGTCATTTCACAAAATAATGATGATTTGCAAGCACGAAACCTGATATAAACCACTCACACAGACACCCAACCTCTCTATCAAGAATCCTGCTCTATCGTCACGGTCCCATTTAATCCAACCCACAAAAGACAGCTTTTTCTTGCTAAGACGTCTCATCTAACGAAACCATTGTGATTTTACAGGTTACAGCATTCTATATAAACCACACTTTTGCCTCCATACAAGACAGCAGGTGGCCCAAGTCAAGGTCCGACTCCTCTTGGCACCACATATTTTTGAAATTTTGCAGCACCAGGAGAGCATGCGATTCATGAATAACATAGAATTGATCCTATAGCCAATGAATCCAGGCTCGAGGTTCATTCCAGCAATCACATTCTACTCTCTCGGATCACAGAAATCATCAATACTTGAGTGGGACAAGGTGTCTAACCAATAGCAAAGACAGACAGACTAGGAACCATGAGTTTGTGCAGACAAGTCTTGTCGAAAGAAAACCACCTGGATCCCCGTACAAAGCTCTAACCAAACCAGGAGACAGCATTCATCTGAACATGTTAGAATCCACTACATCATTGTTCCTTACTACAAATCAGGCCCGATAATTTTTTCTTAATGGAAAAAATAGTTAAATATTGATAACATTTTTTCTAATAAAAATATTAGTGCCCGTTTGTTATTGCTGTGGCGCCGAAGGTTTGAGAAAAGTTGTAGTGTGAGTGTTTGGTTAATGACAATAAGCAACAAAACTGCTTTTTTCCCAACTGAAAAATTGGTTGGACCGGCGTTGCAAGAAAAGCAGCAAAACAGAGAGAAATGGTGAATATATATATATATAATAGGGGCGGGCTGGGGGTGGGGGCTGGGGGTTGTTAACATAGTATAGTTATTAAATAACAATATATATATATATATATATATATATATAATATGTTTATTAATATAAAAAATATATTTTTAATATTAAAATAATCTAAAAATTAATTAAAATATAAATAATGTTTACAATATATGTTTATTAATATAAAAAATTAATTTTTAATATTAAAATAATCTAAAAATTAATTAACATATGAATAATGTTTACATAATATATGTTTATTAATATAAAAAATATATTTTTAATATTAAAATAATCTAAAAATTAATTAAAATATAAATAATTTTTAACCTCAAACTCAACCACAGTTTTAACCAAACACTTCACAACTTATTTTGAATCGCAGCAAAAGTGCTTTTCTTGAAACTGCTTTTTTCAAACCTCAACCACAAAAGCAAAAGCAATACCAAATAGACCCTTATTCATAAACTTAAAATATAAATGATTTTTTTACCGATATTGTTGTGGATACATATCAAATGATATATTTAAAAAAAAAATGAATCGATGATATATTAGATTGACAAAGGTTAATCTGTGAAATCTATAACACAAATCATGATCATGATAACCTTGTAAAAAGCAAATCAAAATAAATTGTAAGGATCAATTCCTAATTAATCCAATGTTGAGAGAAAATTAAAAAAAAGAAGTAAAAAAGACAAAAAACTACTCGAGTCAACTCATGTTGACTTTTTAAACTCCTAACTCGGGTCATGAAATTGAGATAATCCCATAAAAAATAAATGAAAAAAATTACATAGCCTAGATTCCAACCAAACAAAAAAGGAAACAATAAAAAAATCAATTAAAAAAAGACTTAAAAAAACAATCCAGGTCAACTCGGGCTAACATGTTAAACTTGTGTCCTAGGATGTAAAAAGAAAATAAATACCATGAGATCAAGATAAATCCATAATAAACAAGTTGAAAGAAAATAACAAAGCTCAATTCTAAAACAACTTAATATTGAAAGATAAGATTTTTTTTCTAAAAAAAAGAAGATTGAGTTATTGAAGGGTGAAATTGAAAAAGAATCCAATTAAAAAAAAGGATAAAAAATTGAATTGAGCCAATTTCGATCAATCTGCCAACTCATCACCAAATTCATGAGATAAATATAATTTAATATAAAAAAAATAAAAAATAGGAAGCCTAGTTTTAAAAAATACTATATTAATAACAAACTCAAAAAGGAAAAAAAACAAATTCAACACTAGTCATCAGATTAGAATATGTATATACAAGGAAATTGTTTTTTATAAAATTCAATTTTAAACCAATTTATTGTTAAAAGATAAATATATTAAAAAATAACATAAATCAACTCAAGTTTTTATCATCAAAAACCTAAAACATAACACCAACAAAACCACACAAGTGTACTTTGGTCATTTGATCACTTGATCACCCCTGTCAAATTAATTAGTCTCAATTTAATTTAAGTATATTATTTTTTATTTATTTATTACAAAGAAGCTAAAATAAAATGTATCGTTCTTGTTTATTATGACTCATTGTCACTGTGGATTGGATATCTACTCTGGTGCTTCGCGAGTGCATGTGCTCTTTTTTTCTTCTTTTTTTCCCGTCTGTAAACAGTGCATTAACGAATCTGCCCCTCAAAAAGGACAAAAAAGGCCGCCGGTTTCAGGGGCTCCACGGTAATTGAACGTTTCGGTCCGGTTCGGCCCGGTTTGTCTGGCCAGTTTTTTTTAATAATTCCTTGAATAGTGCAATAACTGTTTTGTCCCTCGAAAAGGACAAAAATCAGGCATTGCACGAAGGGCAATTTGGTAATTAGCCAATTTCTTCTTCTTTTTTCATCGTTTTACTGTTGGCGCGTTGTAGGACGTGCCGTCCATTTCCGTGCTCACGCGTGTTTCAGACGGCGCGTGCGACTTACTCCAGCGTCCAAAAATGCCCATCCGGCGTCTAGAATGATTGTCAGACATGTTCTCTTCCACATGGTGCGGCGCGTGTGACTATGTGGTGTCCGGAGACGTGTCAATGTTCGTTTGAATTTCCCCCCCATTTCTCTCTCCTCCTACGTAAGCTGACGTCAGCACAACTGTTTTTTGTCAAATTTCATTTCAGTCCTGAACGTTAGATTTTGTTTTCTGGCCCTTATTGCTATTATATAGGTTTTGATTTGTTTCAATTTCGTCCTTCAATTGAAATTGATTATATATTGTAGTTTCAATTAGATCCTCATTCTTTTAATTTTGCGGATTGGGCTGGAATCCTGAATATTTTTGGTATCAGAGTTTGATTTCTTTCAATTTCATCCCATGCAAGTTAATTATGGATTTCAGTTTCATTTCGGTCCCAATTCTTTTATTTCCAGTTTTGTTTTCAATTATTTAATTTCAATGTTTGGATTTACTTCAATTTTGTCCTTTAAATTAAATATATTATTTAAAGTATGTCAAATTAATTATATATATGTATATTTATATCAAATTAAAGTATGTGAAACTAATTATATTTTTTAACATTTATTTGAATATTATCGTCTAAAAATATATAGAGAAAAAAAAAATGACCTAGGATTTTTTGAAGAAAAAACTAATAATATCAGTATTCTTAAATACATTTAATATAATAATATGATGAATAAATCTTATAAAATAAAAAAAAATTGGCTTTGAATTTTAATTTTGTGCTCTTTTGTTTAGGTTTATTTCTTAAAAAAAAATTACAATATTTTTATTTATAATATTTCAGATCTAATATTACTGGGGAAAAAAAACAACTCAAAAAAAAAAGGTTGACAAATTTACCTAGGTTATCTACAATTAAAAAATATGCAAGTCACTTCCCGTTTCGATTACACTGTTTCTTTTAGACAACAAATAACTAATTATAGCATGCAAAAAATTTAACTTTATTTTTGAAAAAAATTACAATATTTTTATTTATAATGTGTCAAATCTAATATTACTTGGAAAACAAAGCAACTTATAAAAAAAAATACACAAATTTACCTAGATTATCTACAATTAAAAAATATACGACTCACATTCATTTCGATTACACTATTCCTTTTAAGTAGGAAAAAAAATTCTTTATAACATATTTTATCTATTATAATGTTACTAATTCAATATTAAAATAACTAATTATAGCATGTAAAAAATTAATTAGTTTTCTACATAGAAAAAATACCAGCGCAACACGTGGGCAAGCATACTAATTATAGCACGCAAAAAACTCATTTCTGGCTTATTTTATCTATTATAATTTTACTAATTGAACATTAAAATAACTAATTATAGCACGGAAAAAAATTAAGTTTATTTCTGAAAAAAAAAAAACTTACAATAGTTTTATTTATAATGTATCAGATCTAATATTACTGGAGGAAAAAAGTAACTCATAAAAAACTAAAGTAGACAAATTTGCCTAGATTATCTACAATTAAAAAATATACGAACCACTTTCCATTTCGATTACACTATTTCTTTTAAACGAAATATTTTTTTATATAATATATTTTATCTATTATAATTTTACTAATAAAATATTAAAATAACTAATTACAACATGTAAAAAATTAATTATTTTTCAAAATAAAAAAAACCCAGCACAATAGGCAGGCAAGCATACTCGTATTATTCTATAACAAATTCATCGTACTGTGTACTCACAATCGTCTAAATTGACTATCATTTATTGACAAGGTTCGACCTGTTTTCAAACAGAGAAAACAGATTTAGCTACAGCGAAAATGCTTCATGGCATCACATTTCAGAAGGCTAGGCAATGGTTTTCTCAGACAAGGGTCAAGCGGATTAACATCAAGAAAAACATGCAGTTATAAACATAATTCTCTACGAAAACTATAATAAACCAAGAAAGCTAAATAATAACAGCTAAAACCGTTCAATTATACAAGAAGACAAGACGCAGTTACATGCACAGAAACACACACCACTGTTAACAACGAAGAACACACACAACTACACAATTCTACAGATATGTAGAGAGTAGAGACAACATAGTCCATCAACTGTTATTACCACTGCTGGAAGGAGATGCCTAATTCTGAACACTCACTTCAGTCATAACAGCAGCCTTCACCTTCGGAGGCCGACCCCTTGGCCTTCCACTACCTGCTGTCATCGGCACCGCTGTGGTAGCTGTAGGTGTTCCGGTTATTCCTCTGGCTGGCCGTGCCATCTTGCGTGGCCTCCCTCTTGGCCTTCCAGTCCCTGCAGCGGTAGCCTTCGGCGGCTTTGGTGGTGCATTTGGATCCTTTGGTGGACGACCCCTTGGTCTGGCAGGGGGCAGGTCTGCAGCTGGTGCAATTGGATCCTTGGGCTTTGGGGGCCTACCACGACCGCGCCTTGGAGGAGCATTGGGATCTGGCTTCATGTAATTGTTTTTACAAAACACTAATTCTCCGGTATCCATCATTCGATTGAGGTGGTGTGAGAGGAGAGCTGTGTTGCCAGCCAGCAAGTCCCCGTATTTTGATTCAATGTATTTAGCTATTGATGTCTTGTTTGAGCCGCCTGTCTCATTCAATGCTGCAATGGCTGACCAAATCATCTGGGAGCAATAGGAAAAGATCCATCAAAATCACAAAAACCAATTCCTTGCAAAAGGACCAAAAAGAATACATGCCACCAACATGGTGAAATTGAAAAGCTTGTTTTTTTCAGAACTATGCGATCAATTATGACCTCAGAAATTTCCTTTGGATTTTTTAATACAACATTTTTTCAATAAATACAAGAAAGGGACAAGAACTAGATGTGCTAAAACAAGAGAAAAATGTAAACAAAAGATACAGAACATCCCCTTCCCCCTTGCTTGGAAAATTGAAGCATAGAATACCAGCAGTTAAAATAAGAAATTCAAATGCATTGAATTTCAACAGTAATAAGGAAAATGTAAGAGGATTACATGAAAATGGCTTTTATCTTAAATTTCTTTTTAAATCCACAACTTTTTTTTTATGCAAGGAAACACAATCCTGTAAGAGACATTTTATGACCTCACGTAAACAAGTAAAATCCTAGTTGTTCTAGGTTCTTACAAGAAATACACATCTTGTAAATACACGCCACTCGATCTCGACCTACTGTCACAAGTACTTTGCCATCACCTGTTTCAACCCAACCTGTTTCTACCCAACTTTCTTAATAAATAGTTAAGTACATAACGTTGGTGATTTAACCATGATGCTTCAATGGCTGTTAAAATTCATCTCAGTAACACCAAAGTGAAACAGTATTTATTTAATTTTACAAGCAGAAAAAGTACTGCAGTTTCTGCATATTAATTTTTTTTGTTAAATACAGTCAAAAAATTTTGTCCTTAACAAATAAATGAACAGGGGATTTCAAGGGAAAAGATTTCTTGATTATAATTTTTAAAAGAAAAAAAAAACCTCTTCTATTTCAATAACCCAAAATTTAGCATAAGTAGAATAAACTGAGTCAACAAAAACCAAGCCTAAAAAGTGGAGGCAAAAAAACCAATCCAAGCTTTGATTTTTAAATGGCATGACCAACTCAAAGAAATCAGAACCAGAGAAAAACTCTTTAATCATTTTCCACCTTTAATGATGATATATACAAAACTGAATTTCCCAGAAAGTTCCATTTTTTCCCCTTAATATGAAAATTCAAGCAGGACCAGAAGCAAAAAAATAATAAATAAAAAACAAGCTTAAGAAACACAAGCTCAATCTTATAAAAAATCTAAATCAAATAAAAAATGGGTCTTTATCATCTTCCTCAGAGACCATTTCTTCCATTTCAAGCATCAACCCCAAAAAAATCTAAAAAAAAAACTCACTGAAGTAAGCTACGCCATGAAATATTCAGAACTAAAGATCACAAGAACCGTAAAAAAGACAGAAACTTTTCACCTGTTGTTTTGTATAGAAAGGGAAACTAGTGTGTGATTTAAGTACCTCAGGGTAAGGAGGGAGTGATGGAGGCTTACTAATCTCCTCAGCTGCCATTAAATTTCCAACAAAATAGAGGAAAAGTTTGAAGTTTTAAAGTCCAAACTCTTCACTGAAGTAAAATAAGTGAGTCCACACAAAAGAAACTCTAGCAGCAACAACTGCTTTGTTTCAGAATCTTGTAAGAATTCACAATATCTTCATCTATATTGTCAAAAGGTCATACCGCAATGGTTTTTTCTTTCTTTCTTTATTTTTGGTTTAGGAGAGAAAATGGATGGATGGTTAGGATTGTCTAATGGACGATGATGATCTAACGGATGAGAGCCTGTCATAAGGATGTGACTTAGATTTGATGACGTGGCATGTTGTGAATATTTGTACTGTTTTTATTGTTTTTTAGTTCCCGAAATTAGTTGTTTATCCATTGTTTGAGATAGGTTTTTATTGTATTATCCTCGTCGTCTTCATGGTGGCATGGATAATGGCCCTCTTGTGCTAAAGAAAGATGTACAATGGGATGGTCCCCTCTCTTCTCAAAGAAAAACCAGCGGTGAGAAAATATTTATTAGATAATTTAGTGATACAAGTTTGGAATTAAAAGATTTATTTTTTTATATTTTTAGACTTGAGTTATATAATTATTAATATAATAATCAATACAAGTTTATATAATTGTTAAATTTAAAATTTATGGAATTAAATGATATGCATGTAAGCTAATCAAGACAATTATATTAATAAAAAAACCGAATGGTGAGAGTTTAGTATATTGTTTGTCAAAAGTTTTTTTTTCTTTTTAGTAAGCTATTAAATTAATAAATCTTTAAATAATTTTTTTCCCTATGAAACACTTATACCTAGTATATTTTAAACAGATTATTTTCTTACAAAGTTATGATCAGTGGCGTGCAGGTTAACTGCATTGATCTAGGTTAAAATAATTTTTTAAATAAATCATTTTAAGGTTACCCCAAGATAAATTCTTTTCAATTATTTTAAAAAAAAAAATTCAGCCTCGTGAGTTTCCATATCAACCCATTAGACTAATTTTGGTTTAAAGTTTAAAAAATATATTATTTTCATTTACCTCCTTGTGTCTCTAATTTAGAAATCAAAAGTTTAAAGTTTTACTTCAAAAGAAAATATTCGAAAGAACAAAAAAGAAAATGGAGATTTTTTTTAAAAGGAAGACCTTACTTAGGCTTCTTCTTCGTCGTCATCATCGTCATCTTTAAAAAAAGAGCTTAAATGCACAACATGACATACCTTAAGAAAGATATCAAATAATTTGGTAAATAGGATATGATTTTCATTTTTCTTACGATATAAAAAGGTTTTTTCATGTTAAGAAATTTCTTACACTCGCTTTGTAAGGTAAAGTGGTGATTTTCTATTTCTTATACATACATATATATATATATATATATATATATATATATATATATATATATATATATATATATATATATATATATATAGTAAAATGTTTGAAAATGGAAAAAAAGAAAAGAGAGAAAACAAGTTTAGTAGTATTTAATTAAATTCATACAAAAACAATTTAATTTAATAAAGCTTACAACAGGATCTGTTAGACTCAAGTTGTTTTCATCAGGATCATTTTAATATATAACCTTCAAAACCTTAATTTTCATGAAGAACACAATATCCATGCATGATGATTTTTTAAGATACAAATCACTGTGGAAACGTTAACTAGGGTAAATCTTTGGACGTTTTGTCATCTAATTATAACAAAAGCATTGAATTAACCGGTGCTGAGTTGATCTGGGTTAATAGTGTGACGGTAGTTTAATTAGATCAAACTCAGGTTAAATTCTCATCTTTGGTCAAATAAGAAAAGACTATCCACAACTTGGTTGAAAAAATTATAAGAAACTTTGTGTAACCTATTTCTTGAAGTGATCATCTTGTCTTGTAACGTTGCAAAATCCCAGGTCAGAAAAAGAGACAACAGAAACCATGATCACTACTCCAACTCAACAATGGAACCAAACTTGTTGTCGGCAACTATGGTTACACCATCACTTCTCTCTTAATTTTTCCTTGACAAAAATGGTTCCTTCACTCTCTTTCAGTATCGATCTGTTTCAGTATATTTTCTGGTTTAGTTTCTTGGATTCTTTGTTTTGTGTTTGAAGGGTGGATGACGTGATGACTGTTTTGTTTGATATGCAGGGAAAGTTGCTGATGCTGTTCTTGGTTTTCTCTGTCATCAGGATTGAGGATACTAAGGGGACGTTATTTTACAATTCTACCTGATTTTACGGAGATTGGACCGATTTTAGTGAGTTTTGATTTTTTAACCTGATTTTACCAATCTTATAGTTTTGACTCGATTTTACAAGTTGAAACGCGAGTTTGACAACCTTGATAACAAAGATTGTTCAACATAAAGATTTGATCGAGAAAAGATTACGATTATGGATCCGAGTATGCAATTTAATTTCTGCATTATGTACATGATTGTATGATAAGAACACTGGGAATACATGGAGTCAGAGCTCTCTTACTACTGCCTGGCATCCGAACCTCTGTCAAGAACTTCATTCGAGATTGCGAGGTGTGTCAGCGATGTAAACACGAGACTCTACGGCCAGCATGGTTGCTTCAACCTCTTCCAATTCCACAACGCATTTGGATCGACATATCCATTGATTTTATCGAAGGCTTACCTTCCTCACAAGGTTACAGTGTTATTATGGTCGTGGTGGACCGGCTCTCCAAATATGACCACTTTATGCCACTTAAACATCCCTACACCGCGGTGACGGTTGCGAAGAGTTTCTTAAATATAATAATGTGGTCAAATTACATGGCATGCCTCTGTCTATAGTGAGTGACCGTGATAAAGTCTTCATCAGCACCTTTTGGAAGTCTTTGTTTAAATTACACGGCACAACACTCAATTACAGCTCCAGTTATCATCCGCAGACAGACGGCCAAACCGAAGTGGTTAATCGGACCCTGGAGCAGTACCTACGCTGCTTCACTTGCGACCAGCCGAAGGCATGGATGGAATGGCTGGCTTGGGATGAATATGGGTACAACACGGTCATTCATTCCACAACGAAGGTGTCTCCCTTTGAAGCAGTATACGGGGTTCCTCCTCCATCTATGATCTCCTATGTTCTAGGAACTACAAAGCTTCAAGCAGTAGATCAAATGTTGCGTACAAGGGAGGTCATACTTCAAGACCTCAGACGGAATCTGATAGAAGCACAGGGTCGCATGAAATCTAGGGCAGATTTGCATCGCCGGGAGGTCACCTTCCAGGTCGGAGACTATGGGTCTGTTTGGTATTGCGGTTGCTGTTGTGGTTAAGGTTGAAAAACAAAACAGATTAAAAAAAAGTGTTTTTTCTGCGGTTCAAAATAAGCAGTGAAATGTTTGGTTAAAACTGTGGTTGAGTTTGAGGTTGAAAAAAAGTTGTTTTATGTGTTTGGTTAAAAAGTTTTTTATTTTGCTTTTAACTTGTGAAATTACATAACACATGTGCGCGCGCACACGCACACACTATATATATATATATTTTTAAATATTTAATAATTATAATAAAAAAATATAATTAATAATTCAACTAAATTAGACACTTGTTTTTATTCTCTCATCAAACTACTTGTAATTTCATTCAAACTAAATCTATACGTGAAGGGCTCTTCGATCCCAAAACAATCGTAAAATATCATTTAAAACAAAATTAGAATTGCGAGATAAAAATTATATTTTTTATAAATATAAATATAAATATATTTATATATATATATATATATATATATATATATATATATATATATATATAAATATATATATATATAGACCTCAGGGGGGCGCATAGCTTAGCGCCCCCTCAGGTCAAAACGGTTTGCGGAAAGCAGCAATTTCCTGCTTTCCGCAAACCGTGGTTTGCAACTTTAAAATTGATGGGTCCCACCATCAATTTTAAAGTTGCCAAACATTACAAAAGGGGTACAAACTGCGTTTTCAACAAAACACAGTTTGTACCACATAACCAAACGAGCGCTATGTGTTCTTGAAATTGCAGCCATACCATAAAAAAACAGTAGCCTTCCGGAGTTCTTTGAAGTTGTCACCCAGGTTTTTTGGTCCTTTTAAGGTTCTCGCTCGCATTGGACCAGTGGCTTACAAATTGGACCTTCCAGCTGGGTCGCGCATACATGATGTTTTCCATGTCAGTTTACTCAAAAAACAGTGGAGAGAAGTTGCCAAGAACACCGTGATAACCCTGTTAAGAAACCATCTCACCTAAAAGCTTAAGCTTGTAAGTGAGGCCCCATAATATGATTTATATTATTCTCTAATACACCCCTCAAGTGAAAGCCCTTTGAGCTTGAAACTTGCACAGGCCCACATCACCTTGTGCTTGGTTTTTATCAAATAGAATGGGGGTGGTGAGATTCGAACTCGTGACCGCTGGGTCAATAAGACTCTGATACCATGTTAAGGAACCATCTCACCTAAAAGTTTAAGCTTGTAAATGAGGCTCCATAATATGATTTATATTATTCTCTAATAAACCCTTCCTCCGATTTCGGCAGATGAAGTGGTGTTACCAGAAACAAAAGCAGTCTTGGACAGAAGGGTTATCCAAAAGGGCAAATACCGTCCATGCACGAACGGAAATCCTGGTTCAGTGGAAGGGAGCCTTACCAGAAGATTCTTCATGGGAAAATTTGTGGCGATTTACCAAAACTTATCCACATTTCAACCTTGCGGACAAGGACGCTTCAAGGGGGATGGAATGATAAGAACACTGGGAATACGTGGAGTCAGAGCTCTCTTACTACTGCATGGGAAGAGACTACGTGAAGTCACGTGAATTACTTTATGTTCTGTTTATTTAATTAGTTGAATTGGTCAGAGAATGAATAAGCTGTTAACGGGAATAGCGAGAGCATCCCTAGTCTTCAGCTCTCCACTACTGGAGTTCCTATTATTTTGTTTACCGTTGTATTGAATGGCCTATTTAGGCTCACAGTTTCTGGAGGAAAGGCATGCAATTAATAACAATCACCTTTTTCTCTTATTATCTCTTCTTCCCTTAAATCTTATCTTATCATTGTAGCTGTTAATTTAAATAGCAACATAATGATAACAGACGTTAATGTGACTGCTACTTGCTTACTTCAAGCAAAACCATGAAGATGGATACGGAAGCGGTGCCCAAGATTAAGATCACTCCAATTTACCTAGCACAACATACCTACTGGGATTTAGTTGGTCACAACTCTGGGAATGTGCTTGAGCATTTGGTTCAGATATCAGGATCTCAAATTACCCCTGTGGACGAGAACTCAATCCCAACAGGAGAACTCTTTCCGTTTAAAGGCACTGCTTTTGACTACTTCCACTTCAGAGAAGAAAGTTGGAAACTCGATTAAGGAAAGTCCCCGGCCTAGGGTATGACCATAACTGTGTCCTTGACTCTGGGGAAAAGAAGGAGGATTAAAACATGCAGCCAAAGAATGGGGCTACTGGATCTTGGTGTTCATAAGATTTCATTGAAGCAGGATGTTGTGATAGAACTCTTAATAAAAATTCAATTCATATATTTATAGACCATAAATTCATTCCACATATATCTATCCCTTCTATCACTTTTCTTTTTTGGATGCGAGAGTGCATGTCCTAACTCGAACTCGAGACCTGTTATGCAAATAATAAACTCTTTGTTATCACGTCATGTCCCTTGGGACATATCCCTACTATCATCCAAATGTAACCAGTGCTGCCCCACCCCCCTCATTGGTTGTTAAAACCTGGAAAATTCTAATGTCAAAGGTTACGAGTACAGCTAAACACATTGCATGACAAATAGATTAGATTTGCTGTGCATCTATGGAGAATATTGTAGTGGTTGAACGTCTCTGTTCTTCGATTTCTTAAGCCAAGGTTGTTTGCGGATTGGATCGCATCACACCTCACTAGGACAATGCCTGCCTTCAAATGGAATGTGATCATATTGGTTAGAAGCTAATATGCCTGAGAAAATAGATTCCACTCAGGATGAGTTTTTTGCAAATCTTGTCAAGTATCAATTACCATCTAAAAACATATTTATTTACTCTAAATTCAGGACTGATTCTTCTCCAATCAGCATGGGAAAATTCAATTGTTTCACATCTAATACATTCAAGATACAAAAAGATCTACAGCATTTTGTTACCAAGAATTTTCACTAATAATCAAATAAACAAAATATGGTTGCAATTTCTGCCTTTAGTCAGGAAATGTGTCGAGATCTCAATATCGTCATGAAAGGGAAGTATAAAAGCAACAGAAAGCATTAATGGCAACCACCACTCACAATTTTTGACACAGTATTTCAACCCATGTGACATAACCAATGCAAAAACCTGGAAGGAAGGCTTAATCCTCCTTCCTATCCCTTTCAACCCTTCCCAGTCTGAAACAAAAGAATATGATCTGAAAAAGGTAGATATAAACCTCAGTCTACAAGTAACCTAACCAATGCAATCAAACCAGGTATGCTTGTGCAATCCTGTTGGTCCTTCTCCTTTGCCTGGGAAAAGGCTGCTAGGAGGAGATCCTGCAAAATTTTGGGCCTATACCTTTTCAGTAGAACCCAAAAGAGACCATTTAGAAGTTGAGGGCAGACTTCAGTTTCTGTTCTATGTGAATATCATTCACTGACCAAAACAAACTAAAGACCAGGAATCCTCTGTTCCATCAGGAGATATCCTGGCATTCTGCGGAAAACATTAAGTTCCTCGAATTTCGGGCCTGCGCTTGATGTGGGTTAAGTTCTTCTCATCCATGAGAAAGGGACCTGGATTTTCAGACAAATTTACTGTGTTGATATTTGATGTCCTGTTGTGTTGTTATACTTTGTTAAATGAGATTTTAAATTAGCTTGGAATGACTAGCAAGAACAGAAATAAAATTTACCTCATCTCCTGTTCCATGGCTGGTAGGTGGAGCTTTACTCTCGAGGATCCTCACTAATGCTCCTCGCCCGGAGCTCCACTGTCCTAAGATCACGCAGATGCTGCAAGATCTCTTGCAGAAGATTCATCCCCTTGTCTCCCTTCTGGATTGAACTCATGCAATGCTTCAAGAACTCCCTGTCTGCTTCAAGAGCCTGTAGCCTCTCATATAAATGATCTACCTCCTCTTCAATGGCTATTTTTTTGCCGTCGAGTTCAAATTTGGGAACCAGAGAGTTTTCCATTTCAACAAACTCAGATTCAACATTTTCATCGAACATAAACCCTTCTTCAGTCTCGTTATCAGCAGCGTCATCCAGAAGAGGAAGGAGGTTCTTTGCCATGGAACTCATTGTTCTCCTCTCGGGATAACGTCCATCCTTTGACGTTTCAATTGAAATCCCATTTTCTTCTGAAGTGCTCATTTCATAGCTTTCATCGAATCCCTTGACGCTATGATTCGAGGACTGCTCGACCGAATGCACATCCTCGATATCGCCATTATCATCCAAATGGAGTAACTTTTCCTCCAATGCCTTGAGCTGATCTAAAATGGACAGCCTCTCCTCCTCAAATTCAAACAGGGAATCATCTAGAACAGTCATCTGCTTCACACAATCCAGTGCTATTTCCTGCAAGTTTACAACTTCATCACCTGAAGTATTATTATTACCACTATCTTGGTTCCCAAAGCTGCTGCCACCATCTTCATCCCTTGCTTCACGATTAAGATCAATAGATAGCTCGTCAAGATCCTCTGTGTTGCTGCATGTAACTGACGAAGTTCTACTCCTTATACTTCCATCCTTGATTCTTCTAATCTTTCTCAGTTTCTCTTTAGCCTCATAGTCCAGAACCTTCTTGCGATACACTTCCAACTCTTTCTCGAGCTCCTGCTTCTCCTTTTCTCTCTTGATCATGAGCTCGTTTAGAAGTTGCAGGGCTTCCTGGTCATATTCAGACTGCTCTTCCATCATCCTCTGGTATTGCAATGCTTCCATCTGCATTGCTGCCTTCTCTTCTTGAAGCCTGTTTATCATAGCCATAGTCTGGTTTGCAGCAATGGCAGAGGCACTCCTCTCTTCCTCTAGTTCTGTATATAATGCTCCGAAAGCTCTTCTTTCAGCTTTCAGTTCTGTTTTCATCCGTTCAACAGTAAGAACTGAATCGCCAAAATCCATCTCACTTACCACACTTCCATCAAAGGATTCCTCGGTCCCTGACTCGCGCTTCTCGAATAGCATGAGCTTCTTATGCAAGAAGTGAGCACTGTCAGCAGAAGTAGGTGTCTCGGGAAACTTCTCCTCCTCAGCTTCATTAGACTCCAAATGTGAAGATAAATGGTGGCTTATGCCCACTTGGTTATCATCAGCTGACAACATTTTTTCTCCTTCGGTAGTTATTTCTGTGTCGTTTGGACCTAGTATACCATAATCGCATTAGATCTACTTCTTGTTTTGCGGATCGTTGTGATTAAATTGAGCAAGCATTATTAGAGGAGGTAAGATATGGAATTCTGCTTACCAAGTTCATTACTTTCCAGGGCACCTGTGATCTCAGCTTCATTGCCAGTTTCAGAAGACTGGTCTTCCTGCAGGCATGGCAATCTAGTTGATTCTTGAGCTTGAGGTTGATTGGTTGCAAAATCAGAAAGCTCTATGAAGTCTTTGGATTTGGCTTGATCGGCAAACAGGCTGGAGCCAATAATTTCTTCCTCATAATCTGCTTTTGATTAGACAATGTTGGTTAAGCTAATAATGTTGATGAAAAAAATATAGATTGTACAAGCAAATGAACTGTTATTCTATACCTGGAAGTTCATCTAGTTCTTCTGTTTCTTCCATAACAACACTGTTTCCACCAAGCGATAATGTTAGAGCTTCTTCTAGAGCAGTAACTTTTTCGTGCTCCTTGCCTACCAAATATTTTTTCATCCCTGTGAAATTTGAAACTGAATATTTCTCACAGCAATCCGCTGCTAAACCCATCCATTCAACTTCTGCATAACTTGTCCTTTCCTCTTTATTCAATCCAACGTGTAATGCAGAATCAGAAGTTCCATTTTGATGATTTTCCTCTGCGGGATCTTCCTTTATGTTGTATGATTCATGATTTGCAGTGGTTGATGAATCAATCAAATCAACTGGGATTAAGCGACTAAAGTCACAGCCAAGATTTCTCTCCAAGTGCAAATTGATGATCTCAAGAGAATTATCTTTATCAAAACAATATTCAATCATATTGTCATCAAATCCTTGATGATCAGTAGAGTTCATACCGTACGATTCCTGCTCCATAATGTGAGCTTCCTTTTCATCACAATGCAAGTTTGCTTCAGACCTTTTGAGGCAAAAACTTCCAGCATCAGATAGCATTTGATGTTCATCTTCCTGCTGTCCTTCTCCATAATCCCTTTTAATCTCATCGCTGTCTTCATGGTCAGTATAATGTGGCAAGCTATCAGGTTTGCTTATTTCGTTGCAGTAAACTCCATCCTTTTCATCATCTATCTCTTCTACGATCAAACTTCCTTTCTCGCTATACTTCAAAGCATCCCAGGAAGGCTTGAACAGCAGACAAGGAGGGTAGACTTTGCTGTTTAAACTCTCATTGCAGCAAGAACACCTGACAATATTCTCACCATTTTCAATAGCATTATCCTTACTCATCCAAGAAAAGAGAGCGATTCTCCCTGTCATCCCAGCAGACTGATCGATGTGATTTGGCCGAGAAGCCAAGCAGTCCATGCACATATTCTGTGTCGCGCCCAGTTTTTGATGATTTGAGCAATAACTCAGTTTGGAAATCTCAGTTGCATGAGTCTCACACACGAGATCTCTAAAGGAGTTGGTGTTTCTTCCAGGCTCCAACATATGATCAATCCTGGAACACCAAGGGCAAGGCTTTTTCAGGCCAAAGTATTTGGCAAATTTGGTTATCAGATACGCGAGCAAGGAGTTGAGGAGTAGGAGAATGATCAGGATCCATTCAAGAACTGCATAAACCAGAATTACAGTGAGTTTGTGCGAGTTTCTTTGCAGCATGGTTGCAAACTTGTTGCCTGCCATGCTTGACCTGTGTTCTTCACGGTGACCAGAAACAGAGACAAAGAGAGAGAGGGTATAGAGGAAGGGGATGAAGAATGTTTCTGTTGTTTTGACGAGGCAACAATGGCTGAGTTGCTGCAGAGAAGAGAAGCAGTGATGCCTTTTTAGAATATATTAATGTTGCTTGTAGTAACAGTAAATTAATTAATTAAATAAATTTTATAATATGATGAGTTGTAAGAGTAATAATAGCATAATATGTGACATTAACAGGAAAAAAAAGGATGCTCACTCAATTCTTGGATAAAGATTGAGGTTTAATCTTTCCATATTTTTTTATAATCTACCATACTAATATTTAATCTAAAAAAATCACGTATTATATGTAATTTTTTAATGATTTTTCTTATTTATAAATTTATATAACATGTATCAATACATGAATATAAAAAAATATAAATTAATTGATGAAATAATATTGATTCACTTAATTACTTAATTTAACCCTAATATCAATATAAACCATCAATTTATAATGTAGAATTACATTTTTAATTTTTTGCATAACATTCCTAAAAAAAATACTATTAGAAAGAGATTATTACTGTAGCCAGTAAATTAAACATGATGGGTCCACCTGAATGGCTTTGGGTCAGACCACGCCGAGGGTATGGCCCACAGTGTTCCGTATTAATTGAATTGATGGGCCAACTTTTTCAAAATGACCTGGCCCACCTGCAGCGCCACAGTTTGACGCTCTCTTTAGCATTTAATATTATTTCTATTATTATTTTTTAATTGAATATGTCTTTTAAAATATAAAAGTAAAATTACTTTAAAAATAAAATATAAACAAGATTGTGATAGTGTTTCAGATTATGACAGCAATTATTTTTAAAGTATATTTTTACTTGAAAAAATATATTTTTAAGAACTATATTTTTTTAACATTAATATATCAAAAGTATTAAAAAATAAATATAATTATTTTAAGACTTGTTTTAAAATAATTATTTTTAGAAAATATTTTTCAACCAGAAAAATAAATATATTTATTAAAGAGACACGGCAAAACAGCCCCATGGAAAACAGCTATGTGGGTCAAATTATTTAGTCTCTTTAATAAATTATTTGTTTTTATTATACTATTTATATGCGTTTTCCTAACAAAAAAAAAAAGGATAGGAAATTAATAAAAAATATATATACAAACTACCTTGTCAAAAATAATCTTTATGAGGGCTATAAACCAGCAAAATTGAAATTTATAATAAAAAAAAGAGGCTAGATCTTGATCAATCTTTTCTCGAAAAAAAAAATGAAGCTAGAAATTTTAACTAGAAAGGTAACATGGGAAAATCTCAAAATTAAATCATATAACAACAATGCATGTAGATTAGGATGCTATCAATTAACCTTCTTGTAGATAATTCAATAATAAAAGTTTAGAATTAAAAAGTTTGTTTTTCTTGTGGTCTCGTATTCAAGTTTTATAATTGCTAATATGATAATTATTAAAAAAAATTATAATTATTAATTTCAAAATCCTTAAAATTAATTAATATGTACACAAGCCGAACTCGGTATTTACATTGATAATAACAAAAAAAGAATGCTACCAAACTTTGGCCGAGAAGCTCTTTATTGAAGAGGCTTCGCACCTATTTTCATATTCATACAAATGGTTTTCTGCTGTGATGTTTTCGTTACAACATCAAAAATCAATTGCACAATTTTTTCTAAGTTCATGCACTAAGAAAAAGCACTTGGGATTCTATTTTTAAAAAAAATAAAAAATAAAAAATAAAAAATAAAAAATAAAAGTGAAAGGAGGAGGGAATGATGGAACGTAGGTGTGAAACAGTGGCAGACATTATGGAAAGAGGGAGGGAGGGGGAGTGCATCAAATTAGGGGATTGTAATGGTGACCACAGAGCTTTCTATAAATAAAGCTGTATTATTGGTGGGACCTCTCTTTCCTTGCTTTTGCTTTTTGGTGCCCTAGTTTTCTTTTACTTTTCTAAGTTATTTCCTGGAATCAAGCAGCATTATCACTTTCAATCAAGGAATCAAACTTGATAGCTAATCACACTCGAGGCTTAAGACTGTTTGGAGTGCGGTTGTGGTATCTTTTTAAAGTGCTTTTCGTGCCGAAATACATTAAAATGATATTTTTTTATTTTTTAAAAATTATTTTTAACATCAGCACATCAAAATGATCTAAACACACCAAATCGCTGGTTTTTAAAATGAGAAAAAAAAAATTCAAAATTTTCCCAAACGCCGGTTGCAACGCACTCCAAACGGGGTCTTAAATTGAAGATCCTTGTTTTTCTTTTTCAAAGCTTATTTCAAAGAATATAACTAATCATCATCGTTATCAGACTCGGATCAAAATTTAACCTAATATAAGGTTTAAATTATTGAGTTTTCGTTGTTTTTTCCATCTTTATTTTCTAGGGTCTAAACGAGGAAGAAAATATAGAGAAATTCATTAGACTTGGTGTTTAAATTATTGGGTTGTCGGATCAGTTTGCGGATAACCAAATAGTTGGATTTTATTAAAAAACAATATCTTTTAAATCCAATTAGATATCAATTGAATTTAGCTAGGTCAAATAACTGGGTTTTTGTTCCAAATGCAAGATCAAATCAGATCAGTTTTAAATTTAATAACCGTGGATGGATCCCATGTACACACTGCTTTGGTGGTGTCTTGCTCTACCCCTTATGGAGTCCATCATGTAAGGGCCCAAGTGATGATAAGATATTAATCAAGAAGGCCCATAAGATGCTCAAGGTCCAATACTAGACCTCCCTACCTGACAGTCCATTTTGGACTTAGCCAACTATTGGCACGTGGGATGTTCATTTTTTTTTTTATTAACGTGGGTGTCTGGGTTATTTGGTGCGCATCTTGACTAATTTCACATGTCTTAAAATTAATGATCATGTAAGCTTCTAATGACCATCATATTAGCAACTATAAGGCTCGAACCTGAGACCACAGAGGGAGCAAATTCCTTAGTCTCAAACTGTTACTACTAAACCACCTACTAGATGGTTGTGAGATGTTCATATTTGCTTTGTATGGAACTTGCACACACCAATTTTTGCAATGTAGCTTATTTATGAACTTGTACATATATAGTTGAGCACTAGCACATGCCAACGATATGCGGCGGGATTTGTTTTTTTAAAATAATATTTAATTTGCAAAAAGAGAAACAATATAGCCCAGTTTTTAGCTTATTAAACATGAAAGGATGAAATTGGATTAAAACAATAAAAAAATATTTGTTGTAATCAATTCAAGTTAACATTATAAACTTATAACTCGAAAAATAAGAGACAAGTTAACTCGAGTTAATTCGTCAAAGTTAAAGCCCAAGTCATGAGATTGGGTTTAGATTGATAGTTGATGAGATAGAAAAAAAAATATGAAAAAAATATGATTCAAAGTTTAGATTGATTAGGTTTTTGACCAATTGAGTTACATACTCTTGCACGAAAAGAAATCTACTGAGAACCTTGAAAAACACTAAATAATAAAAAAAATTTAACCTAGAAAAACAATCAAACAACAATATAGTTTACCTTAGATAGGGTGTGCTAGGATGAACGTTTTACCTTTATACAACTCTTGTAGATCATTAAATTTTCTAATGAATTTACAAATCTTGAAAATTATAATTATAATTTTATAATTATAAAAAGTATCTTTTCCATGCATTCCCCCGTACCGGGGAGGCCCAACAAAAAAACACCATCACAACAACTTAGAAATGGCAGATGCATTTGCATGATATGGGAAATGAGATTTTCAACGAACTAAGTGGAGATAATTTTTTCAAGAACTCAAGGAGACTTCTATAGGCCATATATCGTGTAAGATGCATGATCTTGCACAGTCAATCATTTTACGAGACAAAAATCATTTTAGAATCTTAGCAGTGATTAATTCTGGTGAGGTTGAGAATCCAACATCTCATTTATTAACTCTGAATTCGTTAAGAAATCATCTCATCTAAAAACTCAAGCTGATAGGTGAGGTTCTAAAATATGATTATATTATACTCTAACACCCCCCTCAAGTGAAAATCCTTTGGACTTGAAATTTGCACAGACCCAGATTACCTTGTGCTTAATTTTTTTTTATCAAATAGAATAGGGGTGATGAAATTCGAACTCGTGACCGCTGGGTCAACAAAGCTCTGATACCATGTTAAAAAATTATTTCACCTAAAAACTCAAGCTGATAAATAAGGGTCCAGAATATAATTATATTATACTCTAACATAATCAATCTTCAAATTTGCAAACTCTGAACTCGAGGTTCTGCAAGGAGCTTCGTATTTTTGCAAAAGATATGAAGGAGATGAACAGTTTGTGTATCCTTACAACGAAGGTTTGATTTCACTTCCTTCTTGCTCTTTTAAGAGTAATTTAATTATTTTGTCTTGCTTTAAAAAAATAAAAATTAAAAAAACCCTCGTGATGCTTAGTAATCAATTTTTTTAAAAGATAATTTAGTTATTTTACTAGACTATTTAAGTGAAAATATGAGATAGATTCTAAAAATAAAACTATATTATCTCAATAATCATAACATTGTCTTGTTGAAAATGATTAAATATTCATTTAAATAGAACAACTAGAAATACAAGGACAATAAGCAATTAATTGACACAAATACAAGGGTAAATGTATGAGTTTTGTCTCAAAATAGGGACTAAATATCAACTGATATGAAGTAAAGGGACTATATTAATAGATATTTACAGTGACGTGATAAAACCGGCAGCTATTTGCAAATGTCAACCCTCCAACGAAATCCTCTGCATCATCGCTCCTCAGACAACCCTCCACTTTAATCTCCACGAGCGCGCACTTTACTGCACAATTAAGAAACAACCCACCACAAAACATGAAGAGAAAGAAATGGTCAGAGCTAGAAGAGCAAACCCTTTTGTCCAAATACTCTGATCTCCTTACTTCAGGCACATTATCGAAGCTTAAAACCAGAGAGAAAAAGTTTCGTCCAATAGCAGACCATGTTAACACCATACACCATCTTCAAGACCCAATTGGCTACCCTTTTAAATGGTCGTGGCGTGATGTATCTATAAAAGTTCAAAACATGAGGCATCAGTATTTGGGTGTGAAGCAAAAGATTAGAATATCAAAGGATGAGTTTAATTGGAAAGATGGGGAGAATCATTGGGAGAATTTCTTGAAGTATAAAGAGGTTTTTGGTGATGTTGAGCTTGAAGTTAAGAGCAAGAAGTCAAGTGGTAGTGGTGATAGTGATTTGTTTAAGGATTGTGGTGATTTGGGGTTTGGGATTGATAGTGAGGATTATTTAGAGGAAGATGATCAAGAAGAGGAAGATGGAGAAGAAGAAGGGGATGTTAATGGTGATGATGACAATGATAATGTTGTTGTTGGTGGTGGTGAGGAAGATGGTGAATTTGGGGGAGATAAAGGAAATGGGGAGATGGGTATTGGTCGAAAGGATAAAATGAAGAAGGGTTTGGGAGGCAATAGGAGGTTGGGTTTGCTCGGTGCACAAGTGATGGACTTGAGGGATGTGGTGTTGAGGAGGGAGGAGAAAAGGAGAGAAAGGGAGTTTAATGGGGAGAAGAGTGTGTTAGAGAGTGAAAAGAGGAGGAGAGAGTTGGAGTATCGGAGAGACATGTGGCGGAGTGAGAAGGAAGAGAGGGTGGAGAATTGGGAAATGGAGTTGGAAGAGAGGGAGTTGATGTGGGCTAGAAGGGAGTTTGAGAGAAGGGTTAGGGTAGAGAGAGAGTTGGATGAGGAGAGGAGAAAGAGGAGACTAATGGAGGAGAAGAGGGAGGAGGAGGAGATGGAATGGAGGGAGAGAATGTTGGGGATGCAAATTGAGCATGAGAAGGCAATGATGCAAATACATGCTGACGCATGCCAGAACCAAATGCAGATACTTGGAGTTATGGCTAGGTTTATCTGCCAATTTTTTGGATCAACAAATGACGGTTTAGGTGGTGGATTGGGTGGGTTGCCGCCTCAGGTTTTGCAGAATCTACAACATCCTGGAGGATTGGGTGACAGTGGGAAGCCTGATGCCAATTCTCCTTCCGAGTTCATGTAGAGTGAGATTTTAACCCTCTTCATCTTATGTATCAGTTGATGATAATTGAATGTTTTTTTTACATAATTTTGTAATATAATAGCATGCCAATAATAGAATATTGTATCTTTTGGGATTGTGCTTCTTTGTCCTTGAATATTGCTGTTTATGGTATGCTATTCACGCACCAACGTTTTTGAAACTCCTCAACTCTAACCTTGTGAGTTTCCAGTTATGGATTTAAGATCGGACATTCTTTTGTATTGGACATTACTTTTGTCAGATACAAAACTAATTTGATAGGTTTTGGAGAGATCTGGACACTTTGTTATGTAAAATAAGGAGGTTTGAGGAGTGTTGCCTAGAAACTTATTGTGGAAAATAACCCAGAAACTCTTGATTGATTTCTTTGAGTTCATAAGATGAATACTTTTTTCTCTTCGTGATTTTATGCTAATCTGTTGGGTGAACGGAGGGCATATTGCTGATAAAAAAAGACAAATGTAGAACTGTTCAGGAAATGATTTTGCAGAGACAACTATATTGCTGACCACGACTGAACTGCTCGTCCGAATGGATTTAGTTGCAGAGACAATGTTTCATTTGGCACTGATGACCCTTGTTCAATGGGCTTAGAGCATGGGGTTTGTAGAATATCTTTAGGTCAGAATATATACTCTGTAGGCAAGCTGGATAAACAAAGGGACCAAAAACTTGTGGATTAACTATTAGTCTGATGGCTACTTTCTGTGCATTTCTTAGCTAATGGTCCTTTAAAATAAACAAGTGTAACTGTTGGATCTGGTGTTTTATATGAACACCCGTCAAAATTTAGCTTTCTTACAGGGGACAACTATGAAATTGTCAGACATGATGTAAAGTTGATGAGACTCTGCATGATGTAGAGGTGAAGGATTCTATCTTTCGAAAGCATTGGAGTAAGTTTGAAAGGAGTTGATATAACAAACAGCATCAACCAAGGTGCTAAAACTTCTCGATGTCAAACAGGACAACTTGGTTTTGCTCCCAAAGGATTAGGATAATATTGGCAGAATAGCTGCAGTAGGTGAAAATAGAATGCTTTCAAGTACCAAAATCTTGAATCTTTGCACACATTTAACCGTAGTTTGAGTCAGAAAGGTACCGTATCCTTGGTTGGTAAGCTCCAAGAAGCTTTTTGCATGGAGTTTACCACAACCCTTGGATTAATAACACTATCCTTTCATTCTGTATTTTGCTTCTCTAGTGATATTGCTGTCTGCAGAATAGCTGCTGGAGCAATTAATCCCCAGGATGCTAGGTTGAAGCAATTTTTTGAGAGGACGGTCTTTAACACCTCCTGTACATAACTTCCAGTGAAAAAGTATAATCTTCTTGGCCGTGTGCAGGAAATATTTTCTGCAGTTTCCAACTCGATAGCAAAGTGCATATTTATCATCTTCCCTTCGTCAATTATGCTATTATCTGTTCTCTAGGGGGAATTTTCAAAGCAGAATGGATAATCTGTAGAATTTCCACATGCCAGTAGGTCATCGTAGCTATATTATCAGCCCATCACAATCTGCCTCTCCACAACCTTGAACCAATTGTGATTTCTCTGCACGTAGAAGTCTGATAGTGTAAGAAGTTTCTTCACTGGTGTTTCAACACATCACTTATTTTTGCTCAAGAATTTGTAACTAGAGTATAAATGGGGCCATTGAGCTAGAAGGAAATGACGAAGGCCTAAAATATCACAGCCGTAGCCCGAATCACGAGCCACTGTTTCTGTGATTGATTTTTGTTCGACCTCTTTCTCCTTTTCTAGGAAGTCTGGAAAGAATCACCATCAGCATACATGTGATGTATTGTACAGGCATGATTAAGGGCTGCAACGTGTTTTCTGTAGAGTGCTATATTAGTGACCTTTTTCTATTGAACTGCTTTCAAATACAGTGTTCTGCAGAGATGAAGATAGGAAGAATGAATTGGGATGGAAAGGAAATGGGTGGTGGAATGCTATTCTCCATTGTTTGGCTTTGGAGCAGAAAACGTTTTGTCATATTAGAACTGAAAACAAATAGTATTTTCTCCATGCGTTAGCAATTTTGGTCTCTGTCTCCAATTAAGAGAGGAGAAATTGTCGATATCAGCCTGCCCAGTGGCAAAAGGACTTGGCTCCCTGGAATCGCTTGTTTTCATTTTCCCAGTACTAAAATTCTGTTTGATTTATAAAAAAAATAAAGAAAAAGAATCCACAATGTGAAACTGAACATATCACAGCTTTGAATTCCAGTAAGTAACTTGCGGGGATTGTTGTAGAATCCTAACAATACTGTAGAAGCATTCAGGACTAACAGGGGGAACAAACTAAAACCAGGACAATTCAGTTCTTGCATTGACACGGATACTTACTCCATGTTACTAAAAGTTATTGTGTGATGGCAAAGGGTTTGACAAGAAGTCTTGAGTTTGAGTCGGGGAACAAACTAAAACCAAGACAATTCAGTTCTTGCATTGACACGAATACTTACTCCATGTTACTAAAAGTTATTGCGTGATGGCAAAGGGTTTGACAAGAAGTCTTTAGTTCGAGTCAGGACGTGCATCTCTTGTAAGAGTCTGAGACAGCCGGAATTTTACTTACTCATCTAGATCCACAAAATGCGTTTTCTGGGAAATAGGATTTACTCGAATAAAAAAAAAGAATACTTATTCCATGCCTTTTTATCTGACTTGATTATGAGTTCTACACCGGACATCTTGGTGTGACCTTCAAATACTAGAAAAAAAAAACAAATTTCTAATATTTATTGCTAGAAGAGACTGATTTTTCTTAAAAAAATTGCTATCTCGCATTATAATTATTAAAAATCCAAGTAATTATATGACAAGAACTAGTTACATTAGAAAGAACGAGTTGATTTGCCCGCTCCGCTGGGCTTTTTTATCTATGTAGAAAATTGAATGATTTTATAAATGTTGTGTTTTGTTATTTTAATATTTAATTAGTATAATTATAATTGTTAAAATATGTTAAAAGTAGTTTTTTTCAACCAAAATGTGATTGAATATTGCTATTGCTGAAAATTTTTTGATAAAATTTGTTAGAAAATTTGCAAAGAAGGTGAAATGATTTATTAGAAATTTGTTGTCATGGATACTCTGGTAAAAAAAAAAAACAACAAAAGAAACCTGGTTAAAAAACAACAACTGACTTGGACACTAAAAAATAAAAAATACATGTGAAAAAAAGGTCACCGTTTCTTAAAAGGAAAAAAAATAGTCTGAAATATAAATTTAAATTCAAAGCTAAAGTTTTTTTTATAAGATTTATTCATCATATTATTATATTAAATATATTTAAGAATACCGATATTAAATTTTTTTTGCAAGAAATCGTAGGTCATTTTTTTTCTCTCTTTATATATTTTTAGGCGTTAATTTTAAATAAATATTAAACACATATACTTAGTCTCACATACTATATAGTGTGATCGAAATGGGAAGTGTTTTTTTTTTTTTAATTGTAGATAACCTAGGAAAATTTGTAAAAAAAAAAATATGAGTTGTCTTTTTTCCCCGGTAATATTAGATCTGACACATTATACATAAAAATATTGCAATTTTTTTTAAAAAAGAAATATAAATGTTTTGCGTGCTATAATTACTTATTTGCCGTCTAAAAGAACAGTGTAGTCGAAATGGAAAGTGCCTCGTCTATTTTTTAATTGTAGATAACTTAGGCAAATTTGTTGACCTTTTGTTTTTTTGAGTTGTATTTTTTCCCGGGTAATATTAGATCTTAAATATTAAAAATCCATTTTTTTTTTAAAGAAATAAACTTGAACAAAAGAGCACAAAATTAAAATTTAAAGCCAATTTTTATTTTATTTTATAAGATTTATTCATCATATTATTATATTAAATGTATTTAAGAATGCTGATATTAATTTTTTTCCAGAAAAAAATCCGAGGTCATTTTTTTTTATCTCTTTATATATATATTTAGGTGAGAATATGCAATAAATATTAAAACACATAATAATGACTTGTTTGCCATTTAAAAGGAACAGTGTAATCGAGACAAAAGTGACTTGTATCGTTTTTTAATTGTAGATAACCTAGGTAAATTTGTTTATTTTTTGTTCTTAAGTTGTCTTTTATCCCCAGTAATATTAGATGCAAAATTAATATTGCTATTATTGCAAAAACAATTAAAATTATCAAATTATCCCGAAAGAAAAAACACTCAAAAACATTAATAAAAGAGTAAGCAAGAAAAAGAATATATTATTATTATTATTATTATTATTATGATTATGATTATTGTGTTAATGATGAATAAAGCACAAAAATAAACTAAGTTTTTTTTTCATGCTATAATTACTTAATTGCCGTCTTAAAAGAACAGTGTAATCGAGACGGGAAGTGGTTCTTATATTTTTGAATTGCAGATAATGAAGATAAATTTGTCTGCCTTTTGTTTTTTTGAGTTGTATATTTTTCTCAATAATATGAGATCTGCAATATTCGAAATCTAAATATTGTAAATTTTTTTCAAAAAATAAACTTGAACAAAAGAGCAAAAAATTAAAATGTGGAGCCAATTTATTATAATTTTATAAGATTTATTCATCATATTATTATACTAAATATATTTAAGAATATTGATATAAATTTTTTTTCATGAAAAAAGCCGCGGTATTTTTTTTTTCCTCTTTGTATATATTTTTAGACGATAATATTAAATAAAAATTCAAACATATAAGCAGTTTAGTATACTTTAATTTGACATAAATATATAAATATATAATTAATTTCACACACTTTCAATAAAATTTTTTGGATTATTATTAGGCGATAATATTCAATAAATATTCGAACAATTCAATTATTATTATTATTATTTTGTTAATTATTATTATTATTCTCATTATTATTATTATTATTATTATTATTATTATTATTATTATTATTATCATTGTTAGCATTTAAAAAATATTTGTGATTTTAAAAAAAATAAATGAATGTTCACATGATTACTACCAGGAATAAAATTTGAAGACTAAATAAAAAGAAACCCCAACAAAAGAAAAGATAAAAAAATATTAAAAACCGAATTAAAGAAAAATATATACATAAACTTGTACAATAATAGGGAATAATGCATAAATATACACATAATAATAAAGGAAATCAATTTCAATAGAACAATTAAAAACATAAGGCCCTAAATAAAAATAAAATATATGATTGATTTAAAGTGAAGGATTAATTTGACAACCATTTATACTTTTGCACCAAAAATATTAAAAGCTTTAAGAGGAAAAAAAATTAAAAGAAGAGGGACTGAAATTAGAGTGTAATATATATTGCATTTGACATGAAGGACAAAATTGAAAACAATATAAGCTGCTGCACTAAATCCATTAAAGGATCTAATAGAAAACCGAAAAATTCAAAGAAGAAGGACTGACATGCAAACTACATATATATCAATTTGAATTCTAGGACAAAATTGACAGAATTCAAAACTTCTATTACAGAAATCAAACAAAAGCCAAGGGACTGAAATGCATGAACAATAAATCGGGGGACTGATGTTGAATCCGGCACTGAGGAGAGAGAAAAGAGCAAATAAACGTTCAACCGACTATATGAGCCTCTACGTCTGTTGCTACCCAAATTTTGACCTACTTATTTTTGTATTTCGGAAGAAAAAAAAAGAAAAAAATAGAAAAAAACAAAAAAATCCAAAAATATCTTGTTACAGGGGCAAAATTGAATAAATTGAGAGTTTAATGGGCGATTGAGGTTTAAATCGCAAAAATCAGAAACCAAAGACTAGAATAAAAAGGACCGCGCAAAGCTAGGGTTGATATTGAAGTTCTGACAGGGTATAATTGCACAAAATCATAAATTCAGATCAAATGGAGGTTCAATTTGAGAAAAATTATAAATTGAGGGACCAAAACACACTTTGACTTCTCAAGGCAGCAGCCATAGCTGCCGACCAGCCGCTGCATGTAGCCACCGGCAAGCCTGTCACAGCAGAAAAAGAAAAGAAAAAGAGAAGCTTACCGTTGCTTGCAACGGTAACTTCTGCAATGCCTATAAAATGGCGAAAACATGAGATAAAAGAGGGAGGAGAGGATTTACGCAAGGAGGGGGGAGATGATGAAAAGATAGAGGTGGCAGACGAAGAAAAACAGAGGAACGAAGCAGACGAAAAAAAAAGAACAGAGGAGAGGAGTTTGAAAATTTGTGGAAGACGAAGATAGAACGAAAATTCACAGACCAAGACCATCAACACACAGCTCCCCTTCGTCTCTTTCATTCAGCTCATTCTCTCTCTCTCTCATTCTCTTAAAAATCTGCAGCCATCGTTCTCTCTCTCTCCCTCTCGGTTCATCAACGCCGGCAGCCATCCCGGCCACCACGCATCATTTTGTCACCACCAGGAGCTCCCCTTACTCCGGCGACCACCAGCCCAGTCTCAGGCAAGAGTTGGCCGAACAGCCCCCGCAACAGCACACAGCCCCGTCACCTTCCGACGACAACTCCGGCCACCACAGGCCACCATTTCAGTCACCACCACGACCAGAAGAACCACCTCGACGTCCTCTACACAACCGTATTAACAGGTAAGTCATTCATCACACTCCAAAAATTCGCATAGCACTGTTCATCTTCTTCCTTCATGCGCGGGAGTGAATTAATTCACTCCCCGCGCGTCAGCTGGGCCGGGACTTGTTCTCGGCCTGGCCCTTGAAGGTCGGGCCTCCAGCCCGACTAGGATAACTGGGCCGGAAGTCCAGCCCGAGAGAAGGCATGGGCCGGAGCCCAGTTCAGGCATAAATGGGTCTAAGCCCAGTCCAAAGATGAGTGGGCCTAGCCCAAATGGTTATGGGCTGATAGCCCAGTCATGAAGGCGGGCTGGCAGCCCAGCCTTGAAGGGGGGCTGGCAGCCCAGCCATGCAGGTGGGCTGGCAGCCCAGCCCCACACGGGTGGGCTGGGCAGCCAGCCCCACACGGGTGGGCTGGGCAGCCAGCCCACCCATAGTAAATAATAATAATAATAAAATACAGAATTTACAAAAAATATTTATAAAAAATATGTTATTTTCTTGCATACGGCCAATACACTAGCATATTTTAAAAAAATCTTTTTGTTTCAAAAAAATATATTACCTTGGAATTTTAAGGAAAAAATGAATTTTTGCATGAATTTCACAAAGAAAAATCATTTCTTGCATTTTTGGATTTTACAACATGTTTGTAAAATCCAAAGGGTATTGGCCAATATTCAAAAAAATATAAAAAACTTTTTCGGTGATTCATATTATTCACGATCGGTGCTTGAGTGGATAAATCCTAAAGGGTTGCTATTCAAAATATTCCGCGAGAATAATATGCTATTATTCATAGTTCGATGTTTGGATAAATTCTATCCAAAATATTCGGCGGGAATAATATGCTCTTATTCACTTTCGGTGTTTGGATAGATAAATCCTAAAGGGTTGATATCCAAAATATTCGGCAGGGATAATATATCATCAACATTTAAATATATATTATATATATCTGTATCCTAGCAATCATAAGACAAACAAAAACGTCAAGCAGCTTACCTTAGGTAGGGCGTACTAGGGGTGCTAAAACCTTCCCTTTACGCAACCAGTCCCTTACCCTAGAATCTCTGAAAGACCAGTACTAGGTTTCCTAGTAACCATAATACTAGGTGGCGACTCCCTTTTTACGAAAATAGATAATCCCTTTAACATTTAACCTCCCCGCTCACGGGGACAAGTTGCCACGACGCCGCATACCACCATTTTTGGGGTGCGACAACGTCGATCATCGCACCACACGCGCCACTCCATGAGATTCAGGGAAGGGTTGCGAATCGTTATGACCGGCGGAGGAAAATTTTTAACCGCCTTATGACTCCGCACGCGCCGCCTGAATCGATGGAGGGGCGAAAACGCTCCGACGCGCCTGTACGGACGCTTGACATTGCTGACGCAAGCGCACAGTGACGTATGCGTCAATTACGAAACCACCCCTGAGGCTAATTAATGAATTTTGTCTTATCGGGGGCTACATACGTAATAACACATTTTAAAAAATATTAAAAAAAAAGGTTCCGGCGGACTAGTCCGTACGCGTGCAATGACAACCGTAGCCCTCAGCGTAAACCGTGTTTTTATCTTATTATCGGGGGTTGTTTCGCCATTACACTGTTCACATCAGGAAAAAACAAAAAAAATAGGGTGGACGAACTCGCGCGACGCACGCCGGATAAAAGATCACTCCACAGTGCCAATGAGTCTGAAGGAACAGTAGCAACCCCAAGCTCTTTTAGTTCTTTTGTTAATATTTTATCATTCCCGAAATATTCTACCTGAACCAGACTGCATTGCAAGTTTTATATTAAATATTTATGGGTTGTTGTGCTATGTTATTGATATTTATTTATAATATTTCTCATTCTTATGTTAACAAATATTAAGGTTTGAATTTTTAACTCTAGCATCAATCAATAAATGAGAGTTGATATTTCTAACTTTAATAGTAGTAAGAACTTGTCATAAATCCATTTACCTCCAACATTTCTTGATTGAGTTTTCAAAATGGTTAATTAATGCGAGAATGACAGAAATGGGGCTTTGAACCCTTTTAAAAAGATGAATCTACAAGAGAAGGATATAAGTGGGCTTTGAACCTTTTTGAAGATTGAAATTTTAGTATTTTGTATGTAGATCTATAAATTTTATTTAGGTATTTTATTATTATGTTTTTAAAATATTTTATAAAAAAATTGATTTTTTTATTTTAAATTAATTGTTTTTGATATTTTTAGATCATTTTGATGTGCTGATGTCAATTTTTTTTTAAGAAATCATTTTGATATTTTTCTGAACAAAAAACACTTTAAAAAGCAATATCAATCACAATCCTGAATAGACTCTTAGTTCAACTTTTAATAGATTTTATAAATTTATTATAAAGTTCAAATAAAAAATATTTTTGAGCTAGTTTTTTATGCTAAGAGATCTGCAAATGCATTTTTTCATAGCCATGATGTAATTTTTTTTTTTAAATGCCTGATGATATTCTTATATTTAGTTTTTATGCTATTATTCAAACACTGAAAAAAAAGAAAAAAAGAAACCATGCATCACACACCTTTTTGTACTCATCTACTCACACCCACTTTTACAATAGTACAATCCTTATCGAAAATACTCGCAGGATTCACACACTGCAAGAAAACAAATCTCAGCTTCTGAATCATCCTTCAACAGTGTTGCGATGAGACTGCCCCAATGAAACCAGATGACGTAACAATCCAGAGTCCTGGATCGAGCGTGGCAGAACAGATTGGGTAGCTTCCCCTCTCTTTTTCGCGTACGTACCTGCGGTGAGAATCAATATTACCTACAAAAAAAAAAAAAAAATCACACAGAAAAATCGATTTAATCCCCTCCTATCTTCTCATATCAGCCATTGTTTTTTGGGAGCGAAAGATGGCGGCATGTGAGATGGAGTAAGAAAAGCGGCTGGTCGCGTGACTCACGGTGCTGGTGCAGGCTGACTGTAGTGAATGTTGGTTCAGCTGAAACAATTAAGTGAAGAAAGGTGTTGCTGTGATCAGAGAAAGGCTGTGGGTTTCGCATGATGATCGGTCCGCCGTATGTGGTGGTTTTAGGGGCTGTTCATGTTTGTCTTGGTTTTATGGGTCTGTGACGGAGAGAGAGAGAGAGAGAGAGAGAGCATCGTGGATTTATTGTCAATGGAAGCTTCGATTTCAGAGATGGAGGTGAAGACAGTTGCTGTGAAGCTGTCTGACAATTGAAGGGAAGCGTTGGATTTACCGTGCATGGGTGTGCCATTTCCATTCACTGGTATTTATATTTTATAATACAGGAATCCCAGAACTCATCATCTTCTGAAAATTTAAACTTGATTAGAGTTTAAAGTCAAATTTAAAAATTATCTAGGTGACGACATGTAAATGTAAGAGAACTGAATAATCTCTCTAAAACCTTAAGGTTCATGGCTTATGGTGATCACCCCTGTCTCTACATTTTTTCCTTGGAAATGTGAAACTAGAAATTCACCTGGGAGTCTTTTTGGTAACGCTGCTAAAAGTGATTTTTGTCTGAAAACCGCCAAGTTGACGATGCTTTTCAACCCAAACGCACTTTGAGAAGCACTTATTATCAAATGATGCGAAGCTAGATCACAGCACATTCTCTGAGCACGGAAAAAGGAAACGTTGAATCAGATTACCTGGCGGGGGGAACAAGGGTTGGCACAACTGCTAGTTAAACTGAAGGTAGATAATCTGCTAACAGGAGTTTCAGATGGAATGTCTGACAACCTATTACATGCTCGAAATATCTGGTTTGTGTTACAATTTTTATTATTATAACCATTTCATAGTTAAATTATATTAATTAGTTATCATTAATTCATCATATTTAATTATTTTAAATATGATTGGTAATATATATTTTTGTAAGGTATATATATATATATGAGTGCAATTCAATTGGGGCTAAGATTCTAAAGAATAAAAATAGAAGCATTTTTCTATTTTAGACTATTGTCTAGTATATTTTTTATTCGTTTCTTAATCCTCTTAAGTTCTACTATGTTTATCTTTTATCTTAATAATTTAAGTAAGCATTATAGGTCATTAAAGGTTTGAGGGATTTTTCTGCATCAAATTCTTTTTACATGTTGTATCTTAGGAGCTAAGTGTAGTATATTTGAAGTATCCTCGAGTAGAGAAAACATTTTCTCCCTGAGGATAGCGATGCTGTGCGTCACAGTCCCAAACTTCATCTAAACCTCTACTTTTTTTATATTTACATTTAGTTAAAATTATTATTATTAAGTTAAATCAAGTAATAATTGTTTCATTTGTTTGTCTTGTTCGTTTTCTTTAGCAATCAATCAATTAATTTTATTCTAAAAATCTTAGAGAGAAAATATTAGTAGAGTCAAAATATCTTTTTTGACACATACGCTCCAGTTTCTAAAATCACTACAATTATAATTTTGGTTCCATTAGCTTATTTTACAATCATTAAATGGATGTTAAAACAATTTTTTTAATGGTGATTTAGAAGATAAGATTTATATGGATCAACCAGAAGGTTTTGTAGAACCTGGCAAAAAAATAAAGTTATAACCATTTCATAATTGAATTATATTAATTAGTTATCATTAATTTATTATATTTAATTATTTTAAACATGATTGGTAATATATATTTTTGTAAGGTATATATATGAGTGCAATTCAATTGGGACTAAGATTCTTAAGAACAAAAATAGAATCATTTTTCTATTTTAGACTATCATCTCATATATAATTTATTCGTTTCTTTATCCTCTTAAGTTCTACTATATTTATTGTTTATCTTAATAATTCAAGTGAGCATTATAGGTTATTAAGGGTTTGAGGGATTTTATCTGGTTTCCTGCTGCAATAAAGGGATTTAGTGATGCTAGTTGGATTTTCGATTCACAAGAAACAAAATCTAGTAATGGATATATGTTTACTTTATGTGGTGGTGCAATTTGTTAAAGCTTTGTAAACAAATGATAATGATTTGTTCCACCATTGAAGCATAATTAGTTGCATTAGATGCTGCTAGTTCAAAAGCTGAATGGATTTAAAAAAAATTAATTGACAAATCATTTGTTTCTAAACCAATACCACCCATATCAATACATTGTGATAGCTAAACTACGATAACTAAGATTAAAAGTAAGATTTTTAATGAAAAACAAAGACATAACTGTTAGACATAAATCCATCTGACATTTGATATCTTATGTAATTATTTATTTGGATTTTGTTAGGTCTGAAAACTGATATTTTCCAATGGTATTTTCGTGTGTAGTATAAAGTGAAGTTGTGGCTTATATAGCCAATACAATTGAAATCACCACATCATCCACATGTTGGAGATTCTGGTATATAAAAGCAAAACAGAAAAACAAATTGAAAACAAATAACAAACTAATAACCAATGAAACAGAATATTAATAGTGCTAACAAAGCCTCCCCTAAACTGAACTTGCTGAAACAATTCAGTTTAATTCAGTTTAAGTCTTCCATACCTTATACTCCCAGCATGCTGCGCATCTTGACAAATGATTCCAGCTTCAAAGGTTTCGTCATAATGTCTGCTATCTGCTCCTTAGTTCCACAGAAAATCAACTCTACAGTTCCTTCCTTCACTAACTCTCGTAAGAAGTGAAACTTTACATCTATATGTTTAGTTCTTCCATGGAGAATGGGATTCTTTGACAGTTTTATAGTCGAACTGTTATCACAATGAATTTTCACACTTGTGCAGGTGAATGATCCAATGCTGTCAAGTATTCTCTTCATCCATATGCTATGACAAGCACATGCAGCAGCTGCCACATATTCGGCTTCAGTGGTAAACAGAGTGACTATTGGTTGCTTCTTTGAGCTCCATACAACAGCACCTCCACTCAACAGAAATACATACCCTGAGGTACTTCTTCTATCTTCTACATCCCCCGCATAGTCACTGTCAGTGTACACTTCTAGTTCATTCTCAGTACCCCCTGCATTTCTTCTGTAGAATACTCCCAAATCTTTAGTTCCCATCACATACCTGAGAACTCTTTTGGCAACAGCCATATGGGATGACTTTGGATCAGTCATAAACTTGCTTAATAGACATACAACAAACATAATATCTGGCCTTGTGACTAACAGATACATGAGGCTGCCAATTATTTGTTTAAAAATAGTTGGGTTCTCACTGATTTCTCCTCCATTTTTGACTAACTTCGTGCCTGGCACTATGGGATTCTTGACAGGATTGCATGTTCCCATTCCAAATCTGTCAAGAATTTCTCCAGCATACTTTGATTGACACAAGTATATTCCTTCACTGCTCTGTTTCACTTCCACTCCTAGGAAGTATTTCATCTTCCCCAAGTCACTCATGTCAAATTCAAGCATCATTGATTGCTTCAATTCTTCACACATTTTCACATTATTACCTGTGTAAATCAGATCATCTACATAAAGACTGATTATTAAGCATTTACCTTCACCTTCATGCTTTAAAAACAATGTGTGTTCATGGCTGCATTTTTCAAATCCATTTCTGATGAAGAAACTCTCAATCTTACAATACCATGCTCTTGGAGCCTGTTTCAACCCATAGAGAGCCTTTCTCAACTTCAAAACTTTATGCTCTTCTTTTTTCCGAACATACCCTTCTAGTTGTTCCACATATACTGCCTCTGTCAATTCCCCATTTAGAAAAGCACTTTTAACGTCTAGCTGAAATACAACCCAACCCCTTTGAGCTGCTACTGCCAAGAGAAGTCTTATGGTATCCCATCGAGCTACAGGTGCAAACACTTCACTGTAGTCAATTCCATATCGCTGAGCATAGCCTTTTACCACTAGGCGTGCTTTGCATTTATCCACCTCTCCCTTCTCATTTAACTTTGTTTTGTAAATCCATTTAACACCAATTTTCTTGACCCCATTTGGTGGATTCACTAGTTCCCAAGTTTTATTCTTTTCAATGGCCTCTATTTCTAAGTCCATTGCATCTCTCCATTTCTTTTGTGTTACAGCTTCCTCAAAATAAACTGGATCATCAGTCACCATAAAGCATGTATCTTCTTCATCAACTACTGCCTCTTGCACATAATCATCCATCCACCTAGGTGTTTTTATCAATCTTCCCTTTGCTTCATCCACAACATCATTCCCAGTCATCTCAGAAAATTCATTATCAATATGCTCTAATGCATTACCTAGGCTATGGGCATATTCTGGAATCTGACCATCATCTTCAATTTCCAGTGTCTCAACTCTCGGTTCTAGTTCAGTTTCATCTCTCGGTTCTAGTCCAGTTTCATCTCTATCTTCCTCCACAGATTCCTCATCATAATCACTAATTTCTCCATTAAGATCATCAACCCAACTAAACACATCATTTCTCACATTATCATCACTAATTTCCCAATCCCAGCCTACACTTTCATCACACACCACATCCCTACTAACAATTACCCTATTAATTTTGGGATCATACAGCCTATAGGCTTTGGTTTCTTCACTCATCCCCACAAAAACACATTCATGACTTCTCTCATCTAGCTTTGTTCTTCCTCTATCCGATACATGTACATGTGCAACACAACCAAAAACCCTAAAGTAGTCAACATTAGGCTTAACTCCACTCCAACATTCTTCAGGAGTCATTTCTTTCAAAGCCACAGTAGGGCTTCTATTTAGAACATGTATTCCCCATTTTGCAGCCTCAGGCCAAAACAGTTTTGGCATTTTCATTTCGGCTAACAAACATCTAACCATGTTTAATAGGGTTCTATTTTTACGTTCTGCCACTCCATTCTGTTGAGGAGTGTAGGCAGCCGTAAGTTGCCTTTTAATACCATTCTTAACACAAAAATTATTGAATTCTTTGGAGTTAAATTCACCTCCTCGGTCTGTTCTTAAACAACATATTTCACTCTCTACTTCCTTTTCTACATAACTTTTAAACACCTTAAACATGCTATAAGCTTCACTTTTTTCAGCTAAAAGATAAATCCACCCTTTTCTACTGAAATCATCTATTAAGCACAGTATATACCTCTTGTAGTTGCTTGAGGTTGGTGTAATTGGGCCACATAAATCTGTATGTATGAGCTGCAATCTCCTTGAGGCTCTCTATTGGCTCTTCTTGGGAATATTAGTTCTATGTTGCTTTCCACGATGGCACACAGTACATATTCCACCATTTGCTTGCAATGAAGGCAATCCCCTGACCAGTTGCTTATTCCCTAAAACCTCAAGGCTTTTATTCCCCACATGCCCATAGCGCCTGTGCCACAAATCTGCCGATTCTTCTTCACTGGTTTTCAAGCATATTATGCTTTGAGGTATCATGGTGGCTTGCAAAATGAACATTCTATTAGCTGTCATAATTGTTTGCATGATCAATCCCCTCTCGGGATGATAAATTTTGCAGCAATTGTCCTTAATAACAATGGCCAATCCTCTTTCTTGCAGCTGCCCGATGCTCAGCAAACTGTTCTTAAGCACAGTATATACCTCTTGTAGCTGCTTGAGGTTGGTGTAATTGGGCCACATAAATCTGTATGTATGAGCTGCAATCTCCTTGAGGCTCTCCATTGGCTCTTCTTGGGAATATTAGTTCTATGTTGCTTTCCACGATGGCACACAGTACATATTCCACCATTTGCTTGCAGTGAAGGCAATCCCCTGACCAGTTGCTTATTCCCCAAAACCTCAAGGCTTTTATTCCCCACATGCCCATAGCGCCCGTGCCACAAATCTGCCGATTCTTCTTCACTAGTTTTCAAGCATATTATGCTTTGAGGTATCATGGTGGCTTGCAAAATGAACATTCTATTAGCTGTCATAATTGTTTGCATGATCAATCCCCTCTCGGGATGATAAATTTTGTAGCAATTGTCCTTAATAACAATGGCCAATCCTCTTTCTTCCAGCTGCCCGATGCTCAGCAAACTGTTCTTAAGCTCAGGTATGAAGAACACATCCTTGATTCTTTGTGTTAACCCTTCAATCTTCAGTCTAATAATCCCCTTTCCCATCACCATAATCTTTTCACCATTACCCAGCTTAACTGTGCGCCTGAATTTCTCATCCATTTCAATGAACCAGCTCTTATTCCCCGTCATGTGATTGGAACACCCTGAGTCCAGAAACCACCCATCATCCTGATCAGTCAATTTTTCTTGCACATACGCCATTAACAGTAATTCCTCCTCTTCTTCTACTTCTGCATAATTTGCATTCTTCTGCCAACTAGGACATTCATACTGAAAATGTCCTAGTTTGTGACATTTATAGCATTCCACAGTGGCTTTGTTGAAGCTTTGTCTGCCCCTGCCACGTCCACCTCTCCAGCTCACTCTTCCCCTACCTCTTCCAGGTCTTTCTTCATAAGTCACCTTGAGAACTTGTTCTTCTTCTACTTGATTTTTCATGCGTTGTTCATGCACTAGCAGACTGCTCTACAATTCATCTATAGTCATTATGGTCATGTTGTTTGATTCCTTAATCGAACATACCACATAGTTAAATTTCTGAGTCATCGATCGAAGAATCTTCTCTGTGATCATAATTTCATTCAAATTTTCTCTATGAGCCTTCATCCTGTTAGCTATAGACAAAACCCTAGAAAAATAGGCATTCATAGTCTCACCTTCTTTCATACGAAGAACTTCAAAATCGCATCTCAAGGACTGCAATTGAGCTCTCTTCACTCTTGTTGAACCTTGGAATTTCTGCTTCATGGAATTCCAAATTGCTATGGCAGAGCTTCTGTCAAGAATCATCTCCAACACTTCTCGTTCAATCGCTTGATACAGAAGGTTCTTTGCCTTCAAATCCTTCAAATTGTTGTCTTCTTGTGCCTTCTTTAGCTAAGCATCTGTGAGCTTATGAGTTTCAGCCACTATTGAAGATAACAAAGGTGTTTCTCCTCCAATCTTCACCTCGGTGCCGTGTTCTACAACCATCCAATACTCCTTGGATCGAAGTAGATTTTCCATCATCTCAGCCTAGTGATCGTAATGCCCAACAAATTTCGGCACATACCCACTACTGTTTCCCTCTGCCATTGACAACAATTTCTCTCTTTCTCTCTTTTGCTCTCTTTCAAAGACGAAGGTGTTTCTCTCGTGAACCAACACACTGAATGTGTTTCTCTCTTTTTCTCGTGCACGAGAAAAACAATTTCTCACGAGAAAAACAATTTCTCCTTCTCTCTCTTACACTCTCTCACACTCTCTCCCGCGCCTTTTAAGAGGCTCTGATACCAATTGATATTTTCCAATGGTATTTTCGTGTGTAGTATAAAGTGAAGTTGTGGCTTATATAGCCAATACAATTGAAATCACCACATCATCCACATGTTGGAGATTCTGGTATATAAAAGCAAAACAGAAAAACAAATTGAAAACAAATAACAAACTAATAACCAATGAAACAGAATATTAATAATGCTAACAAAAACAACATTGGAGATTTGATTACTAAAAGTTTAACACACCAACGAGTTATTTAATCATCGAGGAAAATGAGACCGAAACCCTTAAATTAATCACTAACAATGGAAACCTGTCTTCAAATAAATGGTGCTCCCATGAATAAAGTTCAACAAGTACAAATGAAATTGTTAGGTGATTGGAACATAACATAAATATTACATATATATATATATATATATATATATATATATATATATGTGTGTGTGTGTGTGTGTGTGTGTATATATATATTTTGTGGGATGGTCATGGTTCCCATTTCTTTAATGATGTGGTCTGTATTAAATGAATCCAAAGACAAATTTATTTGCGAGATATTAGTCACAAAACATCCTTGAAGGATTCACCAGAGTGAGTGTGGTGTTAAGGTTGGCATTGTAAGAACTTGAACAATTCTTTAAAGACACTCATAGGACATGAGACAAGATACATGTGCATGACTGTAAAAAGCACAACACTAATAGAAACTTAATATCATCCAATGTTGTGTGTCATAAGTTTATACTCGGTCCAAAGAACATAGTTCAAAATATTTTAGTTACTATGGTTCTTCAAGTGAAGAGTTATTTACACTAAGTGTAGGTTCAAGCCCTAAGGATACCTAGCACCTATTACACAACATTAATTACTCACTTAAATTATTATTATACATATTAAAAAATTTAAATCCTGTGAGAGAATGTTACAATTTAAAATTTAACTTTAATGATAACCATTAGTAATAATTAATAAAGCCGTTTTAATTAATTACCATAACCGTTATAATTAATTACAATAACCATTTAAATTATATCAATTGGTTATCATTAATTCATATTATTTAAATGTTTTATATATGATTGATAGGATAACCATTTCATATTTAAATTATATCAATTGGTTATCATTTTTTCATCATATTTAATTGTTTTAAATATGATTGATAACATGTATTTTTGTAAGGTATATATACATGATAGATGCAATTCAAATGCGACATGAAGAATAACAATAGATGTGTTTTTCTATTTTAAACTATTCTCTCACATTTTTTATTCATTTATTAATTTTCTCAAGTTCCACTATATCTATTAAAATTTTAACAAATTGTTATATCTTGAGAGAAAAAACATATTATATTTGAAGTGTTCTTAAATAGATAGCGTGTTTTCTCTTTAAAAATAGGGCTACTGCGTGCCACATGCAATTCGATCCAGACTTCATCTAAACCCTAATGTTAGTTAAAATTATTTTTATGATTAAGATAAATCAAGAGCAATCAATCAATTACTTTTATTCTTACAGTTTGTCCCGACAGAATTATTGGTTTTCATCGAATAGGATGTAAGGGAAGATCTTGAATACAAGTGACGAAATATCTCGCTAGCCAGGACTATTCTATCAAGAAGGGATAAGGATCGATACTGTTTGATGAGTTGCAGGGGTCTGATAAACCAGCCGGTCAAAGAGTTGTGGAAGGTTGTCACACAGATATGGCGGAGTTTGGTAAACCTACCCCGACCGCGCATGAATGACTATTGATGGTATCTGAAGGTCAGACGATGAAAACAAACAAGGAATCTACTGACTGGTTTAGCTTTCTCTGCAACTTCCCTGCAACTTTTCAGGGTCTTAACACCTAAATATCTTGCTCAAAGGCTGTCCTTAGGCAAACTGTGTGAGTGTTCATGCACATATCACATCTTGTTTATGGTGTAGAACCAGTAGATGAACCAGTAGCACATAGTTTTTCCCTTGGGAGTCTTTTTCTTCCCCCATTCTGTAGGGGTGAGTTCTCTCTGAGGGAATTATTGTGATACAGGTGACCAAAAGCTGCAGGTTCCTGTTATAACCACCATCTTCTTATCCATGTTTAAGTTTCTGAGAGTTTGGTTGGCTGGAAGTTCTGCTTCCTTCAGTCACAGGTTTTGAAAGGTGGGTTTGACTTTGTTTTCTTCCTGTTCCTGTAACGCAACTGCTGTGCAAGTTTTTGCAGTCACTGCTTCGATTTTCCCTGTTAATATATTGCATCTGCTTTAGCTGAGACTTGGTCAGAAATATGATTTTTTTTTTCTGAAAAAAAAACTCCCATGAAATTCCAAGTAATGTATCTAGATTCCAATGTTTGAATTGGAGGAAAGCAATTTAAAATCCCCAAGTCAAAACCTGCCAGGTCGAAACTTGAAAGTGAAGAGTATTTTGGCAGGTCAAGGATAGGGTTTATTTCTTCTGATTGGTGGACTAACCCAACTACAATGGCAATCAAAACCCAACCAACTCACTCTTCTTTTATTTAATATTATTGCTCAGCTGGCAAACCGAACACTACATGGGAAGGATAGAGATGTATACTTGCCAGTAAACAAATGACTAGGTAGAGTGAAAGACTCCGGTCCTTATCCAATCTAACAGTATGAAATTTCTGTCATGCACCTAAACCACCATTTACATAACAGCCATCCTAGTTATGAGAAAATGTTGCTGTAGTAATTTGATATTATCTCTTGTGATAAGAATGTTCACACTGGGATTAAGACAGGGACAGAAGAGTTTGTACAAGTATATTACAATTATTTTTCTTTTTTTCATGTATGAGCAAATACACGCTAGCTTTACATACACGTTCCACTACCCATCCAAATGTTAGTGAACGAGACCAGAGTAAAAAAGGAGGAGTTGCCATTGGCTTTGATATTGCAAGTGTAGTCTTATGTAAGAATCTTTCTTTCCACATTTGATTTCTGTTTGATCTCTTTTCTTCCGTTCAAAGAACTCTTGAGTTGCATTGGGATCAGCATGCTAACCATCAGCCACTCCTGTCAATATGGATAATGTAAACCCTTTACTGGATTATAATTATATGCAGAAAATTAACATATTTAATTCAATACATAATTTGGAACCTGAAGCACCTGCCATCGATCATCCACCAAAACATCTCAAAAGACCTCATAAAAGATTTACTTTCTTGAATGAACTGATAAACTAAAATCTTCACACTTGCAAAACGTGGGGATTCACCTTCAACTCTTGTATATGATTTCAGGGAAAATCTCATTGCAAATCTCTACAAAACAAAAAATAAAGAGAGAAAAACACAACTTATTCTTTTTTTTTTCTGCATTTGTTCTTGAAGTAATTCTGTATATCTATGAAATCATAATTATCTTTATGTATTTTGCAGGCTATTACTTTCTTTATGCTTATTTTAAGCACATACGTGGTTAGTTCTACTTCTATAATACGTTAGTGCTTCACAACTAATGCAATGAATGAGCATTCTAATTAATTAAAATTCAAACTCAATTATATATATAACATTTACAAAAAAAACTCGATGTCCATAATTCCTAAAATCTAAATGTATATTAAATGTATCATCACTACTAGAAAACGGGTTGATTAGCAACCATCAAATTCATTGCAGATAACATTGAAATCAATTGCTTAAAAATATTAGCAACAGACTTTATATAGGAAACTACTCGATGCAAATTTTTCGTTGCTAAACACAATTTGCTGTTAAACAACCACAACTGTAACAAATTTTCCATTATAAAACACAATTCATTGATGAAGCATTACTAAATTAGCAAGTTGCTAAAATATACTGTTAACAGCGAAGACATCAAATCCCTCACAGTAGCTTGATAGCAGAACCAACCAAGAATTGCTGGCATTTATAGCTAAAAGCTGAAGATAAGAGCAAACTAAAGACCAAGTCACGCGCGCGATATAATTCACATTTTCCTTGGACAAGGCGACAACGAATATGAACTTTCTCAAGGAGAAAACAAAATGTTAAGACTGTTGGACAGCCAACTGCTGGTCAAATTTGAAGGACGTTAATTTTCTAACGATAGTTCCAGTCTTTTCAGTGTCTTAAGTATGCTAATCCATGCCCTATTCTCTCTTTGCTTGAATTGAGCTTACACGAAATATCAATGCCGAATCTGTCTAGCTAGGTAGGACTGTTGGCTGTCAGCACGAAAGAATGATATGAAAATCGCCCATGTAGTAGAATCCTTGCATGCATGACTGTTAGATTGTGAATTTTCCATAACCCCACCATCCAAAACTTTTACCAAACCTTTTTGCCAGCAGTTTACACCTGAAAATCTAAAGGTGGTGGTGCTTTTAGAAGCTAGACCATACAATGGTATTAGAAATCCAATAATAGATAGTGAAAACTAAAAGGCGTGAGACTTTATGGTATCAAATACCTTTACCTTTCTCTGCAACTGATCTAGGGCTCGGCCTGATTTTGTACTCTTCCAATGTGCAGCACGTGTTTTCTGCTGGCTATGTTACAGCATGAATCTTCAAATTATAAGCAATAGATATAACAACTCTACCTTTCTCTTCAACCCATCCTGCAAGTGCTCTAGGGTTCTCAGTTATTTACTCTTCCAATTTTTTCTGTTGGCTATTTCACAGCATATTATCTTCATATTATAAGCGATAGATATAGAATCATTATATGCTTTTAATTTTATTTATCCTGTTAAGGTAAGTGGATAAAGACGAGTAGGACAAACTTGTCCAATTCTCAAGGTTAATCTAGGTGATATGGGTCAATGTAAGTATCAAAATATTTATTATCATAGTTTTAAAACTCAAATGGAGACCTATCCAAGGCAAGACTAAGATCACGGGTCATGTTGACCATTGATATAAGTCAGTGTGAGGATACGAGTTATTATTATTATAGTTATAAAACTAAACTAAAAAATTGACCTAATATTAGGCTCGGGTCATAAGTCTAGTTAAGGATTGAATCGAGTCAACATAAGGATAAAAATGATTATTATCATAGTTTTAAAACTCTACCTGGGGTTTGACCAATGACCAGGATCAAATCACAAGTAGATTTAACCATTAACTAGGGTTAACATAAGGATAAAAATAGTTACTTATATAATTTTAAGCCAACACGGGGGTCAACTCAAGGCTAGGCCCGCATCACACGTCAGGTTGACTATTGACCTAGATTAGTATAAAAATAAAGTAGTTATTATGATAATATTTAAGTCCAACTCGAAGGTTGACCTGAAGTCTCGGGTGAGGTTGACCATTGACCTAGGTCAATATAAAAATAAAAGTGATTGTTATCATAGTCTTAAAATTTAACTCAAGGGTTTATTTGGGGCCAAGTCTGGGTCATACATTGGGTTGATAATTGATCTAGGACAATATAAAAATAAAAATGATTATTATTAAAGTCTTAAAACTTGAATCGAGAGATGACTCAAGACAAGATTTAGGTCAGGGATAAGGTTAACCATTAAATTAGATCAATGTAAGGATAAAAATAATTATTGTCATAGTTTTAAAACCGTACTCACAGGTTGACTCGGGATGAGGCTTGGATAATGGGTCGAGTCGAACATGACCCGAGTGAATATAAAAATAAAAATGGTTATTATGACCTAAAACAATGTAAGAATAAATATGATTATTATCATAGTTTTAAAACATGACTCGAGGATTAACAAGGTATAACTTGTGTCAAGAGTCGGGAGGGTCAACTTGGGTTGACCCAAATTAAAAAAACCAAAGCAATCATGTTCTGATCAATGTCAATGAATGTTTTTACCCGTTTTTATTTTGGGTTCATTAGGTCATAGGTTGACGAGCTTTTGATCAGGTAATGTCGAATTAGTCCTTCCCTTATTTTTTCTTAAACTTGGATTGATCCAAATCTCGGGTCAGTCAAGTCTTGTTTAGAGTCAACAAAAAGAAAGACAAATTATTCAGTCAAATTCAAAACACACCAAATATAAGATAAAACAATCTTTTATTTAGTTTTGTCCAATTCAATTTAATCAATACAATTAGCGTACCAAACACTATCTAAAATCCAATGTCATGGGCTAGGTCTTTTTGTTGAACAAAATTATTACTTGGTAACATATTTTCACTTGAAGTTAAAGCAAGTTAGCCTAAGAAAGCTGAAAAAGCAAGTTAACATATAGAAATATAATTTGATTTAATAAAATTTCAATTGTTTCATTTTTTGCTCATGGATCAAACTCATACAAAAACTAAGATAAATTAATGTTTAGGATAATATTTAGTTAATAATTTAGAATAGAATGATAAAGATAATACGAATAAAAAAAATGTCTCCATATATTTTTATTTTAAAAATACAAAAATTTACTTTAAGTTTGTTTTGTAAATAAATTTATTTTCTATCGTTGATACCATCACTTCATGTAAACATATTTTTTCCTTATCTCTTATATAGGTATTACTTTTGTTATGAGAGACTAATTAACGGTAAAATACTAAGAAATAAATAAATCTGCATGGTATGTTTCTATTTACATCTCCATTCTCTCCACTCCTTCAAACTTAGATTTCTCAATGCCAAAGAATTTATCACTCAAATATGTATTCCTATATTTTCTTACTCCAATCATGACGTCTCAGACTTCAATAATTTTCTTTCTTACCAAACTTACTTTTCGCAACAACCCTATTAAATTTCGGCCAATGCTTTAAATATGTAACATTAAATTCGAATTTTCGGGATAGGACTCATTATACCAAATAGTTTTCAGCCAGTAGTTTCATGAATGGACTACAATTTCCTTGATCTTTTCAAGGCAAAACTCTCCTGCCACTTGATTTTCTTAGCATTAAACATATGCTGAGATGAGAATTCTTTGTTTATAATATTGTTTTGCCAGCCATAGAGGTATTTTTGAGCTTGTGAATCAATCAAGACTAAGTTTCTTAGCAAATAATTTTAAATAGCCCCCTCATATCAGCTTGATGTGTGTGTGTGTGTGTGTGTGTGTGTGTGTTAAGAGAAATTTAATAGATATACCTGAGTTGTGACACAAGGTTTGGAAAAAAGAAAAGAAAATGTTTCTTTAACTATCATAATGATGTATAGCTAGGATTCTTGCAACCTTCAAAATTAAATTTAATTTTAAAATTTAAATATTTTCATGTGTTTGGAATCCCTTCAAGGATATTGATTTGATTTCATAACATATAAAAATAAACAAAAGCAAATCACACCGAAAACCTCTGATTCGCAAATTAGTTTTTTTTTATAATTAATATTGAAAACAATATTTTAAATATACCCAACAATACTCATAATCTTAATCAACATGAGATTATAGGATCTTCAAGGCATCGAAGAAGATAATCTTGAAGGTTGAGGCTATCATTTTCATAATTATGTTGATGCACGTAATTAGAATGAAAGGGGAGAGCAGGACTACCTGATTTCAGAAGACAGTAAGACATGGCAACCCCTAACCATCAACTGAACAATTGTGTTTTTCTTTTCAACATTCCATAATTTCCAAGAAAATGTCCAATTGCTCCGACAATTTCTTGTCAATTTGTACTTTCCGATTCTTCTACTTTTTATAATATAGACATGACTTCTTGTTGATGCACAAAATTATTTATCATACAGAGTAAATAAACTCTAATTCGGATATATTTACACCCTTTACCAAATTTATACTTTTTTTTTTATCTCCCACGTTCGAAATTTTCATATTTTTAAAATATTATATTTAATAAAAATAATATTGATTTTGAATTGGATGATTGTATGGTCGGATAAAGATAATTAATACCTGTTGATTCAATTAATAAAAAGAATAATATATTCGATCTATTAACAACCTTACTCTTGGGATCAGAGAAAAATTGGAAAACTAATTGAAAATTTATTGAATGAATGACATTCCACAACTGCTAGAAATGTAGTTGTTAAAAATAAATATTAAAAAATTATTTTAATATATTTTTAAATAAAAAATGTTTATAAGATAATTATTACATATCAGCGTGCATGTCAATGACATCATGCAACGCAAGAGGGCGTCACTCTGGATTCGAGTTCAGGGATGGACCAGGGAAATTTCATCGTTTTTCCAAGAAGAATACATGCACACAGTACTATCATTTGGCATCACCTATATATCGTATGCTATACATATTTTTGTTTTGTTTTTTCATATATATATATATATATATATATATATATATAAACAGATCATATTTTATATATAATATTCACCATATAAGTAATACACAACTTATAAAATGATTCCAAATTAAAAATTTACTTACAATTAAAAAAAGTAACAAAAAATTACAGAGGTAAGGAAGTGATAGATACTTGCCAGCAAGCAACGAGCTACGATCAAAACTAAGACATAGCTTATCCACTCTAAGTGCAAGACATTCTCAAATCTCAAACCTACCCAAACACCCAAAACCACCAGTCCAACCGTCCAAGTCAACCTTTCCGGTACGTATCCGGAACTCTTCCCTTTCAACTACATTTATAAATTCTTATCTCTCATGGAGTCGGCTCCCATTTCTTTGTCTCCCTCGATCTCTATTTGTGCAACTCTTGGAGTCTTAATTTGAAGAAAGAGTGAGTACCATAGCTAACCATGAGAAAACCTTGCTGTGATAAACAAGGCAATAACAGAGGAGCATGGTCGGCGCAAGAAGATCAGAAGCTCATTGATTATATTAAAACTCACGGTGAAGGTTGTTGGCGTTCTATCCCTGAGGCCGCAGGTATATATATTATAAGTATCGATTCCGCCTTGCATATTCAACCAATTTATATATATATGATGAAGAAACTTGTGTGATTCATCAGGTTTGCACCGCTGTGGTAAAAGTTGCAGGCTAAGATGGATAAACTATCTCAGGCCGGACATAAAACGTGGTAACTTTGGACACGATGAAGAGGACCTCATTATCAAGCTCCATGCTCTCCTTGGCAATAGGTATGATCTTACAAACATATGTATGTATGGCATATTAATCTTTCGGGGCTGGCCTGATGGTCGAGCTCGGGGCGATTCCTTTAATGGCTGGTAGCAAGAAATCTTTATGTTAATTTGTGTGGTGCTGCAGGTGGTCATTGATAGCAGGAAGATTGCCTGGAAGAACTGATAATGAGGTGAAGAACTATTGGAACTCTCATTTACAGAAAAAGCTAATAAACATGGGAATTGACCCAAATAATCACCGGTTGAATCAAATTCTTCCTCGTCCTCGAGCTGAGCACGCTGCTCCTGTCATGGCTACATCAACTACTACAGGGTCCAAGAATAATGTGGCCGCCACCAAACCCAAGAAAATTTCAAACGGTGACAGTACTGATAGGGTTTCGGACACAGCAACTTGTCTCGAAGATGAAAATGAAGAATCTATGGTGACGCAGCAGGCTGCGACTTCTGGCTCTTCAAGCATTCATATTGATCTCAACATTGCCGCTCCAGCGCCTCCGGGTCAGAGGACCACTTTTGAAAACAAGCAAGAGAATTGCAAGTGGGGCAAAACAAGCAACACAGTTGTGACAGACCCGTCGTCATTGCCAACTCTGCTTCTTTTTAGATGACGCAATTCTTGATTAGCAAAACGTTAGGTTTGGACTAATTTAACCAGACCCCTTTTTTCTTTTCAAGTTTTGCACCATATCGATTTGAATGCAAGTATCACTTAGGTTTTACATTTGTAAAATAAAATTTGAATAATGAGTTCTTAGTTGGGTTATTTATTAATGGTCTTTTAGTTGAGTTAATTTTTACAAGTTTTAATAAATTAATGGGTTCGGTTCGGTTTCGAGGCTTTTTTTTAACTTCTAGAACTCAAAATCAGAATCTAGTTATTTTTTTAATTTCTAAAATTAAAAACTAAAATCTAATTATTATTTCTTAAAAACTTCTAACTAAAATTATCCCACAAATTTGAAAAATCTTTCATTTTGATAATTCAATTAATTTACTCACCCCAACTTGTCTGAGTACCTGTAATGCAAGGAGTACTTTAGTTAATAGCCATGCTCGTAGAGGTTTTCCTCAATGCTGGCCAGGTTACTACAAGGGTAATTATTTTGTTCACAATCATTACTATATTTTAATTTATAACATTGAATAGTTAGAAAATTAATTTATTGAGACTTAGTTTTGTAACATTTAATTAATAAGTGGAGAAATAATGGCTAATTAGCTAGCTCTTAAGAAATTTTTACAAGTATAGGACTTGAGCGTTGTCATGTTCTTATGTGCACAAATAGGGTTATAGCCTAATTAATTTGTGCACTAGCAGCACATATTAAAAGTCAATTATAATATTTCTGGTCAAATTTTTTGATCTAACAACTAGTGATCTTGATAGTAATTTTTCGTACCCTCACTATCATAGTTTTGTAATTTACGGACAAAATATTTTGGAGGTAGGTAAGAACTTATTTAGGCACAACTTTTACCGACGTGCTTGTAAATAGTAAGTGTTCAATAAAACACCTTGTCTCGGTAATTCTTGGTTTGTCTATAATTATGTTGATTAATAATCATGATGAATCTACAAATGAGAAAAACAAGCAATTTTTTTTTTACCTGCTTTATTTCATAAGTATCTCCTCGGTAAATATGACATGTCATCAATAAAAAAAACTATTTGTAATTTCATCAGTGAATTATTTTAATATTACTAGCAAAATCAAATCATTGATGATTAAACATTAATTGTGACATTTCCTATAATTATTTTTAAACTTTCTTGAATATATCGACAAACTTAATCTATTGGTGAGACCGTCAATAATTTTAGTAAAATATTTTAAAAAAACTAAGTAATAATTAACTAAATTAAAGTAAAAACCAAAGGTTTATTACAAAATTAAAATTTTATCAATTTAAACACGAGTAATCTTGAAAAGAGAGGCTAGAGGAGGAAGAGGTGATAGGTCATTGCTAGGACTGAAGGGCGATAAGGGGAGCATATGTACCACTAAAATGTGATTTCTTTTCCATGTACAATAAGATGTCTCATTAAAGCTTTAACTTAGTGCCCGTTTGGGACGCCGTTTCAAACGCCGTTTCCAAAAAAATCATTTTTTTTTTCATTTTAAATGAATATGTTTTGGTGTTTTTAGATCATTTTGATTTGCTGATGTCAAAAATAATTTTTTAAAAATAAAAAAATATCATTTTGATGTATTTCGGCACGAAAAACACTTTGAAAAGCTGCCGTAACCGCTCTCCCAAACAGGCCCTTAATGGTTAAAAATCAACTTGAACTCTGAAGTTTGAGTGCACTAAATCGATTGTGATCATCCAACAACGTAAAAGCTTCAAGCCATCCAAAAGACCTAGGCCTTAGTGTTTGAGATATCGTGTAACGCTTTGATCTTATGAAAAAAAAAATCAAGCCATTAATAAGAACCCATTAAGAAGGTTTGATGTGTGAATTCAATAAAAAAAATCAACAGTTTTGCACAATAGGTGTCGCGATGATGTTTTTATTTCCCTTCGCGCCCCACCATCCTATGATTATTTGGAGTCGCCACCTAATATTAAGATCACTAGGAACCTATTGGTCTGCGAGTGTCTGAGTAAGGGGACTTGTTGTGCAAGGGAAAGACGCATTACCTCTAGTGCACCCTACCTAAGGTAAGTTGTATTGTTGTTTGATTTGTTGTTTTCTAAGTTTAAATTTTTTTTACACTACATTTTCAAAAATCATTTTTTTTGTTTGCGAGTGTACTTTACAGTGTAATTTTACACCAAAATTAAAGATTTTTTTCTTCTACATATGTACTTTACAATGTAATTTTACACCATAATAGATAAAGCAAAATAATTTTTTTTTTTTGATATTTTGGCCAAATTCTAACGAATAATCTTAAACCGGTTATGATATCCAATTTTCATTTTAAAACATATGAAAGATGCAACATATATTTTCTTATGAAAAATATGCTTGGAAAATCTTGGAATTCGGCCGTATGCATGAAAATAACATATTTTTTGTTTTTTTTAAATGCAATTTTTTTTATAAAAAAAATTAAAATTCCAGGTTGGGCCTGGCCTAACTCTGTTGGACTTGGGATGGACCCGACCCAACCAACTGGGCTAGGCCGAGAGCAGTCCGGCCTAAGACACAAAGCAAAAAGAAAAGAAAAAAAAGGCAAAACTGTGAATTAATATTGTTTACGTGAACAGTAAAATGGAGGGTGATTGATAGTGACGATAGGCTCACCTGCCACTACCGCTGGGTAGAGGAGGTTGAGGTGGTTGTCCTTGTGGTGGTGGCGTAAAAAATGGTGGTCTGTGGTGGCTGGGAGGAGCTCCGGAAGGGGGCTGGTTCGTGCTGTTGTTGCTGTTGGTCTTCGTCGCCGACGCTGAAGAAGAAAGCTGAGCCTGCCGGGGAGCTGCTAGTATGGGGGAAGAGCATACCGGTGCCGAGGTGAAGCAAGGTGGTCGGCTAGGAGTGCTGTTGGAGGAGAGAGAGGGCTGCTGGCGTGACTGATTTGAGAGAGAGAGAGAGTTGCTGACCGAGAGAGAGAGAGCACTGCACCCGGGAAGTGCAGCTGCTTGGGGAGAAAGAAAGAGAGAGCTGTTGCCAATGATGGAGCTCCAGCCGTGGGCTAGCTGAAATCCTCTTGTGTGTTTGTGTTCGTCCCTCATCTACCAATTTGCTCAAATTTTGCCTGTCTCCCCCCCTCATTCTCTGTAAATTTACTCTATTTTATAAATAATTTACAATATGGTAGTGATGTCCAATTATGGTGTCTTGTGTAGTAGGTTGCAGGGCATGGTTGCCGGCATGTCACCAGTATGGCTGTCGGTATTGCCTCTGTCCAGTTTTTTTTTTAATAATATAAATAGACTAAAAAAATGGGCAAAAGAGTTTTTCGACAGGAAGAACAATGATCTCTTCAATTTTGGCTTCTGATTTCACCCAAAAATATTTCGTCTATGAAAATTCCGATCTTATCAATTTAACCTAGATTAGGCTTTCAAACTTAATTTCTCATCAATTAAGCCCTTAATAACATTAATTTGACCCATTTAAAGTAAAATTAAGTCCTTACATTTAATTAAATCCTTCAATTGAGCTCTCAATTAATCTTTAAACATAATTACACTTAAAATTGGCCGACGATTAAATCAAATTGGCCCATAAAATTTTAATTATGTCTTTCGACTTAATTTGAAGCAAATTTAACCAATAATAAATTATTTTAGCCTTGAATCTATATTTTCCTTCATTTCTAGGCAAAAGAGGTACGATCGAGCTCACAAAAACATCCAAAATTTTCACCTTGATTTTTCTGCCGACTCAGCCCCTTTTATTTTATTTTTGTTATTTTTTTTTACTTTGGATAGATTTTGGGGAATAACCCAGAATTAGGTTATGACAATAGGCATCATAGTCATGAGTCATTAAGTTGACTACTTTTAAGCCTCATCAAAGAAACTCCAATGTCATCATAATCGAAGACTACCTGAAGTTAATAGAAGGGATGAACACCTTTTATTTAGATCCAAGCTTTTTTAATTTGAAGGTTTGTAGTTTCATATTCATTCATTTAAAAATAGAACTTAATCAATTTATAACCGTCTAAAGAAAATAATTGGTAAATGAGATGTCATCTGCTCTTTATTCGAAATGGTGCATTTGGAACATATTCTATATGAAACTTTATATAGATTAAATTTGAGGGATTAAGGAAATTATTTGGGATTAGGAAAAAGTTTATTTCAATCCATAAATTCTCAAATCCTCTTAATTATATCCTTAACTACCCTTTTAACTTTTAATTTTTGCAATGTTATCCCTATCAAACTCAATTACCAACCTCAAAGTTCATGCATTTTTCGCACCATAACTAATCCTCGGACTCACTGAACATCCTATAAACCCAATGAGCATATAAGGCACCACAGGTGTGACAGACGTGCATAGTGAGACTTGAACCCTGGTACAAAGGAATGAAATAAGTCTCTTCAACCACTAGGCCAAGACACCACTTGCCAAATCTATTTTTAATAATAGTGGTTTCAGCATAAAACAATTGCCTGAGCTTACATCAGCCATTTTATAAAATCAATGATACACTCGAAGTAATTTTTTTTATCAATCATGAACATTGTTGACGTTGTAATGGCAGCCGGATCATCAAATTGCGACCTCCAGTACATCAAATTTAACGGCAGGCTGGTGAGGTTGTAGAGATCGAGAAGGTCTTACTTTGATCAACGATTATTCTCCATTTTGACCAAATCAATCTGATTTTTGAAATGACTGCATAAAATGAAAGCAACAAAAACACTTTCAACGTTCAAGCATATACTATATGGTTTTACTCTTATATTTTACGTAACATATTGGTAATTGAATATTTCAACATTCTCCAACAATCTCTCTAGGAATAATTAATCCATATCAGATTAAAGAATACGTATGACATCTGAATATCTAAGCTATAATTACTAGATGTTTATAGTGTGTATATATATATAAGTAACATCTGAATTTACCAAAAAATGATAAGAATTTTCTTACCAACTTAAGAATATTATTTTATAATTACCTCTTTTGTTTCTCTTTTTTTCTTGTATCAAATTCTTTTCTATATTGTAAATATCTACTAGTAACAATATAAATACCATAAAATCTCTTGTAAAGCCATACCAATGATCTCGAAGAAAGCTAACCATGGTAAGGAAAAAATTAAAAATTAAAAATTAAACAGGATAAACTTTAGATAAACATCATTCCTCACCTTCTCATTCTCATATTTAGTGTATGTTTGACCTTGTATTTTAAATTTGAAAAAAAATACTTTTATTTTTTGCTTTATATTATTTTTTTCCAGTATTTTTCAGATCATTTTAATATATTTCTAAAAACAATCTCAACCATACTTTTAAACACCAGCGCGCGTTGATTTTATTTATTCAAATCTTAGTGATCATATTAAGAATATATACTAAGATGAGTGTACATTCTTAAAATCATTTTGACTGATATATATATATATATATATATATATATACATATATATATATATATATATGACTGGTATATAAATGAATTTACAAATATCTCCTATTGTTGTGAGGAAAATATTCAGCATTCTAGATGCAATCGGAATATGATCCATTACTATCTTCCAAAACTTATTTATTAATATTTTTTTTGGAAGGAACGGTAGCAATTTTTTCTTTAAGTTTGTAATCATGAGAAAAGGGAAATTAATACATATGATCGTCTTCAATAGGAAAGAAAAATTAAACTTCCTCTGCATCGAATGATGACATTAATTAATTTAAGTAGAGAGTTGAATATGAAATTAATATTTTTCTATAAGTTGTTGTGGTCTCTTCGCCAACGTATTATTATTATTATTATTTTATAATGATCCCTGATCTAATATTGTTTTTTTTATTATATATGATATTTTTATCGAATTTATCTTGTATTTTTCTTATTTTAAAGTTTATTTTTTTATTATTTTCTTTTTTTTTTGTCTAGTTTTTCTCTCTCTTTTTCTGTAAGTTCTACCATTTTATGTCTCCCGCACCGATGCAAGTTTTATAAAATTGGTAATCTTCCATTTTGAGATCTTTTATTTAAATTTTAAGATATTTTATTCAAAAAAGGAGTATAACGCGAAATATTAAGGCATCTAATTTATTGTCTTCGGGTTGGCTTCAAAGTTAAATGCATGAATATTTTGAGGGTTGCATTTTATTTCTTAAATTAAAATGTTATTTTATGGCTAATTAATCATTTAATATTTAAACAATAAATTTCCCCCATTAAATAATTCCTCATAAAAAGTTGTATATTCTAAGAATTCTTATGAAATATGGTATATTGGGACATGTCCCCAAAGAGCATGGCGTTTGAGAAATATTGTGATGATAGAGATCTCAAGTTTGAGTCAGAACGTGCATTCTTTATAAAAGACTGAGATAGCTAAGATTTTACTCGCTCATCTAGACCTACAAAATAAACTTTGATGAGGTTTACTCGTATAAAAAAATAATATTGGGACATGTTAATTGCCTATTAGTTATATAACAACTTTTCTTTTGATTAAAAAAATCTTAGAAAATAGAAAAAGGCTCTTTAATCTAATAAGAAAGTCTATGAAATTCATGAATTAAAGTTTTGGATAGAATTGACAAATTAATACTAATGGATTTGTTTTAATAATTTAATATTTGTGCGTTCTTGGAATGTAATTGCCATGTTTGGAGCCATGTGCTCTTATACTTCCACTTTTTATTAATAAGGTTGATTTTCCTTTCCTTACATATTACTCAATTTTTTAAATAAATTCTTATCTCTAAAATATTAATAACAATAATAATAATAATAACGAAGAAGAAGAAAGAAAAGAATCATTCAAGTGGGATTGAGTCCGATTTTGCCGGCTCGGTGAGATCGACCTCGCTGCTGTTTAATGTACTGTTTACGACATGAAATTGATAAGAATGGAGTGGCAGGCAGGACACCATGAAAGACATCTAATGTCACGCAAGCCAATCTATTTCCTTACACACTCAAGCCAATCTATTTGCATGGCAACGTAAGAAAGGAATCCTTGGAAGCCCATTCCCATTACCGTGGCATAATGGGAATATCAAAAGTTGATTATAACATCTTTGACGGGATGTTTTTTAAAATCCATTAATGATTAGTTTTTTTTAAGAAAAAATATTTGAAATTATATATATATTAATTTTTAAAATTTAATTCTTAACATCATAATTTTAAACACACACATGTCCATGAAAAGTCATTATTTTTATGTCATCCAAAACATACTCGTTTGTGATGAATTTGAGTTTTCCCAATATCTAGTTTCACGTGCTTAATTTGACTTTTATATATAGAGAGAAAGTCTTTCAACAAATTCACACCATACCATATTGTAACACGTTCAACTATTATTAAATAGTTTAACGTCTTTCGTAAAACGCTTATAAATATCGTCACGGACGTAACATTTTATTATAGCAACACATTTCACAAGCAGAGATGGGAAACAATCTAGGAGGAGGGAAGACAGCAGAGGTGATGAAAATCAATGGTGAAACTTTCAAGTTAAGGACTCCGGCAAGGGCCACCGACGTCGTTAAGGATTATCCAGGGTTTGTATTATTGGATTCGGAAGCTGTTAAGCACTTTGGAATTCGGGCTAAGCCATTAGAGCCTCAGCAAGAATTGAAGGCCAAGAAAATATATTTCTTAATAGAGTTGCCTGAAATTCCAGAGGAAAAAGAAGCCAGGAGTACTAGGAGGGTTCGGTCAGCTATACAGATGAGTGCCAAAGATCGGCTTGAGAACTTGATGTTATCTCGGAGGTCAGTTTCTGACCTGTCGATGGTTAGACCATCGCCGAGTCAAACATCAGATGGGCAGGAGCCGGTCCGGGTGAAAGTTAGGCTGCCTAGGGCCCAAGTGCAAAAACTGGTGGAGGAGAGCCAAGATGAAGCAGAGGTGGCCGGAAAGATTATTGAACTATACATGGGGAATTCCGGTGATGTTAATGGTACAGATGGGCACCGGCACGTGCATTGGAAGCCGGAGCTTGGTGACATAACGGAGAGTTTCCGGGCAACTCATGAGGTGTGTTATCTTTTAATTTTGTAATTTTTCATGCTAAGCATGTGCATTGGGCCTGACTTCATGATTCATCTAAAATAGAGCTAGTTTCTTCAAGGTTTTAAAGAGACATGAGTCATACGTACCGCAAATCAATGAAGAAGAAAGTAAATAGAAACGCAAATTAAGAACAAATAAGCATCAACGTTGCGACTAGGTAGTCTTTAGACAAGAATAGATAAATACGAAAAATATAGAGATATTTTTTTTATTAAAAGGATATAAATAAAGATTTAAAATTAAAATATTTTTAAGACAGTTTTAAAATGAATTATTATTTCTTTTTAAAAGAGAAAATTAATGAAAATATGTTTTATTTATCTCTAATGTTTCTCCATGCACTAACTAAATAATAATAATAATGATAACAAAAAGGAATAATATATGTTTCATACACTTCTGAAATTAGAATACTTGTTGTCATCCTTTGTACACAATTCTTATACTTTACTGGTCACCTTTTATTTTCAAGGAATCATCTCACCGAAAATCTTAAGTTTTTAGGTGAAATCTCAAAATATAATTTATATTATTCTTTAACACACTCCCTCAAATAAAAACTCTTTAGATTTGAAACTTGCACAGACTTATAATACTTTATGCTTAATTTTTATCAAATAGAATAGGGGTAGTAAGATTCTAACTCGTGACTGCTGTGTAAATAAGATTCTGATACCATGTCAAATAACCGTCTCACCGAAAAACTTAAGTTTTTAAATGAAGTTTCAGAATATGATTTATATTATTTTCTAATAAACATAACGATAGGTTGTTGATCCTTGTCGATGATTTCTGTTCATCAATAATTAGTCTCTTTTTCTAGTTGCCTCTCTTTAAATTTATACTTGAAAGCTATATATACTTCAATTATTATGCCCTAGTTGCCTTGGAAAGAAAAAAAAACCTTCAGATATTTAAATTCCTGTGAAATTGGAACAAAATATACTGACATTTTTCATCAAACAAATGTGCAGAAACGAGTGACTTTTGCTCAAGAAGTGGGGGAGATCCGTTTACCTGTCGACTCACATTAGCAAATCAACTAGTTTAAAGCGTGGATTTTGGAGACCAGAAGTCCCTCTTCATTTTAGCAGTAGCCTCTCATTGGCAACTATTTTGCTGTGAATATTTTGTCATCATGTCTTTTTGCAATTTAATTGCAAGATACATAGCTAGAATTTAGGCATGGATCATTGTGTATCCCATTAGTTCATTTAAACTTATGTGTACAAGCCTTAAGACGCTATTATTTTAATTCTAGCAACATTTACTGTATTCTTTTTTTTTCTTTTTATTTCAATGATAACCCTCATTGTTTTGATTGCTCTTTATTTGTTTTGAATAATTTTTCATTATTATTAAAAAAAATCAATTTCATCCCTTACACATTTTTTTTATTTGGTATTTATATCAAATATGATCCTCATTCTTTTTATTGTTATTTAAGAAAAAATATTTTCAATTTCATTCCTAATCATTTGATTTTTATGTGGACTTTTATTATTTATTTTTTTTTATCATAAGAACTCTAATTGGATTCTTTTGTTTTGCTTTTTAATTTCTCTATCATTTGTCTTTATGGTCTATAACTAGGTGGTGAGATTTTCTTTTGCTTTTAAAAACATGCTTACAACACTCTTATATTATTTTAAAAAAAATTACAAAAAAAATCAACTCGGCGAAGTGCAAACCATATATCTTGTTAAATACTAAACATCAACCATACAAAAAGTCACTGCACATGAACAGACCTAGTAGTTACGTGGAGGCAAGATCATCCCTAGGTCAACAACATGGTACTATGTTGGTGTGTGGTTCGTGTATAAAGTCAACTGGAACCCAAATCAAGAGTGATGGTGGATGGAGCCACTTTGGTTCCCTAAACTCTCGCTTGGACAGCTTCAACTGAAAGTGGCAGGACTTGGAGGCCCAAACCCTAGCCCTCACATGGGTGAGATGGGCTCAGGGCTAAGAATGTCATACCCATCAATTAATAAACTTGAGTCTTTTAAATTAGAAAAGTCTTAAAATTGAAACGGTGTCATGAACTTTATGCTTCACAAATTTAATCCTTAATTTTTCTGTCTTCTCAGTGGTAGACAAAGAAATAACTATAATAATAATAATTAATGAGGTCTTAAATAGATCATATATAATCGAACTAGTGCATACACGAGGTATTTTGTTTTATTTTATTTTTTCATTATATATTTTATTAAATTTATATCTAAGATAATAATAAATAAAATGAACTCTTACTAAAATTAAGATATGATTGATTATTAACCTGAAATAAGTAAATTTGGACACGCATGACCCCTCACATTTACTACCTCCACATGCATTTCGCTTTCAAAACATTGAAATGGATGGTCTCATCATATCTCACTCTCTGCATTTTCCAAAATAGCAAAGTTTACATAACCCCCATGTGCCTATTTTTATGCAAAAAGGTCCCTCAATTTTATAACCCTACTCTCCTCTTCAAAACTTCAAATCATCATCATCTTCACTCTCTCTCTCAACAAGAAAATGTCATCGTCCATGCATCAAATTATCAGTGCTCGCCAACTTCTTCTCTTCTCTCTTCATTCCTTCATGGTATGCACAATTATTCCCGTATGTAGGGCTAGCGTGACAAAAAACCCAGACCAAGCATTAGATCCCCGAGAACTACGAACTGGAATAAAGTGTGGATCATGTCCTTGTGTCAACCCATGTTCCCAGCTGGTTCCTCCTCCTCCTCCTCCACCACCACCGCCACCACCACCTCAGACTCTATATGGTACTCCTCTTGCACCACCACCCCCAAGGTTTATTTATGTGACCAGTGTGCCTGGGAGTTTGTCTGAAACTGATCCTTATGATCATTGGAAATTCTACAGTGGTGCTAGACAAAATGCTGTTACATGGTTGCTGCTTTTGGTTGGCCTTGGAATTCCAGAGCTGCTGGTGATTTGGTAACTTAGAATCTGGTGTCGAGGTCATATAGTTCCCTTTAATTAGTTTCGTTCTAATTTGTTTAATTAAATAATTGTTTCGTCTTCAAATTATTTACTACAAGCTCTTAATGTTGTCCTATCAAACATGTTGTAGTTTCTTTTATAATTAATTGCTAGATTATAATTATAATACTGCTATAATTAACCCTTTAATAAATAGGATTATATTTATATTCTGATGATCACTTTCAAACTATGGGGTTTAAATTAAGAGACATTAAACTGTCATCAGTGATTCTGGCTTCAGGTGATCCTGTTTTATTTACGATGATTTTAGTTATTTAGAGTACCGAAACCCTTATTTCCCTTGTTTTTCTTTTTTCTTGTGCAATATATATCGAACCTTTTCCATTATTACATGCATTTTAATTCAATGAGAGATGGAGTACAAAGATTTATTCTAAGATTATCTCAAAAATGATTTAGTTTATATATTTGTTTCGGTCTCTTCAACTAAAAACGTTGCTATCTCTTGTATATTTATTTATTCTTTTTTATCGTAGAAAATACTAACGAAATGCAAAACTCAAGTCAATTCCAAATAGCTGGATAAACAAAACTGACGAGCTAGGCTGACTGAATAAACCTGATTCACGAGCTTCTTCAATGTTGGAACATATTTCTCTAGCAGGATTAGTGTCCATGAAAAAACATCATTACATATTTTGATGCTGCATGCATCGTTGATCAGCAGGAGACTCTTTCAAGAAATTACACGACATATACAAAAAGTTGCAGTACCTTATATTTCGGTATTTTTTTTCGTTTTATTGTCTTCAAAATCAAATGCTCATTTCCTTCATTTATACTGAAATCTTGACAAGCTACGCTGTAGAGTATAGCTGGCTAGGGTATGGCCACTGGGTTTGATTCACCTAGAGCAGATAGCACGATAGGGGAACATACATTGACACTTTCCTGCAGAATCCTGAACTCAGATTTGGCCTGAATTTGCTCGAGTAATCTACATATAAACATAAACATGGACCAATTGATGAATTGTTCTGGCCATCAAGGAAATGATATTGGTTGTGCCCACTGACAGTTTTTGAAAAATAACTGCAGATCTGAGTCCTGACAAATGGAATCACCAAAATTCTGTTCATTACGACACTCTTTGATCAGTCAATGTATTTGCATAAGCAGAAAATATATAGTCCAAAATCATATGTTCAGCACAAAAGATGGACCCAGCTAGCAAAGAATAGCTTCAATTTTCTCTACCAAGAAAAGGAAGCATTTATGGGTTTCCACCGTGGAAATTTTCCTATCCACTAATTGTTGTCAGCACCGGCACCGGCTAGAACTGCACCAGTAATGGTGTGAGGTGGTAGGAACAGCATCTAATATGAACCACCCTGTTGCTACCTTAACATTTACTCCATCATTCAGCTATTTTCTTATTTTATATATAGGAGGAATATCCCTTTCACCCTGTTACCAATTTATTTCTTACAAAATATAGTTATTAAACCTAATTTGTTAGGGCAGAATGATTCAAAATTCGATTTCAAAACTAAGAAAACTTTAAGTCCATGACTGGAACAACTCTAATTAATTATTTTTTAAAAATGATATTATTTTAATAAAAATAATTTATTTGGTGATTCAAATTGTTTCAGAATAATATATATCTTGGAATCTTACGTGGTATAAAGTATTGGACTTATGATTTATATGTAACTTAATATTCAAATCTCGCCACCGGACTCTAAATTGAAAGATTTTTCTTCATCCAACCCTTTGTGTATGTTTATTTTAATAAAAGGATAAGACTTTCTTTGGATTTTTAGTGATGATACAACAGTTTTTACTCGGTGAATCCTTGTACTTAGTTTGAAGGTTTAGTTCTTGTATGAATCTAAGGCTTTCAATCAATTACAGGATCCTATTAATCAAAAATAAAAACAATACCTTTGAAGTTATATTTCATACAAATAAAAATACTAAATCAAGAAAAAAAATGTAAATAGAAGATTCAAGAGGCTTGAGCCAACTTGATATTCTGGTATATAACTACAATATATGCCAATATATATATATATATATATATATATATAAAGACATGATTAAAAACAATAAATCGCAATCTCAAATAACTTTCCAAAAGCCATGATCATTATCAAACTTAATTTATAAGTCGATTACAGAAGATCGATTTTCTCCAAATAAAACCAGTCAACTAATGCAAGTTATTGTTGTGGTCAGTCGTTTTCATGAGCACACTTTGATGAGGAGCAATAAAACTTGGTGCATTTATATTTCAACTGCTCTTACTAGCTGTCAGTGAGCCAGTTCTTTCTAGTTCTACCACTGGAAGGCTCATAAATGAAGCTCCTTGCCAAAACAGTTGCAGCTCAGGATTTCAGAACAGAACCCACTTTCTCCGATAAAAGATGAGATAGCCATTCTCCTACAAATTCATGTCAGAAGTTCATTTCCTGAGTTGTTTCAGGTTAAATGATTTGAAGCATAATAAATGCGACCACCGTATCGGAGCAGCAATGTGACGGTTAGTTTTGTGTATTTTATTTGTTGGAAACCAAAAACAATTTGTTTTGTTTTAAATAAAAGTTTTAGAAAAATAAAATTTAAAAATATATATATTGAATCAGTTGATCCATCATTCAGCCGCATGGATTCATGCAAAAACCCTATGCTACACACCGACTTTCATTATAATTTTTTTTCTTGATTCTATAAAATTTCAATATCTTTAGACATTTCTTGTGAGCTCGGATTAAATGAGTAAAATTTCTGTTGTTTTAGACTTTTATAAAATAATAAAATAAACACGTCCTGATTCAAACCAGAGACCTCAGTGCACTAAAAAAACACTTTGTAGAAGTGAAATTTATTATTCAGCTTCACATTTTATCTGTGCATTTCTACCATTTCGGTTCCAACTACCATGGAAGGACCTTCGGTTAATCCTTGGACCTGAGAATACAAACTTGATAGGACACGCTACCAACAGTGACTGCAATGAGACGCATCTTTTTTTTTTTCTCTTTTTTTTTTATAACCGGGGTGTCCGGGCCAGCTTGCGTGCACCACAATTAAATTCTCGGGTCCACTGAACATCCTGCAAACCTAATGAGCATGTAAGGCACCGCGGGGATGACAGGCGTGCCTGACAAGGTTTGAATCTGGAATGAGAGGAAGGGAGAAGTCTTTCATGACCACCAGGCCAAGACCCTGCTGGCAATGAGACGCATCTTTAAGCCAAGAGAAGAGTGCCATGTCTAAAATTCTAATTACCCTATAGTTTTAAAATAAGAGGAAAAAGGTTTTCACTTGGAAACTGTAATCCAACACAATTATTATGGTTTATTATTCCATGTTCAATAAAATATGTGTAAGAAAAAACTATAGCTTATTCATATTTAAAACTATATTTAAAAAATATCAAAATAGCATGTCTATTTGTGTGATAAAAAACTAAAATAATAATAATCATAAATGTGATCAAGTTATGTTCAAAATATATTTAAAAATTTTAATAATAAAACACCAATTTCAATTGAATTTTCATCAAGAATTTATTGTTACTATTACTATTTTCATATTACATATATAATAAGTGAAAAAAATTATTAAAACTCTAATCAAGAATTATAATATTAAGAGTCATGTAAAAAGTAAAGAATGAAACGAATAAATTTATCTTTTTGAGTGTAAAGAACATCTCCAAACTGATACCTGCAATAGCTACTTATTCAAGATCAAGGATAAGTCTCCAGTTTCAGAAACTGTGTAATCACCTGCAGCACATGGGAGAGGGAGGGAGAGCAAACACATCCCCTGGCTCCAAATGTCTCGATCAATTATGGGATAATAAACTAAACTTGAATACCTTTGACATTTGCATCCACAACTTGAATACCTTTTCATTTTCAACATTTTTTCTCCTTCCTTGAAACTCTATTTAAGCCAGATACTTCACACTAACACTGCATTTTAAAAATATTTTTTTAAAAGAATAAATTTTTATTTTATTTTTTATTTTAAATTAAAAAGATTTAATATTTCTAAATTATTTTTATAGGTTGATATCAAAAATAAAAAATTTAAAAAAAAATCATTTTATTACATTTTTAAATAAAAAATACTTTTAAAAACAACTTTAACCACACTTTTTTCAAACAGTAAATTAATATGAGAAATTCACGCTAGCTGAATTGCAGAAAACATGGTAAAATTAAATATACCCGATTGGATTTTTAATAACTCATGAACTCACTAACCCCAACTCTTTCTTTTTTCCTTTCAAATCCTATCCAAATCACATCCAACAGCTACGCTCTCATCTCATCATAGATCATGTCACATTCAAAGAAACATGCAAGTTTAGATCATCCTGTACTTATCACAAGCACTCGTATAAAACCAAAGATGTAAATTCCGTTCCACTACAAAATCCGGGACAAAACGGCGACGTTTTTGTCCCGGTTTGAATTCCGGTCCGATCTGGAAATTCCGGCCCAATTCAGGCCGGAACGCCCCGGTTCCGTACCGAGTGTTCCGTTCCGGGTTCAGCCAAAACGACGTCGTTTACACAAGTAACAAAACGAGGTCGTTTAACCAGTTAATAAACGCACGGACAAACACCCCCAGACCAGACCCAAACACCCAATTCCCCGATTTCCATTTCCCCAAATCAATTCCCAATTTCCCTTACGAAAATCTCAAATTAATCTCAACTCAGCTCACAAATCTCTAGTTTTCGATTCATAATCCAGTAATCCCTCACTTGAAAAGCTCAATTTGTAATTCTCAATCCCTAACTCAGCTCAAATTCTGAAACCCTAAATCAAAAATCAAAATCACGGCGGCACAATTTCTTCCACACGGCGGCACAAAATCTTCATTGGTTCTTCTTCCCCAAATCTCCAGTGAAAGGTACACATTCGAGGCCCCAAATCCTTTAATTTTTTGAAAAATTGAAACTGCCGAAACTTGGCATAAATGATTAAATTGGGCATTTATGTATGGAATGTTTGAATAAACTTGAAATTGGAAGATGTTCATTCATGTTGTGTTCCTGATTAAACTAGGCATTCTTGTTAAACTGGGCATAAATGATTGTTGATGAATTGTGGGAAAGAGAGGGAAAACTTGACTGTATTGAATAAGGAGAGATGAAGGAATGATTGTTGATGCATCCTTGCAGGTTTGTTCCAATCAAATTACATCAATGCAATTGCATTATAATGAAAGAGTAAATAGAAAAATACGTGAAGTTCTAGGCACAATTTTTAGAAATTTATCAATGTAAAGCCAATCATGATTTTTCAACAATCAATGTTTACATTTTTATGATGAATGGATTCCTGTGCGATCATCCTAGTGTCTTCTTATATGAAATGGAAAACAAGGGGAAGTTTCTTACCTCCTGAATTACTTCATAATGGTGTAAAAACTGTGAGTGAGTGAGTGATTGTCAGAATTTTATAAATTTTATCCTGGTAGATTAACTGAATTACTTCATGGTTTATGTGTATTGTTAAATGTTTAACGTTGCCTGATATGGTTGGTCTTTGATGGTTCATAAATGTCTAAAGTGGTGAACCTCAACTGGTTTCCCTGCCTTCAAATCATGAACATTCTTGAGCAGATTAAATTATGTAACTCATCTTGAACATTCAAATCGTGGAGTTGTTTTTATAATGATGCATGCCTAACTTGTGTTATCTTGAATTATGTAACTCATTATGTTTGTATTGTATAATTTAAAGTTCATTTATCTTGAATTTAAATTATACTTGTCAAATTAATATTTTATTTTTTTCATATATATAATTAAATAAATATGAACAGTATAAAACCGGAACGGAACGCCAAAATGCACCGAAACCAGAACGTTTCGTTCCAAACAAAAAACCGGAACGGATTTTACAACTTTGCAAAAAACACGCCTGTTTTACCTGTCTTGATTATTTCGAAAGGTCCTTTTTCTGACCCATAATAACAATCATACTGCTAGAAAGATGGATTCCCCCACCCACTAGGAGGATTGAGATCGACAGGTGCCATGCATGCTACGGGGCGTGAGGCACACGCGTCTGTTCTTGTTATAGCTGGCCTCTCATCAGCTTTCCATTCAAATAAGAGAAACTTCACATAATTGATGATTTAGCACGCATGGTTGTCTTAAAAGTAGATACATTTTTTACGACTGTTATTATACAGCACTAAAGTAGGCAAGTTGGCTGTCAACCAATTAAAGTGCATGGCCTTGTTGAAGTACAAATCACCAACTGTTTCGTGGATCACTTAAGCTCTTGAAGCAGTGCTGAGCCATTCCAGGGAAGAACATATGAAGTGAGATCAGAGCAGCTTGTTTATTCATTATTGCAATCTAGAGCCTTTATTGTCTCTCTCCGCCACGTAGCGGTGTTCGGATCAAATCTCAACTCCCATGTAGGCCAATAGTGCAAGTCCTGCTTCAAAGTTAGCACACGTGGCTTCCCATCCAGATTGATGGTCTTTACACGAACGAACTCATCATATCGTAATCCCTGATAAATGGAATACATTGCAATGTGTATGATTGATCATAAGGAAATAAATACTAACAAAGCATGCAAGGTAGTTCCTAGATCAATTATTCTTGCACTCTTGATGCATATTCCGAGATGCTAGTGCTGAGAAATTAGACAGTATCATGAAAAAAAATGTTAACCAATTGGCATACGTTTCCTTGCTTCCTACAACCCCCATTCAAAAAAAAACAGTCAGTATGTTCCTGCAACGAAAGACACTATGAAAGAAGTCAAAGCTAAAAGTCAATTTGTTTTAATCATCCTTTTCTGTTCAATGAATTCTTTTTCCTTTCTCCTAATTTGCTTCATAGATTTCCATATCTTCTATTGTTTTTAAGAATCTGCGGTTTCCACTTGGATGGAAGCATATGCATTGATTGCAGATGCATTCTATAAAAAAACAAAAACTCCACACAGAAAAATACATAAATGAGTGGCCATACCTTGGTCACATTTACAAAAGCATCCAAGTCAGGAGTGGGTTTTCCATTGACTTGAACAATCCATCTTAGAGAACCTAGAGCATATCTATCTGCAGGACTTCCACGGCAGCACCTATGAAATTGAGAAAATGTTCAAACTGTATTCAATAAGATCAACATTTGCATTCTTATGTGGTTGATTATCATTGGGGAAAATATGCAGATCAACTTAATATGCCTTTCCTCTGACATTGGTTGACTTCTGATTGAAATTGGGTAGGAATTCCTTTGTTGAAGGCTTTTATTCTTTCATGACATATTTATATTGACTGTATCCAGCAAAAGTAACAGCCATAAACATATCATTACTAAGCTCTTCTTGCATGAAATTAGCCAAAACTTTCAAGTTCATTCACATTCACATCACTGTAAGTGTAAGGCTATATTCTTCTTTTTCCAACAATGTAATGATAACTCTTATCTCAGCATCTATAATCAGGAAAAAAAACGTTATTTAAAAAGAGAACGAAACAGAAGGACTCAAACAAAAATTCTTACATTGCTGCATAGACACCGTGACCTTCACCAGGCAGAAATCCAAGAGCACGAACTGCTGAATGAGGATCCTGAACAAGACACCCGCACCAACTTAATGCTCGCATTGTACCATTACCGTCCCTAATGTCTGTTCCAACAAGTAGATCAACTTCAGCTCCCTAGCAAGCCATACAGAAAAGGGCATCATATCAGTTTACTTGCATCAACATCAGAGAATACACCAAACAAATTAAAAATACTTTGCGAACCAAACAATAGATATAACAGCTATAATAGCATGTCAAACACATGACACCTCTTTTAGGTGTTAGGAGCATGTACATCTGGCATAAACTAACCTGCCGACAAATGGTAATTTTAAGCTTCCCATCACTGTCAACACAGTTCTCTAATGCTTGACATGCATTTTCCACGTCTTGGAAGCAAGTAACTGGCTCTTTGTTGATTGCCAACAACATATCGCCTTGCTTTAATAGATTCTCAGTGTTAGATCCAGCCAAACAACCTTTAACACGCAAAACTTGTCGTCTCATTGGATCTTTCTTTACAAGTCTCTACAGTAAAATATCATTCAAGTTTTGATATTCAGAATAATGATACAGCATTGCACTACAGCATTTTTCTGCAAAGCATGTTAAGTTCAAGAGAGCAATTATCCAGGACAAAAACCAATTGAAAGACATTATATTTTCAGAAACAATATTCAGTTAAGAAAAGACTAAAATTGGAAAAATGCTCAAGTTTAAGACCATCACTCACACGATTTTTATTGAAAGAATTTTCCATGAAAATATTAACACACATTCATTTGCAAACAAAATAAAAGAAACATGAGAGAATGGCAGGCTAAGATTGATATGCATTCTCTGAGCACAAGCAGAGACGAAAGAACAGAAATATTTTACAAGGAAGAAGACATACTTGGATCCATTCATCACCAAGACCAAAATTCCGGGCCTTCGAAAGCAATCTAGAGTAAAGTTCTGCCTCTAAAGTCCTTACAAGTGGCATTGACCTTTTGACACCGTTTATGAGAAGAGCTGGCCCATTAGCACCAGATATGATTTTGTCAAGTACCTGGCTAATCATGTAGATTGGGACACCTCTGACAAATTGATGATCCTTTGATGTAGCGTTACAAGATTTTGGCTGAAAATGAAGATTTAAGGTTATTACATTATATCATAAAAAGGCAAATCATGACAAGTAGATTAGGGGCGAAAACCTTATTTGAAAAGCTCCCCCATATAGCCTGAACCTTTCCATGCTCATTACATAGCACACCAGTAAATGCATTACCAAAATCTGAAATACAGAACAAAATAAGACACTAAATCTAAATATAAACAAGATCTTGGGAAATTCAAATCTATTCTCTTACCAGTGTCAAGTTCAATCACTTCCATATTTATTGCTCTATACCGTGGACGATCAGCATGGCCAACATTTAATGTGACATATGGGTTTGTCACAAATGATTTCCTAGACTTTGCTCGTTGATTTTTACTTAACCCAATAAGGTATATTGGATCTCCACGACATAATGCAGGCACTGTCTCAAAAAGTACAAGCATGATTGTTACAGTGAATAGCTTGGATCTACATTCACTTTACTTGGAGAGAGCAAAATTGAAAGATCACTCGTACTAACACAAATAAAATAGCAAAAAAGGATGAAATACAAGGGTTCATCAATCCAAGCCTCACTAAATAAATAGACAAAGATAGAACACATTCATGGATGTGACTCATTGTTTTCACTACCTGGCATGTTTCTATGGGCTCATGCTTTTCCTAGCACTGCTACTCGGAATAGTAGCAGTATTGACTAGCAAATACTAGGTAGCTGTCAGTTTTCAATGTTAAGGCTTGCATAAACAAGTTAAGCTTGAACTTGGACTTGGATCTAAATTGACCGAGGTAAGCTCAAGCTGAATCTCTAAGGAGATAAATTTGAGTTTGTTTACTTTGTCCAAAGTTTGAACAAATAGTATTAGGCTCTACTTGACTTTTTTTGCAGTCTAATAGAAACCTTCACCCTTGACCCTCGCCCCTCATGGATGAGAAGAATATGCCACTACTGAAAATCAAAGGGGAAAGCATGCACCTAAATCAGGGAGAAGTTCAGAATTTAAAAGGCAAATAACTTCTACGGGATCATATATATAACCCAGGAATAAATACATAGAGTCAAACCTACCAGGAAGTAACTCGGCAGCACGAACCATAGAAGCACCAACAGCTCCCAGAGCAGAGGGGTCATAAGCAACAAGAGCATAATTGTAAACAGGATGAAGAAAGACAACCTGCATTGAAGTATATGCAGTAATTTATATACCCACAATGGTTTATAACTTCATAGCATTGCTTCGAAAAAGTTTACCTCCCCTGGAATCTCGATAGGAAATGCAGCAAATGACAGCATCACATCACATGCAGATGTTTGAACTGTGTTCTTGTCAATAGCAACCAATCCCATGTCTTCAGAATGATGTACAACAACACCAGTACCAGAAGAATGCACTGAATGGATGCCATCAAGCAAACATGATGGTGGCACATTGACCTGCACGTACAATTATCTAATTGGATATCCCATTTCAGCATTACTAGTCTCTTTTATATCACCGAGATATTCATAACAGGCACTGATCAGATGATGGTGTATCTCTGACTTGATAATTGAGAACATAAATCTGTTCAGACTTACACAGAGTGAAGTATATGTAGAATCTGGTAAATAAGAAAAATTACTAACAAGCAGATAAACTCTCAGTAAAGAGATGAAGCACAGTAGTTTTGAAGGCTAAGTCTAATTCCATTATTGTCAGAGTTATAGGAGAAAGTTCATAAAGCAATACCAGAAGGTTTCACAAGATGGTTGGCTAGAAGCTGAGGCACATTGCAAGGTTAGACAGCTGATTGATGACAATAGGAAGATAAAACTTGTCACAGATTACCTCCATTGTTACAAGAGTGGGCTCCACCACACATTCTGCAAACGAAGCATTAGTTTCTGCTGCCGATACACCTTCATATCCATTTGAAACTGTAATTTCTGTGGTTCCTTGAGTCTCCAATTTCATTTCTCCAATTTCAAGCAAGGAAAGGTCAGCAACTGCAATTTCATCAGAGGACAAATTCCCCTGTACCTGTTGCTTATTAGTTTCAACATCACACTCTTCCCTGGAATGGGCCTCCTCAGAAATATGTTCATAACCGGCTTCTGTGATCATAATATCATGTGTCAACTCCTGGTTGTTTGCTTGATCCGTACCTTCAGCAGGAGTTGATTCGCTATTCAACAAAGATGATTGGCTGTTTAGACCTTGAGTGACATTGCTACTACAAGGTGACAACTGCAGGGTGGGTGGTTGAATAGCTGGCCTTGCCATCCATAAACCAGAACTATCATCCCGTGTGTATATCTTTGGAGCATCATACCATTCATGGCGATCAATTGTGACCAGGGCAGACTGCGGTCATCACAAGACTTAAAAAAAATCACCAACATCCTAAATTTGTTAATCAAAATAAAAATATCGCACACACGCACATGCATACACTTGCAGAGAGATTATCATTCACAATTCTATTCTAAATATAAAAAATTGTCACTTCCTATGGCGGTTTAAACTCAATTTTCTAATTTATTGATTTATGGAAAAGAAAGGTAAGTCTTTCATTTTCATGTAATATGGTACCATTTACAAGAAGCAATTCATCAAAAGATTAGATATCTTACACCTACACAACCAAAAAAAAACAGCACAGGCAATGTCATGCGGCACATCAGCACATGTAACACATACCTTTCTTCGATGGCGATCCTTGTAGCTTATATACTCCAATGGCACTCTATCACCCCTACATAGCTTAGACAGAACAGAGATTACATCTTCAAGTTGTGATATCTCATCATCGGCAAACTTCATAATGATGGCATGACGAGGAATGCCAGCCCTAGATAGCATGTATCTGCAAAATGTACAAAGTCCTATCATGTAAGAAGAAACACCCCCTTTGCTATTACATGGTTTCCTTCAAAACAAGCATCAAAGACTCATCACATAGTTTTCCTTCTCACTAAAAGCCCATCAAATTACTCAACAAAAACATTTTTATTTTGACTTGAATTTGTCAATTTCATTCAGGGTAAAAAAATACAGGAGACAGTTCATGGAATTCGTAAACTCAATCAAATTAAAAAAAAAAAAAAAAACAGATAACTTGATTAAACTGACCCGGGGTTTGAAACATATACAAGACCACATTGGAAGCAGAAGTTTCTGGCCTGATTCAATTTCAAAGTTGCATGAGTTAAAATGATGAGCAAGAGCACAAGTTCAAACAGAGTAAAAATAACTGTAAACACTTTTACTTGTTTCACAAACAATGCTATCTGAAATAAATATATGACTAATAGATGAATCAACCCAACCAACCTGTTGATAAGACAAACTGTGTATCACTGCACCACTTACTTCTAAGAAGTAGTCAGGAGTTATAGAGTGCAAATCCTGAACCTGCAGCATAGGCACATAAGCATACTAGTTTTTTCTCCGTACACCTAAGCAACATGGAATACAAGTGATCCTAGGAGAGCAATACGACCATGTAACTACACCAAGATAGACTTAGACATGAATCTATCGAGGATGGACACTTATAGAACATGAGGACAAAATACAATACAAGCACAAACATAGAATATTAGAACCTTTACTAGATAAAGTCCAAAACACTAAATGAATTACAAAATTATCTATTGCTATACCTTTGATTTTCACTCTCTCCTTTCTAGCAGTATATCTCCATTGGCCTCAAAGAAGCACTTCAAAACTGATTTAATTGGTGATACTTTATTTTGGAGATTGTTACATGTTTGGTGTGCCAACATTTTGATTTTATCTATTTCAGTGTTCCTGCTTTTATTTTTGCTATTTAAACATGTGTACCTTCAAATTTTTGTTCTAATCAAGTGCTTCTATTAGATTTGTCAAATATATATAACATGACCATTAAATTGACATGTGACATGTTGATGTTCGCTAAGTGTGCATGAATTTTTCCATTTAATTCTAATTGAATCTTTAGTCTTTTATTTCTAAGTCAATGCACAGCTTTTAATACAGGTATGGTTTCTAAGCAAATCAATGTGTTTTACCATTAGAATAAGACCAGTCCAGATAATGAGTTATACTAGAAAGCAACTGCTTAGAACATATTTTCCAATGAAATTTAAGGATTGGAAATTTTAGTTGATTATTAACAAAATCAAATTATGCCCAGAGTTAGTTTTACCACTATACTAAAGGTCAATGATGTGCCACCCCTTTCAATCTGTAATTCGATCTTTTTGTCAACATTGTCATCAAGCAATGCTTCCAATTTTAAGAATTGAGTAGTCACCTGCAATAAAAACATTTGTCAAAATTCAACATTTCAATCACTACAAGAGATGTAGAAATGGAAAAATCAAGTAAGCATGATAAGAACTCCCACCAGTGATTTTAAAACCTAAGTTGGACCTGCCCATTTGACTATTAAAGGTTATACATGGTTTTTGGCTTGAATGTTAATCAACTAACCAAGTGTGTTAAAGAAAAGAAAAAAAGAGGGGGGGAGAGCATATATAAATCTCATATCTAAAGAAGAAAAGAAAAGGACATACAGAGAACAAAATAAAAGAGAAGAAAAAACAGAGAAACGACTATCACTATCATGTTCTTGTATATATAATGTAGCGATTTACATGCAATGCACGAGATTATTTATTACAATGGATCAAGATTCAGTGGTATGTGATTGAATGAATAACTTACTTCCCCATTCACATGTACAAGCACATCCCCTGACTCCAATTGCCTATCAGCTGGCCCACATGGCACCTGAAGAAGTTCATGATATTAGGATATTAGGAATGATAAAGATAATTCTTTGACAATCTTCAATTAAAAAACACAAAAAAGTGCTCACCACAGAGTCAACAACCAACATTCCAGTTTCACCTGGTGCAGATGCTTGCCGTACCATCTAAACAGGACAGCAGAATGAGCCACCTGCCAGTATTCTTAGCAATTATATGTGAGGAAGAAATACCTGCTCTGTTTCCTTTGGAAGACCAAGACGGCGTGTCTCATCAAATCCTTTATGGAGAAACGTTACCTATATCATGAATAGCTATACTCATGTGAAATAATAAGGAAAAGAAATATTCATATTGTAAATCAACACACAATTAGGATAAAAAAGGAAAGCATCCATATTGCTGAAATATGATCTTTCCATGTAGCTAGCATTAAAAGAAATCTGGCCTATTGACAAATGCAAAATTTCCATCTATGTTCAAGCATATGCACTATAATACTTGAAGCCTTCAAGAACCAAGAAAGTAACATCAACTACAGACCTGAAGGGTTCCACGAGGTATAGAAACTTCTTCCCATTTGTTTTTACAGGCATCTTTAGACTTCTGGAGAAATGTCAATGCCCTAACAACCTGCAGATCAAGTAATTATATGATTCAGTGCCCAGGAAACACATAATTTTATTCAAAATTAGGTGCTTAAGTAAAATTAAAGGCTTCATTTATTACAAACCAAAGTAACAAAGAATGGAGGACTTGAATTTACATTAGACACCCTGCTGCATGAGTTATCATCCATTTCATATGAGAACATAAACAGATCATAATGCATTAGGCCATTAAATAATAACATACTCTCTCTAAATGTAAATAGAAGGCTGATGAAGATGATACACTGCCCCCAGCGTTCAAGGCCACCGCCCTCCCTTGCTTATCAATCACTGGGGAACCACTAGAACCACGCTTTGTTCCAGAGGCTGCCTGAAATTAAAGTGAAACAAATATTACAGAGTTTAAATGGCCTATTTGGAGAAGTATTATTGCACATAAAGAACCAATTGACACTTTTGGAATCTGATACAAAATATTTAGGCTTATATCCCTCATAGTCATAACCTTGTATAAGGATCTTAGAGTAAGGACTAGTAGGTGGCTCAGTTATCGCCTGTGATGGTACCAAACTGCTTGAACCAGGGAATATTAGTCGGAGTAGATAACAAGCTCACACTGAGCTGGACATTAGAAGTGTCACTGCATATGTTTTAATTTTGCATTTTTTTTATGTATAAAGGAAAAATGAAAAAACAAAGAAAAAAAATTGCTGACAACAACAAACAGCAAGATATGGAACTTTCAGTGGTTGTAACCACTGAATAAATCTTCCATACAACTATAACGAAAGGAGAAAGGAAAAGCCAAACTAGGGCAGTAAAAAGCCATTAAATGAACTAATGTCAAAGTGTCAAACTAATTATAAAAGGAAAATGAATTATCGATTCTGAATGAAAATTATTCAAGCCATAGATAACTGTTTGCCTCAGATTGCCAGCATGATGAATTAAACTACTTACTTGCATGTAGAAGGTATTGAAGTCATTATAACCATCTCTGCACCAAACAACAGTCATTGTTAATCTTTACGATCAAGCATCTACAGGTCGGTGGAGTGAGTTTCCGTATATCATGGACTAGTCAACACCATGATACTAACTTATTGTTCAAATATAGTTTGAAGAGATAAGATGGGGCAAATAAAACCATAGAAGTAAAGCTAGAAAATTTAACACCACTCCACTTGCAATAGAATTAAATACTTTATAGAACATTCCAAGGGTGAGCTTATAACTAATTCATCTAGCTAGCTGTTAATATAATGTGGGGATGCGTGACCTTTTTCCTTGTAAGCACATACATGATTTATTAACCACGTACAGTTATAACTTTCTGGAGATATATATTAGCTACAAACATCACGCAGCATGATAAATCACTATAATCATGACTCACAGATAGCATGGTAGAAATTGAAGTCATCAACATATAACAACAACTTGCAACTTTTAGCAAGGGATCCAAGCAAAAGATTAGAGAAGTTACTATACCTTCTATAAGTAGGTGCATTTCGATCCAAACGAGCAAGGGTACCGGCCAAAATGGAAACCTGTGAAATTGATGTTACCAGCACTAAACTCTCAAAACCTAAATAAGTGTTAAAACTCCAACCACTAGCAAATATCATATACAAGTTTGGTAAACAAATAAATAACAAAATGAGAAATAATGACTACCTTCTCGCAGCTATCATTGCCGATAACTCTGATTTCAAGCCCAACAGAAGCAGCCTCTGGGGCAAGAGGAATCTCCTCATACTTGTGGAATTGTATTTCACTAGGATCATAACGAAAGAATCCAAAATCATGAACCTGGTAGAAATTGTAGAAGCACAGTATATGAGTGTAACTCGAATGCCAAGTAAAACTAATCACACCCCATTTTCGTAGTCTTTACAATACGTAAATAAAATACAAAAAATAAAAACTCACAGGGTCTCTGTAAATTGGATACACTGGAATTTCTTCATTGTTGACGAATATAGCCTGAGCAACTACAGGGCCTACAGCACCACAACCATCAAAATTAAAATTATTATTAATAACAACAACAACTAGGATTTACATTCCGAGAGCAAATAATTAAACAAGTAACTCATATAAATTATCAAAAATATATTTAAGAAAATAAACTCAAAACAAAAATTGAAGAGGCAAAAATGTAAATTCAAAATGCAAAATGTTTTCCTCGTTATGCGTTTTGCCACGTTCCCAAAACAGCCTCGATGAATAGTGGACGAGAGAAAATTGCAATTACAGAGCCTCAAATCTTTAACCAAGAAGAAAACATAACACAAACAACAAGGGCAATACAGTAAATTCACTCCAGACATTTGCATAATACCAATCTTAACCTTTTTCCCGCGTTTTTCTTATTAACCAAAAATAAAGAAAAGCAAAACGAATTCAACGATCAACACAATCACAACGAGAAGAATGATCGAGTAGTGATAGGATAAATTACCAGGCTTGACGACATGTCGGTTAGTAAGAATGATACCGCGATTCTTATCAACAACAAACCCGGTGGCGGACCCCGAGGAAGGAAGTTCGGTGTCGAAGGAGCGACACGCGGTGGTTTGCAAAACCACCACAGCGGGGACCACCTTGTTGATGGCGTCTCTCCAGTCGTCGGTAATGACTTCCTTCTCTGGTGGCAAGCCGCTATCTATCTCAACCTGATTAGACGATTCCTGGCTTCGTAAGTCCATGGATTCCATCTCTGACTCCAATATCTCTAGCGAATTTGAGTCTTCCATTATTGAAATTGGAAATGGGATTGGAAGAGGAGCTGACTGACTTGGCCTGCCTTTTGAGTCGTGATGAGAGCAGGTGCAGTTTTGGAATTTACAATTGTTTTATATATATATATGGTTTAGTGCTGGTAGCTCTTATGATCATAGTTGTCAATATCGTTTCAGTTGTCGTTCCGGTTTTTTGATTGGAATGAAACGTTCCGGTTTCGGAGCGTTCCGGCGTGCGTTTCGGTATCGTACTGTTCATATATAATTAATTATGTATATGAAAAAAAAAATATTAATTTAACAAGCATAATTAAAATTTGAATTCTTTTTTATTTAAAATATTTTGGTGTTTTTAAATTATTTTGATGTATAGATGTCAAAAATAATTTTAAAAAAATAAAAAAAATAGATTTTGAACCCGGAACGGCACGCCCGGAACGGAACCGAGGCGTTCCGGCCGGAATTTCCGAATCGAACCGGAATTAAAACCGAGACGAAAACGACGCCGTTTTGTCTCGGTTTGTTGAACGGAACGGAACGTTCCGGCCATTCCGGCCGGAACAGAACGGAATTAACAACTATGCTTATGATAAATATATACAAAAGGAGTCAATGGTCGTCAGATAAATGAAATTTAAAATGAGAACTGATTTATTATTAGGAGGAAGGACAGCAAATAGTTATTGCTAATAAATAATTATGTTTGTTTGGCTAAATGATAAGGATGGTAATATATGATATGGTTAAAGAGACTCATTTTGTCTAATGACTCGATTTTAAAAATTACAATTTTACTTGGTTGATTTATAAATTTATGGATTAATTTAAAATATTAGGTATATTAAAAAAAAAAGTCCAAGACAGTGTTGTTTTGGATAGTTTTTTAAAAAATAACTATAATAATATGGTTTTGAAGGTTACTTGGTTTTCAATATAACCTATGAAGTCACTAGGGTTTGCCCTAGGCAACTTTATAAATAGTTTAAAATGTTTTATAGCACTAAAATATATTCTGATTCAAACATGATGTTTATGCAAAAATATATGTAAACTGGAATTAAGATCTTTTATATATTTTCATCATTAATATATTAAGATTATCTAAAGATATCAATTAAAAACTCTTAAATATGATGTAACTATTTTATGCAACATTGCTTAAATCATATTTTAATGTTAAAGATATAATCGTAAATCTGTATTTAACAGTGTAAGTACATTTCATGAAACAAATATTTTTGTAAATGTTTGATAGATGATAATTATAAGATTATTAACAAAAGCTAACACATGAATTAAAAACATTGTATTATGCAGGTAAAGCACACTAATTATTAAAACAATGTTTCTTGTTTTTTCTTTCCTATCAAAAAAAATAATTAATAATAGCTATTGAAGGTATTGAAAGTTTTTTCATTGTATCTATTATTCATTATCAAATTAATAAAAATAAATATATCTTTTTAAAAAAAAAACACAAAAGACCAAAATACTCTTGGACATATTTCTAAGACCACAGATTCTGACGAGGCTGGTGGAGTGTGTGAGCAAGCAATATCGCCCAACGAAAGAGTGTAGAACAAGAATAGAACAATCTGTTTATCCATGAATGGAATCTAATACATTTATTGTGTTCTTACGCCACATCGCGGTGTCTGGATCAAATCTCAACTCCCACGTAGGCCAGTAGTGCAAATCCTGCTTTAGGGTTTGCACTTGTGGCTTCCCATCCAGGTCAACGGTCTTTACACGCACGCACTCGTCAGGTCCTAGTTCCTGATTAAGAAAACCATCAAACATATTTTCAGAAACTAAAATGCATGCAACAGCATAATGAAGCAGCAAATGCAGCAAAATCAAGTTTGTTCTAGTTTCGGAAAACTCATTAATGTCACTTTTATACTCTCATATTTCTGAGCTATTCTGATAAGAAGGTAATATCGATTAGAGACGAAATGTTTTCATCAGACTGGAAGAACCGTAGCCATACCTTTACCACATTAGCAAAGGCATCTAAATCAGGGGTTGGTTTTCCATTGACATGAACAATCCATTTAACAGCCGTTAGAGAATATCTATCTGCTGGACTTCCAAGAGACCACCTGACAAAATAAATAAATAAATAATCGTCATTGAAGATAAGATGTTGAAACTAGTTATCATTGACGAGGAAATTATGAGTCAACACACTTTCCTTGGATGCCACTCCTCAGACATTCGAGGAATTCAGGTAGGATTGCTTTTATTGAAAGAAAGTCATGTGTCTATGATGCGATATTCTATATTTTTACAAAGTTATGCTTCAAAAATCTAACAATCAATATATGTTGTTCCCAGAATTACTCTTCTGAGTCTAGCAGTTAATTAGCTCAGTATCTAAGCAATTCACCGACATTTTAGGCCCGAGTTGTCGATTAAAAAGATGTCAACTAATCAACTTCTTGTTGGAGGCCATGCAATGCATTCTTGCATTACAACAACTACCACTGAGCAGAAACCCCAAACTAGTTGGGGTCAGCTATTTGGATCCTTTTGTGCCATTTTCACACGATAATATAATGTATTCTTGCATTAAAATAAAGGAAAACCCACAGGTAATTTTCATCACTGTCAGGCTGTTGTTATTCCCAAGGAGACAGGAAATTCTGAGACAAAGAATCCTTACTTTGTCACATATACTCCATAACCTTCTTCAGGAAGAAATCCAAGAGAACGCACAGCAGGATGAGAATCCTGAACAAGACACCCACACCAGTTTATTGCTCGTGTGGTGCCATTCCCATCCCTAACATCTGTTCCAACAAGAAGATCGACCTCGCATCCCTGGAAAGCCACACAAAAGAATACTCAAATAAATTATTTTCTCACATTAATGACATATTAGAAGATATCTAGCAAGCAAATTACATTACTTCTTTCTGATCAGTTCAAACAGTCATTATACATGCTTACCTGGCGAAAAATTGTTATTTTAAGCTTCCCATCATTGTCACCACACTCCTCTAATGCTTGACAAGCATTTTCAATGTCATGGAAGCAAGTAATTAACTCTTTGTTGACTGCTAACAACATGTCACTTTGTTTTAATATGTTCTCAGCTTTTGATCCAGCATAACAACCTTCTACACACAAAACTTGTCGTCTAACTGGATCTTTCTCATCAAGTGCCTACAGTAAATATTAGTTAATAGTTGACATTCAGAACAAAAAAAAAGCCCTTGCCCTACAAAATCTTAATGCCAAAGTATGTTAAGTTCAAGATCTGTTACCCAACATGTGAAAGACTGGAAAATGCTCTCATTACAACTCAAGGTTTTAGCAGTCTGTAATGATGGTATTTATTATAACAATCTTTTTCGAAATGTTACTTATTTGAAAAGCATATTGCCGAAAGATTACAGACTAGAATAAATTTATGTTTACAATTACATGCTTTCAAGGCCTAAGGAATAATATGCTTTCATAGCATGCAAGCAAAGATAGGATAAATAAAAATATTGTATCGGGAAAAAGCATACTTGAATCCAATCATTGCTGAGACCAAAATTCCGGGCCTCTGAAAGCAATATGGGACTAAGTGAAACCTCCAAAGTCCTAATAAGTGGCATTCCCCTTTTGACACCATTTATGAGAAGAGATGACCCATTTCCACCACATATAATACTGTTGACTATTTGGCTGATCATGTATATTGGGATACCTCGAACAAATTGATAATCCTGTGATGTAATGCCAACAGATTTTGGTTGAAAATGGAGATTCAATAATTGTAAATTCTAGCATAACAAAGCAAACTATGAGAAGCAAATTAACTGTGAAACCTGATCTGAAAAGCTCCCCCATATAGCCCGGGCCTTTCCACGCTTATCGCACAGCACACCAGTGAATTCACTGCCAAAATCTGAAATACCACATAAATAAGGCATTGAAACTAATATAAACCAAGAATTGGGAAACTAAGATTTGTTCTGTTACCAGAATCAAGTTCAATCACTTCCATATTTGTTGCTCCGTACCGTGGACGATCATCTTGGTCAACATATAATGCGAGACATGGATTTGTTACAGTAGATTTCCTAGACTGTGCTCGCAGATTTGTACCTAATCCAACAAGATACACTGAATCTCCCCGACATAATGCAGGCTCTGTCTCAAACGGTACAAACATAATCCTTACAGTGACCAGCTTGGAGATATATAATATCACAAGTACTTGCTAAAAAAAACATACAAGCAAAAAATAGGCAAATAATGCTGAAATGAAAGGGGTTATCAAGAAAGCGTAATCAAGTAAGAGAGCCAAGATTGATTATTTTTGGATGTTATTCTATAAGTCAGCTAGCCTGCAGTTTTTTTTGTGGATTTAAATTTGCCTAGTAATTGCTAATAGATTACTTGGTGAGTGTATGATTTTCAATGTTGATCGCTTCTTTCAATAACTTAAATGAGTCGAGCTTGATTTTTTCCTTGGAAGCAAACTCACTGAGCTATGCTCAAGTCAAAATTTTATTGAATGGAGATGACAGTGAGTTTTTCCTAGAAAAGCTCAAATTTTGGCTCTGTTATTTTACCATCTCCAAAAAATCCCTCGTCCTCTGGGAAAAACCCACATCTTTCCTCCTCACTCGCTCCATGGTTGAGCAGAACAGGCCACCAGCAGATAGGAAATATATACTTTAATAACCATATATTTCGCTCGAGTAAATAATCTATTTATCAGACAAAAAATCTCACTATAAAGATGAAATGTGAAGATCGTATTCTGCAACTAAACAAAATTGCCGTTTGGAATTTCAAAGCTAAAGAGACTTATTTATCAAAAACAATCTAAAAAAACTTGCACTTTGTCATATAATATCACTAGAGAACAAATGCATAATCAAAAGCACCTGGAAATAGTTCAGCAGCATGAACCATTGTAGCACCATCAGCTCCAAGAGCAGAGGGGTCATAGGCAAGAAGAGCAAAATTGTAAACTGGATGAACAAACACAACCTGCAATGGATTTTAGGTAGTAAATGAAAGAACCAACAATGGTTTCCAGCATCTCTATGTCTCAGAATCTTACCTCCCCGGGGATTTGAATAGGAAATGCAGCAAATGATAGCATCACATCACATGCAGATATTTCAACTGTGTTCTTGTCAATTGCAACCAACCCCATGCTTTGAGAATGATGCACAATAACACCAGTCCCAGAAGACGCCACTGACTTGACACCATCAACAAAACAAGATGGGGGGACATCAACCTGAAAGTATTAAGATCTATTATCTTCATTAATGAGATAGATTTAAAAGAGAACAAAGATTGGTAGTACACTCTTATTAAAGCACTAAGACGCCATGCTAATGTAAGCTCTCACAATACACATTTATGGAGAAAAATTCTAACAAATTCAACATCATTTTCAAGAAAAGCATAACAATTTAAAGAGAGAAAAAAGCATTCTAACAAGGCTGGAGAACCCATGAAGTCAATACAGCAGCACCTAATATTAGATAAAAGGTGGCATATGAGCTTCATGAAAAGATAGATTGCTAATAATGTTGTGCTCTTTTTGGGTTTAGGTCATTACTAAGACAGCTTGGTGAAACTTCCACAGAAATCAAGGTCATAATAACCATAGTAAGGTACTGAATAACATGGCTCAGAGGTCTCTCCATCATGAGCAATAAGCTTATTAAAAAGAAAGGGTGGACTGAATTCTACATGTTTGAACAACAAATTACAGGTCTATTTTCAACAATCAGTATCAAGTTAAGCATGCTCAACATGATGATGAATATTTCAGGGACATCCAACATGATGGTTATTTGTGCAATCTAAAGAGTAAAGTTGCATGCCCCTTCAATATTGAACATGAAGTTGAGCGTGACAGAAGTTTTTTCTTCCAAGGAAAAGAAATTCATAAAGCTATATCAGGAATTAATGCAGGGGTTTCAGAATTAGATTACTAGAAGTCAAAGCATTTAAGAGATAGCAGGCCATGATTCAATTGTGAGATAAAACTTGTTAGATATTACCTTAAGCATGACAAGAGCTGGCTCTATCAAACTTTCTACAAATGAAGTTGAAGTTGAAGTTGCAGCTTCAATGCCAATCAACAATGTTTTTTCTGTGGTACTTTGATCCTTCAATTTGATTTCTCCAATTTCATGAGAAGAACAGCTGGAAGTGACAATTTCATTAGAAGAAAAATGCCCCTGTTCTTGGCACTCTTTAGTTTTAGCATCATATTCTTCTTTAGAATGGGCTTCCTTAGAAATATGTCTATTACTGTCTTCTATCCTCACATCACCATTTGTCAACTCCAGTTTGGTAGATTGATGCATATGTTTTGCCAGGGTAGATTCACCAAATAATGAAAATGATTGAATTTTTGGACGTTGTTCAACATCACTGCTACAACATGACAACTGCAGGATCTTAGGTTGAATAGCAGGCCTTGCTATCCATAAACCTGAACTATCATCCCGAGTGTATATCTTTGGAGCATCATACCATTCATGGCGATCAATACATACTATCACAGACTGCAGGCATCACAACAGTTAACAAAAATCCACCAATATTCTAAACACAATCACCAGAATAAAAAGGCACAACAATGCACGAAGACACACCCATGCACATATGCACAAACTTGAACGCACTCACTCACACAGATGTGCGCAAACACAGAGAGATCATCCAAATTTCTATTTTAAAAATTAGAATTCTCACTTCCTCAAGCACTCAATGTTTATATTCAATTATCCGTTGATTTACGCAAAGAAAAGAAGAGTTGATCTATATTGTTCAGAAATAAAGAATACACAGAAGACCAGATATCTGAAAAATTCAACAACAATAAAAAAATGTTGTGCATAACAACATTTCCACTAGGTAAAGTTTTCCTCAGCAGCTCATGCATTGCATACCTTCGATCGATGACGATCATTGTGCCTTATGTACTCCAATGGCACTCGAGCACCCCTAGACAGCTTAGAGAAAACTGAGATTAGTTCTTCGAGTTGTGATATCTCAACACCGGAAAACTTCTTAATGATGGCATGGCAAGGAACTCCAGATCTCTGTAGCATATACCTGCAGACCATGACAATTATATCTCAACATCAACAAAAAAAACTTAATGATGGCATGGCAAGGAACTTGAACTGAAATCTGCATCTATATTTTTATTTCCTCTCATTTTTTCTTCTCATTCAGTCTCAAATCCAACAAATGTTCAGGATATATTAATCCTTGAATCCAGCGCAATTTATATTGTTTTACTCACCAAAACAAAATGAGGTACTTAAATTATCAAGAGAGAAAAAGCTTGATAAGAAAATATAGATTACATTAAACAAATGCTACATGCATTCAGATACGGCATTTCAAGCTACTGAGGTAAAGACAACTGATTCTACATATAGCCTAGAGTTTTCATTCAGGTAATCAAATAAATGCAAGGGAAGTCAAATTAAAATTGTGAGAAGATCTGGATAAACTGACCCAGGTTCTGCAACATATACAAGACCACATTGGATAGAGAAGTTTGTGGCCTGTTTCACACAAAAGTTGCACATGTCAAGATGTTCAGCATACGCATTTACAATCAGAATAAAAATATGAGCATCAGTTTTAAGTAATTCAGAGTAATGTTATCTGAATAAATAATTTAATCCACCCTACCTGTTGATAAGACAATGGGTGTATCACTGAACCACTTACTTCTAAGAAATGATTTGGAGTTATTGTGTGTAAATCCTGAACCTAAAGTGAAAGATAGAAATATGAGAAGTCATTGTGAGAAGCTAAATAAATATGGAACACAAATGATCCTGGGAGAGGAACGTGAGCAAATAATAACACCAATATAGATTTAGATATGAAACTATGTAGCAGAATACAGATACAAGATATGATACCAATGACCAAACTGACAGTAAGATAAGTTAAGAAAGGAAAGCATGCTGCAGATAATGGGAGATTGGCAAATATAATCAATAAGAGTAGGCAATTAAAGCAAAGATATAGCTTAACATATATAGAAGATATTGTATGATGTATTCTGCCCTATTTATTGAGAAAGTAAATAGCAACAAGGGACATTCGAACCATTTCTGTTACAAACAACAGAAACACATAAACATGAAAGCAAGTTGTTTGACAATTGAAACTGAGTCCAATCAAGATAATACGAAAGTCATACTAAAAGAAGCTATTTAAAGCATTTTTCTCTCATGAAATTAGAAGCACCAAAAAAGTTTAAATAATTATTTAGTGTTACACTTACCACTAAATTTACAGTCAATGATATGCCACCCCTTTCAATCTGTAACCCAATCTTTTGATCAACATTGTCATCTAGTAATGTCTCCAATCTCAAAAACCGAGTAGTTACCTACACAGAGAAATTCATCAAACAGCAAACTCTATGTGATATGAAAATAAACAGAAGAGTTTTTTATTTGAAATGAAACATCTTCTATATTCTCCGTCAAATTCCAAGTTTTTGACATGTGTAACATAGCAGAATCGGATGATGTACCTTTGAAATCTTAAAAAATAATTCATTCTGGAACTTATGAGATTAAAAACAGTATGGCAATTTGAATTGCCTAACATCTCATATACTTTAATCTTCACAGCAAGTTCTTTAGAGAGAACTTTCACTGTGGAACTAATGAGAACAAATACATTTGCACCATTGTCTTGAGACTACAATTTAGGAACTGATCCTAGGGGAGAGAGTTGTTATACACATGCACGATCAGGTCCAGTAACAAAACAAACAAGAAAGGTAGCCCCAAAACTAGAGCCACGATGTACATATAAGGCAAGAGGATGTACTGGGAAAAAACATAGAGAGAGAGAGAGAGAGAGAGAGGATCTGAATCTTTAGAAACTGATCTTTCTATTTACAACAGCAAGCTAGAAAAGGCGCAGCATTCACGTCCATTGGTTAAGATTGCTCATTGCAGTTTACCAAGTCTCGAGAAAGTCATGTGAATATAGGAATAACTTACTTCCCCGTCCACGCAAACAAGCATATCCCCTGGCTCTAGTTGCCCATAAGCTGGACCACCTGGCACCTATAGAAGTCCATGATCACAGAAGCAATAAAAATAAGCTAGTGTTGCTAAAGAAATTCTTCGTTGACAATTTGGAATCTGAAAGCACAACGTATGCTCACCACAGAGTCGACAACAAGCATTCCGATTTCACCTAGTAGAGACGCATGCCGTACCATCTAAAAAGTTAATAGCAGAATGAGACATCTACGAATATTCCAAGCAATTATTCATGAGAAAGAAATACCTGCTCTGTTTCACTTCGAAGACCAAGTCGGCGTGTCTTATCAAATCCTTTATGGCGAAATTTTACCTGTATCATAAATCACAATATTATGTTGAATCATAAGAAAAAAGAAAAGAAAAGAGAGAGAACCATATGTGAAAATAAGACAAACAAAACATCAATGTTGCTAATACCAAGAATATGGGATTGATCTATCTCAATGGAGCATGTTATTTTGAGGAAGGCCATAAATGAAAACTAATTTTAAGATTACATAGCGTGCACGCTTGCGTATTGACATTTGTTAGCAAAACTTTACCATATTAGTACTTGGTCAACTTTAAAGAATTGAAAAAAAAACATTGAAAAACAAAAATAAGTTGAGTACTTGAACATTAAACTTAAGAATTCACTATTAGTTTTGTGTTTCTCCTGGTTAAAGATGGGCGGAAAACCTCCATTTCCCAATTTCACAAGGACCACAAGTCACAACAATTTTAGAAGTAATATAAACGACAGACCTGAAGTGTACCACGAGGTACAGATACTGTCTCCCATTTATTGGCATGAGTATCTCTGCACTTCTGAAGAAGTCTCAATGCCCTAACAACCTGAAATTAAGCAATTCATATTTATCAGTGCCCAAGAAATGTAGAATTTTGTCCAAAAGCTTATATGTTGAAAATCAAGCACATGAATAGCTAAGATCCTAATATTTCAGAGTTGAATTCACATGAGAGTTTATTCTTGAGTGAGACTCCACATTATTCAACTTTATATTTCCCAAGAGGAAGTTATGTGGAAAAATAATGCAATTTTATTGGTGTTTATAGGTGACTTGTTATTACAAGAACAAAAACAAATCACGGAGCATGCTGTTTTATTTACTAAAATTCTCGAGCGTCATCTCCTTTTAATCCATTCACAGTTTTATATCTTGCTTCAAGAGTTACAGTGCATTTTATATAAACAATTAACCACAAAATAATAAATAGGCCCGTAAGTAATAGAATACTCACTCTCTCTAAAGGTAAATAGAAGGCTGATGAACTTGATGAACTGCCCCCAGCATTCAACGCCACTGCCCTACCTTTCTTATCAACTACGGGGGAACCACTGGAACCAGGCTTAGTTCCAGATGCTGCCTGAAATTGAATGGTGCCAAACATGAACAGTCCATTAAATAACCATGTAGCACAAGTTATTTATAGTCACAGCATCCTACTAGAAACTAAAAACAATTGACAACATAGAATCTCAAACTCAAAGGATTGTGGGCTTAGGTCCCTCATTCTGAATTCAATAATGATTCAAGTAACACAAATAATTTGGCCTTCAATTGGTAGCATTAATGAATAAACTACTTACTTGCAGGTAGAAGGTATTGAAGTCATTATAACCATCTCTGCACCAAACAACAGACATCATTAAAAGAAAGTGTATGAAGTGCTGAAGAACAGCCAAGAAAATTCTTCCATATTATCATAGACTAAAACACTGCTGTTATTACTAATTCATTGCTCCTCTATTGTTCAGCGATTACTAATTCATTGCTCCTCTATAGCTCAAAACTCTAGAGAGCCAAGTAACAACCAAAGTAAACCTAATGCCAGAAACTTTAGCACCATATCCATGTTTATTAAATTTTAAAGTCATTACATGAAACCACAGCCCAAATCATCTATTTCATTCAAATTCGCAGCTATAAATGTGTTTGAATATGACCCTCTTCCATAAATGTGCGGACAGTGCATTGTAGATTGGGAGTATTGAATCTAGCATAATCAAGAAAAGTGAACCCCAAAACAAGAGAGAAAAAGAGTTACAATGTTAGGGAGCAAGCCCTAATCTACAAAAAATGACAACTTTTGGGAGATACATATTGGCTAAAAATCATAACTAGATAAAATGAGCAAAACAACTGTTTTTTTTTTGTACAACAATGGAATGATGAAGCCATATATGTATATATAATCCTAATGACTATCATCCAAGAAGAGCATTGGAGAGAATAAATTTACCATACTTTTTATAAGTAGGAGCATTTCGATCCAAACGAGCAAGGATACCAGACAAAATGGAAACCTGTAAAAGATAGAGCTTATCACCAGAATAAAGAACAGAAAGTGATTTGCTCACCAAGAAGAAATCAACAACCTGCTGTCTCAAGGACAAAATATGTGCCAAGTTCCAACCAAAATAGCCATTGAAAATGCAAATTCCCTTTCAAATTTTGCTTCACAAAAGTAACGAAGCATATAAACACAGAGTAACTTCAAACGTGAGGTAAATATATACCTTCTCAGAACTATCATTTCCAATAACTCTGATTTCAAGTCCAACAGAAGCAGCCTCAGGGGCAAGAGGAATCTCCTCATAGTTCAAAAATCGTATCGCACCAGGATCGTAAGAAAAGAATCCAAAATCATGGACCTGATAGAAGAGAGCATGAGTGCAAATGAAATTACTAAATTATATATTTCATCGTTGAGTCCCAATGGATCTTGGACCAAATAATAAAAACAGTCCTCCGTTGTCCAATCCAAATTATTATTCCTTGTCATGCATGTCGCAATGTATTATCTTTGCTTTTTAAAATTATTTTTCACTTAAATGTTTTTTTAATATATATATATATATATATATATATATAGTTTTAACAAGTTCATATAAACAATTATTATTTTAATATATTTTTGAATAAAATTATCATACACATAACAAATACTTAGAGAGTTTCCTGCAATTTAAATGTTATATATATATATATCCAGTTGAGTGGTGATCCTGCTTGAGTTTTGGTTACTTTCCGGTTGTTGTTCGGTTTGCGGCTCTGCTAGAATCGGTCGACTAGTTTCTTCCAGGATTTCTAGAAATTGGACAACCTGTTCCCGGGCTTATCTTTGAATAACCATTGGATTGGTTTTGAAATCATCAATCAACCAGTTTGTTCATTATTTACAGTCTTTTTCTATGTATTTTCTTTCCATTATACTAACTTTGTTTATTGTTCTTGTTGGCTTTTTGGTTTGTTTATCTGAGTTTCGGACTTGTGCGGTTTAGGTTATGCCTCTCTTGTATATTTTTTAGATTTATACAACTTAACCATTCCAAAAAAAAAAAAAATTCTATGTAATAATAGACTATGATTTTTATCATCCTACGTACCAAACTATTATTTTGGGACGGAGAAAGTGTGATTGTAGAAACATAATGAACCAAGTTTTATGATTAAGATTATGCAACTGAAAACCTGAATTAATTTTATTTTTTTAAGAAAAATAAGAAGTAGAACTCACCGGATCTCTATATATTGGACGCACCGGAATTTCTTCGTTGCTTGCAAATATAGCTTGGGCATTGACGGGGCCTAAAAAACACATGCATTAAATAAATATTTCAAATCGGTAATTTTTTTTACTAACGTTTACATAGCAAACAATATGACTACTAATTATATAGTTTTTTTCATATATATATTACGGGATCATGTCTTTAAGCATTATTTTTATTATACGAGAAAACCTCATTTCTCAGAAAATGTATTTTGTTGGACTGGATGAGCGACTAAAACCCCGGCTATCTCAGGCTCTTACAAAAGATGCACGTCCTGACTAGAACTCAAAATCTACTATGCAGATCGCAAGTTCTCTGTCATCACGTCACGCCTCTTGAAGAATCTTTAAGCATTACCCTTCTATCATTAGTAATTACACAAATTAATATATTTCAAATTATTAACTCAGCGCATACACCTTTTTCTTGAAACATAGAAATCTGCATCGAAAAAATTGAAAGGAATCAAACGTAAATCAATACAAAATATATAAAAATAATTCTAAGAAAAAAGGGTAGAAACGTAAAATCATATCCCAAAATATTCTGATTTAGACACGGAAAACTATTTGGTTAACATTTTCCCGCGTTCCCTTGTCATTTAACCAAACAATAAATCATAATTTCAAAAATAAATAGCTCATTGAAAAACTAAAAATAATTTTGAAGATAAAAAACAATCATAATCACAATTTACAACAACGACAAAACAGAAACAGTTAAAAGAGCATACCAGGATCGACAACATGTCGGTTAGTCAGGATAATACCGCGTTGCTTGTCAACAACGAACCCAGTGGCAGAGCCAGAGGAAGGAAGCTCAGTATCAAACGCACGACATGTCGTTATTTGCAAAATAACCACCCCAGGGGCAACCTTGTTGACGGTTTCAGCCCAATCATCGGCAAATGCTTCCTTCTCTGGTAGCAGCCCCAAATGACCGTTGGCTTTCGTTTTAAGGTATGAAAGAAAGAAAGAAGGGAAGATTGAACTTTGAAGATGCTGTAGTTGACTCGACTTGAGCGTTTTTAGTCATTGCATAGCAGGTAGCTCAAGCACCAGGTTTTTTACTTGACTTGAACACATTTCTTTCTTTACTTTCATCTTGTGATAGATTTAGTCACAAATCTTTAACCAAAAAGAAAACATAACACAAACACCAGGGCAATAAAGTAAATTCACTCCAGACATTTGCATAATACCAATCTTAACCTTTTTCCCGCGTTTTTCTTATTAGCCAGAAATAAAGAAAAGCAAAACGAATTCAACGATCAATAAAGCACAGTCACAACATGAAGAATGATCGAGTAGTGATAGTATAAATTACCAGGCTTGACGACATGTCGGTTAGTAAGAATGATACCGCGATCCTTATCAACAACAAACCCAGTGGCGGACCCCGAGGAAGGAAGTTCGGTGTCGAAGGAGCGACACGCGGTGGTTTGCAAAACCACCACAGCGGGGACCACCTTGTTGATGGCGTCTCTCCAGTCGTCGTCGGTAATGACTTCCTTCTCTGGGACTGAGACGCTATCTAACTCAACCTGATTAGACGATTCCTGGATTCGTAAGTCCATGGATTCCATCTCTGACTCTAATATCTCTAGAGAATTTGAGTCTTCCATTATTGAAATTGGAAATGGGATCGGAAGAGGAGCTGGTTGACTTGGCCTGCCTTTTGAGTCGTGACGAGAGTAGATGCAGTTTTGGGATTCACTGTTTTATGTATATATATGGTTTAGCGCTGGTGGCTTTTATGATAAATATATACAAAAGGAGTCAATGGTCGTCAAATAAATGAAATTTAAAACGAGAACTGATTTGTTATTACGATGAAGGACAGCAAATAGTCATTACGAGGATTAAAATTATATTTTTTTAGTTTTAACACATAATTTTTTATTTTGTATTTCAGTTTTTATTATTTTAATTTTAGTTTAGTTTGATTCCTTGATTTTCTCAGTCCTTCTAAAATAGTTTTAATTTTTTTGTTTGTATCTATAAACCTTTGCTTTTAGTTTATATTTTTAATTTTTATTTGTATTTGTATTTGTATTAAATGCAACTCGCGTTGAAAAAACATAGTAAGTTTAACTTTGATGGTGTAAAATGAGAGTGAAACTCTTTCTTATGCATGTATAGTTAAACGTGAAATGTTTGAACACCACCGCAGGTAACTCTTCTGTTTTGTCTTATTTTAAGCTACAAAAGTTACTATACTGTGCACTAAAAAAGTAAAATTACTGGGACACCCCCACTGACAATTCTTGGTTTTTGTTTTATTTGAGGGTATTATGATTATTGTACTATGCATAGAAATGAAAAAAATTAGAAATATCTCTGATACCATGACATTATTTTAAACACATTTTACATAATAAAATGAATATATAAAAAGCTAATATATATTTTTAGAATTTCTACGACGAGGCACGCGTCATCCGAAATGTGCATGAGCTCTAAAATTGACGTCACGCCCGAAGACACGCCCACAATACCACAAAAGAAAATATAATTAAAAAATGATAAATTACCAATACACCCCTATAGTCAACTCTTGAATTTTGTCTTATTGGGGGTATATATGTACTTATACAACTCGTGGTGCGCATCAGGTGACCTTGACACCCCCGATTATTAAAAAAAGGTTCGAAGATTAGTCATGGTGCACTTAATCTAACTCAGAGACCCCTGTTATAAAAAAATATATAAGTGAAAAAAAAAACAAAAAAACAAAAGCTTAAGTTGGCCTGTAGACACCGATTATATATATAAAAAAAAAGTATAAGCATGAAAACACTGTAGCAATCCATATTGTTTTTTAAAAAAATTAGTCGTGATACACTTAAGCTGGACCAAAGACCCCCTGGTCATAAAAATAAATGTATAAGGAAAAAAATAATAAATTGGTCCTGGGATTAGTCGTGGTGCGCTCAAGCTGGCTTGGACACCCCGATTATCAAAAAACAAATTTGGTTCGAGGAGTAGTGGTGATGCACTTAAGCTTGCCCGGAGATCCTGGTAAAAAAAAATATATAAGTGAAAGGAAAAAAAAAGTGTGAAAGCATTGTAGCAATGCATATTGTGTTTTAAAAAAATTCGGTCCAGGAATTAGTCATGGTGTGCTTAAAATGACCCAAAGACCCCGGTCATAAGAAAAATATATAAGTGAAAAAAATAAAAGCATAAGAAAAAAAAGTACCAGCGGGAAAACACTTTAGAAAAAAAAACAGTGGGGATTGTCGTGGTGCTCTTAAGCTAACTCGGACACCCCGATTATAAAAAAACAAAAAACAAAAAATAAGTGGAAAATATATATATATATATATATATATATATATAAAATATAACAGGAAAAAAAAATGTTTTGGGGAAAAAATGAAAAACAAATATAATAAGACAAAAAAGGCAAAAAAAGAAGAAGCAAAAACGGGGGGAAAAGCACTGTAATGGGAAAGCACTGTTGCAGTCAACAATGCTATGTGTGGAGAGCAACAATTTTTTTTAAAAAAAATCGGTCTAAGAATTAGTCATGGTGTACTTGAGCTGACCCGGATACCCCAGTTATCAAAAAACATTTTGGTTCGGGGATAAGGGGAAAAAATGTATAAGTGAACTAAAAAAAGTCTAAGGAAAAAAAATTAAAAAATAATAATAAATTGGTTTGAGGATTAGTTGTAGTGCGCGCAAGCTGACCTGGACACCTGGTTATCAAAAAAACATTTGGTTCGGGGATTAGTCGTGGTGCGTTTAAGGTGGTCCGAAGATCCTGTTACTGAAAAAAAAAATATAAGAGAAAAGAAAAAAAACTTAAGCTGGCTTAAAGACCATAGTCATAAAAAAATATATAAATTAAAGAAAACAAAAAAAATAAGTGTGAAAGCACTGTAGCAATCCATATTGATTTAAAAACATATTTGATCCGAGAATTAGTCGTGGTGTACTTAAGTTGACCCGTAAACTCCGGTTATAAAAAAAATGTATAAGTAAACATGTATAAGAAAAAAAAAGGAAAAAAATATACCAGCAGGAAAGCACTTAAGCAAAAAAAAAAGTGGGTCCGAGGATTAGTCGTATACGTATAAGTTGGTTTGGACAATCTGATTATCAAAAAACATATCGATCTAGAGATTAATTGTGGTGCGCTTAAGCTAACCCGAACACCCAGATCATAAAAAACAAAAAAAAAATATGAGTGGAAAAAAAAATTAAAAAGTATAACCAGCAAAAAAAATGTTTCATGGAGAAAAAAAAACATAATCTGGAAAAAAAAAACTATACAAAAAAAAAATTGGATCTAAGGATTAATCGTAGTGCACTTAAGTTAGCTCACACACTCCAATTATATGTATAAGTGGAAAAAAAAAAGGAAAAAAAAAATATGTAAGTGACAGGAAAAAAAAATAAGTGTGAAAGCATTGTAGCAATTCATATTGTGTTTTAAAAAAATTCGATCCGGGAATTAGTCATGGTGTGCTTAAAATGACCCAAAGACCCCGGTTATAAAAAAAAAATATAAGTGAAAAAAACAAAAGTATAAGAAAAAAAAAGTACCAGCGAGAAAGCACTTTAGAAAAAAAAAAACTGGGGATTGTCGTGGTGCTCTTAAGCTAAATCGAACACCCCGATTATAAAAAAAACAAAAAAATATATAAGTGGAAAAAGAATATATATATATATATAGTATAACATGCAAAAAAAATGTTTTGGGGAAAAAATGAAAAACAAATATAATAAGACAAAAAAGGAAAGAAAAAAAAAGAAGCAAAAAATGGGGGGAAAGGTACTGTCATGGGAAAGCACTGTTGCAATCAACAATGCTATGTGTGGGGAGCTACAATGTTTTCAAAAAAAAATTCGGTCCAGGAATTAGTCATGCTGTGCTTGAGCTGACCCGGAGACCCCAGTTATCAGAAAACATTTTGGTTCGGGGATAAGGAAAAAAAATGTATAAGTGAACAAAAAAAAAGTCTAAGGAAAAAAATTAAAAAAATAATAAATTGGTTTGAGGATTAGTTGTAGTGCGCGCAAGCTGGCCTGGACACCCTGTTTATCAAAAAACATTTGGTCCGGGGATTCGTGGTGCGTTTAAGGTGGCCCGAAGATCCTGATTATAAAAAAAAATATAAAGAAAAAGAAAAAAACTTAAGCTGACTTAGAGACCATGGTCATACAAAAATATATAAATTAAAGAAAACAAAAAAAATAAGCGTGAAAGCACTGTAGCAATCCATATTGTTTTAAAAACATATTCGATCTGAGAATTAGTCGTGGTGTATTTAAGTTGGCCCGAAAACTCCTCTTATAAAAAAATGTATAAGTGAACAAAACAAAAGTATAAGAAAAAAAAGAAAAAAATATACCACCAGGAAAGCACTTTAGCAAAAAAAATGGGTCCGAAGATTAGTTGTGGTACGCATAAGTTGGTTTGGACACTCTGATTATCAAAAAAAAAATCAAACTGGAGATTAATTGTGGTGCGCTTAAGCTAACCCAGACACCCAGATCATAAAAAACAAAAACAAAATATAAGTGGAAAAAAATAAAAAGTATAACCAGCAAAAAAAATATTTCATGCAGAAAAATAAAATGAAAACATAATTTGGAAAAAAACAAAAAAAAAACTATACAAAAAAAAATGGATATAAGGATTAATCGTAGTACACTTAAGTTAGCTCAGACACACACACACACACACACACACACACACACACACATATATATATATATATATAAAAGTGGAAAAAGAAAAAAATAAAAAAAAAATTAACCAAAAAAAAATATTTCATGGAAAAAAATGAAAAAAATAATTAGAAAAAAAACGTAATGAAAAAAAAAAGAAATAAAAAAAAGCAAAAAAAATTAATTAGAAAAAAAAATAAAGAAAACGTAATTAGAAAAAAAAGCAAAAAAAAAAGCAAAAAAAAATGAAAAAACGAAAAAAGAAAGGGGAAAGCGCTGTTGCAATCCACAAATGTGTGGAGAGCAACAATGATTTCTCCATATAATTTAGCTTATTGTTAATTTAATTTAATTTTATTATTATCTTGAAAGCTAAAGTAGTTCGTGGTTCACTTACGGTTCACTATTCATTACTGTTTGAAAACGTGCTTTCCCCCCTACATTTTTTTTTAATCGGGCTTCCTTTTTTTTTATATAATTGGAGTGTTCGGGTCAATTTATGCGCATCACATCTAATCTCCTAACCCACTTTTTATTTTTACATTTTTTTTCCTGTTTTGTTTTTCCCACTTATACATTTTTTTTGGTTTTTTTATAGTTGGGGTGTTCGGGTCAGCTTACACGCACCACGATGTTTTTGCCACATATACATTTTTTTGATAACCGAGTGTCCACCCCAGCTTACACGTGCCACGAATAATCCCCGGACCCATTTTTTTATATATATTTTTCTGTTTTTTTCCCATTTATATATTTTTTTATAACCGAGGTGTTTTGGTCATTTTACACACTCCATGACTATTATTTTATAGAATAGGTAAAGGAGATCGCAATTTCAAACAATAATGCAACATTGATTTTCACTATTCATTACTGTTTGAAAATGTGAATTGAACTGTGGTTTTGGTGGGAGATGACAGAGGTGTTTGAGAATGCGTTTGGAAGGCGCTTTTGAAAAAAAATGAATTTTTTATTTTATTTTAAATTAAAAAATTGATGTTTTCTAGATGATTTTGATGTGCTGATGTCAAAGATGTATAAATTATCGTTTTGATGTATCTCTGAACGAGAAGCACTTTCAAAATCAACATCAACCACACTCCCAAAAAGGTACGGCATGTGATGGAGGTGGAAGGTAAAAGACGAATTGAACTTTTAGCTAAATTTTGTCCTTTAAATGACATTTATTATATATGTTTTTTGTATTTTGGTCCTTATACTTTTAATCTTGGGTTTTATTTTAATTCCTTTATTTTTTATATATATTTCTTAAATAGTTCATATTTTTGTCTATATTTATATGTGCATGCTCTTAGTTTTTGTTTCTTATTTTTATTATTTCCACTGTTATTAATATTTTTTTATTTAAGTCCTTATACTTTTAATCTTGGTTTCTATTTTAATTCCTTTATTTTTTTATATATATTTATTAAATGGTTCATATTTTTGTCTATGTTTATATGTACATGCTCTTAGTTTTTGTTTCTTATTTTTATTATTTCCACTGTTATTAATGCTTTTTTATTTAATGTTTAAATTTTAATTTGTGTTGGTAATCATTTGAAAATTAATATTTATTATTTTCTCTTTGTTTTTTTATTTTTTATTTTTATTTAATCTTCAAGTCAAATAATTTTTTAAAATCTAATAACATTTATTATTGTTTTGTCATTTATTTTCTTAATTTCTTTTTTGTTAATATTATTAGGTGTTGATATTTCTAATTATTATAGATAAGACATTCAAAATAATGATAATTATTATTTGGAAGTTTTTTTCTTATAAATATGTTAGACTAATTGTATATATATATATATGGCCTAGGTTTTTTTTGAAAAAAAAATTAATATGAGGATTTTGAAATACTTTTAATATAATAATAGGAGGAATAAATCTTATAAAAAAATTAATTTTTTTTTCTAACAATAATTATGGTGTCATCGATAGTATGAACAATAATAATTAGAATATGAATTATTTATAATGACAACTACAATAACTGTGACAATTTAGCAATAATAATAATAAAAATGACAATAATAATTGAAATAACTCATCAATTGATGTTATTTTTCTTAGAGGTTGACTTTTGCGGCTTTTTTATGTATGATATTTCATATCTATATCACATAAATAAAAAATATACGAAGTGACACGTAGACAAAATAGGTGGAAAAATTGGGGCAATTTATCTACAATGAAAAAATATACGAGCCAATTGCCTCCACTTCGCCTTAGCCATACACAAATTTTTTAACATGCAAAAAAATATTAATGGTCTTAGATTTTTTTTCTAATGATATATATATCTGAGCAAAATAGTCAGCCTACAAAACTTTCGGTTCTTACTATAGCAAAATGATTTACAATAATAATAATAATAATTGTATATTAGGTTTTTATATTATTTTTAAGGATTTTTCTCTTAAAAATAATTATATATTTTAATATTTTTTAATATTAACACCTTAAAATATATATATATAAAAAAGAAGTAAGTTTTTTTTAAATAATTATTTTTTTTTCCTAACAACATTTTTAATTTTTTTAATTTAATCCTTTCGTTTAAATTATTTACATATTTTGTTTTCATTTCGGCCCATATACTTTTAATTTTTTATTTTAATTCTTTAATTTTTTAGATATATTTTTAAATAATCTCTATTTTTTTCCATGTTTATATAAATACGCTGTTAATTTTTGTTTTTAATTTTAATTATTTGCTCTTTTGTATAGGTTGTATTTCTTAGAAAAATTAAATTCTTAGATTTTAGGTAGTTTTGGTTAAAAAAATTTTACTTTTACAATATTTTTATGTATAATATTTCAGATCTAATATTACATAAAAAAAAATATGGGGCAACACATAAACAAAATGGGTTGACAAATTTGCCCAAGTTATCTACAATGAAAAAATATACAAGCCATTTCCCCTGCGTTTTGATTATAATGTTCCTTTTAGGTGGAAAAAAAACTCATTTCTAATAGATTTAATCTATTATCAATTAATTTCTTAAAAAAAAAAAAAAAGCCAAACGTAAGGCGCTGGCAAGTAATCAGATACTGTTTTAAATGTGACCTGCGGTCTGCTGTATATACATATTGCAGCAGAACAGCAAGTCTCTTCCCCGTTCAATGTGCCAAGATTGCATGTGATCACAGACGTAAATTGTAGTAAATTATTCGTGGGTGGGTGGGGTGGGGATGAAGACATAGAATGTTGCCGTGGTCCAAACAAGGGAAAGGACAAGTAAAAAACATTTTTCATTTTTTTTTTTTGGATTTAGCAAACAAAATATGATCGATCACGTTCTTCCAGCCATTTGGCCACTCTCCAATAATGTATCCATTGCTCCTGCCAAGTTGCAATTGAATACGTTGGTGCACCTAGAATCTCTGTTTCTTTCTCCTTCTTTTCTTTTGGGATTCATCGTACCTTTTCTGCCACTCACTTGGTTATACCGACGTAAGGAGAAATATCTTTAAAACACAATGACATAAACTTAATTTTAATCCGATAGCTTGTACAGAAGCTAAAAGAAGGCACGGTTCTCAACAGTAATGAACAGTATTTTATAGTGTTCATCTAGACTCAGAAGCGTTGTGGATTGGAATAGTAAAATTATTATTTTGCCCCTCCATTTATTGTGTTTTTAACCTTGGGTCTTGGGGTTTTCTCGATATTTTGCCTTTCTGTGCACAGTGAAATAACCATAATACCTATGAATAAAACAAAAATACACCATTATTGTCGGGGGCATAAAGGTTATTGCACATATTTTTTAGATGGCTAAATACGATAATAATCTCTAATAAGACAAAAATGAACAATAAACCCCCGGGGTCAGTAAGGTAACTGTACATTTTTTTTAAATGGCCAAATATGTATATACCCCCATATAAGATAAAATCCAAGAGTTGACTGCAGGGGTGTGCCAGTAATTTATTATTTTTTAATATATATTCTGACGCATTATCGTTGGCGCGTTCAGAGGTTTCCAGCATTTAAAAATACTATATTGGCGTCTAGAATTATTCTCCACCATGTTATCTTCTACATGGAGTGACGAGTGGAGTCTAAGATGGCCAGAGACGTGCCAGTGGTCGGTTGAAGTTTTTCCCCTCTTTCTCTCTCTTGCGTGCAAAAATACCTTGTCAGCCCTTGCTGTTTATTGACTTTTCATTGTAGTTATTGATCTTTTAATTGTTGTTTATGGTCCTTAATTCTGTTATATAAGTTTTGATTTATTTCAATTTGGTCCTTCAATTGAAATTATTATATATTGTAGTTTTATTTTGGTCCTCAATCTTTTAATTTCCTGATTGGTTTGAAATCCCTAATATTTTCGATATCAAAGTATTGATTTGTTTCAATTGTATCCTTCAATTCAAATTGATTATATATTTTCATTTTATTTCGGTTACCAGTCTTTTAATTTTCGGTTTTGTGTTAAATTCTTTAATTTTTTAGGTAACAAAGTTTTGATTTGTTTCAATTTTGTCCTTTACATGAAATTTATTATATATGTGTTGTCCATTTCGGCCCTTATACTTTTAATCTTGTATTTTATTTTCATTCCTTTATTTTTTTGATATATATTTATTAAATGGTTCCTATTTTTGTCTATGTTTACATGTACATGCTCTTAGTTTTTGTTTCTAATTTTTATTATTTTCATTGTTATTAAGGTTTTAATTTTTTATGTGATGTTTAAATTTTAATTTGTGTTGGTGATCATTTGAATTAATATTATTATTTTTTCTCTTTTTATTTTTATTTTTTATTTTTATTTATTCTTCATGACAAATAATTTTTTAAAATCTAATAATATTATTTTTTTCATTTATTTTGTTTTTTAATTGCATTTTTGTTAATATTGTTAGGTGTTGAAATTTCTAATTATTATAGATAAGACATCCAAAATAATAATAATGATTATTTGTAAGTTTTTTTCTTATAAATATGTGAGACTAATTATATATTTTAATATTTATTTAATATTAGTGCATTAATATATATATATATATATATATATATATATATATATTAAAATAAAATTATAAAATAAAATGACCTTGGATTTTTTGAAGAAAATAAATTTAATATCAGTGTTTTGAAATATTTTTAATATAATAATATGAGGAATAAATCTTATAAAATAAGAAAATAATTTAATTTTTTTTCTAACAATAATTAAGGTGTCATCAATAGTACGAGCAATAATAATTAGAATATGAATTATTTATAATAACAGCTACAATAATTATGACAATAATAATCAAAATAATTCATCATTTGATGTTATTTTTCTTAGAGATTGACTTTTACGGTTTTTTATGTATGATATTTCATATCTAACATTACATGAACAAAAAATATACGAAGTCACACGTAAAGAAAACAGGTCAAAAAATTAGGGCAAATTATCTACAATGAAAATATATACGAGCCAATTGCCCTCCACTTCGCCGTAGCCATAAACAAATTTTTTAAAATGCAAAAAAATATTAATGGTCTTAGATTTTTTTATAATGCTATATCTCTGAGCAAAATAATCAGCTTAGAAAACTTTCGGTTCTTACTATAGCAATAATAATAATAATAATAATAATAATAATAATAATAATAATAATAATAATAATAATAATAATAATTGTATATTAGGTTCTTATATATTTATTTTGTTATAAAAATGCGTTTAAAATAATGATAACGATTATTTTCAAGGATTTTTCTCTTAGAAATAATTATATATTTTGATTTTTTTTTAATATGAACACCTTAATATATATATATATATATATATGATTGAGGTTATTTTTAAAAATATTTTTTATTTAAAAAAATATTAAAATGATATTTTTTATTTTTTACAAAATTATTTTTTATATTAGTACATAAAAATGATCTAAAAATAGTAAAATACTAAAAAAATAATTTAAAATAAAAACTATTTTTTTTTTCAAAAACATTTTTTAATCGTAATGTTAAACAAGATGTTAGTCATTGCATAACAGGTAGCTCAAGCACCAGGTTTTTTACTTGACTTGAACACATTTCTCTCTCTTTCTTTCTGAACTTTTTTTTTTTATTTATTAATTATAAGACTAGTTTACTGGAACAAAAACAATGTGAGCAAGGGAATTATTTTCTTTATGCAAAGACTGTAAAACACTTTAATAAACAAGCAAGATATAAAAGATTCCGAATCCTGAGGAGCACGGCACACTCCACCCACCATTTTCCAAATAAAAGATCTTTATTTCAAATTGAGAAGCAGCACCATGCACGTGCTCTATTTCCTTCACTAGTTAATTGCCCGCGCGTTGCCGCGGGTATTTTTTTGTATATAATTTCATATAATTAAATCTACAACGATTAATTTATATGATATAAGTAAATAAAAATTATAGATTAAAAGATAAAATATTTAAAATTTTGAGCTGAGTTTAAGCATAGATTATATCTTTTAGAATATAGGCATTGCGTCATAAACGATCACAAAAGAACGCGCACTAATATTAGAAAAAAGAGCAAAATATTTGAATAAGAAAAAAAAACTTACTGAAATGATTATTGTGCAGATAATAAAATTATTAAAATCAATTAATAGCAAGAGCAAATAAAAAAAACAACAGGGAAAAGGAAGCAATATCCATTTAAAATATTATAACAATAGCAACATCGGAGTCTTAACATCTAAAATTATTATTGCCCCTAGAATAAAAACAACAAAAATTATTAAATTATACCGAGGGGAAAAAATAAAAAGCATGAACAAAACAACAAGCAAGAAAAACCAATTAAAAATTATTATTATTATTATTTTTATTATGAAAGAATAAATAATCACTATTATTATAATAATAGAATACATAAGCACTATTCGTATAAAATAAATGAAAGATTAAAAATATTATAGAAACTTTAACAAAAGATAAAAAAAAAATTACCATGGCTATTACTGGCAAAAAACAAAAAACTTATCAAATTATCGGGAGGGAAAAAAAATAACAAAAGAGTAAGAATGAAAAATAATTAAATTATTATTATTATTATTATTATTATTATTATTGTGTTAAATACACTTATATATACATGGACAAAAGTAGAGATTAAAAAAAAATAAAGTGTAAGGGCTGAAATGAAAATCAAATATCAAGGGCTTAAATTAAAAAATTCAAAGTCAAAGGGCTGAAAATGCAACTTACATTTATTGTCAATTGAAATCAGAGGACGAAATTGCAAAAATCGGAACTTTTGTACCGAATTGATTGAGTTATATACAGCCAACCCGAAAATTGAAAGTAGAAGGACCGAAGTGAAACTTTGCCATTCCGGAGAGAGAGAAACGTGGCCGGCGGCTTTAACCGGCCTCCGCCGCGTCCACGGACATTTGGTGGTTACACGCCCCACCGCGGGAGGAAGACCACGCGGTGGTGCATCATTCTGGCCGCCGGGAGACAATTTCAGGCCACCAGAGTCGTCCGCACGCGCCGCCTAAACAGGGCGTGAGGCGGACAACCGACTGGCGCGTGTGTCTCACGCCCTGCCAGACGCCGATTTAAAAATTCGAAAAATAGGGCCAATTACCGTTCCACCCCTGCACCCAATTAAGTGTTTTTGTCTTATTAGGGGCTAAAACCGTATTTAGCCATTTCAGAAAATATTAAAAAAATACGAAGTTGCGGCGGACCAGACCGGGCCGGTCCGGCCACGCGCAATTACGCCGGTGCCCCTCAGCCCGATGTCGTATTTTGTCTTATTACCGGGGACGAAATCGTCAATACACTGTTCATAACTGATTATTTTTTTTAAAAAAAGAAAATTAAAAGGAAAAACCGAAATTAGCCCCGTTCAAACCCCTCTTCTTGCCGCGCGGACGAAGGCCAATTTCGGGCGTGCACTGCTCGAATCCACAGTGATTCTAGAGACAGTCTACAGTGGAAAACCCACGACTTTTAGTGTTTTGGTAATCTTTTATTTTGTTTATTATTCGCTCTCAATGGCTATTTTACAGCATCCCACCTGCTGCATTTCAGTAATACCAACGTTGATGTTGCGTTTTGACTCTGTTAAATAGAGCCGTTATCCTTGTATTTTACTGGAAATAAAAATTGTTCTTAGTAAATAACTAAAAACGGATTGTATTATAGCTAGAATTATATTATACATTTTCCTATTTAAATCCTATTGTAACAGCAATTACATGATTGGATATACAGAAATTATTTGAATTTGAATTCTTACAGACTCCTATTAACATAGACAATTTGCTATTTTCCCTTGACAATTTGCTATTTTCTTTTTTTTTAATCCAAGTTGAACTAATCTCTCCTTTATAATATAACACCAAGTAATTGGGGTAAAGTTTGAAAGTATGGCTCAATTGATCTCAAGCTCCGTTTGTTTGCAGGAAATTGGTTTCCTTTTGTAAAGTGAATTCCGATGTTTGGCAGTATTATGGAAAATGAACTGGAAAACACTTTCCAGTGTTTGTTTGTGTTATGGAAAATGAACTGGAAAATAATTTATTAATAAATTAATTTTTTTTCAAGTTTATCTAATATATATAAAATATTTAATCACTTAAAATAAAAAAATGAAATCTAAAAAGTATAATGATGAATTTTTTTATTATATCCTATATTCATACATAGCTTATTTTATAAAATATAACAATATATGTCATATCATATTATAGAGAAATAAGCTTGTGAAATATTTTTTAAGTAAAACTTATTAATATATATTTTTTTCAATTTTAAAAGCTTAAAATAAGTTTTTTTTTTCATATGAAGTCACACGTCATTGTTTTTCATCGGAACTGATTTTTATCTATCTATATATATATATTTTTTTAAAAAAAAAATTAAAAAAATTCGGAATGGGCCTGTCCCAAACTAAATGGGTCGACCCAACCAATGTGGGCCAAAAGGGCCCAACTCTGCTGGACTTGGGCTGGGCCGGGATCAGCCCAGCCCAACCCAACAGTTCATAAAACGCTCAAAACGCAAAAACGGTGCGTTGCACCCGTCGTTCTCTCAAGAATTTATTCTGCCATGTTACTGTTCACGTGAACAGTAACATGGCCGACTGTGACGAGAGGGTGAACGGCCGATACCTACGGGTAGAGGAGGCCGAGGTGGTTCTTCCTGTGGTGGTGACGTCTGAAATGGTGGCCTGTGGTGGCCGGAGGCAGCGTTGGAAGGTGGTGGTACTGTTCACCGACCACGACGAGAGCTTCAACGGAGGATACCGACGGGTAGAGGAGGCCGAGGTGGTTCTTTCTGTGGTGGTTTCATCGTAAATAGTGGCCTGTGGTGGCCGGAGGCAGCGTTGGAAGCTCTCGGCTTCCATGGCTGTTCTGTTTTGGGCAGAGAGAAAGAGAGAGAGAGAGAGAGAGAGTTGCATGCAGAGTCATCTTCTTCGTCGTGAAGGTGAAGCATGCACTGTCATCTTCTTCGGACACAGAGAGGAGAAGGAAAGTGTTTTCCTTTTGATAAGGAAAGGAAAACACTTTCCTGCGGGTTCTTTCAATTTTCTTGTTGACCGGAAAGTTAAGAAATTAACTTTCCTTTGACTAACTTTCCGGATAGTTGCCAAACATTGGAAAAAAACTCAACTGAATTCCTGGAATTCAGTTTCCTTGAAACAAACAAGTCCTCAATTGAAGTTTGAAGTCAACATGGCTGACAAGGGGTATGACAGTAGTGGAAGTAGGCATAACAGTATCTCCTGATGGCTTAAGACTTGGTTTGCTAGAAGAGATCTGGAAGTCCAAGGCAAGACTGCAAAGGTTAGATGGTGGATCATTTGCTAACTCCAAAATGAATGACAGGTTCTAATTCAAACTTCCATCCAACAACCCAAAATCTATGAAAACAAAAGAATTGTTGTGAGGGATACGACTGCTTTAGTAGGTATAGACAGGTAATAACCATTCAACGCTTTCACTGCGATTCTCCACCTCCATGATTCCTAGCAGATTACTTTCCCTGTCTTGCCTAACTTGTCAAGAAATCATGTTACCAAGATTCCAAAAATTCTTGAACAAACCGAGAAGCCAGAGGAGTCGAGTCAAGAAATTTTTGGAACAAACAGAAGCAAAGATCAATTTAACATGCAGTGGATTGATGCTGACATCATGTCCACGAATCTTGAATAATAAGTCACCCTAGTCGGCTACCAATTTCAATGTCATCATCAAGGAATTCTATTCTTGGTCAGGCACATGGTTTGATTTCAGGACTACTCGAATCAACACTGCAGATGATAAGATCAGGACTGAGCTCAAATATAGAGGGGAGAGGAAACTTTACTGATTGTATAACAATTGGTGAAATAGTTACTATACAAGCCAGGTTTCTTTGATTTTGAAACTACAAAAACTATATTTTTCAACCCCGTAAAGCTTCCAGATTATTGGCACTCACCAGTCACCTGATACCTAGACAACGGCCTGGACTGGCATTCTTCACTGTACTTTCCCCCCCTCTTTTCTATGAGGAGAACTTATCTCACAAACCCCACAAATAAAGAAGTAAAAACTGATGGCCAGAACAATCATTTTGAAGATACTTCAGAAGTGCAACTACTGATAGGGAGGTCCTTTGGCGTAGGTGTACATACCAAAGCCCTCTGTTGTATATGTCTCAAGCTCTGTTCCATGCTAACTTGCACCATCTCAGCCAGCATCTTCTTTGCTTTACCAGATTGTTCATCTCCATCTATCTGGGAGATGATGTTGCACACAATGTTCTCTAATGTGTCTGGTTGAAATTCAGATCTTGGGTATGGAGTGTCTCTCAGCAAGCGTAACAGTGTTTGAGCTTTTGACTGAGACTTGGGCGTTCCTTGAACAGTAAGCTCAAGAAGTCCAGGGATCACACCTTCTCTGAGAATTGGTTCTCTATATTTACAGCGATCACTCTGACACAAGGTTAGCAATGCCCCAACTGCATGCTCTCTACTTTGGAGAGACCCATTTTCAAGCACTTCAATAACAGCTAGGATTCCACCTTCTTCGGATGTTAATGCAATTCTACCTTCATCAAAACCAGCTAATGATTCGATGAGAGCACAGCATTTCTCAGCTGTTTTTGAAGATTTTTTACAGGTTTTTAGTAAACTAGCTATGGCAGGGATTGGATTTGTTTTGAGAATTATGTCAAGATTATCGGAGTGTGTTGAAAGATTCGAAAGAGCCTTTACAGAGTCCACTTTGGCTTGTGCATTGCCATTTCTGAGGATTTCAACAAGGAGAGGAATGGCACCACAAGCACTTATAATTGGCTTGTTAATGGTAGAGGCAGATAGAGTGAGCAGAGATGCAGTTGCATACTCCTGCAAGATTGAATTTTGTGACTGAAGGAAGCTAATTATGGGTTCTAAAGCTCCAGCTTCCACAATGCTGATTTTGTTCCTGCAAGATAAGGCAGAGAAATATAGAGAAAGTACACAATCAATCACTGAATTAATAGCGTCAACGAAATCTGTTACCAAAATAAAAAATCATACATTACAACTAGCTTCAACCTTGAAGACATTGTCACAAAGTAAGTCATAAAAGTAAGTCATACAAACAACGAAGCAAAACCATGAAAACATTCATGTGGAAAAAAAGAAAGCAACAGGAAAAGGTTAAAATTGTAATCGTAAACTAGTGTACCCAACCAAATGAATTGTTTGAGTTTGTTTCAAGCATACTCAAGGTGTAAGCAACCTTACTCCTACACCATCACTTGCATGTCTCTCATTTGCAAAGACTCCAAATGAATTTGAGTTTGTTTCAAGCATAATTAAGGTGTAGAAGAATAAGAGCCCTATGAGCAGAGAGTCAACCAAAATAGACCTTTTAAACCCCAAGACAAGATGGTGTTAAATGGTAGCCATAATGTAAGATTTTCCTTGTTCAAACTCAAAAGACAGCAGCATAGGGCCAATTGCTAATGATATCTACCAATCCAAGTGCAAAACAACCAGTGAAATGACTGATTCAAATGGTATCAGTATCCTATCGCAGAAAATCTTGCAGAATACAGGCTCATTAAGAAGGCTGATTACACTAGAAAAGTACAAGGACATAGCATGCACGAGAACCAAGCAGCTCTCTCTCCTGGAGAAATTTATCCTGTTATCTCCTTTTCTCACATCAACTCCCTAGAGGTAATTAAGTCCATAATTAAATTCGTTCAGATTGTTTATTCAATTTCCCTCCTCATATTACACCCCAAAGCCAAAATATTCAACATATCCTAAAAGTGAGAAGATAAATCTCAATTAGGATTTATAAAAGAGTAACACCAGCAGTCATTACTAATAAAGATTAGCACATGTAGAAAAGGAAACACTTTCAAAAAACAAAACAGAGAGAGAACACAAGTTTCCCTCTCCAAGAAGTTATGCAACCTCTCCCTCACCCACCACCAAACCAAGAACCCATAATCATCATATGATAACTTCATAAAAAAGAAAAGAGAAAAAGTGAAAAGGCCAAAAAGATAAAGATTAACATGTGAATCAAAAACCACCACCCCCTCCAATCAAATAGCTTCTAATTTTTATTTTTATTTTTATTTCCAACCATAAAAGCATCGAATTCTTTCTAAAGCCTTCATTCATTAAAATTTCAAAGAAACAAATTTTAAACTCACCAACAAATAAATATCTAAGCACTATTACAGCCATATTATATCATTCAACAATCAGAAAAACAGAAATTACAATTTTTTAATGTGGCCCTTTTCTTTCCACATGTTATAGTTCTTTTCTAAAATATCCCGTAAAACAAAATAAACTAACTCCTCAAATTGGATAAACTAATATCCCAGATGTCAAAGTAGTCCCAGTAATCCAAAGTAACCAATCAAATGGAAAAGAGAGAAGAAAGGCCACCAAAGAAAAAGAATAGATTCTTTATCCTTACAGTGCTGCATAGATTTTTTAGCATGAAAAATTGAGGAATCCAAGGAAAATCTTATATTAAAAGTAAAAGAAAGTGAAACAGAGTCACCATCCAACTTCAACTTCAAGCAAAGAACCAATCTTTGTCAATATCCCCACAAACACCAATCAATTATGATAATTCTACAACAATACCCAGAACAAAAAACTATTTCACCTAAGCCCTCATAGATTCGTAAACTACAAATTTCATAACAAAATCCTCATAATTCCAAATTAAAGACAAAACAGAATCTAAATTCTAAGCCCTCATAAAATTTTAATAATTGAATTAATTTTACAAAAAAACATCAATTTTTCACAATTCAGAATTCATAAAATTTTAAACAAGTTTCACCTTGACTCTTGTAAAATGTAAATTCAACCACTGCAAGTTCAAAAAAAATAAAAAATAAATACATATCTCTACAAATTGCAACAAACCCCCGTAATTCCAATTAATTAGTAAACAGACCGACAAAACAGAGGAAAACACCGAGAAACTTATTTTGATATCAGAAATCTCAAAACACGACTTTAAAGTAATTGAAAAACACACACAATTCAATAAAAAAAAAAATTCCAAAAACCACATGAGAGAGAAAAATCACTAAAAGCCAACTTAATTACAGAACTACCAAAATAATCGCAGACAAAGATGGAGAAAGATAAGGATCACATACTTCTCATCTTTAACAGCAAGATTAAGCAAAGCCAAGAGAGCCGACTCGTTCAACTCAACGGAGTCATCATCACCAACTCGTAACATACAAACCAGTGGCTTAACCGCATCAGCTAACTGCCTCCTACACCTCTGAGAAGTTTTGGTTAACCTTCTTATCTCTTTCGCCGCTTCTATTTTCATACTCAAATCATCAGATTGGATTAACAGTAGCGCACGGCAGACTGCCGCGGAGGGGGAGGGTGGCGTGTCGGTGTTGGAGGAAGAGGAGGAGTGAGTGAGCGCGGAGGAGGAGGAGGAGGGGGGGGAGTTCATTGTGAGATAAAGAGGAGTTAGTTTTTGTCTGTTGGAGGTTTAGTTGCGTGGGAGTTTGGGTAAGAGAGAGAAAGAGAAAAAAATCGGGAAGTGAGGGGTTTGTTAGAGAGAGAAAAATAAAGATGGATGTAGAGGTGTCTCTACGTATGGTGGTGGGAGGTTTGTTTGTCGTTGGTTGCGTGGGAAAGTTTGGGGATCTCGGCTTTGGGGTGGCGTTAAGCAACCATTCTTTTTTTTTTTTCTTGACAAAGAAAAAGAAATATTTTACTATGCTTATTTTTTAATAAAATTTTAATTTAATAGAACTCATTTAAAGCTATTAAACGTTTCTTTGATTGGATTCACGGTTTGATTCCGAAAACTTGAAATTAAATAAAATATTATTTTAATACAATCTCGGTTAGATTAATGACTTGTTAAAAAATTGCTGTTTTGAAAAAAATAATTAATAAGATGATGAGGTGTTTGAAATATGTTTTTGTTTTAAAATTTGATTTTAAAATAAAATTTTTTTTTTTGAATTATTTTAATGTGCTAAATTTAAAAAAAAAACTATATTTTAATACATTTACAACGAAAAATATTTTAAAAAGCCAACATATTTTTGAAAATATTCTTAATATATAAGTTGGGGTTTAACTATTATTGTTTTTTATTGTTTTCAAATTTATAAAATTAAATTTAATTCAAAATCCATTTTAATCAAATTTTGATTCCACAAATTACGGATTTAAAATGTAAGACTTTTCATGATTTTTTAAGAAAAAATAGTAATTTTATTATAATGAAATAAATTTAAAATAAAAATAAATCGCTATTCGTAACATAACTATTTCTAATTATAGTTGCTTCCGGCTTCAGTTTGTTGAGAAGATAGGGGGGAAGGTATAACTCCTCGTATTTTGTATGAATGTATCATTTATTTATACCAAGAAAATGGACACGTGATCTAAGACATTCTTGCTTCACGTCTCCCAATTGTACTTTACATTCAGTAATGAAGTAACGACGATTACGTGGCTTCATCTTATTGGTAGTCAAATATATCTAGATTAGGCAGTGGGTGGCGGGTGGCGACTAGGGTAAAAAGGCAGGTGAGAAAAGCTGACTTGGTAAACGTTAGCGAGTAAATGAATAACACGTGTGTGGTTATGAAAAAGGTGTGCTAGCAAACGTAGCGCAGCCATGGGTTTGGTTTAGAATTGTTTAGGCTTATAAATAAATGAAAGGAGTGATTAGTAAAAAATAAAATAATATCTATTTAATTGCATAGGTAACTTGATGGATAATTAATCAAATAATATATAGTTAAGAATTTTGATTGGTTTAGTATATAATTTTTATTATTATTTTTTTACTCATTTCCTATCCTAGAAGCACTTTTTTTCATATCGGGAAGTTCAAATTTAAAGTGAAAATGTTGTTGAACTGCATGTATATATTTCTTTAACATAAAAAATTATCTTACATTTAAATACCCCAAAGCTATTTTTATAAGTGACTTCGGTTTCATTTTTCATTACATTTCAAAAACATTTAAAAAATTTGAATTTTTTTTTTTTTTTTTTTTAAAATACTCATAACTTTTTTTTATTAATGTAGATGTCCGGACTAAATTATATATACCTCTCAACTAATTTCATGGACTCTAAAATTAATAAATATATAAATTTTCAATAATTATCGTATTAATAATTATATAACTAAAATCTAAAATAACAAAAAAATAAATATTTTAATCTCAAGTTGCAGCTGATTTAATACCAGCCTAACTTGCACTTTATTAGAGGTCAACAGTTCAGTAAATGTCCTTAAATCCCTCGCCCGTGTACATGGCAAGTAGGGTCTTCGAAGCAATAATGACGATAGAAGTATTAATTAATTAATTCTTTATTATAAGGACTTTCCAAGACAAGATTCCATACCTAGTATTTTGTTTAATTATTATTAAAAAAATCTATAGAACCTATAATAAGGAATTGATGGTGTATTCTAATGGATTTTTTTTAATTGATACATTGCGTATTTTAATTCTAAATCACTTAGAATTATACGCAACATCACTTCTCTCCTGCATAATTGAAAAACAAATAAAGACAAATCTTCGAAACAAAAAAAAAATCCATCGAATTGTTGTATTATTCTAATAAATCTCAATATTTAGAATAGAAAAATTGATACATATAAAACATGTTTATATTTGGTAAATATATATATAGTATTCCACTATATTCCCGAATTTAAAGTAAGATGTTTCCAAAATTACATAATATATATATATATATATATATATATATATATATATATATATATATATATATATATATATATATATATATATAGTGGAATATACACGTAGTTGGGCAACATGATAAATTTTATATAAATATATTTGTAAGATATTTATATATGTTTTGTAATTGTTAAAATTGAACAAGTCTAATTTAAATAAATATATTTTAGTTGGTCTTTTTCGTTAGTGAAATTGATTTATATAACCTTTTAGTTCATAATGGATTGTTAAGATTTGATTTGGGTCACTAGTATATTTTAATTTACTGCCAAAATTTTATGTTGGTAGTTAGATTTTGTGTATGTTTGTACAAATTTTACCAACCAACTTACACATAGTTACCAATTATTGGAAGACTTATCATTGGTAATTCATGTTTTTTCAATGAGTCTATTGATAATATAATCACCGATAAGTTTACAAACATAAATGACACACCAAAAATTTTCTTACCCTCTTTAATCTAATGGTATTTTCATTATCAATTATGACATGTTATCGAGATAAAATTGTATATAATTCCATCAATGACTTTTTTTATTACCAATGAAATGTGACTGAACGCATGAAATCGTTGGTGATTAAATAGTGGTAGTGATATTTGTAGTAATTATTTGTCAACTCTATGGAATATATACTAATGGACTATATTTAGCAATTGTTTAAAAATAGATATAAAAAAAAATCTATTAAAACCCGAGTAGAAAGTAATTAAATTAAATATTTATTACAAATTTAAAAATTTATAAGTTCAAATATAATTTATCTAAAATAGAGAGGTTGAAGGAGGAGTAGGAGGAGGAGGAAGTGAGTTTTTATCGAGACTGTGAGACCAATAAGAGGGAACATATGTATCATCCATATATGACATCCATATGTGATTTCAGCTTCATGTTCAATTGGTGAAGTTTAGTCGTCTTAGTAGTAAGTCATTTTGTTTTAGTAGCAAGAAGGGTTATCCAAACTTCAACTCATTGGTTTAAAATTGACTCGAACTCTGCAATTTAAGTGTTGGAAACTGATTGTGAGCATTCAACATTTATAACATTTTGGTCATCTGCAAGTCCTTGGTCGTAATGTTTGGGATACTGTATATCCAATTTCTATTAGGTCCATCAGACAATTCTATTTTCAACCATAAATCTAGATCAAGTTTCATATGGGTTGAAGGATCACATTGTATCTTTCCTTTAACTAGTTGTTATATATATCCTAAAAAAAAGTCAGCAAATCCAAAAAAATAATAACTTTAGAAAAGAGATTGTTGCATCCAACATACCACAAAGTATTGTGCTTGACTATCCATAAGTTCTTACGCCCTTTTCCAATGGTTATCATTTCGCACATGCATTTCTACAAAATGATTCATTGGTCTTGGTTCACATCCAAGAATCGTAACTTACAAGAGAAAACTATTATTAGCTAAACATATTCAAATAAAAATTAAAAATTAAAAAAGTAGATATAATTAAAAAGAGAATCTTATCATATGTTTTGCATACAAAACAAATATAATGGGTCTTTAATATGTGTCGTAATGAAATTATGAATCTATTTTTTTCAATTCTTCATACCTAATTATGAACATCACTAAAAACATTTGAATGTCATGTGTTGAATATATTCAGTCCACACATCCTCTTAGATGAATAGAGGTTTAAATTCCTTCCAAACTACCACATCGTGCCAGCTAAGAAGCTCTTTTCCTTAGCATTTTTTTCCACCTCATACCCAAAAACAGACAAACTATATGGTATAAATTAATTACCAGTTAATAAGTGAAAAATAAAATTTAGAAAATTGGATAAAAATACTTATCATGATTTCACTCTTAACTAGTTGCAACATAATTCTCTCAAAACCTCCTCACAACAATGTTGTGAGCTATATCACATTAAAAAATTTCCTTGCACTTCAAATATGTTAAAGAATAATTTCATTAATATTAAGAAACTAGTTGAGTTCTTATAATAATAAAAAATTGTTTAAGTTAATACTAACCTTAAACTTTTAAAACCATACATCAATCATGGGTTTCCACTTATGATTTTTAAGAATCTAAATTAATTTAAACAATGGCCCTTCCATCAATAATTTCATCATCGATATTATTGTTTAGGCAACCTTAATATTTGTAAATTTGAAATTGCATTTGCTAATTAAAATTATTTTTTCAAAAACTATTAATCTTTTTTTAGTATTGCCTGAAAGGAAAAAAATATATATATTGAGTGGTCGAGCTTTCACTAGTCAAGGTACTTTCTAGTAAATATAATGACATATATATCAATGTATTCCCATATCTTGTTTTAAGTGAATAAAATATTGCATGATAAATATTTTTTGATTATTGAAATTCTTTTACTTCTCAAGCGAAATTTTTAATATTCTAAAAAGTAATTAGCAAGGTTATTTCATATTTGAAAAAAAAACCCTATTAAGAGAGAGGGAGAGAATTTCATCATACTTTTGTCCTTGCTTCTCAAAATACCAATCCTAAAGGGACCCCTTCCTCAGCATGACTACATTGCACTCAATGAGCCCATGTCAAGAGTAGCTACTCATGTCTTAGGTGTGTATTCATGGTTTGCACCTAACAACTCATGGTCATCAGAAGTGTTGCTAAAAGAACTAGAAGTGATCCTATTCGTACAACGAGCTACTAATTTTCCCTAGATATCTACACATTAAAAGATTAAGATATAGTAAAACATTCTTATTTCTTAAAAATGTTGGTAGACTACCTAAAATTTGTTTACCTACCTACAAATACGTATCAATTTAAATTTGATCACCACAAACCAATTGGTTTTGTTCATTTTCTATAGTTGTTAACTTTTTAATATAAGTTTAAATTTCAATTGAAAATCTATTATAGAAAATATGATTGAATTGCAATTGTATTGTTAATACAAATTGAAGATAGTTTAACTATGTTGTTCTACAATGAAATAAGCATAACAATCTATACATTAAAGCAACAAGCAGTTAACAAAGGCTTATTGACATTGAGCAAAGACTAAAAAAAATTAATCATAAAAAGTAATAAGTTGTATAGTCTTATATTTAGTGCAACTAATATTTTAAGAAACAACATAATTAAAAAGATTGATGGCAGTTTACAAAAGACAAAGGTTGTAAAGACAAACAAAACAAAAGGTACCAAATATGCAAAAAGAAGGAATTCCCAATTTCAGGAAAAAAATAAGAAAAAACAAAATCCTTCAATAAAAGAAAAAACAAGCATGAACCAACACATATAATCTCACATAGATCCCACTAATAAAAAAACATGTCCTCAAGAAAACATCATAATTTCCAAAACCAACATGCAATATACAAAAAAAAATCAATATACTAAAATTCTAAAAAAAAATCATAAAAAATATGATGCAACATACAATCATAAAGAAAAGAAAAAAATTAGAAAAAATTTACCTTAATTTCATTGCGAGTAAAGCTACAAAGAGAATAAATATAACAAAAAAAGAGTAAAACTAGGATGAGAAAAGAAAAGAAAAGGAGAGGAGAGGGATATACTTGGTAGTCATGTAGAAGAAAAGAAGACAACAAAACAAGGGCTTGAATGAGAGAATATAAGAGAAAGAAAAATAAAGAGAGAGAAACTTATTAGCTATAGAAGAAGAGGAAGAGATAGAATAAGAAATGCTCGTCTATTATGAAATTAAGGATTTTGATCTTCTAATATCAAGCTTTTTATCAATGATTTTATCGATGAATAATTAAATAATAATGTTTTTAACATTTTCATTGGCTTTTTTTGTCAATAGCAAAAAAATTAATTTTAATTTTTAAAAAAGATATTGGAAACCCCCGCTTAAATATCACTTATGGCTTTAAGGCCATCAATTATTCTGTGTGCAATGAACAATAATTAAAAATGCCATTGAGAAGTGATAAATTCCATAGATCTCGAGAAAATATCAACAAAAATTAACCATTAGTGATGTTGTTTGCGATGAATAGTAATTAACAATGCAATTAAAAAATGAATAGTTCCATTCATCTTAAGAAAATATTGACTAATATTAACCGTTGATTATGTCATCTATATTTTATTAAGAATTCCTTTGAGATATGAACAATTCCAAGAATCTCGCAAAAATAACGATGGATATTAATCGTTAAGGATTCCATCTATAATTAACACAATGAACAATGCCAACGAGAAATCAACATATCAAAAGTTTTCAGAAAAATACCAACGAACATTAATCGTCAATGATTTCATACATAATGAACACAATGAACAATGACAATGAGAAATTAATAGTTCCAAACATGTCCAGAAGATATCGACGAACATTATCCGTTGATGTATTTATTTGTATTTTATAGTCCATCAATGACTTTTTTAGTATTAAACAATTTTCTTGTCAAGATTGTATTTGTATTCCCAACTTATCTATCTTACAAATACTTAAAATCATAGCACAACACAACACAACACAACACAACACATTAATACTAGTTTTATGTATAATAATAAAATCATGAAAAACAAATATTTACTTGTCATGTAATAATAAATTTACACCATTGTTATAACATTAAAGTTAATTTTTATTTAGAAATATTACATTATAGTTAATTTCATTACACGTTGGTTGTGCAAATTAATCATATACAATAAAATTCACTGGGAAAAGCTATAAAAAAATAAACATAAAAAATACATTACTACGAAAATATACAATAAAAAATTGAGTTCAAACAAAAATAGATAGTTTTGCTTATTTAATGTATAGAATCCTTAATAAAATTTGAATCAGAAAAATGATGCTAATATATTGAGTGTTGGGGTGACTGTATTTGTATTAGGAGGTTGATTTGTGATAAATTAGTGAGGTATGTTGTTTGTTGCAAAGCTGGGAGGAAGAAGAAGAAATAGAGGAGAGGAGAGTTGCTTTCTAGGTCATAAATTAAATATTACTAATTGATTTATAAATAAATTTCATCACGAGTTAATTTTGTGAGTAAGTTCAACTGTATAAATGACGTGGTATTGTTCCTTTTGGGTTTTTTTTCCTTAAAAAATCTTCTTTCCCATTGTAATTCTCTTGGTATATACCAAAATAATTTTGTTAGTGTTTATCAATGGATATAGGGAAAGACTATTTTGTCGGTAAAGTTTATTGTGATATATTAACAGAATTTTTTCGTTGGTATTCACTAATTTTCTGGAAGAGATTTGATTTGATTTTTCAATTTCTAAGATCTAAAACTAAAAAAAAATCAAATCAATATTTTCTCAATATTCAAATAATTTTTTTTTATCAAAAACAGTTTGAAACATTTCAATTCGACTAATTTCTAGTTTTAGTTAATTTTCTTGCTTCCATTTATTTCTCTCAATTTTGTCTTATTTTGTTCCTATTTTTCTCATCTTACTTAATTCTATCCTTTTACCCTCTATTTTTCTCATTCTACCAACATTGACATTTAATTCTATAGTTAAGTGTAATATAGAACCATATATTACACTTTAAAGGATAAATTGCCTATTGTATTAAACTTGCAAAGTCCGTCTATGGCAGAACTCACCTAAACATTAAGCAAAGACTATCCAATTAAATTAGCTACAAGATAAAATCATGAAATTCAATTATCAATTAAATCATTATCAATATAACTAGAAATTTTCTAAATTATGAGTTTGAAAATCTCAATTGAATGGAACCATGATCCAACATGTCCCAGACTCTCCTGGCGTGAAGCAGACAAAATATTGAACAGTGACAATGCCTAGTGGTAGTTAATTTTCTTCCAACAATAAATACTAGTTTGATTTTGGTTGAATAATTGTGTTCATCATCATACGGTGTGCATGCATCTAATCAAGACTAGCTCCCCTTTTTTACTTTTATTTTCTATCACAAGTGCTGGGAGACAGGTCCCATGAAGAATGTTTTGCTGTTGTTGTACTAAAATACTGTATAGAAGAATCAAGAGAAAGTTGTGGTTTCTGAGGTGAAAAGCATCAAATGATGCCTTTCACTGCTAAACAAAAAGCTGCACCGCAACCTTATTTTCACGGTCACTGACAAAAATTAAGTCACATGGGAAAGTACTGTAGTAATGGACGGTGCTTTTTGGACTTTGGCACGGAAAAAACACATACACTAACCTAGCTATTTACAAGCGTTTTGTCGCGTTAGAATCATATAATTTTGTGGAGAATTTTCCTCCGACTCAAGTTTCCAATAAAATATACATTTTAAATTGATATAAATTTATTTATTTAACAAATTTTAATAAAATCACCAGCATATAATTATCATTATCATTGAGCTCACTGTATTAGGATAGTTCATTTCATAATCTAATTTAAATTAAGAATAATAATAAAATATATATAATGGAAACACTACGATACCTAAACAACAAAAATAAAATACTGATTTTCTACCTATAAAAAGAAGAAAACATCATTGAAAATCCATTGTTATGCTACCATCATTATCTTGACTATAAGAACTAAAATTATTATTACCATTATTGCCCAAACAATTAGCATCATTAATTGTCATGAAAAATAAAATAAAAACATTTTTATAAAAAAGCAAGCAAGAAAACAATAAAAAATACAATCACTAAAATTATCATTATTATTGTGCAAACAATGAAACCATAAAATTAACTCGAAGAATAAAAACCTTTAATAAAAAAGAAAAATAAATATTATGAGCATAAAAATCATCTGATCCGAAGAAAAGATAAAAATAACAGAAAACATTAAAAATAGACCAAAAGTAGTCTGACCCGACCACTATTTCCGCCTCTACTGCCTCGCCGGAGACCGTGTTTGGTTGCTGGTGTGGAGGGGAAGTTGTCGGTGATGATGAGAATGATGCTAGTTGGTTGGCCGACTGCTACTGGTGGTGAGAGAGAGCTGTCAACCAGAACTGGTTTTAGAGAAAGAGAGAGAGACGACCAGTGTTGAGGGAGATGAAGGATGGTGGTGTAATTTTGTGTAATGTCTTCTTCCTCCTCCCATGTTTTTGCTTGTTTTTTCTACAAATTTTCTCTATTATTCTCTGTAAATCCCACTCTCTGCGTAAATTTTTCCTCCTGTTTCCCCCTTCATCGTGTATAGTGGCTGCTATTTATACACATGGGTTGCTTTTGGTGGTGGTTTGCTTTTGGCGGTAGCATGCTTGCAGCTATGGCCAAGGTAGTCAAAATCGAGATTTTGAGACGGATCGGAAAGGGCCCCGAAAAATCGGATCGTAAGATCGGATCGTAAAATCGTAGAAAGATCGTACCCGAAATGTCCGAACAAAAATCGTAAAATCACAGCTAAAATCGTGTGAGAAGAAAAATCGTAAAATCTTTTGTAAAATATTTCTGAATACAAAATAGTATAATTATGGACATAAAACTTAATTAGTTTAGGTTCATACATGATGTAAAATAACTTCAAAACACATTACAAAATAATTATGTCCCTAAAAGTTCATAAGTTAAAAACTAACAAATTTAAAACAAATCTTCAGCTGGTGTACAATGTAAACTAAAACCAGCTTCCGTTTCACTTTCACCCCCCTCACTATGTCCAAGAATTGCATCAATAGCATCACAATGAAAAAGATTACTAGTACTACCGGTGCTAACAACGATATTGCTAGTACGAGATTGAGCTCCAACATTATTTAACTTTAAACTCCTTGAATGCAAAGTTTCAAAATAATCTTCAGTGGCTTCAGTTCTCATCTCAACACCATTAAAATTATCTTCATCACTATCGTCTTCTGTTCCATTTTGTCTTCGTGTTGCACTATCAATAGTTTAAAGTAAATTAATGTTCGATGAACCACCATGTCCTTCTCTTTCAGTCATCCATTCATCATCAGATGGAAGATCATCTACAACGTCATCAAAATCAATGACTTGCTTTTTATCCTTATCATTCATTTTCAAATTACACATCACAAAAACCAAGTCATTGTTGCTTTTAATTTTCTTTATGGGTGCCAATAAACTCTTCTTTGTTGCTTTTGCGACAAACAGTTTCATATTGAATGGTGTCCGCAGAAGATACAACTTCAAGATTTTTGTTAAAGATCGGATAACACCGCCTCGATTTGCAGCAAGTCCATGCGCTAATGGATACAGTTTATGATCTTGTTGGATCTTCCTTTGTATATATTGATAAAGTAGTGTTGTTGTAGCAAGGGACTGTGCTTTTATATATTTATCAAAAGAAACAAAAACATTTTATAGTTTGAAAAATAGTAATTCATGGGCGTTCCAGGCGGGGTATTCAGGCAAATGCAGATATGACACACCAAAAACATTGCGATAAACGACGTTTATAATTGGAGGTGAAGGCATTGCGAAAAGCGATTTGGAATGACTTCCATTCTCTTGGAGTTACTTGTAACTCAACTTCAAAGTCTGGACAGCTAATCTAGGTAAATGTAGAGATTATGTGGTTGAAGTGAAGAAAACTTTAAGGGAAAAAAAAACAGACAATGGTCAAAAGTTGCAGTAGATTCCATGGAACATGAAATCAGGAAAGACAAAATCACTCATGGATGAACATGTGAATCTCAGAAGCAGGCATCCTCCCTAAACTAATAAAGCACGACTCTGGAGTTCAAGAGAAAACTCTTTAAAAAAAAAGTTCCCCTGGGAAACATCAATGGCTGGGAACAAACAAGTCCATCAGAGTCAGGAACTGAGCTACCTACCTTTGTGGGTAATTAGTTTCCTGTCCTCTTTGAATGGTTGTGTTGACGGATCAGATAGGCTCGGCACTCTTGTAACACTACCCTTCCCTTTCTTGGCATTTGGTCCTAGTTCCTCTATCATGTATTTCCAACCATCAATAGGCCTCCTCCGGCTAAATATGTGAGTCTTGATAAAACTAGCTATCTGCAAGTAGTTGTAAAAAAAAATGTTAGTTTAGCTGGAAAGAGATGATGGCTAGGCTGGAAAGGAGCTTTATACCTAAGACTAGCAACATAATTTAAAGTGATTTCAGTGACATCAACTCACCTGGAATTTGCTGTATGCTATTCGACGATCAAATTCTTGGAGGAGAATATCTTCCTCCCTCTGTGACATTTCCCATATATTTCCATCTTGTGCCTTCGCTGTTGTTTCCCAGCCATCAACTCACCTGGATATATGTCAAACTCGCAAACTCGGTCCGATTTTTATGATTTTACGATTTTGACCGAGTTTGACCGGTTTCGATTTTTCTACCGGTCCAACCCGGTTTTCAGAGTCAACTCGCAAAATCGTGCGATTTTGCGAGTTGGCTCACGATTTTGACTACCTTGGCTATGGCTGTCGGCGGTGGTGCAAGTGGCCTGTCGGCAGACATTGCAGGTAAAGGCATGAAGTGGGACTGCAGTTTTGGGAAAAGGTGGAATTGCAGTTTGATCCTTCAATTTGTAATTGGTCTAATTGCACTCCCAACTGGCTTTGAACTTTTCATTTTGTGCAATGTATCCTCGTCAGAATTTCAACAACAACCTTAACTTTGCGCATCTTTTTTTATTTTGGTCTTTGGTTTCCGATTTGACCCTCAATTGACCATTAAAATCTCAAAGTCTTCTATTTGGCCCCTGACTTCGCATGATTGGCTTGAAAAAAAATTCAATTCGGTCTCCGAAAATTTCAATCTTATCAATTGAACCTGAATTAAGCTCGAGAACTTGATTTTTCATCGATTAAACCCTTAATAAAATTAATTTGATCGATTTAAAGTATAATTAAGTCCTTACACTTAATTAAATTCTTCAATTGGACCCTAAATTAATTCTTAAATATAATTACACTTTAAGTTGGCCAATGATTAAATCAAATTGGTCTATAAAAAATATAATTATGATTTTTGGCTTAATTCTTACGCAGCTTTATCCAATAATATATTACTTTATCCTTGAATCTGCATTTTCTCATTTTTAGGCACAAAAGAGGTACGATTTGGCTCTCGAAAACATCTAAAAAATTTAAATTGATTTTTCTACCAACACCAGCCCCTTTTATTTTATTTTTGTTATTTTTAGGTATATTTTGGGAAATAACCCAGAAATTGGGTTATGACACTTGGATCAGAGGATGTGTATAGAAGTGATACAAGAATAAGTTGATAACTTGAGACCTCTTGTATAGGAAAGTTTTTTCTTGAATTTATTTTGAAATTATGGCAAATCACCTATTATTGAAATAGGTTAACATTCATGTAAACAAAAATAGTACATCATAATAGAAATTAGGACTATTACATGAATGGTCAACCCCAAACTCATGATCACGGTTATGAGTTTTAGAGATTAACACTAGTTAACTTTGATATATTCTTACACATATTTTTTAATAAAAAATCAACTTTATCCCTCAAATATTTTTTAGAGTTAGAAGTTTCATGCCTTGATACTGTTTTATTGTGAACTTTTCTTCATTTTTTGGGGTTATCATCTGCATGTTAAATTTTGGTCTCACAATCACAATAACGAGTTTCAAAGGTTTTTCCCCCTTCTAGTTTCATTATTAAATATTGATTTTTGTTTTGTATTGAGCTTCATGATTTAATGTAGTTCACTTTTATTTGTGATTTTATAACCTTTTTTATTTGTACAAATAACTATTTATTTATATATAAAAAACATATTCTAAAAAACATAGTTATTAAACACAACTTAGTACTTTGGCACATGTTGCCGAATTAGATATTCTATTTTTTTTTTGTTTTGGAATTGGTCTTCACGTTTTTTTATGGCGTTATCTGAATTATGTGCCCGTGGTTAAGAGGTTAACGCATCTACATAAGTTGATCCATGTCTTTTTCTTATTTTCTTTTTTTATCTAATTTTTTTCTAGTTTTATTGTTTAACATTGTATTATGATTTGTTTTTACCTTTAATTCGTGCAGATGATTATTTTACTAAATAAAAATAATATTATGAGAAACATAGTTTTAAATACAAATAAATACATGGTTTATATTGTGAAGTCAAATATTTTGATCTTAGTTATATGTTGATCATATATCAATTTAACTAATTAGATGCATGTATAAATATTTTAATTGGTGATTCAAAATTATTTTATATCCAAACACTTCAGAAAAATTGCATATTTATTTATTTGTTTATTGAAAGAAAGACCACCCCACGGGCGTGACTTGGATGCAAGACTAGTCTATCACTAATTTGAGTGATCATGAACAAAACTAAACTTTTGTGTAAACAGTTTTCGTACTCTACTTAAAGAAAGAAAATATTTTAGTTCATCAGAGGATTGATTAGATCATTTATTGCACTTTATGCAGATTGTAGTTTTTTTTTATTAAATGATACATGTTGAGAGGTATATTAATTTTTCAAAATTAGAAGAAATTTAATAATTTATTTTAAATTAATTAATGACGAGATCTTCTGGAACATTAATTCAAAGTATTGATTATACAATAATATATCTCGATCTGAATATAATATACAATAAATTGTGACTTTTATGGCCGTGGAGAAGACCGCTATGATAGAATCATGTCAATTTCTTATCTTTCATTATTTTATTTTATTTTTAATTTTCACAACTCTTATATTAAGAGTATTTGATTTTGAATAATTGAGCACAAGATTTCCTGCCGACAATTCGTCTCCTGCCAATGCCATGGCTTTGCTTCTCAAGATGGAAAATTGTAATGGTATCTGCTATCACTATAAAACTATTACGCTCGATGGAAAATAATTGAGCACAAGCAATTTCCATTTTTTTTTAAATACTATTTATAGTGATTTTGATCAAAATAGAAGTGTTTTCTTCTCCTTTAGATGGGAAAGCAATCCCTCCATTCTAAGGGTATCTCTAACGCAAGAGCCAATTAAAATACATTTTTATATAGAAGAAGGGTTTTGATTAGAGTTGTATTAGTCATTTACAATTAATAAATAATTTTATTAATATTAAATATATTGAAATATAATTGATTTTTTTCGTATTAGAGTGCATGATTACATGAATTTGACTCTTTAAGATAGCCTCCGACTCTAGTTTGTTTTTCTGACCGAAAATAAATTAGAAATTATTTTCTGGAATAACATTAAATAGATTATATAATATCTCAAATTTTATGCATTTCTATTGAAACATGAACAAACTCATTCTATATTTTTGTCTTGACACGATTAGCGGGGGACACCAAGGATGCTACAACATTCCCTGTGGTTTTCAAAATGATGAGTAGTGCTGAATTATGCATACAATTCTCTTGTCATGATCTCATGCAATTGACGTTTGAGAAAGAATCAACTTCATGCAATTTGTTGTTCATCGACATGTAAGAAAATGTTGCCATCAAAATTTTATTAGATTAAAAGTGGAAATGAGTGATTAATTCAGGTGTTTTAGAGTGGATATAGGGGACCAAAAGTCAACCCTAACCCAATCTATTATTATCTCTAATGATGATCCAAGTTACAATGTACGTATGTAATTTAATTTTTCATTATTATTACGAATAGTTTGATTCATTTGTTTTTTGTTTTCTTCGCGGTAAGAATTTAAATATTTTTTTAAATTCTTCTTCTTTTTCTATAATGACGGTATTAGTCTATTAATCTTTAATTCATGATAATTAAAAACTATATATATATATATATATATATATATATATATATATATAAACATCCTTTGCTTATTCTTACAAAAAGAAAAGCCTTTCTTGATAACCATCCCACATAATGGGAAGAAAGGGATCCAAATAGTTATTATTAATATTTTAATGCGTAAGCAAGTTATTATACTTAAAATAAAGTGTAAGACATTAATATATATTAATATTAATTAAATGAATATTATTCTTATATATGTATATAATGAGAGAATTATACTTGAAAGGACATCGAGTTTCTACCACAAGTTTTATAAATTTAATTCAGGTTAGGATTCAAGTTGAATAGAAAAATAATCCAATTCTTGACTAAAGCGACTTTAATAAAAAAAAAATAAAGATAAATAATATTATTATAATAAAAATAATTGATATGCTAATGCATTAATCCAATGACCTTAGATTTATTGAGACTATTTGAGAGTGTGATTGAGATTGTTTTTTAAATATTTTTTTATTCAAAAATGCATCAAAATAATATATATTTTAATTTTTTAAAATAATTTTGACATCAACACATAAAAATAATATAAAAACACAAAAAAAAATCAAAATAAAGTTTTTTAAATAAATTTTTAAAACACAATATCAAACAAACTGTTGAGATGAATTCCCTGGTTGAGTTGATAATGAAAAATCTTGCAATTAGATAAGTCATTATCAATTGTTGTTGGATAGCTTAAGCCCTTATTTAAATAAGGTGCGTGGTTCTTCATTTTTTTCATAGAGTATAAATTATAATAATTATCTTTAAAAATATTAAGACCTTCAAAAAAGTGTAATTATTGGATGGCTGCAAATTATTTGATATGAGTGGACCAAAAATTGTAAGATTCTAGACCCAAAAGACCGTAGGACCTGTTTGGCCCAGAGTACTTTTCCTAGTCTGAACTATCAAATCTATCATCACTGCAGTGGATGCACAATGGGCCTTCTATTTTGTAAGATTCTTGACCAGATCTCCAGCAGGCCTCGTTCGGCCCTAAGATAAGGCTTCTTCTTCTTTTTTTCCTCCCTTCATTCATTCCTTCATTCATTTGTGAGGTCCACGCTAACCCTCTTACATTGCAATGATGTTTTTATCCCTTGACTTAAAAAACTCGAAGACAAACTTTCAAGAGCATTAAGTTCCTTTTCCTAAGATATATTTATCATTACCAAATAAAATAGGAAGAAATAAATATTTTTTTTCTTGATTGCATAGTGAAATAACCCACATACCGAGGTATTTTTATTTTTTTGTAATGGGTTTTTCTTGCTAATATAATTGAAGTTGAGGGTTTTTTTTTTATATTTGAGAAAATATAAAAAAAATAAGTAATTAGAATTTATGATAAAACTATAAAAATACCTTTAAAATAAAAATTTCAGCTCAAGTACAAGAAGCCTTTTTAGTTTTTCACAATAAGTTTTTTATAATTACAGAAGTAAGCTCAGGAACAATTTTATATTTGGTTTAGAAAAAGTGGGTGTGCGTGTACAACATCCAAGGGCACACAGGCAACAACCATGTATACAGGAGAATGAGCTTTCTCTATTATATTGTCCAACAAAAAAAAAGAGTGAGGTCGCAAAGCACAACGCAAAAGGCCAGCTATTGTAGTTATCTGTATTTTATTTTTATTTTTATTTTTAATATATGGAGAAGAGATATGCTTCTCCCAATATGAGTCCACCCTGCCATTTTCTCATGTCACGTGTCCAGCCATGTGCACCTGAATGCTTAACAGCTATCTCCTTAATTCCCAATTATGATGAGCTATGAAATTCCCTTCAATATGCTTATCATTTGATAATGAAGGCAGCTGATGTGTAAGGAGGATGCGATTAGAATTTTAAATAAGGATTACAGTAATAATAAACTATGCAATTATTTAAATCTTGTTTTCTCCACCCAAAGCAGACAGATTGGTTCGCTTCCATGGTTGCTGTGTTTCTATATTCTTAATTCTCTGTGTTTAATCTCTTGATTCATGCAGTGATCTCTCTCTCTCTCTCTCTCTCTCTCTCTCTCTCTCTCTCTATATATATATATATATATATATATATATATATATATATAGATACACACACACAGATTACAGCAATCTTCATTGATTACAGGAGCTCAGCACAACTCAATTGCATTAATACACAAGATTCCAAAACAGCACTTGCTGCCTTGAATGATCTTATTTAAATTTGTTTTCTATGTGAGTTGGCCTGACATTACAATCTGGAATAATTAATTTGCAAATTGCACTTAGAGACTTGATTTGCCATAATATATAAAGTATTTATTCGGAATGACAATCAAATATGGAAACATTCTTTTGCAATATTCAAACCATTGATCCCGATCCTATAAGTTTATTATTGCACTCCATGTTGCACAAAAATTACAAAAAAATAGATAATAAATAAGAAATTTCCATCTAGTTTATAGAAATTAGAAACTAACTAGACTTCAGAGAATATTAAAGAAGGGCCCAATTATAGTAGGAAAAAAAACTCATCATAAAATATCTTACCTATTAGAAACTAACTAGACCTCACTTCAAAAACATGGGCGTTGAACCCATAAAATTGGGTTTTTAAACTCATTTCCTTCATTATTGTTCCACATCAAACTCGTAGGCTATTATTCGCTCTTAATGGATCTTATGAGGGTCATATTGACTCAACCTAAATCAACTCACAAATGGTATAAAAAATATGATCTCATTAAAATTGTAAACAAGAAATTTTAACATTTCATAAAAAATTAAAACAAAATCTATTACTAAAGCCAAGTAACAATAGATAAGCCAATTTTTATTTTTTATGTTAATAAACAATATTGAATAGAAAAATTCCAATCTTAATTAATTTTTTATAACTAATAGGGTCGGCCCACATGGGCTAGTAGTCCAACCCCAGAGTGATGGGCCTATTCGGCCCATCCAGGCTAGGCAACAACCCATAAAAAAAAAACATTTTGCTTTCGTGCATACGACTGAATATCAAGTTTTTTCCAAGTATATTTCTTCAAAAAAAAAACATAGCACCTTTCTCATGTTAATGATTATTCGTTGGAATTTGGCCAAAATATAAAAAAAATTAACAATTGTTTTATTTTAAATGCAAAGTACATCCGCAGATAGTAAAAAAAAAAGTTATTAAATGCAATGTAATTTTTTTTTCAAACCTTATAACATTTAGGTTTTCGACTCCTGTAAGGTAAAGGTTCTCTCACGAAAAGAAATATACTTTGAGCCTTAGGAAAGATTGACAAATAGAAAATTTGACTTAGAAAAAAAGAAAAAACAATCAAATAACATTACAGCTTACCTTAGATAGGCTGCACTAAGGGTGATACATCTTTTCCTTACACAACAAGTCTCCCTACCCAAACTCTCACAAACATTAGGTTTTCTAGTGACCTTACCGGTAGGTGGCGAATCCTAAGAATTACAGTCGTAATTTTATGATTATAAACCTCATTTTCTGCACGTCATCTCCCCTCTAGAGATGGCAAAGCGCAAACATGAAAAAATCATCTTCACGACATCATATATTAGACGAAATATAAGATTTTTAATTATATTTGTGTTATTTCAAGGTATTTACATGGAAATACAAAATGACTTAGTTTTTGTCTCATTCTATGCTAAAAATTATATTTCATTTTCTCTTATGTGTTGTATCTAGTCTTGTTTTAGAAACTAAGAGTTGACTTGCTCGCGCATGGCGCTATGCTTTTTTTCTATGTAGGAAACTGATTGATTTTGTGCGTTTTGTAATTGGATATTTTAATATTTAATTAGTATAATTATAATTGATAGAATATGTTAGAAACAGTTTTTCCCCCGTCTAAAAGTGATTGAATGTTGCAACTGTTAAAACTGCTTTGATAATTATTTCATTAAAAGATTGTACAATTGGAATAAAAGAAATTCTGTTAAAATGAGTCATGTGCCCCGTGTAATATACTGATTGATTGTTGTATATTTTTTTATTTGTTTTATGAATTTTTTCATTAACAAATAGTAAAATTACAATCGTTGAATTTTAGAACATATGAGTGATTTGTTTTATGCAGCAAACAATTTGATTGGTGGTTTTGTTTTAACTACTTTGCTAATAATTTAAATGGTACATAGCAAAACCGCAATTGATCATATTGACTAAAGTTATATTATTTGTTGCCTGCAACATACTAATTGTTTGTTGGACATGTTTTAAATATTTGACGAATAATTTATTTGACAGATAGCAAAAATGTAATTGCTAAAATTTATCAAAGATTTGTTTTTAAATTTTTTCTTCATATTATTATATTAAAAAATTCAGAACATTGAGATTAAAGTAATGTGAGATTTATAAAGAAAAGTAAGTTCAATTTTTTATATATTTCTTAAGACGTTAATATCAAAAAATTATCACAATATATAATTAGTCTCTCCTAGTTTTTAAGGAAAAAGTCTAAAAAATAGTATATATAAAAATTTAGGATCATTAACAATTTTGTTACATGTTATGAAATTTGGTCTCGGTTGTGGCAAAACGTAGGGCAATTTTTTATTTTATTATTGTAGATAATTTGACATAAAATTTATACTTCTCTTGTCTACGTGTGGTTTCGTATATTTGTTTTCGTGATATGAGATCTGAAATATCATACATAAAAAAAACATAGAAGTTATTTTTCAAAAAAATAACATTGACTAATGATTTTTGTCACAATTATTATAGCTTTCATTATAAATTTTACTGTACATAATTAATATTCATATTATTACTGGTTATACTATCGAGGATACCATGATTATTGTTTGAAAAAAAATTAATTTTTTTTAAAGATTTCTTCCTCATATTATTATATTATAAATATTTTAGATTGCAAAGGTTATTTATGTCACCAAAGACTATGGAACACTTAACATGGAACCAATCACATGATACGATGGATAAAGAGATGATATACCCTTCTGATTGTGAAGTTTGGAAACACTTTAACATAATCATTGGCAAAATAGGAATTCCAATGCGCAGAAAATTAATGCTTTTATTTTCCATTAAACTTATTTTTATAGGTTTCCCAACAGAATCACTGATATAATGGGAATCCCAATGAGCTATTCGTTAATGAATTTTTGATTGTTGGTTGTTTAGTCTTCTACTGCAGAATAAGCGATGAGAAAAACCTAGAGGGGTTTCAAGTGTTCAATTTTACATAATAGATAGAATCACTAATACAAATTTTAAAAATATTAATATTTAATTTTTCATCGGTAAGATCATCTTGTAAACCTAATATAAAAGCTTTACGGGCATAGTGAATTTGTCTTTTTCTTTCCTTTTTTTTTTTCTTCACTTTTTCTTGTCTTGTCTTTTCCTTTGTCTCTCAACTGCTCATAAGCCCAAATCAAGCTTCGTCATCTTTCGTGCTCTAAGGTATGTTATCTTTCTTTGTTTTTCAACTTGCTCTAGAAATTGAATAAAATCAACTAGTTTGTGTTATATATTTTGTCTATTTGCAAGATTAAAAATTTTGGGTAGCTTCCAATATAGGGGAAGTGTTGCCTAAGGGAAAGTCTATTACATGTCATGATGGCAAGATCATTATTAGTTCTTTTAGCAGCGATGCTGACAACCACAAGTCATTCGGTGTTAACCAAGAAGAGGCACCTAAAGTACATGCATTGCTTAGAACTTGAACTTATATAATGCAATGTTGCAACGTCGAGGGAGGAATCCATTTCCCACAAGTATGAGGCCTACTGGAAGAACAACATCTCAATGTAAGTATGTTTTGCTTTCACAACATGTTTAATATTTTTTGAATAAATAATATTTCATTAAATTTATCCAATTTCAAGTTTATAAAAATTGAGGCTATGATAACAATAACATCAACATTTAAATCATCATGGAAATTTCATTGTTTCAATGGAGTCAAGTTCCAAATATCCTGAATGGAAATTGCAAGTCGATGCATGATTTTAAGGTTTAAGGTTAATATTAACTTATTTCTTATTATATTAATTCGTTTACTTTATTGATATTACTGAAATTTTCTTTTTATTCAATTTTGAATGCAAAGGAAATTTTTAATGCGACAAACTTGAAGATAATGTGAGATAAGGGTTTGGGAGAATCAAGCTACAACTAGGTATTATCGAAACCAAGATAATTTTTTTATTCTAAATATTAAAGTTTTATTTTCATTTACTTAAAGATAATGTGTATGTAGCATATAGATTGGAGGCTATGGTTCGTGGACGTAAGCCAAGCCTAATGGAACTCTTTGTTGAAACACATGTGGGAGTGATGACTACCAAAAATTAGTGCAGTAGGTCGTGGATAATCAAGCTCAACAGTTTGTGGTATGTTGATTTTCAACCATTTTTTTCTTAAACTAATATTTACTTGAATTTGATGAATTTACTTTTTCTTTCTACAAGACATACAACAATCGATTGAAGAATGGATACAAGGATTGATCGAGATGTATGGTTCGAGGCAGGATTGTTTGCTGGACCCAATAGAGATCAAGTGTATGGACTGTCTAACACTACAATCAATAACTTGTGGACGAACCATAGTGTCTTGACCACTTGATGCTCACAATATATTATGAGCACTCAAACATTGGAGTTCACGGTGATGTTAGATCAATGAGTACAAAATCATACATGCCATCTTAATGAAAAATATGAACGACTCAATGTTGATTATCAATAACTCTACCAAGTGATAATGAAGACGAGATCACAAATAAGTGATTCATGTGCACCCTCTAATTGGTCCTATGGCCTCGACAGCGACCATCCTCCTCCAACACTACCTCTATTTTATTTTTATTGTATTTGAACATACAAATGTTTAAATTTATAATAAATATTTCATTTTTATATTAAGATAATTTATTTTATTATTTTTTTTACTTTTGTTCAATATATATTTTTTTAAAAATATTTTTTAAAGCAATTAAAAAAAGTATTATAAAGACTTGGAAAAGAATTACAGTAGATACCATTGGTACTGTTAACTCAATAACATAATAAGTTTGTTGGTATATTACAGAGAGTAATTCCATCAGGAAATCTATTGTTGATGGAGTCACCGACAAACCAAAAATTACCAGTGATAGTTTTTTTAATGGAAGATTTTCGTACGTGATCATGTCGGTAAAATAAGTTCTCACTGACGATTAGTGTAGATGTTGATAGAGATTTTCATTGGTAAAACTATTAAATGTGGTAATGTCTTGAACTTTGCAAATCAATTTAATTAAGATAAATATTCTGACCCACACTATAAATTTAGAGCACGATATACACACACACACACACAATATTGCTGGTAGCAGAAATTTAATATGCTTCGTAGACTTATACTTTGTGCATTAATTAAACATTATATTTTTGCCATTGTTAAAAAACCTCTTTGTGTAAAAAGCATGACACCCTCATCGTAAAACATCTTATGAACCATGAAATCTTATTCAAATCATTCTATAAATTATGAGAAAACCAGGCCTGTCGATGAATTGAAATATTAAATGATCAGACTATATTCTTATATTGTTTGGTGCGCAATGTTTATAAACACATGCACATAAATGGCAAAACCGAAAGAAATTCTTATAATATTTGCGACATGGATGGTCCTCCACCATACCATTGTGTCTCCCACGTCTCAAAGTAAGGGAAAGCAGAAACATTAATTAAGTTAACGACAAAGCAATTAATTATAATCAAGAGAATGATATCCTAGTTTGAGTGACTCATGGGTTGCATGAAATGATCAATTCTATTCAGTGCCAACGAGCAATTTGAGTTGTATTGTCAAAACAACTAAATAATACGTTTTTGATTTCACAATTTATATAAATAGTGAAACAAATTAATATGTTATTTTTTAAGCCATTATGTGGTGGGGTAAAAACAATTTACATGTAATAAAATATTTAAGCCAAAGAAAGTTCTGTCATCAGTAGGTCTAATTTCAAATTCTATGTCCTGAATCCTTGTCTAGGTTAAATTTAAATTAAATTATATATAAGTATTTATTGTTTGATCTATTTGACTTGGCAAGTAAAAATAAACTCAGACTACTAGTTAAAATATGATTTATCTTTAAAACTATTTTCAAGATGTCATATTTTTTTTATAAAAAAAATCGAGATTGTGACACATTGAATCAACTAGATCAACCAAAGTTAATCTATTACCTGTGTCATGAACTTAATTAAGTTTAATAATTTATTTTAAAAAAACTATTTCTATATAATTATATAATAAAAGAATAGTCGCTCACAAAACTGAGTGCAAACTTAATACTAGGATTTTGTTCTAAGACCACGATGACCCCGTCAAAAATAAATAAAAATAAATTATAAAGCATAATTCTTGATAATTATGTTTTTCTATAATCATATTTTATTTAATATAATTCTAAAACAACAAGCACCAACCCAATGTCAGTTTATTTTCTAAGAATAACTCTATAGAAAATAAATCAAAATAAACCATGAAATTCAATTCATAATAATAATTTTTTTCTCGAAACCATTTTTATCTAACAATATTGTAGTAAAAACTAGACAATCATAAAATTATATCATATGTTTTATCTAAGACCAAGATAACTTTGTACAAAAAAACCAAAATAAATAACAAAATTTAATTTCCATTAAACTCAATAATTAAAAATGAAAATGAAAAACAAATTCATGTTATGAATACTAGCATGTTTCTAGTTTTTGTTAATTGTTGGATAACATGGTGTTTTTCTTTTTTCATATATCCCTTATCTATTTATCAATATTAAGTTTAAAGTTCAAAAGGTTTCATAGAGTTCAAAATTCTTTAAAGGATATTCTTCATTTTGTTTTATCGTATAGTTAAATAGAAAGTATTATTAAGCCCAGAGTAGTCTATAACAAATATTATAGTTGTGATGGATTAATCCAAATCAATCGAATATATTATTATTATTTTAAATATATATATATATATATATATATATATATATATATATTATCTTAAAAAACCAAACTATGTTTTTACTAATAGCCCAAGTAGCTATTAGAGTCACATGTTTACTCTCTTTTTTTTGTCCTCTCATTTTTTTCATGTCAGAAAAACTCCCATGCAATTTAAGTTTTATCTGTTGGATTAGATTTAATGACAATGTTAAAAACAAATTCATAGTCCAAATATTTTTTTTTTATATTCATAAAAACTTTGGTCTAACCAACAATATAGTGCGAGAAGAAACCTAGTAAGCGGATCTCATCCTTTTATAAAAGAGGAAAGTACAATTTCAAATGCACAGAATAATTAATATATTCTAAGTAAATGAAAATATCTGACTTTTTATGTTTTTGAAATACACAATTTCTTGCAACCGTGTTTTTTTTCTTAAAAATTTAATATCAGATCTATTAAAAAACTTAATCTTCTTACATCCTTTACAAGAGAATAGATTTAATAAAACTCTTCACATCGTCTGTGCATCATATATAATATTTTAAGCACCACCTAATCCTTCGTTCATGAATGATAAATAGAGCTTTCTAAACTTCTCTAATCAAGGTTTTCTAAATAGAATTTATTTATTTTTTCAAATCATACACACAGCAAGGCTCTTGTTATTATAGATCAATGAGGGCACGAGTCCCACTATCAATCGGGATCTCTAAGCAGACAAACCGCTGACATAGATGGTAGCAGTGTTTCTATGCAGGAATTTTTCTTTTTCCTTCATCAAATTATCTTGATATGTGTCAACCAATATGAATCTTTCCCCGACAACTATAAATCGAAGCGAAAAGGAGTCTTATAATTAACTCGATACATCTAGGAAAAAAACGGAAATGAATATTAATTGAGATATAAACTTATATATTTATTTACAATAAATTGTTTTTGGTAATTATATATGTCGCAATACTGGAATGGATTCAAGCAATAAAATTGACTGGACAACAAGACATAATGATCATATATATAAAATTAAAAAGATATTGATTATTGCGAGAGGTTTTGATCATCTAAACTAGTTAAGAGTCAAAGGACAAGAATGCAATCATGATTAATAAACAAATGAAGCTGACCCCATTTGTGGAAATAAATTTGAAACCTAGTGGTTGCGGAAGAGACAGCCATCTTGAGAAGACAACGAGCAAGTCCCAATTGGGACCATGTGAGAAGAAAATTATCCCCTTCCCTCACCCCAAAACCCAACCCAACAATATAAAAATTCAAACACAAATCTCCATGACCATAAATGCTTCTAATTGATACCCTGAACCTGATTTCTTTTTGGATTTTAATACTTACATTATGTGGTGTTTCGGATTTACACCTTGAAATGATAATGTGAAAGGTCATATGTTTCGTTACCAAAACATCAACATAAATAGGTAAACATTTCGGATTCCCCTCTAGTTTTAAATATCAATTATTAATATAGATGACATGAAAATCGACATTAAATTATACAACTTTCAAATTCTCGAAATCACCCTTTATCTAAGTTTCCATTTAATTGAACTTTAATAGTGCAACCAGATCATTTATTATTTTGCATATCCAGGTGGCCACTAGAAGCTATAATTATCATTTATTATTTCAAGTTTATTAATTTACGATTTCAAAAAACTATTATTTATAATTTACGAGATATTCTTTTCGTATAGCCAAATGGCCTATTGCAGTATAGATCGCATTCACATTAACTTGTAAGGTGTTTACGTATAATTTTTATGCACGTACATACACTTTGGTTATAAAATACTATAGGTTTGATGTGTATTTCATTAATGAAGTTACAATAATATACACTTTACAAACCCGATATTCCCTACCCATGTCGAAGTGAAAGGGTGTATGCTGCGTATTATACTTCTAGAGTTTCCCATGCCATTTTGTCTCCCACATTCCAAAGCTAGACGAGCACAGAATTTAGCAAGAGAAATAGGTCATTTGGCTATACGAAAAGAATATCTCGTAGCTCATTAGCAACAATGGAGAGTCAATAGATTCCAAATTTTGTCCCGTGGAGATCTTTTGCACGTGCACGTGCTCATAATGAAGACAACGTCACGTGTTGCTGGTCCAACTACATTTACATAGATAAATCATCGATGCTTGTAGGAAAATTTGAGAATCATTATACTTGAGCGTGTCAACTATGCATCTTCATGTGCAATTACATGCTCGACAGCTCCTACTCTGATTTTTTATCATACCGAACCCCATTTCATATTTGTCTTCTAAATTCCCTTTCGAATCAAATTAAATATACGTGTGTGTACGTGACACACACACGTACAATATATACTTTCAATTATTAGTTTATGAAAAGAAAAATATATTAGTTGAGAAGTCATACTACTCTAACATGTAAGGATATAATATTGCTTAGTCTCTAAACATGAATGAAAAGAAAATGTGTGTGTTTCTTTTATGAACTAGAAGACACCAGATGGCCACGCTATATTGTTAGTGCAATTTTTTTTAATAGATATTCAGGTATTATAAGTATATTTTAGAGAGAAATATCAACAATTTAGGTTATGGTCCTGACTAGAAAAGTAAACTGGTTTTATTTGAATTAAACAACAAAAAAGGCACCAATAGCAATATATATATATTAGATAGTAGTTTGGAAATGTTTTTTATCCAATAGCATAAAAAACAATGTTGTTTAATTTTTAACCAATTAAAAATGGAAGGATAAAATACAGTAAAAAATAAATAAAACATCGGTGTACATCAACTGAGCTAGCACGATAGACATGCAATTTAGGTATTAAGGAGAAAATTAGCTCGAGTTAATTTGTTAAACCTATAACCTAGGTTATGAGATAAATATAACTCAATAAAAACATAAAATGAAGAAAACCACAAGGCAATTTTTTTTTTTAATAAAAAGCAATGCTAAACAACAATATCAGGAAAACTAATAAGTAAGAAAAATATCAACACATATTAACTTTTCATTCTCATGATCTTAGCCATCATAACAAAAGCATCATCTATGAAAAACTTGAAAAGCTCAATCCTTATAAACTGAAATGCTGAACGACAAAATAAGGAAAAAGAAATGCATAAAATGATTCAAAACTAATATAATAGGGGTTAAAATAGAAATATAAAATAAATTAGAGGACAAAAACAAATCTTAAATTTGAGTGTTAAATTGAAAAGAATAATAACATTAATAAAGAATCAAAAACAAATATAAAATATCAAGACTAGATTTAAAAAAAAATATACCATAAATCTAGATTTAAAGATGAAAATGAAAATCAATAAAACTTCTATTGAAGTCCAAGGAAAGAAATAAGAAATTGAGGTAATATGGACCAAATTGGAAAAATAATATATGATAACTTAAGATTGATGGATAAAACTAAAAATAAATAAACATTTCTTAAAGGACTAGGAACAAGGACTAAAGTTGAAATAGTAAAAAAAAATAGGACAAACTTGTAGTTTTATGGAGATGAGAAAGAAAAGAAGAGAAAAAAACCTAATCAATGACAAACCGCCTCACCTCAATAGACACATTTAACATCACTAAGAAAAGAATATGGTGACGCATCCAATTACGCTACAAAGGTGTAATTTCTGACACAAAAAAGGTAATTAAGCTATAAAAGAGTGATCCAATCACATGGCGTTCATAGTGCAACAACGCCTCCCACTCATTGCCCTGTGCATCACCCATGCTAAAAACTTTTTATATTAAACAATTAATTCAACAAACTAAAAAAATGTAAGTTCCCTCGATGATCTTGTAATTCCAAAAAAAAAAGAAATCTATATGAAAAGGATTGAAATGCCCCATAATGTATGGCTTTTTATTTATTTATTCCAAAGGTGAATTTGTTATTTTATTGTATTTAATAAAAGACAAAATTATCCCTCTTAGCTAGTTTTAAAATTTCTAAGCTAAAGGGTCATTAGATCATTCTACTATAATACAAAACTAAAAAAAAAAGACAAGTATACCCCCACATAAATCTTTAATGATTAATATGTCATGTAAACAAAATCAAAATACCCTCGAATCAAAGATAATTGAGTCTCTCTTTTTAAAGTAAATACATCATTTTACTATTATAGTAAATAGTGATATGAGTATATAAGCACAATGTTTTTGTCTTTAGCTTTAGCTTTAATTATTCTCTTTCTTTAGCCTTCATTTTTATTCAATTGGAATTGAAATCCCAATCCCTTCAAAAAAATTTAAGAATTATTGTTAGAATTCTAAAGCTTTATAGATGGTATTCTTATTGTTTTGTTATAATTGAGTAAAAATGAAATGAACAATTTTTAGAATTTATAGATAAAGAGGAATTGTCCAAAAAATGATATGGAGTATTAAGTCTAATTCATGAATGGTTAATTGTGAAGGTCTATATAGACCAATAAATAATCCATTAATATATATATATATAAACTAAAATGTGTGGTCTGTGTCTTGTGGAGTTGGCACTATTCACACACATAAAACACTAAGAATGACATTTTTCATTTTTTAATAATTCATTTTAATCCTCAAAGTTTTATTTTAGATGATTTGATTCTAATTGAAGGTCAATTAATATGGATTTATTAGGCAATGGTGAAATTGAAAGACTATGAACTGATATTAAAAAGTATGCTAGAGATTATATGAAAACCACATTTAGGTCCTCAAATTTTACAAACAACACAAATTATACGATTTAGGTCGTTTAAAATTTAGTTTTGATACAAAAAGTTTATTTGTATTAATTTTAGTTCTTGATTAGAAATAAAAGAGAGAGAGAGAGAGGGAGAGAAAGTTGCTCGATTTCAGCAATGATAGAGAAATCCATCATTCAAGCTATTTTTTATCACCACAATAAAATGATTTTATGTCCACAAGTTACATGAGATTAGAGGAGTTTGATGGTAATTGTTTAGACATGTAATGTTGCTTGGGAAAACATATTTAAGCTTATAAAGATAAATCTTATTGAGTTTGATTTCGTGTTTTTGGGCTGTTGTTTTGGTATTCTGAGTGGATGAATTGATTTGTGGGTGTTTCAAGGGTACCAATGAGGTATTTTTTGGGTTGCAATGGCTTGCAAATTGGGGTTTTTGGACAAAACAATGTTGCCTTAATTTTTTAGCCACTTTAGTAGTGGTCAAAATCTAGGTTTGCAGAAGACATGTCATCTATGTTTTTTTTCCAAGGTAAATAGGGGCGGACAAAAAGTTACCCATACCTTTAATATGTGTGTGTGTGTGTGTGTCTAGGTTAGGTATAAATTGAAGATACAAAAATTAATTTACTTGATTGAGTTCGTGACCTGAATTACAAGTTTGACTAGTTAAGCCACAATACCCTATCTATTATTTTATTTTTATTTTTATTTTTATATCCATACCTTTTTTTGTAAAATAATATTTAAATTTATTTTGATTGATATCGCTCATTTATGAAATTATTTATTTTCTTATTTACCTTTTCTATAGAGATTTGTTTTAAATTATTTTGTAAGTATTTAATTTTTGAAGAGGTTTGTAACTTTTTTTTGTATAATTTTAGTTTAATTAAATTACTTGTATGCATAAGTGTTTTAATTTACACTAGAAATTATGTACTATTTTCAACTTTTAACAACTCAATTTCTATTATTAATTGTTTATGTCAAATTTTATAATTGTTTCTGAATCTTAATAATATCCTATCACCATTACATGTTGGGCACGTGGAAAAGACAGTATTGAGCAATCATCTATAGGAAATTTTTTTAGGGAAGACAATTATAATTGGATTGGATTCTTCCAATGTGATCAACTGGATGGTTAAAAAGTTTAATAGACCGTGGTAATTCTATTTACTTTTCTTCCTTGTCTCGAGATTGTTTTTAGGTTTGAGACTAGCTAGTTAAGTATTTTAAGATTTTGAGGGAGGTGATAGCATGGCAGATGCCCTTGCATTACTGGAAATTGTGAGCTGGTGACTTGGTTTCGACAATTCTTTTTTAAGGTTGCTTATATATGCTATATGATCACCATGGAGCTTCTTTGTAGCTCGAGCTGGTATTTTGGTTTCATTAATTTCTGAGGGATATAAAGTTCATGGTTTAAAATTTTTACGACAAACAAAAACTGTAATGTGCCCTGGCTATTTTTATTTTTGTGCTATGAATGAGAAAAATTGATAAGGAATTCATACTTAATTAATTGTGAAGTATCATAGATCTAGTTGTAAGAATGAGGACAAGGTTGCAGTCACAGCTTTCATTACATGATGGAAATAGATTTTATTACAAGTCTACGAGATCTCCAGATGAAAATAAAGCTAAAAATTATTACGTATTTGCTACAAAATCCAACATCACAAACTTCCAAGACAAAGATTTTCCTTTGCTTCTGAAAAGTTGTCTTCAACATGGAAATCAGTACTTCTGATTTTCTTTCTTCTTCGTCTTGAATTTTCATGGACAACTTACTTTGAGCATGAGCTTGAGTTTCTGTCCTTAGTCTGAGGTGAGATTAGGGCATCAATGGCTTCCTTTACTTGAGAAAAATCAGGAGCTTTACCACCCTGAACTGGCCAAAATTCATCAGTGGCTAACACCTGTAGGAGCAAAAAGAAGAAGAAATGTCATGGATCAACTTACATGGTTGTATTCCATAGAATAGGGAAAGTTAAGGAGATAAAATTTATCCAAGTAATTACCTTTACTTGCAATTGAAGAAACTTAACATAACTAATGGCTTTCTCTAGCATAGTAACCAAATCAACCTGTGTGAGACATCATTAAGAATAGAGAATTAATAAATTAAGCTCATGCATGGTCTCTATTAAAACCAGGGGAAATATCTTTAGCAGTGGAGTCTACCTTCGAGCCATTAGGGACTAAATCCTGCAATATCTTGAGCCTCTCACTAATCCTCTCCCGTCGATTCTGAGAAGAAAAAAATATTTTTTCTTAATTTTGAAAGAAAATAATATATTTTTAATATCGAAAACAGGTTAGCCTTGAAATGTTGAAAAGCAAACCTTGGCAGCAACACTCTGTTGATCCTTAGCTGGACCTGCTGCAGACTTCGGTTTTGGGTTTTTTATTGCGTCATTGCATTGCTTCTTTAGAGCCTGCATACTCTCTCCCTGCAAACAAAATCACTTCAAATGTTAAGACCATGAATTCTGTCACTGGTTTATAATTCAAGAAAAGGGTCATCACAAATTATGAAAAACAACGTGAGGATGTTGAAAATACCATGTTAGGACGCTTATGGAAGTTGCTGGCATCTGGTGTTGCAGAATCCTGAAAGCTATCAGCAACAATTGTGGATTCAGCGTATAACCAATCACCATGATTTTCCTTTTCAGTCATGGAATTGAAGTTGCTAGCTCTTTGAAAGCAATTAAAATCCTCCATCAATCGCGGGCTTTTGTTACATTTTGGATTCATCTGGTTCCACTGGTAATTGTAACTCAAATTACCCTCCCAGACTGTGTAGTCATCTTTCTGACAACTAGTTTGAGAAACCCTATCACTTTGCTCAAAGCTAATCAAAGATCCATTGCTATGCATGACGTTATCGAGTCCGATACCTTTGAAGTTGATCAAAGAATGAGCTTCTTCAGCTTGATGGTCAGTAGCCTGAAACACTATTTCACAAGAAATCGCACTGCTCGGGCTGCCAAGAGAATTAGGAGAAGAGTTCATACCTAAATTCCTGATCATAAGCCCACTAGTTTTTTCAAAGGTTCTATCTCCCTCTTCATGAAATTCTACCTTCTGATATTCACCAAACCCATAAGACCCCAAGGAGGAAAAGTCCCCCATCACATTTCCATTATAGGCACAAGTTTGAACCGATCCCATACGATCCTTGGCAAGTGACATTGAGAGAAATTAAGAATGAAGTGGGTTTGAAGTTACTTTGGTCTAGCTCAAGCTAAGGCAAGAATATGAAGAAAAACAACAGCCTCTAGCCCCTATTTGTAGGGACTCGAAAAATAATACAGCTCTATTAACAACAATATAATTTGCATGTAAATTTTCACCATGCCAAGTGTGATTAGTGGTCAAAAAGTCCAAGTAACAAGTATTTTATTTCGATAATGACGTGGCACAATAATTTATTTTATCTTTTTATTGGGATTGTTAGCTGGCAGATTGGTGAATAAAATTGGAAGAAGGTGAAGAAAAGAAAGAAGGTAACTAGGGCAAAGAAGCAAAAGTTTCGGCGGATGTACCGGCAATCCCACGTCTCAGCTTCCCCAAATAATTACTGTCAGTTTCAAGAACTTAGACTAATTTAGAGAGGGTGCAGCTTCCTTCAATCCTTCCTTCCTGCTTAACCACGTGGATTCATGCCCTAATTTATAATTTTCATACATTCCATGGCACTGTGTAAACTCGCAAAGGAAAGCTCTTGTGGTTATAAAATTGTTGCAACCAACACTTGATCGGCAAGATAATAATGGCGAGTCATCAACTACCACAACATTGAAAATTCCTTTTCAACACTTCCCTAATTTTGTTTCCAAAATTTCTCACAAGTTAGCATGGTTGTGTGTGTGTGTTTATGATTTTGAACCCCACCATGTTTTTTTGTGGCAAGTCTATTAATTGTGGGGATCAAAAGAGATCCGACAAACAAAAGAATTTCAAGACTTATCAGATCCATGCATCTTGAAATGCATGAATTTGAATTAAAAAAAAATCTTATAATACTTGCACACCCTAGTTAGCTTGGTATGTAGTTAACAACCATGCTAGGTTATACTCATCTCCTTTCTTGTAGAAACCCTAGTTATCAGATAGGTCACCAATCAGAATCTGGTTTGGGTCAATATTAAAACTTATTTTTTTAAAAAAAAATATTGAGTTAACCCAATTTAACTCTACCCCCAAGCCTTATGCCGAGACAACTACCGGTTGAGTTTTTATAACTATTGTAGAAACCATTGAGTACACTCCGATGCAAATAGTTTCATTGAGGATTAGCCAATAGTTTGCACAAGTAAATCTCTTTAGAAAGAACATGAATGTATGCTTGCTTGATTAGAATTTTTTGCTGTGTGCAATAGAGCAAATGATTTTGTGTCTGTTTGGAAGTATAGTTGCAGTTGTTTTGAAAGTATTTTTTTATATAGATATGCATTAAAATTATATTTTTAAAAAAATCATTTTTGATAACAACACATCAAAATGATCTAAAAACACCAATTTTTTAATTTAAAATAAAAATAAAAAAATATTTTTTTCTAAAAATATTTTTAAAATACAGTGATAAACATATCTTTTAAAAGAATTCCCTGGCAGATTAAGAATTAAGGGAAGAGAAAAGAGTGTATATGCCTCACATTTTCGATTGGTACAGCATGATGCAGCATTGTCACATCTAACCACAAAGGAATTATTATACATGAACTGGAGTCAATCAAACATTGGTACACTTTTTACAGCAATCATCAGAAGATTTACTGTATACATTAATTAATTATAAAATTCTGACATGTTTCTTTGATTAGATCTATAAGGACCACAACAACTTCAACTATTTAACCTGGCATCGTTAGGCATATAATAAGCTCATCACCAATGAAAATTAATCAAGACCTAAGGAGTATATAATATACAGTTTAGGGTAAAAAAACTATATAATCATCCGTACAAACCAGGTTAATTTAGCATTGAAGTTAAAAAATTTGTCTCCTCATCAAAGATATTTAACTATATAGTTTGCAAACCCAATGAGGATCATGATCTATGTTTTCTTTTTCTGATAAAAAAAAACGTGATGGATAAAATCACAGATATATTAGAGTTGGCATTGAAATAAGAGCAATTCCTTGTTTCAAGGAGAGGTGCTGTTTCTTTGTATTGAATTTAGCGAACCCCATCACTGCGTTCAGATCAGCACACATCACAAACACACTTGTGTTTCTTTAATATCGATCCATCTTATCTCTTTAAATCAATCGTTGTTAATTAACTTGGGATTTATCTTGCGAACTGCTCCTTAATTAGGCTACTTGCTCAATCCATCTGTGATTTGTTTTCTTTTCCAGCATCGAAACACATATAGGTTGCTGTTAATCTATTGTGATTGGAAGTTAGTATATTTGGATAGCATTATAAAACTATATGAACTTAAAAGTAGTGTAATTACTGTCTGAATAATTTTGGAAGTACAAGATTTACTCCAAAACTATCTTAAAGACAGATTTATTTTATTTCTTTAACCAAACAGTTTCTGTTCTCATGGTGTATGTTTTTTTTGTCCGACAAGTAACCAAACGTTGCTAAGTGTATTCGTTCTTTGATATAAACTACATAGTTGAGAACAATTAGGTCGGCCAGCAGCGGGGGGATGGCTGGCCGGCTGTGCTGTATCATCGGTGGAGAGGGAGATGTCCGCAGCAGCAGCAGTAGAGTCCATGGAGGAGGAAGGAGATAGGGCCAGCTGCAAAAAGGGGAGGGGAGAAAAGAGTTTTGACGACATAAAGGTTCTGATACCAAGTTGAGAATAATTAGGAGGCTTAACCTAATAGTTAGACAACCCTTTCTATATATATGAGTAGGGCAATATACGACAGCAATGGTGAAGATTACCACACAAGAGTATGACTACAATATTTCCTATATATGTATATTCTATAATATATATAATATCTAACCAAATGATTTTTAGCTTAAATCTTATCATCCCATATGCTCTGCTAATAAAGAAATTAAGGTGGCCGAGATGTTTGCACGCCCTTTCATGAATCTTTGAGGCCGTATGGCTCTTTACCTTTCATTAGTTTCGTTAGTCCATAGTTTGAGGAGGAGAAGGGAGATGGGGTGGACTTGGTTTTTTAACAAGGAGGGAGATTTCATCGTGCTTCTAAGTTGAGTTTTATTTATTTATTTATTTATTTACAAGAAATATTGCATCTATATGAAGACTGAAAGCTCGAGAAAAATCAGTCATATTGCAGTGCAAAGATCGCACCATAAGGCTTAAGTAAACCTCCACTTTTCAGGAACTAACTTGAACGACAGAAGTAACTTTTCAGGAACGATAGAAAAACCATAAGGCTTTAATTTATCTAACCCTTCGTTAATAAAGCTCTTCGATTCTTAAAATATAAAAGTAAAATAGAAATTGAAAATTAGTGAATGCATTCATATTGAATTTATTTTATAAAATCATCACATTAATTAATATTTTTGTAACTTTATTTATATGAAGATATCCTTCCACTTACCTATTACAGAGTGAGCATTTCTAAAACTTGGCTGGCGGGCTGGCTCACATGCCCTATGCTATGTATCAATGAAATACCGATTGCACTTAAGAAAAACCACTGGAGAAGTCAACGCAACAGAAATACGAATGAATGCTGGCCCCAATTGGAGGGCCCTTAAGATCACGAACTAGGGATCTACTATGGATTGAGGCTCTCAGGCCTGTTTGGGAGAGCGGTTGTGGTAACTTTTCAAAGTACTTTTCGTACCGAAATACATCAAAATGATATTTTTTTTATTTTTTAAAAATCATTTTTGACATCAGCACATCAAAATGATCTAAAACACAAAAACATATTCATTTAAAATAAAAAAAATTGAAATTTTTGAAAACGGCGTTTGAAACGCCGTCCGGGGCACTCAAACTAGTCCCAACAAGCCGAAGCCATCCAAATGGACCTCCACGATTCCTCAACAATACTTCGGGGCTTTTGGCACAAGCATGAACTCTCTTGCCCCAGAAATGTCATGAAATGTTGGGAACAGAATGAAGTTCATGGTCTTCAAGGACATGGGTGTGATGCCGAAGAGCATCCAAATCAAATAAGTACTCGGGACAACATTTCTTTCATATTAAATTATATTTATTCTGTCATGCCTTTTAATTGGGAGGAATTTTACTGGCTCAAACTAATCCTATAGCTCTACTGATTAATCCCAGTTCAAGCATCCATATCAATTAAACTTGAAACAAGTAAACCAAGCCAAGCCACATGCCTAGTAGAAGGTTTTCCAGCCATTTTCTATACTTTTATATACGCATATCCTTCTCTTGTTATGGAATGACAATCCCAGTTTAATCTAAGTTAGAGGATTGTATTAATATGCAATATCCAATGACAGGAGTGCAAGCCTCTCAAAAAAAAAGGGGGGAGGGCAGGATTTGTCCAAAACCTTCAAGGTTACTTCCAGAAAAATAAAATGCCAGAGGTGGAAGATGATCCGTCGTATTAATTAATAACATCTTCGGGGTCACTTCCAGAAGATTTGTTCCGGCAAAAAGCACAGATTGTTTGACGATGAATTACGGAAGTTAGTTTATTCACCACGTTGTAAAACCCACACAGCATCCAGGAAACACATGCACCTGTAAACAAATTGGTTCAGAAGAAGTATTCAACATCACGTAGGATCCACCACAAGCAAAAATAAACAGAAACTAGTGCAGAAAAAAGAAATCAAAACTCACTGGCCATCAGTTTGCTCATTTTTTGTAGCCTTTTTCTTGTTCTTCCTCCTCTTTTTGGCTGAACTAGAACCAACATCAATAACCAGAGGCTGTTCTGAAACAGGTTGTGTGAATGAAATTGGAAAAAGAGTAGGTTAAAAAATTATTAATATATGTATTTGAGGAGGCAAAACAAACAGCTGGAATAGCTCAGTTGGCTAGAGCGTGTGGCTGTTAACCACAAGGTCGGAGGTTCAAGCCCTCCTTCTAGCGCTTTTAATTTTCTTTTTCATTTTTTTCCTGTTTCTTGCGGGACTTTAATTATATTGTTTTTGAGCCTAGAACAAACAAATATATATATATATTTCACAGAAGCCATTTTCTTGGACAAAGCTTGAATCTTGGACCCATTACAATATTTATGCTAAGGTGATAATTTAGTCCACTAATTGAACTATAATAGTTAAAAGAGAAAATATACCTTTTTAATAATCATTAGGTTGATCTCCCAATGTTTCGGTATATATTATTATTTATGGTTACTTCAGACATTATAAATATTATAGTCATATCCAATTACAAACTGTTAAATATTTTAATTTATTGTTTTGTCCCATAATCATCTATTATTAATATTATTTTAAAATTATGACTCAAAATGTTCGTAGTTATTTTTTAAAAATAAAATAAATACCATTTAGTTTTAAATTATGATCTATTAAATGCACTTTAGAAATTATCTTTTTTCTTTTTTAATCTAAGTAATTGCTTCACAATTGTGATAATTATGAATAGTACAATTTTACTAATTAAAAAAATGTTTAATCACTTCTCAATTAAAAAAATGTTATTAGAAGAATTAAAATTTATAATTCAGAAGTGATTAGAGAGGTCCTCCAAATACCTTCTTGAATTCTTATCTTTCTTGTCGAATAGAAGAATACATTCAACCTCCCATTCTCAATCCCGCCTTTCTCACCCATCATTTCTTCGATCCCTCTCGACAAAAAAGAGAAAAGTGTTGGCGAAGAAAAGAGATATTGTTCGAACTTATAAAGAAACTACTAATAAGTGACGATGAATGGGTCTTCAAAGAATGTGTTATGATGACAGAAAGCTTGTGATTTGCACAGCAAGTTTCGAGTCAGGCCGTGCACTCCTTATAAGAGTATGAGACAATTTATGTTTTACTCGCTTATCTGATTTCATAAATTGTACTTTCCATGAGATGAAGTTTCATCATATCCAAAAAATACTATCAATTAATAAAAGGGCATATATACTTATTATATTTTAAAGAATATGTTATTATTTCACATTAAAAACTCTATCAATACAATGACGTAGCAAACCGATGCAGGAGATGTTAATTCTACAAGGCAAGTATGGGACGAAGGGTATATGTTTGGGTATATGAGAATGAGTGTGATTTATTGGCATTGTAATTTAAAAATATTTTTGAAAAAAAAAAAATTATTTTTCATTTTAAATTTTTTATTATTATTTTAATATGTTGATTTCCAAAATAATTTTTAAAAAGTATATTATTTTTATATATATTTCTAAACAAAAAAATAATTTAAAAATAGCATCAATCATACCCTTAATAATAACCTGATTCGAGTATAAAACGGGCTTAATAGATAGTAGCTATTGTTTCTTGGGCCAAAATATTCATCAGTAAGAATTGGAACTTCAAAAGTAGCCTCATTTACTGTTATAAGTGAAGAGGTCCAAGAGAATTAAGATAAGATAAAAAAAGTCGTGAGCGGCAGGATTCGAACCTGCGCGGGCAGAGCCCACATGATTTCTAGTCATGCCCGATAACCACTCCGGCACGCCCACATCTCTTGGCAGATTTAAGATAAACAAAGATTAGATAGTGAATTTCGAAAAAACTTTCAAGCATTAAATACAAGTCTTATAAACAAATCGAAGTCACTTCACATGTAATGCATGCTCTGGTGTTAAGGTCACGAGGGGCCATGGAACTGGTTAAATTGATGTATTAATGCCGTAGTGCTTGTCAATCATATGTTTTTGATATGTGTGTAGGTTTTATTGTAAATTTTATTTTATTAACATTTTTTTTCTCATATTTTCACTCAATAGCAGCCTAAGAAATAGAATTTCGTGGCTTAGGGGCCCGAAACTCAAAAAAATTTCTTTTACCTAAAATACTTCAAAAAATTACAACCAACCAACTAGGTAAAAGAAAAATTACAAGTCCATCAGTTTTCAAAACTTATGATTTAAAAGTTTTTAAAAAAATACTTTGGTAACCATGATTTTATTGAGTATCACGTGAATTATCCAAAAAAATATAATAGTTACCTAAATTAACTATTTTCCAAGAATTTTAAAAATTTACTACCCAAATTAGTTTTGATGATTTCGAGTTGTTTTTAATCTTCATCCCTACAAGTTAGTGTTTGCCTCGTTAGAAAAGAAAAGAAAAGAAAAAAGAGCCCTAACACGTTACAAGTTAGCTACAATTGATTTCTATACCATTCTTCCATTTTAACTCGGAGAAGAAGATTCTAACCCCAAATCTCGATGTTAGAACACAAAATTAAATGGTAATTATCGTGTCTTATCCCTTACCTTGGCCACAGAGCAAGGATTAAATGTTCCTATTTTCAGATATAGAAAAGAACATATTAATTAGTAAATTTGATTCATCTTACCAACTTTCATGTGATCATTTCTCTTAACTCACAGTATCCTACACGATATTTCAATCCTCGAGACGAACTCTCCGATAAATCAAAACGGGCCCCAACATGGAATTAATGTTGATTATGGAATCTAATTCTGATTAACTTTGAATAAGGTACCAACGGGGGCGTGGGTCGATTTGTAGGGGGTCGTCCCAGCTTAACCAAGGTCTCGAGTTCGAGCCTTGGGTATGCAGCTGCTCTAAAACTCGCTTGGGAGAGCTTTGCCGCCCTTAAGGGTCCTACCCGGCTCGAATCCGGATTAGTCGGCAGTGGCCGGAGTACCGGATGGTTTATACCAAAAAAAAAAAAAAACTTTGAATAAGGTTACAATTATTAGCCAATAATTAGTGTGTATCATGTTCATGAGCATCGAAGTAAAAAAAAAACATATTTAACAAATCAAAGCACTTGAAAATAGAGCTCCATTTGATGACATGATTTTTTAAAGGCTTGAAGATCATCGAGCTTTTTATTAACTCAACGGCTCATATGCGATGCTGAACCCACATGGTCCACCTTATTAATTACACGATGGTGCCCTACGAAGCAACAAGAATATGGGGACATAATTAAGAAAAAATAAGGACCCATTTTGTTTTTTCTTTGTGTTGGAGCATGCACCTTCTGACTGAAGTGCTACTTTTTTAGAATAATCAATTTTAAGATTTTGGTGATGAATGGTGGCTGAGATACACGTAGGTTATGATGTAGTAATCTCGTATCTTAGTATATATCTCGCACATTAGACTATGGAGCAAATTGAAGATATGATAATCATAGTTTCCGATTATTTAGTTTGTGGGTTTATGAGAGGATAAAGTCATATGTTTGATACTATATTTTAAAAGTGTTTTCGAAAAAAAAAAAATTATTTTTTATCTTAAATTAACCTCTTTTTATATGTAAATTGTTTTTATGTGCTGATGTCAAAAATAATTTGATATATCTCTGAATAAAAAACACTTTAAAAAAACAACTGCAACAATTACTTGTAGTCTAAACGGAATCTTGTGAACATTTTGTTCTTGTGCTTCTTATTCTTTGCGTGAGAAATTTCCTTTCTTTCAGTCTCTTCCTGGAAACGCTCATCAAGATTTGATGCTATGCTATTCTCCTTCGAATTGGGTAAGAAAAGAAAAGTAAAGAGATGAGATGCTGGACTCATTAAACTTTCTCTCTAATTTTCCTTTTTTTCAGAGTAGATGTTCTATTTTAATTTTTCTGAAAATAGATAGAAGAAGATGTTCTTAATTCCAGTAGCATTTTAAAAAGAATGATGTCTCGTAAAGAAATTTTGAGAAAGACAACATGTTTTTCTTTCAAGACAACTCTTGATATTGATAATTGTTTTCCCTTGATTATTTAAAAGACAACATGTTAACCTTTGAAATCGGTAATTATGATTATAACCTTCGAGCTAATCTTATAAAAAGCAAATTGCAAAAAAACAAAGAAAACTTGTTTAAAATGATTTAAAAATTATAGGTTAAAAAAAGGGAAAAACAAGCAAATATGCGCGAAACTTATAAACTTGATTTAATATTTAAAACTCACCCGTTAAATCATAGACTTGGATTAAATCTCAACTAATTTATTTTCTTAAGGATGAAATTATGAAAAAAAATTAATAAAATAAACTTGTAAAAACAAAACAAAAAAAAATAGAACCAAAACAAATAAGGATAAAATTTGATATGAGAAAAAACCGAGGATGAAATTACATAAAAAAGATAGAAGGGTATGAAATTGATAAACAATTACATTATTTTGACAAAATTAAAAAGACCAAAATGCCCATGAATAATAATCATTGTATTATTTTATTATAGTGTCAAATTGATAATTTTATTGTGCAATGTAAAATGAAATGATTAATCTAACCCTATACAATTTATATTAAAAAACAAAACGGTTGTATTATGGTAAAAATATCACCTTACTCTTATAACTTAGTTAAAAATTCCTTAGTCCAAAAATAATTTATCATTTTACTATTTATTGTTTCCAGTGAAAAGTATTTTATTCCTTGAGATACAATAACTTTCATTCTCCCTTTATTATATATTTTTGGTATTTTTAGATTATTTTCATGTAATAATATTAAACATAATTTTTAAAAATAAAATTTAATATATTTCTAAATAAAAAAAAACTTTCGAAATCAAAATAAACAGTTACAAATAGAAACCGTTGCACCTGCTTTTTGAGATCAAAAATAATAATTGGCCATACTGTCTTCTCTTGTGTAATGTCGTCCATCAGGTTCAATGTGCCCTAAAGACAAGTGTATGAGCAGCTGGACTCCATGAATTCCTATGGCTAACTGGTCTTAACGTCATCTTTTCATCACAATTTCAATCATGAATTGAATCACAAGGTGGGCCCTTAAACAGTCAGCAAGTTTCAATGGCATAATGATTGTGGTAAAAAACATCAATCAAAAATATGTGATCAATGTCTCAAATAGTTGTTGTCTTGCTGATGTAGACAGAGCAATTTATAGCTCGTAAATTGGAAGAAGAAGAAAATCATCGCTGTAAGATTTGTTTCCAAGTTTTCCCTCTCATAACATGTATACATTTTGGATAGTTTTCAACGCAGCCATAGATCGATCTCTCCTTCAGTTTTTTTATTTTATTTTTACGAAAAAACCAATTTTTAATGTTTTAAGAGAATAGCATTCTCATGGATACAATACATAAAGAATTAACCAAATTATCCATGTGATCAAGAAAGTTATAGAAATAAAAAGATATTAAACTATAAATTAGGTTTATAATTAATCATAAATGATTAAAAAGTGAGTAATTTGCAATTGGTTTTGCTTAAAAATATTTATTGAGAAAAGTGTCTGGAGCATAATAGCATATCAAGAGAGGATATATAGAGAGAAATAGTCTATGTTTGAACCATCTTATAACACACCCTACTCCTGAATAAGCTCAAACTTCTCTAGAATTTAAGTTGTTAAAAATTGATTTATTCTAGGAGGACTCAATTGATAGAAAATACAATATTCGATGAAATTAGAGCTACTCTCTCTAAAACTTATTCATCTTGATGGCATTCTTTACACTCGTCACTTCCTAAAGAAAAATAACAGCAACAATCATCATTAAAGCAAGTCTGCACACCAATCAATTTGTGTACTAAACTATTGAGATTGTGACATGCACATCATTTTTGCATTAAAAAAAGAAGACGAAGGTTATATCATTTGGAAAAACAGAAAAAAAAAAAAGATACACCATAAAAGCAACAACAAATATAAAACTATGCATAATAAGGGATAACAAAGGGGAAATAAGGTGAAAATAATAATCCAAGATAATAACCTAGAAATGGGTTATGACACATCCTATATGGAAATTTGGCCACTTTTTATAACTTTTTAGTACTTGCACTAACTTTTTGGGTTGCAATTTGTCGCATACAGTTTTGTGTTTTTCAAAAAAAAAAATGTTAGGTCATTAGGAATTCAAACTTTTAATGCATAGTGGCCCAAACACTTTTTAAATACTTAAATAGTGATAAATTGGACAACATATTTTCTTAAAAAAATATTAAGAAATATATAAACATTAATGTGTAGTTGAAATCTAAGTGTTTTTCTTATTACATTAATGTGACACTTAGATTTCTAAAGAAGTAAAAGAAATTTGAGACTTGGGTCATAGATTCAACTTAGTTTAGTAAGTCTGGTTAATTTAATAACATTAAAAAGCTACCCTAATTTAATCTTTCAAAATCATTGTGAACCTTTGACACAGGCTCAATTAAGAGGTTCGTTTCTCAACCAAAACAATTAGTAAAATATAATAATGTGGACTTGTGTTAATTTATTAAGCTCATTTGAACAAAATCACTAAATTTTGAAAGCCTTGAATCTCAATTTTCACCTCATCAAATATTGAAAGATAAAATTAAAAAAATAATTAATTATATAAGCAGATAAAATAAAATTAGCAACTATAAGCTCAAAGTACAAAACCTAGAGATTAGGTGATGGGATTTGGTAACTCAATAGAAAGAAAAATGAAAAAGAAATCATGAGATCCAATATTTTTTTAAATCAATGATAACTTATAAAACTTTGACAAAAGTTATTTGACTAGAAGCACCATAGTAAACAATTCTCTAAGTTCAATTCTCAAAAAACCATTTATTGAAAAATGAGTTTAAAAAACTAAACTCAACCATACAAAAAGATCCAAAAATCAAGAAGTTTAATTTTCAATAAATATAATGTAAAATAATAAAATCAAATAAAACATTATACAAATAAATAAAAATCAAATTTGAAGAAAAAAAAGAGGATGAGTAATTTTGAATTGAAAGGTTAACTTGAAAACAAAAATCAAATACACAAAATAATTAAAAGAAGAAATCACCAAAAGAATGAGAACTAAATTACAAACAATCTTTTTATCAAAGGATGAAATTGAAAGTTTTAAAAAGAAAAAAAAGAAATGTTTTTACTTATTTAAATTAAAGATTAAAATTAAAAAAAACCCTGAAAAAACGCCAAAGAGAAATATTACAAATTAAAAAGAATAAGGATGAACACTCAAATGCATGAAACTAATTAGAAGACTATCCTGAAATTTTAAATAGTTAGCGTGAGTTTCAAAAAAGTATGGAGAAAAGAAAAGAAAAATTAGTGGTGACAATCCAAAGAGAAACAACTAGCATGTGTTGTCTATTGAGAAACAATATGTTGCAAGGAATCCAATAACATAGTGGAAGAGAGTTCTTAACAACTAGAGTCAGTCACATCTAATTAGTCGCATGTGATGCTCGAGTTAATAACCTTTTATTTTATTTATCAATTTACCATAATACCTCTAGAATCAAATAATTACTAAAACCACCTCTCTCTCTCTCTCTCTCTCTATATATATATATATATATATATATATATATATATATATATATATATATATATATATATATAAAGCTTTAAAATCATGCCTTAAAAAATTTAATTCTAAGAACAATCGAATCATTATATTGTACTTAAAAAATAAACATAAATAAAAATGGCCCAATTCATAGACAAGTATTCCAAGTATCTCGACCCGTAACTGCCGTCACGTACTATTCATTTAGCCGTGACAAATCCACGTCATCCTTGAAGTTTTCTGTCCACATTGAGCTATTTTGTTATTTTAAGATTTATTGACTGTTAATTAAAATAGCGAAAGCAAACAGCTTAGTTTCAGAATTCTGAGGTGGAAAAAATAAGGGGAAAGAAAACAAAACTTGATGTCAACTGTGATAGCAATTTATAATTAGCTCATTTTTAAATATATTTGTAACGTAACTATTTTCATCCTTTTCATTTTTTGTTTTTCCAATTTACTTGTTTTTTTCAAGAAATAGAGAAAACAAAATAGATGATATGAAACTATTAATAATAAAAATAATATTTTTAGAGGAGAGTAATGTTAAATTAAACATGATCTTAAAAAGACTAGCTATGAGAAATTCTTTAATTTATTTTTAAAATTAGAGAAATTCTTTAATTTATTTTTAAAATTGGATAGAGTAATTTATAACTGACTCCATGCTAGCGAGCAACCACATAGAAGTTTCACAACCACATAAAATATAAAAATAAATTTTATTTTATAAAAACTATAATTATTATTTTTTAAATTATAACCATAAAGTCTATTATAATATCAAATATAATCTTAACATGAAAATATATAGTAAACAACCACATAGAAGTTAACAAATTTTGGATGGTCACGAAGCTACAATGCAATCCTTGGTATGATTTACGTCCTAATCAATGTCTTTTCTTGTCTGAATTTTCATTCCCCCATAAATAATAATAATAATAATAAAAACATAAAGTCACAACTCACAAGCTTCACAACCTCTTGCCAATCCACAATCTTCCTGTTTGGTACTCTCTCTTCTTTTATTGGTGCTTTTTAATTTATTTGTATTTAGCTCCATCAAATAACGCACATCTTTCCTCTCTCTCTCTCGCTCTAGTCTATAAAGAAAGGCAAATTCTCTCCCACCCTTGAAGCAAAGGACGCATCAGCTTTAACTTTTTTATATTCTCTCTTTTCTGGTTTTTGGGTGTTTGTGCATTTATTGTGATCTGTTTCAAAATGGGTTTCCTTCCAGGCTCTTGTATAAACACGGAAGAGCCACCAAATAGCTCTAGTAGTGATGCTCTGTCCACTGCGACTTTCAGAGCCAAAGACCAATACTTTGAATATGATTATAAGCGAAAGATGAAAGCTTTTTGGTCAAAAATGTTTTGGCAATTTGGTTTGGCCTGTTTTGTGCCAACTGAGAGTGATGAAACCAGCAAGGAAAGTAATAATAAGAACGCAAATTTAGAGCACAACAAGGCATGGTTGTTGGCAGAGTCTGGTGGCTGTGGTGGTGCAGAGTTGGCAAATGCTGATCCACAGTCAGTTCACTCTTCTTTCAGGTTCAGTTTATGCTCTCAAGTTGAGCTTGAGTCAATGAACATGAATTCTTCAACTTCAGCTACTGTTTTGATGGTAAATTTGGACAATGGATTGAATGAGACTAGAGCTAAAGAGCTGAAATGGAGGAGAATTCAGTCGCTTGAGAGAAGTATCTCTCCAGTTGCAAATTCTTTGGTCAGATTCAGTTATAGTGAAATTCTTGCTGCTACTAATAATTTCTCAAAAGGTAAGAAATGGGTAACTTCTTTTTTATTTTTTTAATCTTAAAGCTTGTTTCTTTTTTGATATTTTGATTTGTTTTGTGGTGATGGGTAGGTAGAGTTTTGGGAAGGGGAGCTTTGAGCTTTGTCTTTAGAGGTAAAGTTGGGTTCTTGAGGACTGCTGTGGCGATTAAGAGATTAGACAAGGAGGATAAAGAGGCTTCAAAGGCATTTTGTAGAGAATTAATGATTGCTAGCTCTCTTTACCACTCAAATATTGTGCCTCTTATCGGGTTCTGTATTGATCCAGAGGAGGGCTTGTTCTTGGTGTACACATATGTATCTGGTGGCAGCTTAGAACGCCATTTGCACGGTATATTTTCTTCTTCTTTGATTAGGAATTTGGATTTGTTTGAGTTTTTTGGAATTTGAGTAATTTTTGGAGTACCTACATTTTGTAGATAAGAAGAAAGGGAAGGGAGGAGTTAAGGGTTCTTCAGGCCTTCCCTGGTCTGTGAGGTATAAGGTTGCACTTGGAATTGCACAAGCAATTGCATATTTGCATAATGGAACTGAAAGATGTGTTGTTCATAGAGATATTAAACCCTCAAATATACTCCTTTCTTCCAAGAAAGTCCCAAAGGTAAGGGCTTGTTTTATGGAGTACAATCTCTTACTTAAGTGGTTCTATGGTATTCAGAATCAATTTAAGCTATGCATGTTATTTTTATTGATAAAAAATGACAATTATGCTTGCAGTTGTGTGATTTTGGTTTGGCTACCTGGACTTCTGCACCTTCAGTCCCTTTCCTTTGTAAAACTGTCAAGGGAACATTTGGGTATGAACTGCTACAAACTTGAGAAAAGAAACCATATGATCTTTTTACTGGTTCAACAAATTTATATTTTTTTCCCCATTTGCTGATATAAATCTAAAAGTGCAGCTACTTGGCTCCTGAGTATTTCCAACATGGGAAAATATCTGATAAGACCGATGTGTATGCTTTTGGTGTGGTCCTATTGGAACTAATTACCGGAAGGAAGCCAATTGAAGCGAGGAAGCCACTGGGGGAAGAGAATTTGGTCCTATGGGTAGGTTACTGAATTAGTTTCCTTTTAACTTTCCATCAGTCCCTCTGACTTTGTAGTGCTTGAGTGAATCAGATGTGGAGCAAATAGCGTTTCATTGTAAACTTTGAGCATATATAACTTGCTTTGCAAGGATGGCATTGTTCTGTCCTCTAGCTCTATGAACAGGGATTTATGCATATTTTTTCTCTGCTGATCCTAGGGAAATGGATTGGCAGTGAGACTGCTCTGAAACTGCTGTCTAGAATTCTAGGCTTTAGCTTGACTTTATCAATTCCTTCTAGTTTACTTTCAACCTCAATTCTCCGACTTCTTTTGCCAAAGCATGAACTATTATGCATTTTTCACCCCAGAATCATGCACAAACTGACCAAACTTCTTGTAGCAGATGCATCATATGGAGGATGGGTTTGTTTTGCTGTCTCATGGTTTATTATTTTGAAGAGTTCTATCATCGTTAAACTTTACTATGATATTTCCCTTCAAGCGCTAGTAAAACCATGTGCTTTTGCTTTGGCAACAAGGTCACTCGTGGTAGGATTTGATTGCATTATGAAAAATCATTTTGACTTGAGCAAGTAGTAAACAGTATCTCTGATATTGGCCATTTGGTGACAGCATGATGACATTTGTGTCTTTATTAATAATAGTATCTGCTTGGCTTGGATGTGAAATTGACACCATGGACCCTGCAATCTTTTTGCAGGCTAAACCCCTATTGCAGAAGGGAAAGGGAGCCATTGAGGAGTTGCTTGATCCACAACTTAAATGCACTTTGAGAAATACAAATCAAATAACCCAGATGACACAGGCTGCCGCTGCCTCTGTAAGCAATGAAGAATCTCGAAGACCAGGAATAAATGAAATCATTGGCATTTTGAGAGGTGAAGAACAACCAATCTATTCGAATAGGAAGAAATCCAATTTTTCCGGGATTATAGATTGTTGCCCTAAACTACATCAGACAAAAAATGAGATGAATAGTCACTTAGCTTTGGCTATGTTAGGAGTTTCAGAGTGTGAGGATGATGATCAACTTTACTGTCGTTAAAAAAACCTGGTATATTCAACTTTCTGATTTTTTCTTTTTGGTATTTTTGCTTTCTCTTTTGCTTGAAGAGAAAGAAGCCTAGAAATCAGAATAAAAAAGAGTGTTGAAATTGTAAATAGCAAAAAACGAGTTTGCAGATTTGTTGGCCTGAATCAAGTGAAACAATTCTGGTTTGAATCAGGAAATATGAATTCTGAGTTCTCGAGGCCATAACTTGCATTATATAGCATAAGGATTGTTAGTGGATCTTTCCACCTGACCATAGAACTGGAAGATCATACTGTAGTAAATGACCAAGGAATTGAACATCCTCTGACCAGAAAATGTTACTATGATAATCCCAGTCAATTGACAAAAATAAGATGCTGATCAATTTTTTTTTTGTGCATCTAAAATGGTCTGAAATTGGAGCCATTTAGGATTTGAAAGCATGCAAGGGGCAGCGTCTAGTTTTGACCACAAAATCACTTGGCTGTTGCACTTTCACTATCAAGATACCAAATTGCACATATAAAAACATGATGTGATATTAGATGTTTGTATTGCAAATGCCAAGCCAAGCCTGTGTCAATCAAAATTCAGATGGACTTGCCTCTGCCTTTCACAATCATGGATTACATCACATCCCGAATAAAAATAACATTAAAATACCTTAGCAACATCTTTCATCAGGCCACTGTTAGCCTTGGCAAAATCTAAGAACTCATGGAATGATATGAATCCATCACCGTCAGTATCGATCTCAGCCATCATGCGCTTGATCTCCTCTGGTGTGACTGATCCGAGGCTCTTCAAGCAATCGCCGAGCTCTGTTGCAGAGATTTGGCCATCACCATTCAGGTCGAAACGCTTGAAAATGCGCTCCAGTTCAGATTTTTCGTCAGCCATGTTGGTGTAAGTCTGTTTTGATCCTAGCCTTGGAGTTTTGAATGAGGATGATTGGGAGGTAAAAGAGATGGGTATTTAAAGGGATGATAAACGTCTTCAACTTTTAAGGCCATCCAATGAACTCGGAATAGGAGCGGATCACCTGAAAACTCTCTACTATTTTGCCGACAATATCCTTTGGTTGAACCAGACCGATCGAAGCTTAAACTAGACCAATCTAACAATAGAGAATGTTCAAAGAAACGACAGAAAAATTAGGATAAACATTGGATGTCAGTCATTTGACACAGTCACTTACTATTTGTTGTTCTCTTAACGAAGTCAAAGGTAGGACACAACTCCCACAACGAAAAATAGGATATGTTATCGGTTAAAACAGTCAGCTTGTCAAATAATTCAGAGTTATATTTATAGTGATTACTGCTGTAAATTCGTTTTCATCATTTGGACGTAATGTACAGGAAAATGTCTCAATTTTGATAGGAACTAATGGGAAATTTCTTCTGTTGCCTCAACAATATTAAGCACTTCATTACACCTTGATTGAGTTTAGATTTCCACTTGGAGGTCTCAAGTTAGAATATGTTCAAATACCCCGAGACTTGAGATTTTCACTCGGAGATCTTAGGTTCAAATCTTGTAAGAATAGGAGAAGTTGCTTCATTTTGTAGTTTAAGATGCGCTGGAGAAAAACAAGATATTTGAGCTCAAAGTGACGGGCAGTATTAAGCAAATTGACAGTATTGGCTTTACAGTTGTGCTGGTGTGAGTCGATCAAGGCTTGGATTTCTTACATGAAGCCAGCTGGGAGGAAAATAAGGATTATACTTGAATCGTGAAACTTAACCATTCCAATCAGATTTTTTTCCTGATTATAAGATGACAGCCTGATAGACTTTTAACAAAATTTTGCAGGCCATATTCGTCAAGAAGCCTTCATCAGCAGGGATAGACATAAATTGCAGTGAGAAAGACAAGACATCACAAAAAATATGAATTTTATTTTATTGATGATGTACCTCAGCTGAATGTTTACAATATGGTGCGATTCAAGGGGGTTGATGTGATCCTCGGGACTCAAATGATTTCACTCAACAGATTGTGGTAAAACTTGCATGTTACATCATTGCAAGAATTGTCGAACGATCTAAAGAGTTGGCATGGAATTTATTACCTTCTCACAGAGATCACAAAAAACTCTATCCAACAAGCTGAATGATGGCACTGTTCACAGCTTCTCTGGTTGGCAAAGCTGGAATGGAACCTCTAGCCTTCACAGTTAATGCACCACAGGCATTTGCAAACTTGAGAGCTTCTTTCAATCGGTCCTCATTCTTAAAGATTAAAAGAAGTCAATCAGAAGTGAACTTATAAAGTTAAAAGATAAAGTACACTGTTGCTTAAAAGCATAAACTGTGAAAACTAAGCATGGCCTGCACTAGTTTGCTTAACAATAACCTGGACTGGGCTGGAAACCAAACTTAAAAAGAAAATAGTTTTTTCAAATGATGTGAAGGGGGGGGGGGGATCAATTTAGAACAAAACAATATGGAGAAGTTCTTGAGATTGTCTAGCTCTATGAATTCCTTGCATGATTATAACTAACTCCCTATCAAATGTTATACCTTCCAAGTACAGCGGAAGATCAATTTCTTTAAAACAATGGAAGAAAGCACCTTATAATGGTTATATAGTTGAATCAAATGAAATGATAAGCCAGGATCATATATGGTTAATGAGATTGCCTAGGGCATATCCAAAACTCAAATGTCTGAGCCAGCAGCTGATATGCTGACAAAGCTAGGATTATGTAGTATATATCAACAGACTAGTTTGCAACATGATGAAGATATCAAATGCATGTGTAACTTTTGTCTTGCACGTATGAAGATACTACCATTTCCTTAATCTAATTGTTAATGGCATTACCTGGAGCAAGGAGAGATCCTTAGCTAGTTGTGACAATATTCCAGCAACAAAAGCATCCCCAGCACCAGTGGTGTCCACAGCATCCACCTTTACACCCTTCACTCTCCCACTGAACTCCTGAAAAAATATAAGATATGAAAATTTAATCAGAGATTTTAGAAGAAAACATCATCTCCAATCTAGGAGGGAAATATTACAAGGCATTAGCACTATGTTAGAGGGTCAATCAGTTTTAAAAATCACGGTGCATTTTCACTTGATTTATGAGTCAAATCCTCTTGAAAGACAGCCCGTCAGAGCTGCCTTCAACAAAGAAAACTTTTATAGGCAGATAAGGTTTTCTCAAATTGCAGTTTTATGGAAAAGTTGATAAGAAAAAGGTCCTGTCAAAATATCCAAAACTCTCCAATTCACTCTATAATGCAAAATTTAGATTGCTTCTTGATTCCTGTTTTACAATTTCGCATTCTCTCTCATGCCTCCTTTCCTTTATTTCAATTCTTTAGAGTTTCTGTAAGCAACATGTGATTGGAGTTTTGGATTTGCATATTCTCATTTCATTTCCTGTCATCATCCAAACTCAAAGCAATTATACAGCAACTATTTTAGATTTGGATGGAATAGCTTCCGACAACAGCATCATCATATGGATCTTCTCCTTTAGTCAAGAAAGATATCTCTTCTTCACTTATCTGGTGGACATAAACAAGATGTGACCATCAGAGTGGTATTTCTATCTGCAATGCACCGTGCCTCTAAATTAGAGGAAGCAAAAAATTTGCCAACAAGAACAAGGTAATTAATCTACTCAAGATGGCATGTTGCCTTGATAATATCAGCGGTGTCCCAAATGCTCAGAATCCCTCTCTGGCACTCTCAGCAGAAGTCCAAAGTGGAAGCCTCAGGTTAGGATCGTAGAACAAAACAACACCTGCATCTTTAGCAGTTTTTGCTGCTGCTATGTGCGCTGACTTGCATGGCTCTGTTATAAGACTTATGGAGCCATAATGAAATATTTTTGCCTGCCAAGGTACATAAAAAAGGGGGGCAATGAATTTTTTTTATGTAACAAAGGATTTTTCGTGCTTTTAAGTTATAAATAAATACTACAAGTATTTCTAATAAAATCTAAATCAATTTCAGCTTCTTGAAGCAACATATCTGCACTAGGATTACGGTAAAACATGAATTCACGTTCCCCATCAGTTCTTAATGTAACAAATGCCCGTGCACCAGGATCAAAATGCGTACCTTCAATGTTCTCATTATTCTCCTTCAATATTTCTGCGAGCATGTATCCAAACTCATCTTCACGAACCTGTGAAAGTCGTACAAAAGATTGAAGATCTGAGAGGGTAGATGACAGATAAAATTTCTATGGTTAATTTTTGTGAAAAATAAATGTCAAAAGGATAAATATAAGCAGGGTATGGCATGCTACAAAACTAATGCACTGTTAAATTTTAGAATAAAGAGGGAATAGGTAATATTTTGTCGAAACACACTAGGTTGAAAGAATGATCAATAGAACTAAATTGTTAACAGGGAAAATTGCTGTTTGACAGCTCCTTGCTTTTACAGTTGCTTTTACAGATTGATTCGATCTAGACCTATCCATAGCTCTATACAAAGAGTCAACTCTAATTCCTCCTCAGAGTGGTGGATGACAGCTTTTCACCTTCAGATAACATGAACGCCTAGGACGTAGGTTTGTAGATAGTGGATGCCAGATAAACTTGTTATGTCAGATAAACTCAGGAAATTCCTGAAATCAGCTTTGCAACTTATGTTTCTTTTTAAATGCCGGTGCATCAGACAATGAAGGTCCTCTAATGGTCGGGACAAAGTCAATTAGCATTCCCCCAAAGCAAACCACAAGACAGGAATCTTTCGTTTATGGTGACCCATCACCTCTGAATGCTTTACCTAGATTACATAAAATAGGAAGCAAATGAAAGAGCAAAGAGTTTCATAAAAAGTTATAAGAAGCTGGAAACAAAAAAAGAAGAAAAAGTTCATATTTCCAGATAGATAGTAAAACAGAAATGTAATGAATTTGGTAAAAGAAGCTGAGGCCTAAGGGAATTTTCACTATAAAGGCAAAACATTTATTCTTTCCTCTTGTTCTTCCAACAGAATTCATTTCAGAAAATGGTACAATAAAGCAATTAGAGAGCTTCATGATATGGCATCTACAAGACCGAAACCTTATAATTTGAGACTGTCTCTGGACTCTTTTGAAGTGGTCACTTACAAAAAAAAAATCACAATTTGAGATTCGCCTTGATGTCCAGTTTTCTATTACGAGACTAAAACCCATGGAGTCCAAAACTTCAATTCACAAGACATGGGCACTCATTTCAAACTAGAGCAAGTGAGATTTAGACTGATTGTAAAGAACCCATTATAGAAAAACACATTGACAAGATAAAGTAAACTAATCTTTGATTCCAAGAAACAAATGCTTATTTTGGAAGCTCAATTTAGGAATGGAAACCAAAGGGGAGCAAGAAAAAGTTGAGGCTTTAACATTCCTACGTCTGAAACAAAGTTCTTGACTAGAAGACAAAGCCACACCACCTAAACAAAAAGCATTAGAGTGAAGAGCAGCCATGCACCTCAAAATCAAAACTTATAAGCAAAATTTGGTTGCTTTTTCATTTTTGATCTGATCAGCCGGCTGGGTATGTTGAAATCTGAGGTTGATTCCAGAACTGCCCAAGAACACCGGTCGACTGCTTGCAAAGAGAAGACTAACCGGTCGACCGCTTGGCCCTGTCTGCAAGGAACTGACGCAGGATAAATGAAGAATGAAGAATTGAAGGTTGAAGAGTCAAAAGTTATGATTGATTTCACATTGTAATTAGTTTAGTTAAGTGTTTTGAGTCAATGTTTTAGTGAATTTTAGTTTATGGTCAAAAATTGTTAAATAGGAAATTGTAACCGAATTTTGAAAAACTAGCCGTTGTAATTTCTGATTCTTCTATAAATAAAATTGATGGGATGACAGTAACCATAATGAAATATTCTGCCCATGTTTGTGTTGTTTTGATTCTCAAATACAAATAATTCTTAAAGTTCTTCTTTTCTGGAAATTATCCATCAATTCTGGAAAATTAACCATTCCCAGAATTTGATTGCTACAGTAGATGTTCTTTGATTTTTCCAGAAATCTTCAGAATTTCAACATGGTATCAGAGCAGAATTAGGTCTTAGAAGGGATTGAAAGTAATACATGAGTGAAAGAGATTCAAGTATTGATTAGAACCTTGAAAGAAAAAGGTTGCACTGTCTCCAGAAGTTCCAGAATTCGTCAATCAAGAAAAGGCTTGATTTGTTCTTTAAAGGACTAATAATTGAAGAATTGCTCAATTATAGTTCGTGTTCTTTGTTCTGTGGAATCCCTGGAAGAAAAGAGTGCAAGAAACAAGTGAAAGGAAACTTGTTCGTGTATTGGCAGAGTTTGAAATCAAGAAAAGAAGCAAGTGTTGACCAGAATTTTGCAGTTTTTCTGAAAATCAAGAAATTTGACTTGATTTGTTCTTTAAGAGGATAATCAATTGATATTGATCATCAATTGATATCCCTGTTCTCTGCAGTGTGAAGTCTTGGAAGTGAATTGCAAAGAAAAAGAAAAAATTTCGAGGTGACAGTTCTTGACAAGAATGGACTCCTCATTCTCATCAAAATCACCAGTCTTCGCAGGCACCAACTATGGCGTGTGGGCTGTGAAAATGGCCACCTACCTCAAAGCCTTTGATCTGTGGGAAGTAGTGGAAACAAATAGGGATCCAACTCCCTTGAATAACAATCCTACAGTAGCCCAGATTAAGTATTTCAATGAAAAGAAGGCCAAGAAATTCAAGGCACTCACATGCATTCACAATGCTGTGAGTGAGGAGATTTTTACCAGAATCATGGCGTGTGAAAGTGCAAAGGAGGCATGGGACAAATTGAAGGCTGAGTTCCAAGGTGATGAGAAATCCAAGAGGATGCAAATTCTGAACTTGAAGAGGCAATTCGAAGGGTTAAAGATGAAGAATTCAGACACAGTCAAGGATTTTTCATCAAGCATATCCAAGATAGTGAATCAGATGACAATGCTTGGAGAACAAGTTCAAGAATCTAGGGTGGTTGAGAAGGTACTAGTCAGCCTACCTGAGAAATTTGAAAATAAAATCTGCTCCTTGGAGGACTCTAAGGATTTTAGTGAGTTGAGCTTGCAAGAATTGATAAATGCCTTACAAGCTGTGGAACAAAGGCAACAATTCAGGCAAGAAAACACAAGTGAAGAAGCCTTTGCAGCAGGATTCAAAGGAAGAACTAGGCAGCAGCAAGTGTTCTTCAGAAATCCAGAAAACGGGTCCAGTTCTGGAAATTCATGGCAGAGGAGAAATTGGCGAAATCAAACTCAAGGCAACAACTTCAATGCAAGGTGGAAGGAAAGAAGAGAGCCACTTCCCACCTGCAAATACTGTCAGAAAAACAATCATCTTGAGTCATCGTGTTGGCTCAAGAATGCACAATGCCGAAAATGTAAGAAGTTTGGTCACTTTGAAAAATTTTGCAATGAAGACGATGCAAATCAAGCTCAAGTTGCTGAAGTGGAGGAGACCAAAGAGGAAATGCTATTCACAGCCACTGAAGCACACAAATGCAACAAAAATGAGGTAAACATACAAACTTGGTCTATTGATAGTGGTTGTTCAAACCACATGTCTGCAGCAGTAGGTGTGTTTGAAAATCTAGACTTAAGCTACAAATCTAGAGTTAAAGTTGCAAATGGGCAATATGTAAGTGTTGAAGGTAAAGGGGAAGTTGAGATTGACACCCTAGCTGGAATCCGAAAGTATAAGTGTGTGTTGTATGTGCCAAAAATTGACCAAAATTTGATAAGTGTAGGCCAATTACTTGAGGATAGACACTCTTTGCTGTTTATAGATGGCAAATGCATGATAAAAGATGATCAAGGTACTCTCTTATTCACTACAAAAATGTCAAATAGATGTTTTAGTTTTGAGAAACAACTAGAACACCAAAGCAACTCAACTGGAAGAGATTCTGTTAAAGTGAAAGGCTCTCTGAAAATGGCTGGAAAAGATGATGAAAAATATCAGACCACGGTGTCTAGGGGGAGTGTTGAACTTAGAGAAACACATCTTGTGGATTTAAGCTTACAAGATGTAGGCTCCTTGTATTGTGATGAGACTTGCAAGTCAATTGAAAAGAAAGGGATCTCATCAGCTGCTCTAGTGCCTGATGAAAGCTTGGAGTCTCTGTTTCATGATGCAAATAAAGAAATAGAAGGCTCATATAGAGATGACCATGCTGTTGATATAGACCCAACATATGAAGAAAGAAAATTGGAAATGAAGTATGATTGGTTAAAGGAAAAGCTAACTGACTTGATTACCTTAGCAAATGAAGGACTTGAGAAGCTAAGAAGAATGGTGGTAAGTGTGCAGCTCAGGAATCAAGGGGGAGTGTTGAAATCTGAGGTTGATTCCAGAACTGCCCAAGAACACCGGTCGACCGCTTGCAAAGAGAAGACTAACCGGTCGACCGCTTGGCCCTGTCTACAAGGAACTGACGCAGGATAAATGAAGAATGAAGAATTGAAGGTTGAAGAGTCAAGAGTTATGATTGATTTCACATTGTAATCAGTTTAGTTAAGTGTTTTGAGTCAATGTTTTAGTGAATTTCAGTTTATGGTCAAAAATTATTAAATAGGAAATTGTAACCGAATTTTGAAAAACTAGCCGTTGTAATTTCTGATTCTTCTATAAATAAAATTGATGGGATGGCAGTAACCATAATGAAATATTCTGCCCATGTTTGTGTTGTTTTGATTCTCAAATACAAATAATTCTTAAAGTTCTTCTTTTCTGGAAATTATCCATCAATTCTGGAAAATTAACCATTCCCAGAATTTGATTGCTACAGTAGATGTTCTTTGATTTTTCCAGAAATCTTCAGAATTTCAACAGGGTATTGGTTCTTAGCTGTTAGAGAGAGATAGGAGGTGTTACGAGGAGTATAGGGAGTGCTGGATAAAAACTATGGTGTTTGAGATTTGAGCAGAGGATGCAAGAGAGTGAAGTAGTTTGTTGTGCTGTCAGTTTGTGGTTTTAGGACTCTTGTCTTCCAAGGTATTCTGATACTTGCTGTTCTCCAGTCTCTGAAGTCCAAGTGGAATGCATAAATTTAGATTAGAGTTAACTATATAATTTTTTCGTCTGTTTTTGCTTGGTGATATTTTTCAAAAATATATAGCTGTGATTCTGCATCCACTTTATACCCACCTGATTTATAGCATTGCTCTTGTTTAGGAAAAACTCATTATTGATTTTCAGTCAAGGTTGTATTCTCTTTTTATTTCAAGGTTGAATGGTAATGTTGCGATAAGAGATGTTTAGATATATTACAGTTTTAAGGTTGACTCGGAAAAAAAGTTTTCTTTTAAACTATGTTACAAAATAATTATAAAATAAAAAATATTTACAAAACTAATATATTTTAACCAGTAATAGATGTTATCTACGACTTATTTTGAATTTTTAGTTTTGTGACTCCTTTTCTTTTTATATCTCCTTTTTCCTCCCCCTCCTTTATCTCCTGTTTTTACTCTTTCACCACCACCTAAATCTCTCTCTCCTCATTCAAAAACACTTAAAAAAACAAGACAAAATGATGTCGGTTTTATTTTAGTTTAAATTCTGGTCCATTTTAGATTTTTTTTTATCAAATATCAGCAGAAACACCTAGGTATCATTAAGAATGTGCCGTTTCGGCCTTGAAAAAAAAATTAAAGAACAACTATGGCTACTTGACTAACCAATTGTACTGACTTTCCCACGTGAATCGTTCCTTATGAAATAGTTGTTCTTTAATTTAAAGTTGTTTTCTCTTTTCCCATGACACTTACACTGTTACACACACTTTGGAATTATGAAATAATTATTTCTTTATTTGTTTTTATTTCCATTGGATGTTGGAATGATATGTATGGAGCTTGGATTCCCACCTTTTTGCATCTTTTCTTTTCTTTTTGAATAATAATATTATTTTTTGGATTACTTCTTTTTTTACAAAAAGAAAAAAGAAAAATAGGAGCTTGGGGTGGCATGGTTTTTTATTTTTTTAAAATAAAATTGAACTAATAATGCAAAAAAAATTAAAAATAAAATATCATCATTTTGATTTTTTTAACATAAAAATAAAGTTAATTTTTTCTTATCTTGAATTTGAATTATATTTTTTAAATTAATATTTTAATTTTTTTCATATATAAAATTAATTATATATATATGAATAATACAAACCCAAAATGGCACGCCGAAACACTTCGAAACTAAAATATTCTCTTCCAATTGAAAAAATAAAGCATCAACTGAAACAGAATTGACAACCTTGCTCCAAACAACATTAAAAAACTCATCTATCTCTCTTTAGCTTTACCCACGTCAACCTCTTTTTTTCTCTCTACTAGCAGCAAGGCAACTATACATTCTGACCAAAACAACCATCACCAATCACATTTCACTCCTCAATTAATTTGATGCATTTTTTTTAATTAGTGCTAATTTGATTTTGTTGAATGTTAGAGTTTTGAATTAGGAATTAGGTAATTTATGTTTAATTAGTGTTAATTATATTATTTAGTGAATTAACAAAATTATGTGTTTGAAATATTTGTTTTGATTTAAGTTAAATTATGAATTATGTTAATTAGATATATGTTTAGTTGATAGTTAGGTTATTTTATTAAATAATCAATTATTTGATGTGGTTGTTGATGGTGAATTAATAAAATTATGTTTTTGAAATGTTAGTATTGATTAGGCTAAATTATGAATTAAGTTAATTACATACATTTTTAGTTGATAGATAGGTTATTATTAACCTCAAGATATTAATAAACTAGAATTGTGTTATGTTGTATTGTTTGACATAATATCTTATTATTTAGTCTCAACACTATAATCATTGATGTTTTTGAATAAGATTTATAATTCTTTTCAAATTTATTTCATATTGACCAATGATTTAACAATTATTATTTGAGAATAGATTGAATTATTCTAATTCATTTAAGGTGATGAATCATCTATAATTATTCAAATATCTTCATATAGTTTTATCATATACTTAATATCTGCTTATTTGTTAGCTATGATTAGAAAAATATGTAGTCAAAATCAAAGATAACACTCCTTTTATGAGATAATTTAGTGATTATAAGTTCAAGAATCACTTACAAAACTATCACATGAACCTTTTCACACACACATATGTAATCTCTCCATATAGAATGTTCATGCAGGCTAGTTTAGTGTACATGTTATCCGATAATTACCTACATATTAGTTATAAATATCCTTCATACCCTAACTAATAATAAAAGTTGCTTCCTTTTATAAGTATATGAACATAATATATATCAATATCAACATCTCTAATTAATGTACAATTTTAATATAAAATTGACCAGAAGTATTTAAGAACAATGTTTTGTCGTAATATGAATATGATAATTATAACAACTTTATCATTTTCTTTGTAAAACATTTTTGTCTCAATGATAAAATATAAATAAATATTAAGGATAAAAAAATATGTACAACTAACTGATTGATTATAATTATTATGATATTGTTGTTCCAAACATACAAGACACTAGATTACGAAGATGGAGACTTTTAAAATTTTATGTTAGTCTCAATTTTTATTTTTTTTATGTTCATCTAAATCATTGGAGGACCTGCACGTAGATTTTTTTCATGTAAGATTTTCATTAAGTAAAATATATAAGTTATATATATAAAAACAGTTTATATTTATTAAACAAAGTTAATTAAGGTAATAAAATAAAATATTATATATATGTATGCATATGTATATCTTCTAGCTATATTTTTAAAATATAATTCTTAACAAAAACTTTCTAATAGATTTATCAAAAAATGTAACATAATAACCACTTCTTAGCAAATAAAAGTTATAGAAAAAAAACACATCATAAAAATAATGAAAATATGAACTTTGAAGCAAAGAAATATTTTTAAAAATAACTTATAAATAAATCGTTATTTGCCTCTATTTTCATTACATTAGGTCGTTATGTTGGATCATTAATCTAACGTTGGGTTTATAGGAGAATAATTATGTGTTTGAGTATTGTCAAATAAAGTGAAGCCTAATAAATGATTAGTTAAGTATTTTTAGGCAATTGAGTTATTTTGGTTTATCTAATAGGTTGTAAACCTTTAATGTGTGGAGATTAAATGGTTATTTCTATTTTAATGATGAGCTAAAATAGAAATATTAAAGGATAAGAATGCCTAAAGACATGAATATCAAAGGGTAGCTTGTTACTTATATATATATGGTCATGGTCTCTAGATTACACGTCCTGCTTCATTCTCATTCTAACATCCCATCATTAGAGAGAAAATAAGGTTACAATAGAGAGAATCAAAGGTCTCTCAAAAAAAGAACGTGTTAATCTGGAAGATTATCCGTACAACTCTAGAGAGCAACTTTCAAATATGATCATCCGTACAACTCTAGAGAGTGACTTTCGGATATGGATTCAGGTATGCTTCCGCTTAATTATTTTGTGTTCTTAATAAATCGACATGAATAATTTCTATATGTTATGAAATAAAATCCAAACATGTTACTCTATTGCAATATTATAAACTCCATGAGTTTTGCTAGGAATAAAAGAAGTACGTAGTGTGCTTCTGTCTAAGGGTATATTTGGTATTGCTTTGCTTTTGTGGTTGAGGTTTTAAAAAAACAGATGAAAAGCACTTTTAATGAGGTTCAAAATAAGTAGTGAAGTGTATGGTTAAAATTGTGGTTGAGTTTGAGGTTGATAAAAATCAGTTTCGTGTGTTTGGTTATCATGCTTTTTGTATTGTTGTCAACTTGTGAAATTACTTTAAAACACACACACACACACACATATATATAAATTGTTTTTAAAATTTTGTAGATTAATAATCATAACAATAAAATGTAATTAATAATTCATGAAAAAAATAAATTTTTATTTTTATTCTCTCATCAAACTACTTGCAATTTCATCATGAACAAATATATCCCTCTCATAAGGACTGATCTATATCTACACATTCTTTTAGTTTTTTAAAAAAAACTGGGTCGAGAGCAGGCCCAACCAAATTGGGCCAAAGTCCAACTCTACTGGGACTTGGGTTGAGCCGAGTGCAGACCCAACCCGAGTCTAAATTTTAAAAGGGAGACATGAAACGGTGCGCTGCATTGTTCACGTCTTTTTCACGTGGACAATGCAGCGCTACTGTGCATGTGAATTAATTCACGTGCACAGTAGCATCCGACCGACAACAACGAGAGCTTCAACGGCCGATGTCGATGGGTAAAGGATACCGAGGTGGTTCTTGCTGTGGTGGTGGCATCAAAAATGGTGGCCGGCGGCAGCGTTGGAAGGTTACTGCATCCATGGCTGTTTTTGGGAGGGAGAGAGAGAGCTTCTAGTGATCCATGACTGACTTCTTCCTCATGGCCATTTGGTTGTGAAGCAATCATTGTAGTGCCATCGTCTTCTTGGTTGTGCCATCCATAGCTGTCTTTATACCCGTTTGTCATGTGGTTGTGGCTTCTCGCATGGAATGGTTGTATGTAGTTATTGCCCATTTGGTCGTGACTGCAAGAAGCAACCACTGTAGTGGCTTCATGCATTGCAAATTGATCACAGAAAAATCATGGATCTTATGCTTATTATGAATTGCAATTTCGATTATTTTTGTGATGGGATCCATTGCAATTTTCTTTTGTAACGCCACATAGCAGCTTATCGATCGAACCTCCATTTCGATCGCAATGCCAAACGGGCACTAAGACTTGAAGTTTGATTCTTGCAGAGTCCAATCAATCTCATGGAATCATTGGATTTGATCAAAGCTCGTGATTTAACTGTGCTGTACTTGTAGAAAATTTCTTGCTGAGGGACCTGTGCTACCAGAGTGGTTGAGCCTGGCAAAAAATAAATAGTATTGCAAGTCCAAGTCTTCGTTCCCACAACTTTCAACAACAGACATAATCATGCACGATCCATAATGCCATTCCTTTTTCTTTTTTTTATAATTGCCTCCTTTCCTGTATAATGCTCCATTGGATCTGAACTGGCTTATGTCCCCAAACCACACATGCTTCTGTGGTTGGATCTGGCTCCTCGATTGACTTTCAGTTTTCTCCATTATCTTTAAGCAGTCAAATGCACGATTGTTAATCTTGATCACGAGTTGATTAGAGAATTTTTGCTATAATTTAAGTTGATTTTTTAGCTGGTGTGAAATAAAAATGAGGGACCTTTTAGTGGTAACTTATTTAATCCAATGAATCTACCTATGTCAACTCTCAAAAACCTTTTAATAAAAATAATGGATTTGAGTTGACTCGAACTCTTTTCCTAGTGGGTGTGGTGTGATAACAATGGATTGATAATAAGAATATCCCATACCTAATGATTGTTCATGTATTGTTTCAACTCTTTAATTAACCCTAAAAACACTCGCTCGAAAGAACGCACGCCCATCACTTCTGTCTGTTTTTATTCCTGCATGCCCAAAACTCTCAAGGGATTGATTGGCTTTGAGGTGTCACCAGCCGATTTTTCTTAAGAGTGCAGCAAACACAATGTCAAGAAACATCTAGCTAAAAGATTAAACGGTTAGATAAGATTTTATAATATGTTTTATATTATTTTTTAATATATCTCTCAAGTAAAAGTTTTTTGACCTTGAAACTTGCACATATCCACAATACTTTGTACTTGATTTTTATCAAATAGAAGGAGGGTGGTGAAATTCGAACTTGTGACCGCTGGGTTAACAAGGTTCTGATACCATATCAAGAAATCATCTCACTTAAAAATTTAAATTGTTAGATGAAACTCCAGAATATAATTTATATTATAATTTGCTTTCAGATTGACGAGTTTTAATCTTGAGAAAAAGAGTCCAATCTGTTTTTCTCCTATCGTAGGATGATCATGAGCGTTTTTTCTTTTTTTCGAATTGATGAATGGTGATCATCATCAACATGTTTATCACAACGAATATTCCAGTTCAAAACAAAGAAAAAACATGTCACAGTTAAAGGTCCTGTTAGGTCCCATGTTTTATCAACTGTTACACAAAAGACTTATTGTTAACCCATGACCCTTATAAATTATCATTTATAATTTTATTATTTAATGTTTAAAGGTCATGAGGTTGAGATAACCTAATTTAACCAATGTTAAAATATCAAAACCCGCGTACCTAATCATGACACTAAGTTATCCTTATAAAAATACAAATTATAAAAATTATAAAAACAAATATGTCTACCTCCCATCCATAACACAAATATGACCACAACATTGATCAATATAATTAAATATAAAGTGAAGTGAAGTGTAGAATTATAAAAATAAATTATGCTGTGAATAGCCTGAAAAGTATTTCCAGGCTGGAGATAGGAGTATTTATTTTAATTTTACATCCTTTTAATTAAAATTCCCATCAAGACTTATCCGATTAATTCATTTCACTCGTGAATAGTTAAGAGCCCTGTCATAAGCAAACAAGAAAAAAAAAATCCTTCTAAAGATAGCAGTAAATATTATAATCATATCAGATATTTACTATAAAAAAATCTCAAAAAAAGTGTATTATATGTTTAAAGGAGTCATTGTGTTTTAAAAGTATTTAAAAAAAAAAAAATTATTTTTTATTCTAAATTAAAATAAATTGTGTTTTTAGATATTTTCATGTGCTGATATCAAAAATAATTTTTAAAAAATAAAAAATATTATTTTGATACATTTCTAAATGAAAAACACTTTTAAAAACAATTTTAACCGAACTTCTTCAAACAGGCAGTCTCTAATAAAACGAAATACAGAAAACACGTGTCTCAATTCTATGGGTTTTTCGATAACAAATAAATTAATTTAGGTAACAAAATATTATGCCCATCGGAAATCCCCAAATTTCGTCTGATATTTATCTAATAAACGATTATTTATTTATTTATTTCACTCCTTCTCCGTCTCTCCAAAGTACAAATAGTCACAGAACAAAAATATTAATATAATTATCCCTTAACAATTGCTTAATTGACATTGAAACCCTTTTTTTTTTTTATAAAGGAGAATATTCTTTTCGTAAATTAAAATCCTAATGGTTGTCCTTAATGATGAACATTATTTGTCAACATGTGAGACTTAATTGTCCGTAATAATACTTTTGACAAAGTGAATTGACTTCTTCATGGTTGTTAAACCTCACTCGACGAATAAAAAAAACATTTAATCATATTCACAACTGTATTTTAAAGTAAAAAAATATATTATTTTAATATTTTTTAAATAAAAAATAATTATGATCATATCTCCGAACACATCCATGAAAACAAACACCGGCGGAGCTCATATGTTAGTAAGTAAACATAAGAATATATAATGAGAAAAATAAAAATAAAATATAGTTAAATCATAAAATCATCATGATACCAGCCTGATTTTATTGTTTTTTTTTTTAATTTTTATCATAAAATGGAATGATTTTAACTATTAAAATCAATAATTCATAGATTGATCTAATAACCTAATAATTTATTTATTTCTCTAGTTAGTTCTGGAACCGAGTGAGATCAACCACACAAATTAATTTCCCCCCACGCCCACCCAATCACAAAGTTTCTAAAGCGCGTGAAAGCCGCGTTGAATTAAAAAACCCCCATAAAACGCTTCTTGATCTCCACAACACACAGAGAGGAAACACACTTCTACTCTTTTCCTTAAATAGCTGCAGCAAAACCACAATCTCTGTCTCTTCTTTTATTTTCCGTACAATGGCAAAATCAAGAAACCCAACAGCTTTCGGTTCCATGGACGACATAAGGAAGGTATTCAACAAGTTCGACAAAAACGGTGATGGAAAGATTTCTTGCAGCGAAGTTGTAGACAGCCTTGGCGAACTGGGCACCAAGGTATCACCAGCAGAGGTCGAATTGATAATGAAAGAATTCGACAAAGATGGCGATGGCTACATTGATCTTGATGAGTTTGTCGACTTCATCCAGAATGGTGGACTTGGCGATGGCGGTGGCAACGACAGTAAAGAATTGAGGGATGCTTTTGATTTATACGATACGAACAAGAATGGACTGATTTCAGTCGACGAGTTGCACTCGGTAATGAGGACGCTGGGATTGAAGTGTAGCTTGAGTGATTGTCGGAACATGATACGTGAAGTTGATCAAGATGGTGATGGCAATGTTAATTTTGAGGAGTTTAAGAAGATGATGACTAAAGGGTTAGCGTAAATTATTTAGGTAATTAATTACATGTTTAATTTTCTTTCGGTTCAACGTTGTAGGAGTAGTCTTTAAAACGATGAGTGCTTGCTCGGGGTTCTGTTTTATTTGCAAGAACAGAAAAATAGCAGTGGAATTTAGTACTTAATTTTAATTTGGATAATTGTTTTCTTTATGAAACACATTATAATTATGAACCCTAATCATTTGATCTATTTATTTGGGTATTTTCTTTTGATGTTTATATATATTTAATTATTATTTTTTTCTAGATTTGAAGTGATCTTTAGTTAATTAAAAATATGCTCTACTAGCTAGGTTCAGAACTGTTTCTTTGATAAGCATGATTAACGCCAAGATAAGGTTTACAAAGGAGGGATAGACAAACTTGGAGTCACATAGAATTGGAATTCTCTTCATAAATTAAGATTTACCAGGAAACTAATTATGCTATATTATTTGTTGATTAATTTTTTTACTTTTGGGTTTTAATTTGAACGAATATCATGAGAAGTAGGCAGTTTCTTCATGAAACTTTTGTGGTGGGATAGGTGTGCTCTATGTCTTACGTTTTACTCCAACAATATACTTGAAAAAAGTATTTGATTATTAACACAACCACTGTTTACATAAATAAATCTTGAGATTTTTTATTTATAGTTTTATTAAAAATAAACTACCTTCCAAAACAAAAACTAAGTTGTATGTGGTCTCCAAGATGTGAAGTAGTTGGAAGTAGGTGTGGTCGTTGTTTATTTATGGTTGAATTTAAGAACAGAGTTTGTTAAATCTATATCAGATCTCGAGTTCTAGTAAAGACATGTATTTTTTATAAGAGTTTTAGATAATTTGAATTTTATTTGTTCACCTAGACTTATAAAATACAGAGGATAAAATTTCTTCTTCTTCTTCCAGTTGCTTATTTGGTAGTTTTGATTGGTTGATGCAAACAATTTGATGATATATTTGGGAGTCGCAATGTAGCAATTAATGTGATTTATGATATCTAACCCTTGTAGTGTAGGGTGTGAGCATTTGCTACCAGGTATTAACTTTAGACGACAAGTAGCACCAGTACTGATGGTGGACAACACTAGAACTAGGATAGGTTTTGAGGTCTCTTTGGATGGAGAGAAATGCTCGAGAATCATAACACTATTGGAGGCAGTGTTGGTGGGGTGGGATTCTTGCTTCTCTGACTGTTGGGGTTTATATTTAAAGCACAAGAGCTCGTTTGCTTTTGTGTTTTTAAAATAATGTTTTTTTTTATATTTTTATATCATTATTTTAATGTGTTGATGTAAGAAAATTAAAATAATAATAATAACTAGAGTTTTGTTATCAACTAGAGTTTGCTATTTTGCCCGGGGCATGAACTATAGTCTATGACTCGATATTGAAAGAAAAAAATTGGTAGAAGAACATGCAAGAAAATCATAATTTTTTTTAATAATCTTTGGAATTTTTTATTTTTTATATTATATGGGTTGAGATGAACTTAGTCGAGTCGGGCTGGGTCAATTGGTGGCCCAATAGACCTGGACTCTCCCTCTCTCTTTAATTTTTTTAAGTGGGTTGGATCAACCCAGCCATATGAGCTGAGTCCAACCTAAGCCCGCATGGTCACTAGGTTGATTTTCTTGATTATATTTGCCAACTACATGCAAAATTGATTCTCATTTTGCTTACAGTGGATGATTTTGCTGTTACCTGACAAAGGGAGAAGTAATTGATTGGTCGTGCACGGACACCAACATTAGGTTGGCGGCGGCGTTATAGTTGTTGGTGGAGAAGAAACCTATAGTGAAGAAGAAAGAGAGCGATTCGTGGTGGTGGTTCCTATCGCCGGTGAGGAAATACGATTACAACGGTGCTGGGCTGTTGTTGGTCACGACATTAGTGAGGTGTAGGTGGTTGAAGAAGTGACAGGGGAAAAGAAAAGGGGCGACAATGATTTTTCTCCAATTTTGGCCTCTATTGCTTGATCCTTAGTGCATTAAATCAATTTATATTTATAGCGGGAAAAGGATATTTTGTCTTTATATCTGCCAAATCTTGGCTCTTGATTCGATCCGGAAAGATTCCAATTATTGGTGGTATAATGTTAGCCCATCATGATGATGAATGTTTTGTTATATTTGATAAAGAAAATGAGAAGTAAACAATATGACACATCGTTTATTTCTTTTTTTCCTTTTTTTAAACTACCTTGTTTTGGGCCTTAATTTATGGATTTTGGCTAAATTTCATTTTAGTCCTTTATTTTTTGTTTTTCTTATCTTTACACCTCTGATTGAATTCAGACATTCAATTTTATGTAATTTTGCCCCTGTCAAACTTCACCATCACCCCAAGATTTCGATGTCTTTTTCGGCTTGGTCTTTATTATTGAATTTATATAATTTGACCTTCAATTAACTATTAAACTTTTAATTCTATTCAGTCTCACCCTTGATTCCAATCAATTGTGTCCCTGTCATTTGGTGTCTTTTTTTCAAATTAGTCATTGACTTCGAATTTTACCAATTTGACAACTAATTGACCTTAAACTTTTTATTATTTTGCAATTTTGTCCTTTATTTCCATCAATCAACTTGGTAAAAAAATTGGTCTCCTAAAATTTCAATATTCTCAATTAAGCCTAAATTGGGCTCCTAAACGTAATTTTTCACCAATTAAGTCCTTAATAAAATTAATTTGACCTATTAGAGTATAATTAATTCCCTACACTTAATTAAATCCTTTAATTGAACCCAAATTAATTGTGAAACATAATTAAACTCTTAATTTGGTCCATGACTAAATCAAATTGGTCTATTAAAATCTTTTTATGAAATTGGACTTAATTTGTATGCACAGGCTCTCGAATTCATCCAAAATCTTAGCTTGATCTTTTCATCATCTCAATCCCCTAACTATTTATTATTATTATTATTATTATTATTATTATTATTATTATTATTATTTATCTTAAAATACAAATGAGTCAGTATTGAGGAATAACCCAAAAATAAGTTATAATAGTTGTCATCTCTCTTTACATTACTTACGATAGAAAGTCATGTAAGAAACTTTAAATAGTAAGCTTTTATAAAATAAAAAGGAATCAAAGGAATGAATTTACCAGATCAAGAAAATGTCAATCCTTTTAAAAGCGTTAAAAGAGAGGGCTAAAAAAAGTGTTTAGTAAGAAGAAGGGATACGACTAGAAAATACATCATCTAGTATGTTAAGGTTAGAAAGCACATTATCTAGTATGTTAAGGGTAGCAAGCGCACACAAAAAAATAAGATAGGGTTGAAAAGCGTATTATTTGAGATGTGAGGGTTATAAAGCACACTCGAAAGAAAAAAAGAGAGATCTAGAAAGTGAATTATTTGATGCAAGGGCTAGAAAGCGCACTCGAAAAGAAAATGAGATAGGGATAGACAGTGCTCTAGGATACGAAGGCTAGAAATCACACTCAAAAGAAAAGGAAAATAGGATTAGAAAGTGTATTATCTAAGATGAGAGGGATAGAAAGCGTACTTAGAAGAAAAAAAGATAAGGCTAGAAAACGTATTATCTCATATGTGAGGGCTTGAAAGTGTATTAAGAAAAAAGATAAGGGCTTAAAGATTTACTCAAAAGGATGAGAGATGATTGAGGGCTAGACAATGCACTCAAAAGAGAAGAGATAGGGTTATAAAATGTACGACTAGAAATCACAATATCTAAGAAATGATAGATAATTAAAAAACACATTCAAAATATGAGAAAATAAGGCTAAAAAAAGCACACTATATAAGATGGTTGAGAGTTAGAAAGTACACTAATAAAAATAAGGTTAAAAAGGGCATTATCTTATAAATGGTTGAGGGCTAGAAAACACTTTCAAAAGAGAAAGTGATAGGGTTAGAAAGTGGACTATTTAAGGTGTTTGAGTGATAGAAGGTGCACTCAAGAAAAAAGAAATATGGCTAGAAACACTCTATTTAAGATTGTTAAGGGTTAGAAAGCGCACTCAAAAAATAATAGACAAGATTAAAAAATACATCATCTAAGAAATGATTGAGGGCTAGAAAGCACAATAAAAAAAAAGGGTTAGAAAACGTATTATTTAAGAGATGAAAATTCAAACTCGCACTCAAAAAAGAAGAGAGATAAAGGCTAGAAATCATATTATTTGGGTTAAGGGCTTGAAGGCACACTAAATTGATAAGATATAGAGCTAAAAAAACATATTATCTAAAATATGAGAGTTCACAGACACACACAAAAGAAAAGAAAAGATGAAGGCTTGAAAATGCACTCAACAAATAAAAGAGGGCTTGTAAACAAGTCCATTAATTATTATTTTCTTAAATGACCTAAATGCAATCCTTATTTTCCTTGTGTTGCTAGAAAAAAACACAACGGCACAAGTAGCCGTCTCCGGCGGAATTTTTATAGCAACAGCTTAGGAAAAATACAAAACATTTAAATAGCAAGATCAAGTTACATATTTGATCTCCACGCATAGCAATAGCAAACTTGTCTCCGGCTGACCGCTCCGGGCTCTAACTGTACACTATTATATTATTGCAGACCTCAAGAACACAGATAGGCCGGCAATCTACAATCCCCTCGAACCAGGAATATCAATCCACTCAAGCTGGAGTTCAACCTCTCCGGTCTCCACATGCCGCAGTCTGAGAAACAGGTTCTGAACCACTTTGCCATTGGCCCAGACAATGCAGCTCTCTTCAGCCAGGCAATTCTCCCTGGTTGGTTGAATCTTTCTTATTATGGTGCCGCTAGGGAGGTTATCCAATCTCATCTTCACGACTTCTATGAATTGACTGATGTCAAATTCTGCATCTCCCATCTTATCATCCAAGCTGAATGTGTCTTTGTCATACACTCTCTGCAGTTGCACCAAAAAAAGCATTTCATCACAAAAAAAAACTCGATCAGCAGCACATGGAAATTGAAAACTTGCAAAATCTCTCCTTTTTAAGAATAATGAAATGCATGTCATGCTGCTAATCCTTCTTCTTCTTTTTTATTTGAGGAAACCACACTCTTGGAAAACGTATTTTATGAGCCAGATGAGCGAGTAAAACCTCGACTGTCCCATGCTACTAATCCGTTGCATGCTGATGGCAAATTAAATATCTTGTGCACTCAAATGCAACAAGAGAGGGAATCCTGTCTTGTTAAATTAATCCATCTACAGCAAGGAACATATAAGTTATTTTATCAAAACACAGAAGGATACTGTCTGAAAAAACATGTGAAACTTCAAGCATGTTGGCGCTAAATGTGTGTTACTTTTACGACAAGATTTTACTGTCTAAGCTTTCTTTAATCTAATGATTTGTTGTCAAATGTTTTTGAAACTTCATACTGTTACCGACATGATTCTATTATATTTACAATCTTCATATCGAAGCTAAGCAAATTTGATGCCTGCTAAACCACGACACATGAGTTCTTTAAGTGCCAAACACACCGAAAAGCCAATTCAAACTTTCAGTCCTTCCATCTTTGCTACAACTGTATCCTTTCCAACTAGGTCTCACCATTTCCTGTCAATAGAGTCGAGCAAATTATATATAGAGAAAAAACAAGTATACTCACAATCAAGACTGTCTGTTTTGGATCCACAACAGAAAGAGTCAAATCATCGTTCCACTCAGGATTGATATTTTGCTTTATAACGCGAGTCTTCAGTTTCTGCACGAGAATATATATTGTAAACATCAATTCAGGAAGAATAAAACAAACAGGGAAAAATCCACAAGATTCTTGGTGCTATAGAAAGGTTTCCAAAACTAGATAAGAATGAAAAAGACGCAGCCATACATCTTGTTTTGTTTATTATTATCTTTCAATTTTGATGATGAAACATAGTTTGATTATTGAAAGCCGGCCTTTTTTCTTAAAGGAAATGAGTAATCAAATAACAAGAGCAACATTTAGTAAGGGGAATTTCAAGTGGGAAATCTGAATTTCTAACAAATCTGGTAAGGTTATGGTGTACAACCTTGAACTTCTTGAAACATTAGACTGCATAGTGCAAGAACTTTTCATTTTAAAACTCTATTTGCTGATCGTCATCTATGAAAATAATAAGGGTGATGAGGCTAGCAACAATAATTCAGAATAGAAGATAGCATCACAAATCAGCTGGAACTTTGAAGGGTAAAAACTGGACTAAGAAACCAGAGTCAACAACAAGAATACTTTTAAGAGTTTTAGGATTCGGGAAAAACAATTTCCCAGATCCCCTTGAATTTGACTAGAGATGATAATAACAGCAATAGCAGTCATCCAAGCGCAGCAACAACAGGACCACTTCATGAGTTTCAAATACCAATTAACCTTCATAACTCAATAAACCTATGGTTTAATCCACAGAAAGGAGTTAAAAAGTCAAGATCGAACAGAACAGAATGCAGAAGTCAAAATGGTTCAACTCAATAAAGCTTATTCCACAGAAAGGGGAAAACCCTTTGTCCAGCGACTCCCATCAGAGTAACCAAACATAAAAACCAATCAAAAAACAAGAAACCAAAAACATAACAGAGTTCAGAAGTCAATATGGTGCTAGAAATGAGCAGAGATACGCAAGAACCAGTCCAAGAGAGCATGTGTAATACCTGTTTGCCCATCTTGACCACAACATAAGGATCACTGCTAGAGACATCTCTTATAGCAAGGTCGACCCCTCTAATCACATGAATTCTAAGCAAGCCCATCAAGTTCTCCATTTCTGAAAAAGATCGAACAAAAAAGAGAGCAAGTAATGACTCCTTTCAGCAACAAAAATGAGGGAGATTTTGTGTATGGTTCCTGTATTTTGTCGTTGGTCTTGTATTTATGTCCAAAAAAAAGTTTGATGTCTTATTCTAGGAAGGTGTCGATGCCATGTTAGCCTTTTTCCAAAAGGTGTAGACTGTGAATAATATGTCAAACATGTTATTGGATCTCTCTCTCTCTCTCTCTCTCTAGAAGTTTAAAATTACGAGGTTTGATTTTTAAAATAAAGAAATAAATTCATTAGTTTTTACCTCGATTTGATTGAAGCTATTCAGCCGCCACTGATCAATGAACAGTTGAATTACTAGTTAGTTAACTAAATTATCCGAGTTTGGACAAAATAATTTTAATTAAAACAGGATCTTAACATAGTTTTTAAACCCAGTCTTAGTGTTGATTAGGGGCGTAGTTTGAGGCCACAATTCATGTGGTTAAATCAATCTATTTTTATTTTATTTAAAATTAAAAATTATTTTATTTTATATAAAAAACAATCAACAGTTTTACTGTCTTTTTCTCTAGTTCACCTGGCCAGCTGTCAACCATGGTCCTTTTACCAAAGCATATTGAATCCATTCTTTCGTATTTTTATTTAAACATTTAGATCATGAATCACAGGTCCAGTTAAATTTAAAAATAGTACATAAGATAAGTTTAGAGTCAAACCTAGTTAAATAATTATTACATTGCTAGCCATCAATAACAGTACAGTTTTAATTTATTGTGAGCTAATTAATTATTGTTGCTGTAAATTAATATGTTAAACAAAATAAAAGCTATTTTGGACTCATTCGTTCAGATCGATGCTTTTTCATCATGTCAATCGGTCATCCATGGAGAGCTTTCACATGGTCAAAAAGGAGTGTTTGGGCGTGGGATATTCGTGGCTGCCCATGTCGTTTAAGTTCTATTTTATAATTCAGGGCGTGAGGGTTTTCCTTTTAATATATTCAATGGAATCAGTTTTTTTAATATTGAATACAGAATTAAAAAATCGTGGAAAGTAACAAATTTTCTTAAACAAAAAAAATCTTTTTAGAGAATATAATGGAAAAGGAAATTACAAATATATATTTTATTATTATTATCAAATAGGGACATTTAATCAAAAAATGGAAAACTTGGTTTATTTACCTTCTTCTCAAAAGGTAATATATATATACACAAACACACATCACATCACATCTTATATATAAAACGAACCTATTAGACTTCTCACATGAATTAAAAAATATTAAATATTATGTCAACTTATTTATTTTTATTATATTATTTTTTTGAAATTAAATGTAATTGGATAAAAAAGCTTAACACGTGACTTCTGTTTGTTTTTTTTTGTGAGAGGGAGGAAGTATCATTTTGTTTAACCATGATGGAAATAATATAAATGTTAGTAAAAACCATGGGATTGTTGGTCTTAGATGAGGGGAAAAAAACTAAAAAGGCAGAGATGTTCAAGCGGATAAAATCAATTAATATTAAAAAAAGCTTAAATCATCTCACAATAATATTCATCTTGAATTAATTCTTAGAAGGAATAATGCTAATTTATCACATGATTTCCATAGATTTCAAGAATCGGATTTATGAGATTTATTAGTGAATTCATGTATTTAATGCACGGGATAGTCAACTTAGGAAAGAGAATCTAGTATGATCATTTTATTAAAAACTAAAATTATTTTAACAACTAATTATTAGAATATCTTTATTCAAAATCTCAAATATAATATAATCTCAAAAAGATATTTTCCTTTGTAAATTCAAGGAGAAACCTATAGAAACATGAAAACACATCTAAATATATTTACTAGATAATATTTGGTTACTATATTTAAATAGAAGAGACTGAAATGGTAGGGATAGATAAAATATATTTATATATAATATATGTTTTAGAATTACAAAAATTACCCTAAATTGTATTGAAATATATTTATTTTATATTTTTATCTTTTCAATTAAAATTAATATTTTTATATTTAAATGATAAACCAAAAACAGCTTTAAATAGATAGTAAATCACTTTTGTAAAGGAATCATTCATCACTTGCCCCACCTGAAAACCTCATCTCAACGATATCTCCTAGCTCAAGTGCAGAGGGAGACAGAGAGCACATGAAGAGAAATGCTACAGGCCATGACAGATGAGGTACGAGGGAGCTTATTGTTTTTATACGATGATAATTTAATTTCATATTTTGTTTGTTGCTTAAATTTTTTATTATTAGGAATAATTGCAAAAACAATTCTATAGAGTGATATAAATTACACTTTCTCGTTATGCTTTTATAAATTACACTTTACGATATAGATTAAATAAAAAAAATGCATTGATAAGGATATAAACTACTATTGAATATATAAACTACAGAATATAAAATGTAATTCATAAAAATATAGAGAAAAAATAAAATTCAGATAAAGGGTTATTGTTATAATTATTATTTTGAAAAATAATTATTACATTCAAGCTAAAAAGTGTGGGTTTAAAAAGCATTTTTTGAAATTTTTTTATTTTAAACTATTATTATATAATTTTGAATCGTTTTGATGTACTAATATTAAAAACTAATTTAATATATGTATTTAAATTAATTATTTTTGTGTTTTCAAATTATTTCAAAAAGTTATGAGGCAACTTTTTTTTCAGCAACAATTTTGCTATTGTGCAATTTCTAATAATTTTAACTGAGTTCTTAATTCTTTACATATATATTATTTTGACATGCATTCAAGTAAAAATAATTGTAAAAACAATATTTATCACTCCCAAACAAACTCCCTGAGATTGAATTAGTGATTGGTCACCTGCTTTAAATATAAATGAGGGCGGGTTTGTGCATTCAATCCAGCCATCCACTCCCTGAGATTGAAATTGAGATCCCGACAGTCAATAATGGAGGACCAGATTCCTACAATTAATGTACAGAAAATAATTTATGAAAATTAGTCAATAAATACGTGTCCAGATTTTGTGAATTTAACGTGAAAGTCTTGAGTTCAGATGGCAACGGAAAGAAAGTCAGTTTTTATCAATTGAGAGTTTCACAAGAGGTTTTCGTTTTCTTTTCTTTAGGAGTCCTGTGTTCAAACTTGAGATAGTGGCTTGCCTTGCAGGAATCCGGTCCCTCCATTTTTGACTGTCGGAGTGTTTGCAATATGTTCTAAGAATATTTTTGAAAAAATTTAAAAAAAAATATTTTTATTTTAAATTATGTTTTTAATATTTTTTATATTATTTTGATGTGTTGATATCAAAATAATTTTTAAAAAATAATAATAAAAAATTATTTTAACATATTTCAAAACAAAAAATATTTTAAAAAACAATCTTAATCATAATTTTTTCTTAAAAAAAAAAACAATACTTTCAGCCATAGATATTAAATGCTTATTTGATATTGCACTGCAAAAATGTTTTTGAAAAAAAATTAACTTTATTTTAAATAATTTTTTTTAGTATTTTATAGATCATTTTGATATATTAATATCAAAAATAATTATTTTTAAATAAAAAAAACACTTAAAAAAATAATTCTAACAAAATCTCAATACAGTTTCCCCTACTTAGATGATGTTTGATATCGAGTTTCAACTTGCTTTTTATTAAAATTTAAAACTTATTTTTTTAGTGTTTTTAGATTATCTTAATGTGTTAATATCAAAAATATTCTAAAAAAATATTATCTTAATGTATTTTTAAATAAAAAAATTATTTTAAAAAACAACTTTTATTGCACTACAAAAACAAGTAATTAAAAAACTCAACTTAAAATTTTAAATAGTTACTTTTATAGTTATTTTCTTACAGAAAAATCTCTAAAGTTGCACTATATGATAATTTGATTGTAATAAAACAAAAGATAATAATAAAAGACGTCGATTTATGAGATTACAAGTCAACAAATTATAAATCAAGTTGTTATGTCATGTCAACATCCAAGTTATCAAGTTAGAACACGTAAAGCCACTCTAAGTGGTGGTGATGTCAAATTCTAAGACTTGCAATAACCAGCACGCTGGGGAAGTCATTGATAAAATATTTTTAAAATATATTTTTTAATTACAAATACAATAAAATCATTTTTTAGTTTTTAATTATTAATCATTTTTTGTACGCACTGCCTGAAAAATACAGGTGTGCTCGCGCTTCCGCGTGAGATATATACAACAAGTAGCTTATTTTTTAATATTAAATAATTTTTAATATATATTAAGATAATAAACTGTATGTGTGCTTTATATTCATATTAAAGTATATATGTATTCTATTGTATTACAAAATTTAAATACACTACGAATTTAGAATAGATTCGAGGAGGTTTCGAGTTAATTTTGGATGAGTTTTCTATTATATTTGATAATATTTATATTTTATTTTTTATATGTTAATTTAAATAGGATATCCATCAATATTAAATCAAATAATCATTTATACATGTAGTATGCCCAAAAACTATACAAACTGTATTTGGTCCCCTTGATTGACAGAGGAAAGCATCTCAGCCATTGATTGAACAAATTTCTCTCTGTTTTTTTTATGAAATTTTGATGGAACTTTCCCTAGAATTCTAGTACATAAGGAATTGAGTTTTTATTTAACAGTAACGAAGAGTATTATTGGATTAGTTTTAGCTAATTTTACATTTGGATTGGACGGATTAAATTTTTTTAAAGTATAATAAAAAATATTTAGTTTATAAATTATTATTTGATACTATTATTAAAATTGGTCTAGCCTGACTATCTTAAAATTTACAAATTCATTTTTTTTACTAGCTTAGATTTAAAACTAAATCTAGTAAGAATTATTTCAATGTGATTTAATTAACTTGGTTGATTAAAAAATAAACTGATTGATTTGTAAAATAAATCTAAGAAAAAATATGCTATCTGATTCTCCTTGAAAAAATATGGAATCCTTAGGTATCTGAAATCATCTCCAAGAAAAGGCCTTATGTTGTCAAAAAATCAACATCTGAACATTGAAGGGTATACGAATGCTGATTGGGCAGGAAACATTACTGACAGATGATCTACTTCGGGCTACTTTATATTTGTTGGGGGGAAATCTAGTTTCATGGAGGAGCAAAAAACAGAAGGTGGTAGCATTATCTATGTAGAGGCTGAATTTCGAGGCATAATCAAAGGAATGTGTGAAATGTTATGGCTAATATAAGAGAATTGCTCATTGAAGTTGGCTATCCTCCAAATGACGCAATAAGACTCTTTTGTGACAACAAAACGGCTATAACACTAGCACATAACCTAGTACAACATGATCGAACAAAACATGTGGAAGTAGATCGTCACTTCATCAAGGAAAAACTAGAGGCCAAAATAATTCAGATTCCATTTGTGAAGACCGAAGACCAACTAGCAGATATTTTGACAAAAACAGTGTCAAGCAGGACATTCCACAACTCACTTGACAAGTTGGGAGTTGATGATATCTACTCACTAACTTGAGGGGGAATGTTAACACAAGTTGTAAATTAGCAAATATCATATTTAGAATATTTAAACTGTATTAATTCCTGAAAAGTAGCCTACAATATCTCACACACTTAAATACTGAGATATGATTTTCTTGTATATATTCTACAAAGTTTCAATAAAGAATTATGTTTTTTAGCCTCAATTTGATCTATTTTGACAAATTATAAAAAATCAAAAAGCTTCTCAACTCAACTCTTTACTTAACTTAAATTTGAAATTAAATCATATAAGAATTAATTTAATATAACTCAATTAATTTGACTGATGCAAAAGTAACGAACAAATGGTATACAAAATTCAAGAAAGAAGAAGCTGAAAAAAGATATAATTAAAAAAAGAAAAGAAAATGGAGGGGTCCTGCAATAAAGCAGGTGCATGGCAGCCCGAATATTTTAGAATGTTAAGGTAAGCAGCCATATTGACTAATTGAACAGTCATGCCCTACTTGTATGACTGGCTAGGGAAGGCCCGGACCAGCCAGGCTGATTTGTCTTTAATTTATTTATTTTTCATGCTATCCCATACAGAGATCATATTTCTTTTTAGAGTCAAACAAACAATTCTTATCCAAACTAATTAAAGTATTTGTGAGAGTTTGTTTTAAAAACCTTTCTTTTGATTTTAACCTAGTTTAGATGATCCTCTATTAATATTTGGCTTCTTGTAAAACAATAAAAATTCACGACGAAATGGTAAACATTTTTATTTTAACTCGTGGATAGACTATATGCAAGAGATTCATTATTTGATAATCATATTATAACACATATAAATCCTGAGGAGTGTAGTAGCTCAACTAATTATAACATAAATTTACTATCTAGAGATCACCAGTTCGAGTCTCATAAGAGTCACTAGAGGTTGTTTAATTGATCGTTCACTTTAAGACCCATTAGATTAGTCAAGATACTGCAAACTGGCTTGGACATCTGCTTTAAAAAAAACACATATAAATATTATAAAGTGAGATGGTTTTCTTTTCCTATTTGTTAATATAAAAGACAAAAAGAAAATATTAATAAGTTTTTGATGAGAGAGAAAAAAAAACGAAGACTTTAAATTAAGATTTCTTAGTCTGTATTTGTTTTTTTTATTATTATTATTATTTTCGTTTCATATTGTAAGAATTAATATATAAGGTATATTGAATATTTTTTTTATCGAGATGTAAAACTAGGTAGGTTAATCCTTATTAAAGTCTATTAAATTATTTAAATTTTTATGATAATATAATAATTAAATTATGTATCGTTCACTCCTTTACTATTTTTTCATTAAACCACTTACTTACAATAAAATTATAAAATTATGTAATACAAATTTGTAATCATAATATGCATTGAGAATATTGAATATATTATATACACATATCTATGATTTATTTTTTCGTTTATTTCATAATGTTTTTTTTTATTCATTTCAACCAATATCAATTGATGAATAAAAAAATCTTAATTGAATTGGTGTAATATAACATGTGTTTTAAACTAATGCGGAAATAATTTATGTTGTTAATATTTTAGTATACAATCTTTACAGCTTGGACCAGTAATCATTATTCATGCGTATCTAATTTGATAATGTTTTATTTAAATACAAATTGAATTATATGAATAGAAATAATTATATCAATTAGCATAGTGTTTCAATAAGATCACTGTATAATACATTAGCGCAGTAATAAAAATTATTTATTTATAAATAATTAGACTATCAAAATTGGACTAAGGTAGGTGTTGCATGGATATTGCTAAAACAATTCGCAAAGTTATGGAGCAACACACATGTATACAAATCATTTATAATGACTTTTGAATCTGAATTTATAATGACTTTTCAATTTCGATAGTATCATAAAATAGATTATGCTATTAATAAATTAACTATAAATTAAAAAAAAGATAATAATCTAACACGCGTTATTAATCTTATTAAAATTTTGTTTAATATCGCATTTTAAAAATATTTTTTTTAAAAATAATTAAAAACCCTGAGATCATAAGCAAAATTCTTAATATTAAACTATCATTTTATTATTTGATAAGACCTTTGATGTTATATGACGTATAATTAAAAGCCCTGAGATCATAAGCAAAATTTTTAATATTATTTTATTATATGTTACGTCCCGGCTATTTGAACCGCCCATAGCGGCGGATTGGCTGGATTTTTTTCCAGAAAAAAATAAAATATGTAAGTCTTTTCAACCTGTTTTTTTTAAAACAAATATTATAAAGTTTGTGTATATATATATATAAAAAGAAAAGAATTAGGCGCTCTTGAGCTTGGCATGTCAGGTTTGCGCGATTGACTCATTTTACGAACTACGTATCATTTGCACCATCGACAAAGAAAAACAAATAAGGGTTGAGGGTTTAGACTTTAGAGCACGGTTGTTCGTTCCATTAGCATAAAAAAATAACAAAGATAAGAATAAAAATAATAAATATAAATAGGTTAAGGGTAATATAATAAATATGTCATCTACAAAGAAAAACAATCAACTTTTTTTGCAAAATAATTACAGCTTTACCACTACTACAGGAATGCTACAATAAAAAAACTAAATAATCATAGATTTGTCATCAATACAGTAACAAAATTAAAATATTTTACAATGATCTATCATTTACTTTTAGTATATTGTATAATAAGGCCACTTGTATTATACATAGTCTAAGACTATATTGTTTTTTTTTTTTTATTTCTTTATTGAATCTCAGTCAAATTGGACTATGTCAATATCCAAACCAATTATAAATGAATTATGATATAATACATGGTGTTCTTTTAAGAGTATTTTTAAATTAAGAATATATTTAAATAAAAAAACATTAAAAAAACACAAAAACAAAAGTTATAAAATATCAAAATTCGATGCAAAATGAAGAAGCCAATTACACGTAATACAGAAATCCAAATCAAAGCCTATTTCATAACCATACTACTTTTTTTTAAAAAAAGATAATGTGACCCGAAATGTTTTTGGATATTCTCTGCTTGCTACTGCGGTTTAAACATTAAAATTTGATTTTTATTTAAAATTATTTTTTTAATTATTATAATATGTTAATGTTAAAAATAATTTCTAAAAAATAAAAATATTATTCTAAATATATATTCAAGGTTTTGATGAAGATTTCTCTTTAAAAAAACGTTGAAATTAAAACTAAAAAAAATATACATATCTTTTTTTCCCCAGTCAACTCGCATAAAAATAAACATGAGAAGGCATCATCAAAGTAATCCTGCTAACAATTGCATTTTAATCAAGAGACTGAAGGGCACTTAAATTAATACATAGTTAAAGGTATTTTTTTCAATTCTAGTTTTTTTTATTTTGCAACTTGTTGGAATTCGTTGGTTAAGACTAATTAAGCACTCATAATTGTAGCCTCCTTTTATGTTTTGCTCTTAATTATTTCAACATCTTTCACCAAGCTCGCACCAACATGAATGGTTAGACCTGGAAAGTAGGATTCTATCAACCAGCCTGCTGGATCCAACTCTGTTATCCAGTCGATCAGTCTTTTGTTATCCTCATGTTTCCTGACCCTTAGTTTTTCAATGTTGAGGGTATGAAATCAAGTTCTTGGTGGATGGAGAGTGGCGATTGTCTCCAGAATATCCTACCGTGGGCGAGGGAGCAGCAGAAAATAACTTGCTGAAAGTGGAGTGGCCTGAGGTCTGCTGTTCTGTTGGTATACATGGAGCTACCAGAAATTCTATTATGAGCTTCTTTACCTGGAGCAAGTTTGTCAGAAAGGAATTTTGTAAATTGCACAGGTAAATAAGAATAAATGTGAAGACATGCTTAAACTAGTCTCAAATTTGATTCATTGTCTCAACTAATGGATGCTTAGCTACAAGTGCTGACAACATTCACCATTGTAATACGAATACGTGTCGTTTAATTTTCTGTGAGGAAAGGCCTCATTTCGAGCCTTCTTAAATCATGCAATGTTTTGAATTACGAGAAGGTATATTTATGAAACCTGCCGAAAGACGTAGGCTGCTGATTACTAGCATTAGCAGTCAACCCCACTTAGCTAGGTTTTCGAGCTGATATTCACCGAGTTAACAACGCTTTTTTGCATTTTTAATCACAATCTCATCATAATGACATTAAAAAAATGAAAATGAAACGTCTTGCGTAAGATGTAAGATTCCCGATGGATGCCAAAGCTGGTAATTTGCAGCACAGCACCATCACACCATGGCCACACAAATTAAATAAAGCTTACCGGACATGACATGAATGGACTAGGGTAGATTACATTATCTACTATTTAGCAATAATTCCCAATTAATTAGAGCAAGCTGATGCCATCCCGTAGCTAACACGCTTCAAGGAAAACATATAAAAATGAATTCAGTCGGTATTAAAAGCAAAATCCCAAGTATCCACTTGTGCTGTAGTGGGTATTAAGAAGTACATTATCAAGGGAAGAATTAGCTAAATTGTCAAAGAACGAAAGAAAAATAGGATGCTGAAGGCCACAAAAACAGATTCACGTAAGCCAACAAGAACAAATAAAACAGTACCAGTAGATTGAAAAACTGATAAAAACTAAAGAAACAAAGCCAACAGTACTCTTGACTTGTCTCTCTGTATATAAATAAACCCTAAACTTCCTTATTCTTCTTATGCTTATAGTGTTCTGCTAAACGAAAACCTTAGAGCACATATCTCCCTGTCTTCTTCGTTTTTCATCCCTTTTTGGATGGTTGAAACAAAATCTGTAACCTTTTTGATGCTCTTTCTCTCTACCCTTTCTTCTCAGAGAGGTTTTGCACGTTCTCTTCACGGGCTTATTTACCACTTTGACTCTGGCAAACAAGCCTGGTACTATCGCTGCCTCGGCCTTGATCCCTAAGGAAAACCTTACAAGACTTTTTTTTCTGTAATATTTGAAACCCTCGGCTTCCCTTTTCTTTTTGCTTTGAGCTATCTTGTCCTCTCATCAAAGAAAGGCTACAAAAACGGAAAAGATGAAGAGAAATGTGAGCGAGAAAATGATGTTACAAAAGCAGATGAAGAACAAGAAAGGTGATGACAAAAAGAACAGGTTCTTGGTAAGTATCAATTTTGTTGGGAGTGCAGGGCCTATAAGGTTTGTGGTTAATGGGGATGATCTGGTTTCTGGGGTCATCGACACTGCCTTAAAGACTTATGCCCGTGGAGGCCGGCTACCAGTTCTTGGCTTTGATGTCAATAAATTCCTTCTCTACTGTGCTAATCCAGCTTCAGATGGTATTTTCCCTTTACGATTGTTTTTCTTTTTATTTTTTTCCTTGAATTCTTTCCTTATTTTCTTGTTATTTGATATTAAGATTGATTAAGCTAATCTAGGATTATATGAAAAAAAGACTTGGATTTGTAACCCAATACAGGATCAACCGACGTTCAGGTACAATTAAAAACTAACTCGATCCGAGTTAAGCTCTAAGGATTAGATCCGAGTTAAACTAAATCTAGATTAGATCTCTAAGTCCAAGGATCAGATTTAACATGTTCAATTCCAAAAACTTCTCTTTTTTCAAGATTTTAACACTGTAGTAGCGTTGAATAAGCTAATTGGTAGGTAGGGTAATATCATATTAATTATTATTTTCATGCAGCGTTGAATCCATGGGAGCCAATAGGTTCTCAAAAGGGAAGGGATTTTATGCTGTGCAAGAAACAGTTGCCACCACAAAAGACAGGGACGAGTTCAGAAATCATCATAGCAAAAAAACCAATATTCTCATTGATGACCTCCATTTCCACACACATCAGAAATGGGTGGCGCTTGAAAATAGCAGCAGCTAAATATCAGAAGAAAGCTTGTCTCTGATTATGACTGTGGTCTCGATGCTTTTTCTGGAGCATATACTAAATACAACAATAATAATAATGTGCTGTAGAAACGAATGGCATCTTTGGCATTATGTTACTTCTTATATTCTAATCTTGACTCTTTAATTAATTTTGATCTTTGTGATCCGTTTTATTATTTTGAAAGAGACAATTCGGAAAATATATAAGCGAATTATAAAAGAAAAAATCAAAATCAGTTTTTTACTGTGATTAAATCCGATTATAGTATTTAATTTGAATTTAATTGATAAATAAATTGAATTCAAATATTTAAAAGATGTTTGAAATAAATAAAAAATCAGTTTACTTTATTTTTAATATTTACCTTCACTGTATTTTTTAAATGTCTCTCAATAAAGGAGATGTCTACATGAGTGCTTTGAGAATGTTGGTTTTAACATTTACTTGTTTTTTTATAGAATTGTAAATTAAATGCATTGACTTACAATTTATTTTGTTCTGTTTGTAGAGATTAAAATTGAATTATTGACACTAAAAATAATTTTAAATATAAAATTTTATTAAACACTATAAATTAATTTTAATTCAGAGAGTCTTAAACAATGATAAATAATATTTAATTTTACCTGGGCTAAAAACAATATTTTTTATTTCTTCTCGTATCTCTAGATTTTGGAACACTTTTATAATCATAAAAAATAAATAGAAAATGCAATCACTAGAGCTGTTTTAATTAGCATTAATGATTGTGCGGTTGATTTCAATAAAATTAATATATAAATAATGGCATGTACCTAGCTACTTTAACATTCGTATGGTGAAGGTCGACAGGTTCAAAATTTTACCTGGTGCAGGTTCTCAATTTTATTCCATTCTATTATATTTAGAATGGTTGAAAAAAAAAATTATTTTAAAAATAAATAACTCGGATTAGATTTTATCTCGTTCAGAATCTTAGCTTTATTCTATAGATTTTACTTAAATTTCAGTCAAAATATTTCAATTTCATTCAAGTCATTCAGCCAAATAGTATTTTTTAAAAGAAAAATATTGTCTACTTTTACACTATCAATTATATCTTTCAATCTTACTATTAGACCATGATAGAATTTTATGAAAAGTCTCCTAACATATTGTTATATCAAAAGTTAAATTTTAGGGCAATTGAAGTTTAGATAGACCTTGCGAGAATATCGATGATATTTTCATAACTGTCTATGACAATTATTTTTGTGTCCTTTTTTTGGATTGATTTTTTTTTAATTTTATCATTCAACGATATATTTATTGAGAACCAAGATTTATATTTTTCTTTATTTGTTTTATTTAGTGTTACTATGGTTTCATTACCGGGTCATGTATTTTGAAGATTAATCATATCGACTTGAGTCGATTTAATATATCGTTACCGCAACACTTTTTTAAGAGGTTTATCATCTTGAATTATTTTATAAAATCAAAATATATTTTTACTGGCTAAATGTATATATAATTATTTGTGTCAAATATATTTACCTCTTATTGTCTATTTACGTTTCCAAGGAAGGACTAAAAAGAAAACATACCGGTTGAATAATATTATTTAATATTTTTGCATCTATCTGTTATTTTCCAATTTCATACCATAAATGTGCCTCTCTATTTTAGAACTTAAGGCCCACGAACCCCAATGAGAAAACTTGTGTGTGTGATCAAAAGAACTTAAAGCCCAAGGCCAAGTGATTAAATGGCCCGTACTGTTGATGAGAGAAAAACTTATTTTCTGAAATCTTTTTTAAAACCTACTGCTTGGTTTAAGGATTAAGAGGGTGTTTGATAGTGTGGTCTAAATTAAGATTATAAAAAAATAATATTTTAATGTTTGTTTAATACAAAAAAAATGAAATTTTTATATGAATCCTATATAATAAAATTGGTAAAACACTGTTTCATAAAAAGCAGTTAATAGTTGATTTTCGTTAGGTTTGTACCACTTCTAACTTCTACTTGTTGGCTGACTTGGCCATTGACGTGCTTTGTTATAGGTGGGACCGAAGAACGTGGAAAGAAAATTATATATAGTTGTTGCTGACGTGTTCTTAGCATAATTTTTTTTAATGATATAAAAAAATGATACCACGGTAGAAAAAAAAGTAAATGAAAAAAATAATAATGCAATCAACGAATAACTTACTAGTTCTTCAAGATAAATTGAATAAAAAATCAATTTCAATAATAAAAAAAATGCAAGTGATATTAATGATTTAATGAATTTTAAATAAAATTAAAACTACTTGTTTGTTTTTTTTTATCTGGAGTGTTAAATTAAATCTAGTTAATATAAATATTTGAAAAATAATATATGTTTGTGTATGTTTATGCTCTTTAAAGTAATTTCATAAGTTGACAACAATATAAAAAGCATGATAACCAAACACCCGAAACTACTTTTTATTAAACCTTAAACTCAACCACAGTTATAACCAAACACTTCAATTTTAGTTATGAATCGCAACTAAAAGTGTTTTTCATGAAACTGTTTTTTTTTAAACCTGTACCACAACAGCAATTGCAATACCAAACACACCCTAAGTCTTGTTGTTTTAGTTATCTTGCTATTAGATGCTCGCGGTGTTAGAAAACAAAACCAGATTCTCAGTTGATGTTTGATTTGGAAAGATTACGTAAAATTAAATTGGATTAAAATAAATAAAGTTATGGGAAGCAAACATGAACATTAAACAAGTATTGGGCCCCATTCACTTTTCTTGCAAACATCAATATTGATTTTTCCTAATAAAATAGAGTTATAGAAAGAAAAAATTGTCAACTTCCGGAAATGGTTTGAGCCATATTTTTTTGACACTCCTATGCCTTTTTCTTATTGGGGTGAATCATTTATTGTTGCATTCTACTTGATCAACTGAATTCCATCTCGTAGTTTGACCTTCCATACAACTATCAAAATCTTAAATTGAAGCTTGTACTCACCATCTATATCAAACCTTCCCACAAAGTTTTTTGCTATACTGTATTTGTGCACATACCAAGTCCTGCTCATCATAAACTACAACCATGTGTGTTATGATGTGTCTTTGTAAGTTATGGCCTCCATCAAAAAAGGTACAGATGTTTCCACCCACCAACTCATAAACTTCATGTTATCATGGATGTACAATTCCATGAACTTCAGATGTATTATCTTGGTACCTCAACTATAATTTAGGGGGAGCAAAGTATCAATATGAATGACTTGCAATTTCTTAGCCATCCAACCGAAAATATAAGCCACAATCTTGAACCTAAACCAGTCAAAACTACAGACCCTAAAACTATTGCAACACATGAAGCAATTGCAGTAACTAGACTTGAATAACTCTCTTGTCATGCAAATAAATTACAGCCCTCTAGCTGCACAATTAAGCTTCCCTTGTGTGATCATGATAATATGGTTGAGCCGGTTGGAGCACAACACCAGTTGTCTCTACTTAATGGTTCTACTTCTCATCATGAGTCATCCCTGTCAGGAACCTACAGTAAGTCATGAACCTTCACTTCGAATACTTTTTAATCATACCATAAGAGGAGATCTTAGAGTTAGTTATGAACATGTTAATTCTACTCCTAGTACCAATTGAACAATTATGTTTCTCATCATAGGTTATCAAAGGCATGTGAATCATTTGCAAATCAATTATTTATTGTATATATACCTAATAGTATGCAGGAGGCCTTGAAAGACTCTAGGTGGAAAGAAGCAATGATTGAGGAGATAAAGTCCTTTAAAAAAAATGCAGTATGAAAGGCGGTTGACTTACCAATTGGCAAAAAACATGTGGGATGTCGATGAATTTTCACAATTAAATACAAAGCAGATGGTGACATTAAAAGATTTAAAGCTCGACTTGTAGCTAAGGGTTATAATCAAATATATAGGATTGACTATGTAGAAACATTCACACTAGTGTTCAAACTAAATACAGTACGTATACTCTTATCATTAGTTGTGCATTTTGATTGGCCACAACATCAATTTGATATAAAGAATGTTTTTCTACATGGAAATCATGGAGTTGCTTTTAGGATGTAATTTGTAGATTGAAGGAAGCACACAAGTGTGTAGATTGCAAAAAATTATTGTATGGTTTAAAACAATCACCAAGGGCTTGGTTTGGCACATTTAAAAGTTCAATGAAGGCATTTGAATATCGATAGAGTAATTTTGATCATACTCTTTTCATAAAACATGATAAAGGAAAGTTCATTGTGCTAATTATATATGTTGATGATATGATTGTAACAGGAGATGGTGATAATGAAAGGCAAGCTTAACAAACCTACATTTCTCATGAGTTTGAAATCAAGGATCTTAGACCATGAAAGTATTTTTTGGGAATCAAGATGTTAAGGTCTAAATAAAACATGTTCTTGTCATAATAGTAACATATTATAGATTTACGAAATGAAGTTGGCATGAAAGGTTGCAAACCAAGTGATTTATTTGCTGCTAAAAACATCAAATTAGGTACATTTTTAAACTTTCCCACAAATAAAGAACTATATCAAAGACCTGTAGGGCGGTTGATGTATCATGCACATACTCGACCCGATCTAACATATTCTCTTAGTGTTGTTAGTCAACTCATGCACTCGCCTAATGAAGATCCTATGGATGTTGGAATACGAATCTTACAATATTTGAAGTCTTTATGAGAAAAGGAATTATGTTCACTAATGTAGATTGAGGTTGATCAATTGTTGATAGGCATTCAACCGCGAGGTACTTAACATTTGTTCATGAAATTTTGGTTACATTATGAAGCAAGAAACAAAAAGCTGTGGTTAAATTATAGAGATATGGCTAAGGGTGTGTGTGAGCGATTATAAATTAAGAATCTATTGCAGGAACTCAAAATTTCACTAGCATCTTCTATAAAACTTTATTGTGATAATAAGGTAGCATGTGATATAACTCATAACCTTGTTCAACACGATCAAACTAAACATGTAGAGATTGATAGACATTTTATTAAGAAGAAACTAGAAGCGAAGGTTATTGAAGTTTCTCTTGTTTGATATCAAGATCAACTTACTGATATTTTCACTAAGGCCATATCAAGTCAAGCCTTCTTGAAGTTTCTCTTGTGTGATATCAAGATCAACTTGTTAATATTCTTACTAAGATTATATCAGGTCAAGTCTTCCATTAAATTCTCGACAAGTTAGGCATGCACAATATCTATACACCAACTTGAGGGGAAGTTGTAAATAGATTAATAAGATTGTTCACTTGATAATTATGTGTAACTATGTGATATTCCATACTTATCTTTTATTCTTTAGGAATAAGTTTTGTAAAGGCTATTAAAGTCGTGTATCATGGAATGGAAAATAAGCGAATTTGAATCAATAATTTCTACATAAGTTATTATGATCACTAAAAATTCAATTAGATCCAATAAGTTTTTCCATGTTAAAATCTTGATCAATTCAACCAAGATTCAATTAAAAACTCAACTAGGATCAAACTTTAAATCCTAGATTTTTCATATCAATATGTCCGGTGAAGTTTTATATTATAATCTCCTCAACATATTATACTCTATAAACGACTTACTGGTAAGAACAATATAATATTAAAGTATTAGATACATGCATTTATGCTATTTTTTTCTTATATTTAGAGATGTTTTGAATTGTAAGTTACACAATAAATTAATAAATAAATAAAAGCCTTCCCCAATCATTATACATGTTCAAAAAATGAAAACCATATTCAAAGCCATACGTTAAAACCATAAAACATGGCAAAAATCTTTGTGCACTTCATGTAATATTAGGATATACATAAGCATGTATGTCCCTCCCTCCACTTCATGATAAAATTTAACATGCGCATGTTTGATTACAATGTAACTGACCCAACTAATTGCTAATTGAACTCCAACTTATTAACGACTCTAACAGACTCAACTGAATTTATTCAACAGAAAGTAAACAGGTTCTATTAATTCTCAACATGCTCTCCCTTAAACTAATTTCGGTGCAGAGATTAGTTTACTCTAGGAAATCCTATTCACTCACTTTAACAATAATATTGCCCTTAATAATGGATTATCGGATAGCCTTAGCACCAACTACAGCTACCTTTTCCGATCTTCATAATGAAGCCAGAGATTACCTCCACTTATAGTAGGTTTCATCAACTCTGTTACTATCCTCATTTTGTCCAACTTTGTAACCAGGAACCATGGGACTCATCACAGCCTTGCAGTCTTCCATTCCAAATTTGCTCATCATCTCCTGTAAAAATCAAATCGTCAACATAAACACTTACTATCAAGATTTTTCTGCCACTGCCACTTGCTTGTTTAATGAACAAGGTATGTTCTAGGGGCTTGTTTTAGTCCATACAATGTCTTGTGTAATTTATACACTTTATGCTCATTCCCCTTCTCTTCATATTCACATCTAGCTGATAGATGACCCAATTTCTTTGAGCTGCCAGTGCACAAATTATTCTCACAGTGTCAAGCCTTGCTACGGGAGCAAATCCAGTTTCTTCTTCTGATAGCTCATCTCCAGAGACATAGTCTCTAATCCAACTGGGAAAGCTTGTTTGTCTTCTTCTGTGTATATTGACAGTATCCCTTGGCCCATTGTCATCTTCAACATTTGGTGGATCAGTCTCATCTGTTTCTTCATGAATTTGCTCAGTCTACATTTCTGCACTTGTTTCTGCCGTATTGCCTTCATCAACATTTTCTTCACTCGCATTTGTGTTTGTTTGATCTTCACTTGTTTCATCATCTTCTTTCCAGTCTAAATATATGGGCATGAGCTATGCACCCAAATACTCTAAAGTGCTCAACCAAGGGCCTCATTCCAGTCCACACTTCTTGAGTTTTCATGGCCATGGCAATGTAATGTTTCAGCTTTTTGCATGTTGGATGGCAGCGATGACAACTTTTGTGTGTTGGGTGGTAGCAACGAAGTGAGTGCAAGCGAAATTCTTATAGTTGTACGCTTATACTTTTTTGTGGCACATCAGAAAAGCAACACATGTTTGAATGATCAGCCCTCTCGTAGGATGGTAGATCTTTAGCATCCCTGATTTAATGAGAATTGCAAGGCCTTTTTCTTGTAGCTGGCCTATGCTCAATAGGTTGTTCCTTAATTCAGGAATGTAGAACACATCAATGACAGTGTGTTGTACTCCTTCAACATTCAACCTGATTTTTCCCCTTCCAAGCACTGTCAATCGTGCATTGTTCCCAAGCTTTACCCACTGTCGAAATTCTTCATCAATTTCACAGAACATACTCTTGTTTCCACACATATGGTTTAAACACCCCGAGTCCAAAAACCATGCATCTAATTGATCATTGTTCTCCAATTCCACATGAGACATCAACAATATTTTTAACAATAGCACATCAAAATAATATAAGAATATTAAAAAAAAAACACATTTTTCAAGTGCTTCCAAACAGGCTTGATTGATTTCGCCGAACTTATTTTTTTCCAATCCTTTTCTGTATATACTAACAATTTTCATATAGTTTAGCCACATATATTTCTTTATGCGAGTAACTGAAGGTGCCTGGTCCCGTAGTATCTTGTAGCTTCCCCGGCTAATTATAATTTGTAACGATGCTTTGCATGAATAAAAAGAAAGAAAGAAAGAAAGAGATATACAACCATAAGAAATTAAAGAAGTTGACATTCAATTCAAAAGGAAGTAGTAGTATTACTATATATTAAATATAGAGATAGAGGCAACGAGAAGAAGATTGGAACATATAGAAGGTGTTTGACATTGTGATGCGATCTGCAATTCGCAAATCGCACCACAATTTGATATTTGGTTAACAAAAAAAACACTTTTTTGTGTGGGACCCACACCAAATTATGTTCAAAACGTCGATTCAAAAAAAGCTGGAAATTGATGCTTTTTTTGCATCGCCAATGCGAGATTGAAACGACTTTTCTTTGCATGTCTACCCCGCGTGATGAATATAAGAAAAATGAAACACACCCGAAGCCTCCTCGCCATGTCTGATGAAGAAAAATGAAAGTAAACAGGTTCTATTAATTCTAAACAAAAACTTAACCCTAATCCTATTCACTCACTTTAACAATAATATTGCCCTTAATAATGGATTATCGGATAACCTTAGCACCAACTACACCTACTTTTTCCGATCTTCATAATGAAGCCAGAGATTACCTCCACTTATCCACACCCATTTGATGAAAGTGGTGGCGAGTAGACCAACTGGCATCTTCACCTTCACGATTTCAGACCCAACCCTAGTTTCAAGTGCCTTATTGGAGACCTCCTAAGCACTGCTGAAACATGATCTTCGTACCATTAATTAAAGTTAGCTAGCTGGGGAGTAGAGATGATTCAGAGTCTTAATTAAGGGCTAGGCACCATAGAAATTTTTAAGATTTACAATTTGACACTTACCGATGTTTGAGATTGTGTTATTTTTTGATTGATGAGAATAATAATATTTGTTTTTTCATAAATTATTAATTACATTATATTATTATAATTATTAAATTTACAATATTTAAAAAAAAATTATATATATATATATACCCTTTAAAGTAATTTCACAAGTTAAAAGCAATATGAAAAGCTTGGTAACCAAACACCCAAAACTGTTTTTTTTTCAACCTCCAACTCAACCACAGTTTTAACCAAACACTTCACTGCTTATTTTGAACCACAGTAAAAGTGCTTTTTTCGAAACTACTTTTTTTCAACCTAAATCGCAAAAGCAAAAGCAATGCCAAACACACCCATAGTTGATTTTAAGGTTCCATGGATGGTGATATCCACCCAAGAAGCAAGTGCCTATCTCGCTCCTTTTTGGTTTGACCACTTTTTATCTAATACAATTAAAAAAAAAGGGGCCAATTATATGGAGTGGAGTATCAAACTATTGATAAAAATATTTTAAACAAAATGAAAATTACAATTTTATGAAAATTTTAGATTTCTTCTAATATATATATAGTCATATAATAAAGTTTTTTTAGTGCTAAATATGCTTGACCCATCCCAATATCCCCCAATCTCGACTCCATTTTCAACGAAACTAAGGAGTAAGATGAAAGCTAGCATCCCTCCATTAGCCATCCTCTTCGATTGAGAATTCTAGATTTCTAGAGTCAAATAAGAACATTAGGTTTGACGTCGATGTTTATAGACCGCGGCTTAGAATCTAAAGGATCCATTTAAAGAAATTGTATTTCCTTTCTTCATGTCGCTTTCAAATAAATAAAAAAAATATGCTCTATAAATTGTATGTAGAAATTAAGTCAAAAAAACCTGGCAATGTTTTTCAGTCATATTTATCATCACTATTGCCACTACAATCTTTTTTTGTAATAAAAAAATGATGATTTTTTTTAATTAAGTGTTTGAATTTTTATTTTTTTTCTTATGATTGAGAATGTCTTCGAATCTTTTTTATACCTCGATCGACACCAATCTCTTTCTCATGAATAGGATGCATTTCTCCTAGCATGGTAGAGCTAAAATCTCGTAAGAAGAGGTGCTAAAACAAGCAGAAAGGCTATTGGGATGGTATTTGTTTTTTTGGAGGGGGCAGAAAATTGTTTTAACTATATGAAAAACTCAAAAAATCAAGGGTTAGATTGGAATTTTCAAAACTTGAAAGAAAAAAAAAAAAACACATCTTAATCATTAATCCTAAGTCTGAATTATCACTCTTGAATTTTTTATTTTTTATTCTTTGTTCCTATCTGGACAACTATTCATACTTTCAAAAAGTGTCTCTCGACAATTGATTAGGTTTATTAATAAATATCTCTTCGAAGCTGGCTTGTCAATCTATCGTTAATCCAAAAATATTGTCTGCCAAGTATTCTTCTTAAGATTAAATGCCGACCTTTCTATGTATTTTTTTCCAAGGGTTAGATCATGCAAGCATTTAATTAAATAAATGAAGAATCATCTTAATTGTTTACTCGACTAGTCTCGCTGCAAATTAAATCATTTTTCTCTAACACAAAAGAATGAATGTGTATATGTTTTAAAAGTGTTTTTTTTACATTGAATAAAAAAATATAACTATGGATAAAAAAAGATGATTATCACATACAATAAAATTTTGTGGAGATCGTATATGTTAATATAAACATATAAGATCTTAAGTTAATTTTTAACATATTAAAATAACGGAATAATGTACAATGAAATACTATTTTCTTAGTCTTTGTACAATAATTTCTTATAAAAGTGTAAATAAAAAAAAATTACAAGAGAATGAAGATAAGAAAAACAAAATTAGTATAAATAGGCAAAGTATAAAGTGAAAGTATTTCAAGCATAAAGAATAAAAAAAAGATACATATTTTTTTTGTAGAAAAAGTGTAAAGAAAAAAAGGAAAAACTAGTAAATTATTGCAAAAAAAAAATGATAAATAGGACAGATGTAAAATGATAAATACATCAAATACAAAAAGAAAAGGAAGAAAAACAAAAATTACATAATATCAAAATTAAATTTTAAAAAGATAGGGATTAAATTTTTATATGATACGGGGCTTTTTTGCTGTAAATATAAATATAGATGCTTAACTCCACTGAGATAAGGGAGAGGTATTTTTTTACCGACTGAATAAGCCACACAAAAGGACCTTCCTCGTAGAATTGAAGGTCCACGTACCATTGCCGTTAAGGTTGATCACCGTTCTTTCGCAGTCACATTCGCAAACATTCATGATACTACTAGACAGTGCTGGGAGAATTCTCTTCTGGCGGAGGAGACAGGCATGGGAGAAGTATCGAGTTTTCTCTCGGCGGAGGAGACGGACATGGGAGAAGTATCGAGTTTTCTCCCGGCGGAGGAGACATCGGAGAAGTATCCTTTACATGATGATGCCTACGTTTCCATACACTCATAAGCCAAGTCCAAAAACATTTTGCAGGCCAAGAGGAATCAGGCATAAGCTATATAATTGTTAATAAAATAATTATTATAGATTTATATAATTATTAATTTTAGAATTTATTAAATTATTCAGGATGTGTGAAAACACGTCGTAACTTGATAAAAAAAAAAAGTACTGATTTTATTTAAAGGTTAACATATAGATACACATCACGGTGTTTCTTTTTTTATATATATATTAATTCAAAAAAAAATCTAAGAAATTACAGGTCTTCAAAGCAAGCTATAAAAAAAAACACTACAATTACACACTTGGGTTGGGTTTTAACTTTTATCCTCTCAAAAAGTCTCACTTTCACCCTCATCAACTCTCAACCATACTTCACTGAATTCACAAGGGTTTACTGAGTTGACTCATTGCTGTGAATCACCAGCGGCGAGCCGCCACGCCGAGGTGGCAATTAGTGGCCTTGTATGCCACCCAAGCATGAGACACCCATTATTCTCCTCCACCCTATACCCGTCACCACCGGCAAAGAGGGCCAACAACATACTAGCTTGCTTAAAGGCATTCGACCCAAGATGAACCGGGTCAAACCCAGCCGAATCCAACCGAGTTCTCCACTGAGCCAACGTCTCATGTCGCTCAACTCGGTCAGCCCCTTCACATGCCACCACATTACAAATATGTCTCCCCAAGTACAGCTCAGACATAACCAGGTCCTGACTCCGTGGAATCATCCCGGACCCTTCGAGGGAGTCAAACAAACTCGAATAATAATGTAAAGCCTCCGTGAACCGGTCTAGAAAAACCGGACTGTTGTGGTTTGCTTCCTGTTCAACAACCGTCACAATTTTAGGTCTCATGGCCTTGATAGACCCGAGAACCTTGTCGATGCCACCCGGCCGAGCCAACAAACGATGCAGCTCAAAGACCGAGTTAACAGCCACTGCCTCCACCTCTGGAGGGAGGAGGCCAAGCATCTCCGCATCAAGATCTGCCAAGGAGTTTGCTACGAATCCGCGAAACTCGAATTCTACTCCAATAGTTCGAGCCAATTGCGCCAGCTTCCACCCCACTTGCTGCAAAGCATCTGTGTTATCAGGCTGCGGCGGCCCGATTCCCGTCAACCGAAACGCTGGCGGACCACCAGGCCTTAATGCAAGAGCTTGCATCAACGCCGGCCATTGCATTCCCTGTTTTAAACCAAAATCGATAACGTGGACTCGACTTGCATCCGCGAAAGCTTCAAGAATGGCTTGGTTGGCAGTGAAATGTGCGAATTTGAGATAAGGGCAAGTTTCGTAGAAATGCATCTCTAAAGTATCTAAACATGAAGAATCGAGACAGTAGTTTTGAGGAGAAATCTTGTAAATTCGACGAGCTAAAGCTTCAGCGAAGTAAGTTGCAACTTTTCTCATAGCCCCAGTTTGAGATGCTGCAAGTAGTCCTATACGCTTGACAAGGGCATCAGCAAGCTCAAGATTTTCTTCCTGAGTTTCCTTTGCACAAGCCAAAAGTGTGTGGACAAGACGGACTCCAGTTTCCTGTGAGTCCATCAGGACTACAGGTCTCGTGAGCCCTGACAGAGTACCTGAAACTGCCATTGCTTGCGGAGATGAAGTAGAAGTGGAGGATGCTGTGGGAGATTGCAAGGAGTTCACGGCAGGCGCCGGCGCAATATCAGACCCAATTGGAGTGAGCTTCATCCGCTTCCTGTCGTTACTCCTATCGAATTCTTGTTGTGGAAAGGCAGCAACTCCAGGGATTGCTCTGAGATCATATTCAGAGTCGTCAGTGAATACTTTAGATTGAGAATTTCTGGAGAAATCTAAGGAGGTGATAGCGGAGGGTTGTCCAAGGAATGAATCTCGGTTGCTGGAAAGAAGAATAGATGAATCAAAATCAGTAGAAGGTAGATTGTTGAATTCAGATAGCATACTTTGAACCCAACCAGAGAGATCCGAAGGGTTATAGTGAACAGTATCAGAAGCAAGATGAGAGATCCCATCTTCTGAACCCAGAACCATCTCTAGCTGTTCAAGCTTCTGAGCTACATCAGCCATATCCGAAGACTTGATTTTGTAACCCAAAACAGCAAGTAATTCATCCATCCCACCCCCCGCATCTTGATCATCTTCAAACCATGATTTTCCTCTCCCGGTGTCCATTGATGAAGAAGAAGATTCAGCTTTGTTTCCAATGGTTTCTTGATGATCTCTCTTCATTTTTCTTTGGTGTTTTCTTTTCTTCTTGATTTCGAAAGAAAAAGGATTCAGGAAACAGAGGAATGGTTTCTTTATGGTTTCATCTCATAGTTTGGTGATTTGGTGGTGACACGGGGAGATGAATTATTAGTTTATTTCCTTTGTTTTCGCATTTAAAGGCAAAATATAAAATAAAATAAGAGTTCGTGAAGTAATGATAGGCAGCTGGTGAGATAAAGGAGAGGCCCAATGAAACAACGGAAGTGGAAGAGATAAGGAACACTGGAGGCCATAATAATAGGGCGTAATTTTATTTATTTATTTATTTATTTTTGGGTTTGTGAAAGCGATGGTGAATTTTATTCTTCTCCCTCCTTTCTATCTTTGGTTATTAAATTAATTTAATTTAATTTCCTAGTGAAAGTGACCAATATGTTTTAGTGAAGGCTTCATTGTCAATAATTGTATATGTGTGTCTGTGTGTTTTACTCTTGGTAAAACTTGTAAATTGAATATTTTAATGAAATAAACAAATCAGTGGTAATTTTTTTAGTATTATAATCTTATATAATACTAAATAAAATAATGAGTTCATTACTATTTCTTGTACTCCCTGTTTTCTTTTTGGTAATTGATTTTTTTTATATTAATGTTAGTGTCTGGGTCAGTTTGTACGCATTTCAACTAATTTCATGAATTCTGAATATAACAAACATATAAATTTTTAACAGTTATCATATTAATAATCACAAAACTTAAACCTGAAATCACATGAATAACACGACTTGCTCTAGAGTCTTACTATTTAACCATCTATCATCTATTAGATATTTATACGTGTTGTATTTTGGGACAATCAGTTAGTGCCCAAGCAAACAGTATAAATCTATATGAAGTAATGTCGAACCACTCACGTCAAAAATAGAAAATGTTAATTAAATAATCAATACTGTGCCCTAAATTTTAGAAAAGTTGTCGGCTGTTTTGAGTAAATTAAAAATATAAAAGATGGTAAAATCCTTGTTCTGAACAAAGTGGTGAGCGGAGTAATTTAATTGATGCTTACGAGAGTAGGAGAAAGAAAGAGCCGTGGCAGCACCGCAACGCTGAAAGAGAGAAGGTGGTGGTGCTGGTGGGTTACCGGTGACCACAGCCTCGTGTGTGTATATATATATATATACACACACACACGCAACATAAATCAGGTGCCCGTACGCTTTGAAATATCTCCTCTTTCTCTTATCTGTTTCCAAGCCCGTGAATGGTCACTCGTTGCTCATTTATCCATAATTATTAAACCACGCTTATTCTAAACTCAATAAATTAAAATAAATTTTCATATTGATTTCATAAGTTGATTGACTCAACTAAATTTAGTTAAAATATAATAACATCATTTGTTTTTTTAAAGAATGAAATAAATTGTTATTATTAAAAAAATTGAAAAACGATGGAAAAATTAACTACTTGAGGGAAGGAATTTCCATTGTAGCTTGTTCACTAGATCAATGATTTCATGATTTTGCCTCACCATACTGTTAGGGGCAGTCATTTATACTTTTTTGAAAATACTTATAAGTCATTACAAGATTAATTAGGAATAAATAACTATTTTATAATTTTAAATGCATCGTAAAAAGATCAAAACATTTTTAAAAGGAAAACGATTTAAAACTAGAACCAAGGGGTAGTTTTATATTCTCACAATGATTAACCCTATTTGTTGATGGTATTTCAATTTCGGTATTTCAATTTCGGTCTTTATTTTTTTATTCTACTTTGTTCTTATTTTCTCTTTGTACAAGTTTTATTTGTTTTTAATCTTAGTTTTTCATGTATTATTTTTTTCAGTTTTATTTTCATTATTTGAATTATTTTTTGGGGTCTTTTGTTGAATTGATTTTTCTTTTCAATTTCTTTATATTATTTTCCTAACTTATTTTCATTTTAACCTCGTGATTTTTTTATATTTTCTTTTCTTAACAATATTGTTTGTCCCCTTTTTAGTTTTTCTAGGTTATTAACATTTTAACCTTTTCCAAAAAAAAAGACGAAGAGAGAATTGCTCACGCCCCACCTGAAGGAAGTGGGGGGAGACCGTCCCTTACTACCCCCAGACCACCACTTGACGAGTACGAATGGCCAACTTTAGGACCAAACGCACCACGCGGCAAGTAACAATCAATGTCCAATCAGTGAAAGCGTAGTACTGCTTTTAGTTTTAGGGGCTCTGTATTGTGGCAAATGTGATTCACTTCAAGTACATGGCGAGTAGGAAGACAGCATGATCTATACCGTATTTTTTAACAGATTCTTGGGAATAGGGCCCACATGATAGGTGCAGAGATTTGATCGAAGGGTGAATGATTCAGACGTCAACATCGAATTTAGGACCATCACACTAGATCACCACCACCGTCTCCGCAGTCCCTCCTCCTCCTCTTCACTGGACCCACTTCTAAAGTAACGGAAATTCAAAGTTGACGGCGTTTAGTAACGCGCTGCCTTGCTGTCCTCTGATATTTTTCTTTTGAGCAATGTAGGGTTTATCGATGATTGCAGATATAACGCCATGTTCCAATATAATAAACCTTTATGTTTATAATTATTAACTCTTTTCTTCTTAAAAAAAATAAAAAACTAAAAGAGTCATTCTCTAGAGTTTATGGATTTATTTTTATTTTTATAAGCTATTTAGTGGAAGTTCATTTCATGTATCTAGATAGATTATGAACGACTCCATGAACAATAGTATTCAATGAGAGGAAATGAAATGGTAAAATTAATAACAATTTTATACCAGATTTATTTGCGTCTCTTTTTTTATACCGTATAATTATTTTGCTCTAGCTTTTTTTCTCTTACTTGTATGATCCTTTTTTTATTTGTTTTTGGTACCATTTGGGATTATAAAACCTAATTTATATCTCTAGTTAATTAATAAAAAAATTATCTTGACAGAAAAAAAAGAACAATAATAATCAATTTAAAAATTTATTAAAAAGAAATTCATTTTCAATAAGTGAAAATTGACCTTAAAAATCACACAAAAAAAAAAAACAATTTTATCTTACATATTAGGATAAGATATCCATGTCTTGTTATGGTAGAAACATCTATAACTCGTCATGATAAAATATCTCTGACTTATCAGGGTAAAAAATTATGACTTATGTGGATAAAATATTTTTGTTTTATTATCATGATAAAAATACATTTCACTCATCAAATTAAAATAGCTCTACCTTGTCAATATAATGCATCTCTTTCTCGTTGGCATAAAAAAATATTTTTGTCTCAGGATCTCGATCTCATTAGAAACCTTGATATTTCATTGGAGTTAAAAGAAAGCATTACCCTAGAACTGGTGGGTCTGATAGCTCGTTAGATCCATATGTGGTTGGATTATTTGACACTTGACCGAACCTGAAGATTATTGGTCTAATAACTTGTCAAACTTGCGTGTTTCTGAGCTCAATATTTAATAATTAAACCTAAATAAGTATGATTTATCAAATTCACGAGTATTTGAGTTTAGAAATCATGCATAGACAACTCAATATGCTCATACACATTAGATAGCTTTCAAACTCATGTGTGGTCGTGGTCGGTGTTTAGCTGGGTGTTCTTGCAACTCTAGCTATAAAAACTAAGCCTAAACCTAAATATGTTAAACGATAATAATTTCTTGGACCATAATTTTTAAAGATGGTGTAGTATAAATAAAAGACAAAATATATTGAAGCATCACAAGTGAAGCATTGACTCGCCTATAATCGAGTGAATTTAAACTTCATATACAAGATCAACTTAAATAAATATTTATTTATCGAACTTTTTTATCATGCATAAAAGGGATTTTCATTGCAGTCTCGAATATGTTTAGCTGGCCAAACGTGTGTACTAAGGTAGTTGTTCGAAAATTTGAAAACGCCGTTCCTGCTTGGCCGTTTGTTTGTTGGAGCCAGTCAGTGTTTCTGTAACGGAGTGGACGTGGAGTTAGGGATGACGGTATCACTATTTTGCCCCCTTTTTTTTTTTGGTTTTTGGAAAATAAAATAAAAAGGTAAAAAGGAAGAAAACCAGGAAAGTAGACTGACACGTTGCTAGTTCACATCTCATGACGGTCCCCCCTACTCCCTCACTTCAAAATTCCTTTTTTTTTTTTTCACTACATTTTTATTTCATTTATGCAGGTTTTACTGATTTCTATTTCCTTTCCTTTTTATTTTATTTTCGAACACAGTTGAAATAATTGTAAGAAAAACAAAAAATATGAATGCATCATTTGTAATGGTGAGAGGAATATAGTAACTTGATTTATTTTTATTATTTTCAAGCAGAAAAAAGTACAAACAATTTTGTGATATCTTTTTTCAGATGAATAAGTTTAATTTTAAAGTTGTTTTTCCAAATAAATGTTAAGAACACCTCATCATGACATCATCTTTTTATTCTTAAAAACAAGATTTGCAATATGAAAAGTTATATTTTCTATTTCACAGTATCATAAACTGATTTAAATATAATTAACATTACAAAATGCTAATATAAAAAAATAGATCACAATTATAACCTATTTTACAAGTGAGAGAAAATGGGCATTAAGGAAATATAGAAAACTAAATAAAAAAAGAAGATAATAAATAAATATTTTCAGGAACATGAAAAGAGTAATATAGCAGCATATGCTTATCTTTCAGAAGTGGGCTAACTATTACTTCTCTCAACATCAATTTAGAAAGCTTTTTTGAGCAATTTCCGGGAGTGGATCATCATGCTTTTAAGCTGGGGGACCTTTTCTTTATGCTTGTGGCTTCGAGAGTAGTTTTCTTGATTTATTCTTTTGTACCCAAAAAAGGAAAAAGAGTTAGTTGCTTAAATGGGCATAGTATAATTACATTGACGACGTATTTTGCTCGTAATAAGCAATTAATTCACTGGAAAAACAAATATAGCGATGCTTCTCTTCCATAATGTTTTTATAATACTCATTTCATTGAAAAATATTAAGCTCCGGATGCATAGTTTAGTGATTGATTTTCTCAATTATATGTATATATACACACAATTATTGATGTAGAGAGTCGGTGGGAGAAACTGGAGTACATTCTCAATTATATATATATATATATATATATATATATATATATAAAAGTTACAAGAAATATTAATTGACAATAAAAAAAAAAGTAAGGTACAAAAAATAAAACTGTGGAGAGCACGGACCACGGTGTGAGAGAAATGTACCGTGAATAGTAGGTATCACGTGTGTGATAAGTTGAGGACTCAGACATTTGTTTTTTTTGTGATATTATTTTTGAGTTTTGTTAATATAATAATTATTAAAAATTTATATGATTATTAATTTAAGTATTTATGAAATTAATCAAGAGATCGAAGAAGGGGATCGTGTACAGTTTTGGATCAATAATTCAATGTATTTCTTTGCTTTTCGATATAAATAAATAAATAAATAAATGATTTTGATAGAATTTACTGTGCAAAAGCCAATCGTGCGCATTCCTTTTATGAGTGTTCTAGTACTAGGGTTCATCTTCTTCCTCATCAAATGAGATGAACCACGCCCTATGTTCTAGCCTCCATGATATCACCATTGAACCTGTCAGGCCTTATCCTGTTCCGAAGCTGGACCTCCTGCCATAGGATAGAGTTGCAAACGCATTAGCTCATTAAAAGCTACCAAACAGTCCTGCTCTCCTTCCGATCCTTTTCCCGACCTTATTTATTATTATTATTATTAAAAAATAAAGGCGAGGAAATAAAAAAAGAGGGGAAACGGAAGAGATAGAATTATTCAAACTAGATAGGTGGTCAAGATCATAAACTCCAGCTACCTCAATCCAACCCATCATCATCATAAGTTGCCATGTCCAAACTCCTCCTCCTCCTCCTCCTCGTTCAAATAGAAGTCAATAAGATTCCTTTGCCCTAAATTACTATCTCATTAGCAAGATACCATGCTGTCGAATTACGTTAAACCCCACAAGTCATTTGATAATGATATGCATTCGTATTTCATTGGTTGATCTCGATGCATATATAGAATTATTTTCAGGGAATTTAATCTTTTTAATTCCATTACTGTCCCCTGAGGATTCACGCCGGCGAGTAATTAGTGATACAAACTAAGTACGTGCAGCAACTTGATTAAGAATTAAGTAATGTTATATCTCCATCCAATTCTTAATTCATCACTGCATCTCGTTGTCTAACTCGTGATTAGAATATTATTAGTTTCAATTAATGGCTTTTTTTTATTAAATATAAATTGCGAAGTTGATGGAGTCATTCTGAGAGTAAGAGGAGACTTCTTCTTAAAGAAATTATTAAATATTTTTATTTCAATGATATTATAAGTTTCAACAGACAACGTGTCTTGTGTGTCTGTGTGTGTATGCACGCATAGCCATGCATACAGCTATTTTTGCATTAGTATAATTTTGATTGGCCCACCTTTATAACTTCGACTAATTATTTAAATTAAGAAAATTATAATTCGATCCCTATATTTTGAGCACAGTCATATATCAGTCTCTTTATTCCTGAATTTTGTATTTCATCTGTAAGTTTTTTAGCCCCCATTCCCTTCCTTTAATATACAGTGAGGAAATTAACGAAACTCATGCAATCAAGATCTGAGTTTCACCCCCAAATTAATTGGAATAGAAGGGCACTTTGATTATTTAGATTAAAACGAACAAACAAGTCAATGAAGTAAAATCCTAAGTGGATTAAAGGACTATATTATGATTTTTTAAACAAGAGGGACCAAAATCTAAAATCTCTCTAATAGAGGAATTTATTACAATAAACCTCTCATTTCAACACGATACAAAACATTAAAAAAGTGTTTGACACTGCGTTTTAAAAAAATATGATTTTTTTTTATTTTAGATTAATTTTTTTTGGTGATTTTAAATCATTTTCATGTGCGGATGTCAAAAATAATTGTTAGAAAAAAATAAAAACATTATTTTAGTATATTTCTAAACAAAAAATAACACTTTAAACAGGCACTGATAGTATCAAATCCAGGGGAAAACTCTCAATTCCCACTCAATATTATACAAACATATATTTTAGCAAATAACAGGACGATGTCTTTTTAATCAGGAGGCTTGATTTGATTAAACGACCAATTTTTATTCATTAATTTAATGCTTTTCATATTATCGAACAGAATTCCCACCACAAACTCAGATATAATCTGAAATAAAATCTGTTTTGGAATTCAATAGATGGCTACATGATAGTGCTAGAGCTAGTGCTATCAATAATATCAGTGAGTTGAGCGGATCCATGCCTCCTGCCCCATTTCCACCCATCGACCTAGAAAAAGAAAAGGCTCCACTTCCATCACTCTTCGGGCACAGCAAGACGATACTGTGCATTAGTCTCGTCAACCTCTTTGAAGGACTTGTCCCGGTGACGATTGGAAAGGCTTGTGACGAATATGGTGTCAAATCAATTTCCCTCGAGTATCTAGTTGAAACAAGCTTTGCCTTTTTCTATTTTTATTTCTGTACTACATTGCATTTTTTTTGTTTGTTATAATATATGTATTCGAGTTAGCTTCTACGTACTCAATTAATTCTGCAGATCTTGAAATTAATGATAATATAGGTCTTTAGTGATTATCGTATTAATAACTACAAAACTCGAACTTAAAATCACAAAAAAAATAAACTTCTTAGTCCCAAACTATTATCAAGTACCATCGTGTATATATAATATATATTTGACTTCTCTCTCTTTTTTCTCTAAACTTTTGGTATATCAATTTTAAACATAATATTGTGCAAAATCTAACATTTTTATGTAATTATATAATAATTTCAATATGAATGAATTGCTAGTTGAATCAAGGAGTCGACAAGAAAAATAGTGAATCAGAAACTCATCCAGTTCTCCCTCTTGTTCATTTCTGATAGCTATGATAATATTGTGCTAAATATAAATACGAGGATCGATCCGATAAGGGACTTGGCAGGGGTTTAGCGCATCTCGATTTATTGATCGAATCAGCAGCTAAACACAATCAGTTCATAGGGTTTATCCTCTTCGTCTCTTGATATTCACGTATAATTTTCATGAATTTTGCCAGATTTCACTCCATTTTAAACTTTTTAAGAAATTAATTTATAACAGTCATGTATTTATCTATACTTTCTTAACTACATGGCTCGTAGAAGCTGGGTGGTTTAACCAATTCTGCAAAAAACTAGCCAGTGGTTCTTTCAAAGTCCATCACTTCAACAATCTGTGGTAGTTTGAGCAATCTTCTATGGAAACCAGACTGGCTTAGTGGCTTTCTTTTTCAGGTTCAGTCGATCGTGCTGTTGTTGATGAGAACGTAGAATGGAGCTTGAAAGAGAATGCAGGGCCCTTCCTCCACGATGTGGCTCCCATGCCTCTAAAATCAAAACCACCATCGATTTTTACATCTGGGACCCCATATCATGTGATGTGAGCTGTGTTTTCTGCACCACCAAGATGGTTCTGTATGCGACTGGGTCGGGAGCCATGAGTCTTGACAGGCTTCAACTTGTACAGTTTTTGGAAGGGAAATGGACCTGTCTGTAAAAATAATATCTCTGTGGGATCCTCACAAAACTTTGGAAGGCAAATTTAGGGCATCCTCTGCCTGAATGGAGAGTACAAATTCATGTTTTGTTCATGCTATTCGTATTATTACTTTAATATTAAGCTTCTCAATTCTTTTAATCTTTTTGAACCCTTTTATATCTAGCATGAGATCAACTCAACTTAACAGGTTCACAGTCTTAAGAGAAATAATTTATACTCATCTATCTCTAATATAGTAAAATTAAAGTGATTTATTTGGAATAGTAGGAATATAGTTTTGATTTTCATACGTGGATATAACTACATACGCAAGAGATTTATTTATTAACGAATCACATTACGTCAAGTGTCAATATCTAAGAAAAACACTGGAAAATCAATTAGCGAGAAAAAAACAGATTAAAACTCATCACCGAACACTTTCCAAACCTATCTAAGGCTACATTTGAAAACGAGGTTGCACTTGCAGTAAGAATAATTTTGAAGCTCATCGGCTATATGTGGGAACAAGGTTGCGCCTCCAGGTTGCAGCTTGAACAGCCGGTGGAACCTTGTTTCGAAACGGGCTTCTGTTCCTCCTACTCATTCTGATCTTCTTACAGGCATCAGTTGAAATCTAACAGACAGTTTTTTCCGCTTTCTCATATCAATGATCTTGGGGTCCGAAATCGAAGGCCATGGACTCTAAGTTACAGAAGGTCGAGGCTGTCAGCAGACGGGGAAGATGGTGGGCACTTTTTTTGAGGGGAGCTGTTGGTCCCTCTTCACGTGGGATTTCATGTGATTTGAAGCAGTGATGTCCAAATCCGTACTGAATGCCCATTAAGGGTGTTGGAGACAAAATTACCTCTTAAGGTCAGCCGTGCCGACAGAGAGAGGACTCTACTTATTGTTGGGACCGGAAACCTAACTCAGCCCCACCATGCCCACTACCAGGGTCATTAAACTCGATCCGTGGTCGGGTCGGCTCAGCTCAAGGTCATCAGTTTTTGACTTTCATCGTACCGAGTTATTTTTCTCTATTTTGTTTTTATAAAACTTGCCCCAGATCAAATACCAAACCGATCCCCACTGTTGTTAAAATTATACTAAAAGCTATTAAGTATAAAAAGTATATATAATATTTATTATCATATATTGAAGAAAAAAAAGAATTTCATCACATATTTATATAATAAAAACTTGAAATAGGGTAGTAACCAACAAAGAAAATATGATGAGTTAGAGCACATAAAAACGAGTCAAGTAAAAGAAAAACTTATAATTCACATCCTTGCGCGCGAGGTAACGCCTATACTCTTTAAATTTTTTGTCTCCTAATTAAAAAAAAATTTGATGATCCTTAAACTGAAATTATACTATTTGTAAGAGTTAAAAATTTATTTTTTAACAATCACAAATTTTAAAAAAAAATCGTTTATTTTATCCCGCAGCTATAACTATCACAATTATATAATTTCTTAACAGCTATATTTTAAATTATTGTAGCAATCATTTTAATTTTATAATAAATTTAAACATGACTGTTACAACATACTTTTTCCTTTTAGTTTGTTATCTTCTTCCTTTCCAAGCTGTTTTTGTATTGCTATTTTCTATTGAGGAAAAAATTGTTGAATGCTAAAGAATACTCTACTATTAGAAAAATATTCTTAAAGACAATTATCAAGCATGCCCAAGTTTTCTGTTCCCATTACTTCATTTCTTACAACATCCACTACATTCATCTGGCTTGAACATTGGCTGGATAGATTCTTGTCCAAACCTTTTTAAGATGGAAGATCTTTGAGACTGTGTCTTATATTCATTGTCGAATTTCCTCTGTTTTGATATGTCATGAGCAAATCAGCACTTGTGGAGCAAATCAGGCTGGAGAAACTTTTCTGTGAATCTTAATTTTTTAACACTTGCAATCTGGTACCTTAATTTTGTTATGGTCGAGGGTTTGCTCAGGAGATTATTATGAGCTTTCTTGTACAAATGAACAAAATTTCACGTCAATGTATAGTGCTAAGGACATGAAAAACACTTCAGACAAAATACCCAGAGAAGATATTCAAATCTGAAGGATTGTCAATTTGCAATCAGGTGCATTTGTCAACTAACGTTTAGAACTTGCAGTTGCGAGCCAAGGCTTGGCGAATTGAGCTGGCATGTAGGTTTGTCCTTCGCATTATCATTTTGGAATCGAAAAAAGCTAGAAAGACTCGATTTTTTTTTGTTTTTCGTTGTATAATCCTAGCTAGTTCCGGGAAAAAGTTTGTGATTTGCATAACAGGTTTTGAGTTCAAGTCAAAACATGTATTTTTTATAAAAATTTAGGACAACCAGAGTTTTTCTCGTTCATCTAGAGTATAAAATATATTTTCTGGAAACTGGAGTTCCGCACATTCAAACAAAAAAAATCATCCCACCTAGTTCCTGAGACTAGAAACTGGACTTGACCCGAGATGACCTATGATCTGGGGCATGTGGGAAGGGTTGTTTTTAGCTTTCCGATAACTTGCTGTTTTCTATTATTTTTAATTTTAAAATGAGATCCTTAACTCTTCTCTTCCTACTCTTGGTTCTTGAATTCTAACCACTTGAAATGATTCACTCAAACTCATTCCTTCAGCATAGACATCATGTAAAATGTAAAATAAGCTAAAACTCTTGAACATGTCTTGTAATATTCCTTGAATCAATTATATTGAAGCTCGTAATTTTGTAGACCATGATTTTCTTCTTATTAACATCTTTAATCTTATACTTTTAGTTTATACATTTACATTCTTGACTGAGTTAAACATATCATTTAAAATGTAGTTATTGCATATATGATTTTAAATATATTTTTTATGGGCTAAGAAATCATTTTTTAGTAATCCAAATCCACTCCAAGACCCGACCCAAGTCCATCTAGCTTGCATGTGGTTTAAGGATAAAGCCCACCTGGCCCAAAACCTCTTATCTTTAAAAGTTTTGATTTTTTACAGGCGTAATTTTTATTCTAACTTCTTATTATATAAGCTACAAGAAAATCCTGTAATATTTCAAAGTGAGATTGATTATTTTTGGGTTAGAGAAGTCAATTCAGATTGACTTCTTATTTATTTATAATTCATTTTAACCAATTAATGATGCATGCCGAAATATTTTTGTTGACGGATAGATTCTCAACAAGTCATATCTGGTAACTTAATATTGTGAATCAAAGTTATGGTCAAAGGTTGCTCAGGAGATTATTGTGAGCTTTCATGCACAAATGAACAAACGTCATCGTATAGTGCTGATGGACATGAACAAACATTTTAGACAAAATACCCAGAGAAGATTTTTTAATGACTCACTAAATTGAACCATTGATTCTAATTTCTGGGGTCCTTGTGAATCACTCCATGAGTTTGTCGTTGAGAAATATGCTGATAATAACGTATACCATGAATGAGTGCTGCAATAACTATACGTCTACAAGGTTTAAGTTTGAACCAAAACGAGAGGAGCAAAATAAATAAAAAATATATTTTGTCAAATTTTCAGATATATAGATGTTCTGGCAAATATGCCAAATAACATCTCACTTCCAGGAAATGGGTGTATGGCGATGAAGTTTTAGCTGCTAAAGATAGGGTTTGGTGAGGAGAAAGATGGCGATAAATCCCCTGGCATGCACGATTTCTATCAAGAAAAATAAGAGGCCCAGGGCCTCTGATCTAACGCAGGTTATAGCTCTCAGCTCTGGCCTAAGCTTGGAAGCAAACATTGCTACCTGAAGGTCGAACACCATTATAAAAAAAGTGGAGAAGAAAAAGCTCACTTGTTCTTGTTCGTTTCTGTTTTGGAGTATAGTTTGTTGTTTTTAAAAGTGTGTTTCATTCAAAAATATATCAAAATGATATTGTTTTATTTTTTAAAAATCATTTTTCACATCAGCACATGAAAATGAACTAAGAACACCAATTATTTTTAATTTAAAGTAAAAAATAAAATAAAAAATTCCAATTTTTTTCAAAAACGCTTTTGAAACGCAGTATCAAACACCCTCTATCAATATGGCTTACATGTGCCACACTAGCAATGCGCCTCGACTCCTTTGAAAGTCCCCAAGAGCTGTGGTGTGATGACAGAGGATTTGTGATTTGTACAACGTGTTTCGAGTTCGCATGTGGTATATATTATATATTAATTTAAGATATTTAAATCTGCAACAGAAAATCCGTTGCAAATGTTTTCAAATTGCTACTGAATTTCTGTTGCAATTTAAATCTGCAATGGCAAATCTGTTGCAATGCGGGGTTTTTTTTTTTTATATAATATGTTTAGCAAAGGATGCTTTTTTAGGTCCTTTTGTCGTAGGGTACTACATGCTTTGGTGGAAAAGCATCTGCCTTATGACATGAAGTCTGTTGATTTGGGTAATAAACCTGAATGGTGATCATTTGAAGCCATTTCCTTGTGTTCTTAAATAATGCTGTAGTAAAATTAGTCCTTTGCTATAATGCCTCTTCATAGAATGTATCGTGGCACTACATGGCACCATATCATAGTTCCGTGAATTTACTAGCTTGTTTCAAGGAATCCTTGATGCAATGTCAGGGAAAGCTGGTGTGGAATCGCCGAAATATTATGTCAGGGAAAGCTGCTATCTATCTACTTGTTGACAATCTTTTAGTTTCAGAATCCTTTATATTTTCCTTCCCCCCATATCATTCTCAGCTTTTAATGCAGACAGGCTATTGCATTTGAGCTTGTTTGCTACATTTCCTTATCAATACAGGTCTTTGGTCATTGGTTCCGTTGCTGATGGGGTGGTGGCCTAAGTAAATGAATTGGAGTTCATATCGAGTCCAAATCTTGTTGATCAGAAGTGTTGAAGATCATGGATATCAAGGCTGCAGCAAATTGAAGATTAGAGCATGGAGTCCTATGTGGTTTCTAGTATTAATGTTAGATTAGTATGGAATTAGCTGTAGGGCATTTTATCTAATTAAGATCATGTTGATCATGCTTTCTAGCTTAGGATGCATTCTGAATTTTAGGACTTATCTAGTGCAAGAAGAAGTTGTAACCAACTATAACTCTTGTATTCATTTTTTTTTACTATAAATAAAGGAAAGGCTATGGCAGTAACCTAACTAAGATTCTGCTCATTTTTGTTCTGGAATTTTGTTCTTTATTGTTCTTCAAATTCTGGGCAGCTGTTCTTCGTGTTCTTCATTTTCTGGCAATTCCAGATTTTGATTTGAACAGTGTCGGTTCTTGGGAAAATTGTTGACTTTTGTTGACTTTTTTGTTTCTGATTTCTACAATTGGTATCAGAGCAGTGTTGTTCTTTGTGGGGATTGTGTGAAACACGAGTGATTTATTTGTGAGGTCAATTAAAAATCAAAGCTTGACAGCTTTGAAGGGTTCTTGAAAAACAGAGTTTCTGGTTTTTTTTTCATACACTTTTTGTGTGCTGTGTGCAATGGATTCTGGTGCAAATTTTCCAGCCAAAACACCTACATTTACAGGTGTGAATTATGGTGTGTGGGCTGTAAAGATGGAGACTTACCTGAAGGCTTTTGATCTATGGGAATATGTGGAGAAAGACAAGGTTCCAACTCCTTTAAACAACAACCCAACCGTGGCTCAAATGAAGTTTTTTAATGAAGAAAGAGCCAAGGGGTTTAAAGCTCTTACTGGCATCCATAATGCAGTAAGTGAGGAGATTTTTACAAGAATTATGGCTTGTAAAACAGCCAAAGAAGCTTGGGATAAGCTAAAGGCTGAATTCCAAGGGGATGAAAAATCAAGGAAGATGCAAGTGATGAATTTGAGAAGGCAATTTGAAGCCTTGAGAATGAGGGAGACAGACACAATTAAGGATTTTTCTTCCCAAATTTCAAAGCTTGTGAATCAAGTGAGACTTTTGGGGGAAGACTTTCCTGATTCAAGGATTGTGGAGAAGGTTTTGGTGAGCTTACCCGACAGGTTTGAACATAAGATATGTTCCCTTGAAGATTCAAAAGATTTCTCTAAAATCAGCCTTCAAGAGCTAATTAATGCTCTGCAATCAGTGGAGGAGAGGCACTCTTATAGACATCAAGAGTCAAGTGGTGAAGCACTTGTGGCAAAAGTGAAAGACAAGCACCATGCCAAACCTGTTTTCAGAAACAATTTTGAAAATAGAAGAGAAAAGGGCAGCAACTGGAAGCCAAGCAATTGGCAACCATTTAACAGGAAAGGGAATACCTCAGGAGTGGAAAAGAGAGAAGATTTTCCACCTTGCAAGTATTGCAAGAAGACTAATCACAGAGACTCTTGGTGCTGGCTCAAAAACATCCAGTGTAGAAGATGCAAAGAATTCGGCCACATGCAAAAATTTTGCAAGAAATCTGAAGTTGCAAGGATTGCACAGACTGAAGAAGATGCTGAGGAGAAAGAAGAGCAATTATTCATGGTAATTGCAGAACCTACATGCAACATAACTGAGGTAAAATCTTCACTTTGGCTCATTGATTCAGGATGCACAAATCACATGACAGCAGACCTAGAATTGTTCAAAGACTTGGATAGAGAATTTTTGTCCAAAGTAAGAATTGCTAATGGAGATTATGTGCAAGTTGAAGGAAGAGGTGCAATTGCAGTTGACACTATGGCAGGTACGAAAATTTTAAGGAATGTTATGTATGTGCCTCAATTGAAGCAAAATCTTGTGAGTGTGGGACAATTGTTAGAAACTGGTTATGCATTGTCATTTAAGCATGGAATATGCAAAATTAAAGATGATAAAGGGGTGTTGTTATTGTCCACTAGAATGGTGAATAGAAGCTTTAATGTTGATTGGAATTCAACATATTTGAAAGCTAATGCATGTAGAGAGGATGAGTCAATACTTTGGCACAAAAGGCTTGGGCATTTTAACTATGCAGCCTTAAGGAAGATGTCTAACTTAGAGATGGCACATGGTTTGCCAAATATATTGAATGAAGATGTGTTTTGTGAAGCCTGTCAGCTAGGGAAGCAAACAAAAGTTGTTTTTCCTAATAATACACTTAGATCCACATCTAAGTTGCAGCTTGTGCACACTGATTTGTGTGGCCCTATGTCTAATGAATCCTTGAGTGGATCAAGGTATTTTCTCTTGTTCATTGATGATTATAGCAGGTTTTGTTGGAGTTATTTTTTGAAGACAAAAGCTGATGTGTTTCTTGAGTTTCTGAAGTTCAAAGCTGCAGTTGAACTAGAAACTGGCAGCAAGATTAAAATTCTGAGGTCTGACAATGGGGGTGAGTATACCTCTCGGCAATTTGATGATTTTTTGGTGAAAGAAGGTATTAAACATCAGCTAACTATACCCTATACACCACAGCAAAATGGGGTAAGTGAAAGGAAAAATAGAACACTTATGGAGATGGCAAGGTGTTTGTTGTTTGAGAAACAAATGCCCCTAAAATTCTGGGCAGAGGCTGTCAACACAGCCACATACATTTTGAACCGAATGATTTCAAGAGTTTTAGGAGAAAAAACTCCATATGAATTGTGGTATGATACTAAACCTAGTATTGATCATTTAAGGGTGTTTTGTTGTATTTGCTATGTGTTGAAACCTGAAATTAACAGGAAGAAATTGGATGAAAAGGCTGAGATGGGAGTCTTTATTGGTTATAGTTCAAAATCCAAGGCTTATAAGGTTTATGTTGTAAATGCTGACAAAGTTATTGTTGCTAGAAATGTGAAGATGATAGAAAATGCAGCATGGAATTGGGAGAGCACAGCTGAAACATTGCCTAAACAGGTTCAATTTTATGAGCAAGAAAATGATGAAGACAGTGATGACCAACCTGCAAGGGGCATGAGATCATTGGCTGAGATTTATAGCAGATGCAATGTGGCTGATGTTGAACCTGTTGGAGTTGAAGAAGCCTTGAAATCTCAAGTGTGGATAGCTGCAATGAAGGAGGAGCTGGCAATGATTGAAAAAAACCAGACCTGGAAGCTTGTTGACAGACCTGCAAACAAGAAGATAATTGGGGTAAGATGGATTTTTAAGACAAAATTGAATGCTGATGGTAAGATAAACAAACATAAAGCAAGATTGGTGGTTAAGGGTTATGCTCAAGAGGCAGGGGTGGATTATACTGATACATTTGCCCCGGTTTCTAGACATGACACAATGAAGCTCTTGCTTGCTCTTGCGGCACAAAATGGCTGGTATGTTTATCAATTAGATGTTAAATCTGCATTTCTTAATGGTTATTTGAATGAGGAAATTTATGTTGATCAACCAGTTGGGTTTGAGAATGATAATCCAAACCAAGTGTATCTTTTGAAGAAAGCTTTATATGGGCTCAAATAAGCTCCTAGAGCTTGGTATAGTAGGCTTGATGAACACTTGTTGAGTTTGGGATTTGAAAGAAGTGCAAATGAGGTGACCTTGTATGTTAAGCATGTTGATAAACATGTGTTGATGGTGTCAGTCTATGTGGATGATTTGCTGATCACAGGTGACAAGAAGCAGCTGATAGAAGAGTTCAAATTGAACATGAAAGAGCAATTTGAGATGAATGAGCTCGGCTTGTTGTCTTATTTTCTGGGAATGGAGGTAATGCAATCAGAACAAGGATGTTTTATTTGTCAAAAATCCTTTGTTCAGAAGATTTTGGATAGCTTTGCAATGACAAATTGCAAATCAGTTCCTACTCCTATGATACTAGGACTGAAATTGGTGAAAGATGATGGAACTCAAAAGTGTGATGGAAAGACTTATAGAAGCTTGATTGGAAGCTTATTATATTTAACCATCACAAGGCCTGACATTGTATTTGCTGTTAACTATCTTTCCAGGTTTATGCAGGATCCAAATCAATCACATTTCATGGCTGCCAAACGTGTGCTAAGGTATTTGCAGGGGACTAAGTCTATTGGCTTGAATTTTGTGAAGTCCAAACCAGTCAGCCTTGTTGGCTATACTGACAGTGATTGGGGAGGGAGTGAGTGCATGATGAGCACCTCAGGATATTGCTTTGTCCTAGGTTCAAATGTTTTCAGCTGGCTTTCAAAGAAACAATCAATTGTTGCTCATTCTACAGCTGAGGCAGAGTATGTGGCAGCTTATGTGGCAGCAAAACAATTGGTTTGGTTGAGGAAAATGCTTAAGGATCTTGATTGTGTTCAAGTTAATCCTACTGTCTTGCTATGTGACAACATGTCAGCCATAGCCATTTCGAAAAATTCAGTTTTTCACAACAAAACCAAGCATATGAAGATCAAGTACCATGCATTGAGGCAATTTCAACAAGAAGGGGAGTTAGAGATGGAATACTGCTCATCTAAGGAACAATTGGCTGATTTCTTTACCAAACCATTAGCCAAAGACAGGTTTGAAGAATTAAGGATGAAGATAGGAATGTGCAGCCTTGCATCCAAGGAGGAGTGTTGAAGATCATGGATATCAAGGCTGCAGCAAATTGAAGATTAGAGCATGGAGTCCTATGTGGTTTCTAGTATTAATGTTAGATTAGTATGGAATTAGCTGTAGGGCATTTTATCTAATTAAGATCATGTTGATCATGCTTTCTAGCTTAGGATGCATTCTGAATTTTAGGACTTATCTAGTGCAAGAAGAAGTTGTAACCAACTATAACTCTTGTATTCATTTTTTTTTACTATAAATAAAGGAAAGGCTATGGCAGTAACCTAACTAAGATTCTGCTCATTTTTGTTCTGGAATTTTGTTCTTTATTGTTCTTCAAATTCTGGGCAGCTGTTCTTCGTGTTCTTCATTTTCTGGCAATTCCAGATTTTGATTTGAACAGTGTCGGTTCTTGGGAAAATTGTTGACTTTTGTTGACTTTTGTTGACTTTTTTGTTTCTGATTTCTACAAGAAGATCCATTGGTTTTATTTTCTATTGCATCGATACTTTTGACAATCTATATTCGGTGTTATGAACCAAATGATGTTGTTAAAGTGGAAAAAACTAGAATAATTTACAACACCTTGTAAAAGACTTGGGAGAAATGAAACAAAATAGAGGAGAAGAGATCTACAAGCTATGACTACTAGTTAGGGAGCAGAGCAGGCATTGCTCAATGAACTTAGTGTTTTCAATGATCAGTCAAAGAGAATGTAAGATGTATTGGTTAGTCTGTTGAGTCTATGTTATGGGTTGTTGTTACCTTTGCTGCCTGGATAAATGCCAAAGTCTTAATTTAAGAAATAAGAAAGGTTTTTCAAGACCTTGCCAGCAACCGCCATGGCCTTATTTTATTTACCTTCAAGTTATGGTGGTCAGCTAACCTTGTGGTATGGATAGAAAAAACGAGAGAAGGTGTGAGCATGTAACTTCTTATGAAGGATAAACCTGATTGCAATGAAGATGCCTATTCATTTTTTATAGCAACGTAAAATGCCACTCATGTTTCCATAGCGAAGAAATGTTTCTTGAGTTCTGAAGTCATTAATGCCAGCTTTGATGCTTCTTTCACGAATTTTAAATGCATTTTTTTCAGATATTTAGTTGAGTAATGCCATTTTACCTGTAGGACTCTTTTTTTTTTTTTTTTTTTGCCTCCATTTAATACTTTCGTTGTTCCAGAATTCCTTCATGCAATGTAAAATTTTTGGTATCTGATGTTTGACAGATTCAGTTTTTCATTGATCTTCTCTTCTTTAAAAGGGGCTTTTATCTAGGGAAAAAGGTTTCTGCTGCTGTTATGTCTCTCGGACCAAAGCTGTACCATATAGAGATTGCTCTGGGGCATTATGAGAACTGGTTGGTTCTAGAATCACTTCCCTGTTTCAAATCCTACATGAAGGTATCCCCTATAAGATTATCCACTTACATAAATGAACATGTTTTGCAGCCGATGAATGCAGACTTTGACCATGGTCTCTTACCTGCAACATATTCTAATGCACCCTGTTACCTTAATGGCTCAGAAGCAAGCATAAGAATCCCCTCCCTTCTCCGCCACCTCAGTAATAATCACGTTGTGCTGTTTTCATGACTTCAAAAGCTCTTACACCCTATTTGATCTTAAAATTATTTTGATCCATGATGTATGAGATAATTCTTTCAGTTTAAACTATCCATGAAAGTATATTTCTGTGGATTGCTGGTTTAGTATTAATGATAACTTCTTCTATGTATAACGATGTCTGTTTTTGACAATTGTTATTCAAGAAATTTTCTCCTGTGATTCACTCGTTGACACACTCACTACTAAAAAAGGGGGGCGTTTGCAACGGATTTTTGCAACGGCAACAATCCGTTGCAAACTTTGCAACGGAAATTTTGTTTAGCAACGGATTGTCCGTTGCTAAACAAATTCCAGAAAAAAAAAAAAAACATGGGTCGCAACGGATTTGCCGTTGCAAATTTAATTTGCAACGGAAATTCCGTTACAATTTGAAATCATTTGCAACGGATTTGCCGTTGCAACTTAAATTTGCAACGGAAATTCCGTTGCAATTCAAAATCATTTATCCGTTGCAAAAAAAAATTACTTTGCAACGGAATTGCCGTTGCAATCTAAATTTGCAACCGAAAATCCATTGCAAATGGTTTCAAATTCCGTTGCAAATAAAAATTACTTGGCAACGGATTTTCCGTTGCAATATAAATTTGCAACGGAAATCCCGTTGCAATTGAAAACTATTTGCAACTGATTATCCGTTGCAAATTTAAATTATTTTGCAACGGATTTTCCGTTGCAATTTAAAACCATTTGCAACGGATTATCCGTTGCAAATTAAATTTATTTTGCAACGGATTTTCTGTTGCAATTTAAAACCATTTGCAACGGATTATCCGTTGCAAATGAAAATTACTTTGCAACGGAAAATCCGTTGCAATTTAAAACTATTTGCAACGGATTATCCGTTGCAAATTTAGATTGCAACGGCGATTCCGTTGCAAAGTAATTTTTTTCAGTGTTTTTACTTTTTAATTATATATTTGTGTATTTATGACAAATTATATATTTGTGTATAATTATGTTGCAACGGAATACCCGTTGCAATTACAATTTGCAACTGATTGTCCGTTGTAAATAATTCATTTTGCAACGGATAGAACTATTTATTTCTTTGTTTTATGTTGATGTACAAATATGTATATATTTAAACAAGTAAATGTAAATGAATCTTTTTTGAATTTGTATAATATTTCCTTTATGTTATTTGAAATATATTTATTTGCTTATAAAAAATAATAATATTAATCAAAGTGTGTAAATGTAATTATTCCATAAATTAAATAAACAATTTAATATAAAAATTAATTAAAAAAAAAAATTATAATGCCCACTTTGCAACGGCTAATCCGTTGCAAAATTAATTATTTGCAACGGATTATCCGTTGCAAATCAATTACATGTACGCACTGTTTTGACCAAAACGGTGCGTTTTATGCTTTGCGGATAAAAACTATGTCCGGACGAAGAGTCCCTCGCTCTGTCTTCCTCCCTCGCTCTCTCTTCCTCCCTCGCTCGATCTCTCTTCCTCCTCTTTTCTGGCCAGGCGCTGTTCTTGTTCCTCAGAACAAATCACTCATCATCTTCCTCAGAACACATCTCTCTTCCTCCCTCGATCTTCCTCAGAACCCTTCCGTCCTTCTCTGTTCTGTACAGTGAACAGTGGTAACAAAAATCAAATTCCATCTCTTGCTCCCGTTCGAGCTTGTCAGCGTCGACATTGAGTTAAACAGACGACCCATCACCACAACAACGCCGATCTTCTTTCATACGGTAAGCATTTCAAATTTTTATTTCCTTAGTTTTTATCCGAATATTTTTTATTTCGATTTCTTCTTCTAGACGCCATTTCCACTATTAATTCAGCTTAATTTGACGCCATGTATGTATTTATTATCATAAGTTTAGCATTATTTTGGTCACCCATTTGATTTTGCCGAGAAAAAGCAACTTCAATTTTTCAGCCGAACTCTTTAGATTATCAATGATGAGGTCAAGTTTTTTACAATCAGTTTTAGATGATGACAGAGACGAAGCTTGAAAAGAAGTTGAGAAGGAGTAGGGGAAGGAGTTTTATTAGGAATTAGTTATCAAAATAGAAGACTAAGTGGTTGACCTTATGAAACTAACTACGTTCATATTTCATTTCCTTTATCTTTCGTGTGGATGATAATGTGCTGTTGTGAGATTATGTTTTGAATGTGTGTTGTGCCTTGATTCCTAAATGGCCCTTCAATTTAGTCCTACATTTCATCCCACTAGTTCCATATTAAGGCTGAACCAGGAAAACGAGATAGGAAGAGAAATGAATTGGATGGATTGCATACCATGTTGACTCGTTATGGTCCCCAGGCTAAGAGCTTAATAGGTTGGCTTGGGTTGACTGAGGTTGATACAATACAGCATCATCTCTTCATTTCCAATTTTTTTTCCAATTTTATCCTTAAGCGGTTCATCATTTCATAATTGGGTTTTGAATGGTACAATCAAGTTGCATTTAGGCTACTTGGTCAAATATAGAAGATAATTACATGTTCGGGTATCAGCATTTGCTGGTGAGTGATAATTATCCGGGAGTGGATGGTGATCATGTGGATGATGAGGAGACCGAAACTGACAAAACAATAAACGAAGAGGATAATAACGATCAAAATGAAGATTGTCACCAATCAGGCAGTGGTCAAAACTCAGCAGGGAACAATGTTTGCATTAAACGGATGGGTTTTGACACCGAAATCAATCCAGTAACAAAAAAACGACAACTGAGTTTGTATGGAAGAACAGAGTAAGTTTTATAGTTTTTTAACACATTCATTATTTATGTCTGTATTTGTTTCCCTTTAAAAATTGTTATTATAATATATCAGGTTTAATAACGCATCATGTGGGCGTGAAATCGGATACATTTTGCGATGTAATTTCAAGGGGCCATGGCACAGTTGGGACAAAGTAGATTTGATGTATAAGGATGAATTGTTCAAAGAGTTCAAGGTATGACAAAAAAAAGATTGTTGACTTTATTGCCTTGTTTAATTTGAATTCACGCAACTATTTTCATAATTTTGATCGTGTATTTTTAATGATTATACTTTTCATATGTATTTCATAGAAAAAATATGACTTCCCCATGGAAGATGAAGATATTGTTCGGAATATCTGGGAAGTTAAAGCTCGAATCTCTTTGAATCAACTATTGGCCCGAGCACGCTCTAAAGCTCTGGCTAAACTGAACACCACAAATATTACTGACTGCATTGACAATGGACCAATTTGGATACAAAAGGAAGATTGGAATAAAATGATACTTGAAGTTTGGTCAACCGAAGAATTCCATAGACGATTTGACGCTTCAAAACGCAATCGGTTGAAACAAACAGATGGTAAAATAAGTTCTCATTGTGGTGGCTCAGTGTCATTTGCATCATATCGAGCCAGTATGGTAAGCATTAAGATTATTAAACACTTGTTATTGTATTGGGTTAATATTTATGCTGCTAATTATTTTTAAAATGTTCATAGCAACAACAAGCCGGAGGAAAAAAACTTCCATGGGATGATGTATTTTCAATGTTGCATCAGAATGTAAATCAAACCGGCACATTCGTGGATAACAGGTCCAAAACAGTGGTGGTAAGTACTATTAATTTTTATTAATTAATTACTAGTATATAATTCCTTAATTAATTTGTACATGTACTTGTCTGTTTGTAGGAAAAATATAGAAATAAGATGATTGCAAAGTATGGACCAAACCGAGATGTCCATCCTTTTTTTGATGGAGAAGCTTGGTGTCAGGCTTCAGGGGGGGTCAGCAAGGGTAGAGTTTACAGTGCACCACGTATGCCAGCATCGAAGGTTAGTACGAGTTCATCTCAACATTCGTACTCTATGAATTCGACATATCCGAGCACTGTAATACAGGAGTTGAAGGACGAATTGCTAGTAAAAGATGTTGTTATTAAGAATATGCAACGTCAGATTGACTCCATTACAACTTATCTTGCGAACCATCATGGAAGTAATGTGAGGCCTGACTTTATGAGTCAAGATATGTCAACACCTGTTGGCACGATGTCATCACATACAATGGCACATATGGGTCCCACATCTTGCACAATGAATAGACCTCGACCACATCCCCCAAATACTGGTCCATCAGCATCTCATCAACATCGTAAATCATTTCCACCATAACTATGTATTTTTTTTTTCATGTTGCTAGTGATAGAACTATTTATTTCTTTGTTTTATGTTGATGTACAAATATGTATATACTTCAACAAGTAAATGTAACTGAATCTTTTTTGATGTATAATATTTCCTTTATGTTATTTGAAATGTATTTATTTGCTTCTAAAAAATAATAATATTAATCAAAGTGTGTAAATGTAATTATTCCATAAATTAAATAAACAATTTAATATAAAAATTAATTATAAAAAAAACAAAAATTGCCACTTTCCAACGGCTAATCCGTTGTCAATTGGCAACGGCTTAGCCGTTGCGAATTTGCAACGGATTAGCCGTTGCAAATAGGCAACGGATTAGCCGTTGCAAATCAATTTGCAGTCACCGTTTTGCAACGGAATGCATCCGTTGCAAAATCCGTTGCAAATGCAAATTTGCAACGGCAACCTTCCTTATTTGCAACGGTTGCTTCCGTTGCAAAACTCCCTTTTTTTAGTAGTGACTAGCCCTGCCGGAATTTTTTTTTTGATGATTTTAGGTTCGAGTCTTGTGGTTTCTAATATGATGGTCACTTGAAACTTATATAACTGTTAATTTTAGGATTCGTGGAATTTGTCGAGCTGTGTGCAAGTTAATCCAAACATCCATATTAATAAAAAAAAAACTAGATATTTTCTCGAGGGTCAAGACTTGGTTCAACGACTCAAGCAGGGAAGGATCTAAAGCTGAGACATCGAAACTTTGAACAGCTATGCAAACGGGCTCTCAAATCGATTTTTAATGGGCAACTAGATCATTTAGTTTTGTTACGCAGCGAGTTAGATTAATATTTTTTTAATGTAAAAAATAAAGTCAAGGAGTTGCTAATTCTATGGGAATTAATCGAATTTGACTTTATTGTAAAAATATAATTTGATTCAAAATAAATATTTAATATATAGATATTTTTATATAAATATTGAAATTACAATATATTGGATTAATTTGGGTTAAATTAGATTGACATGCTAATTTATTTATTGAGTTATGATACCATGACAATTTATAAAGAAAACAAATCAAAAAAAAAAATAATTTAATTTCTAATAAATTCAACATTGTTGGAAGAAGTTGAAAAAAATCAAATAAAAAAACCTATAAAATAACTCAAGTGAACCTGTGAAACTCGCAATTAAGTTATAAAATAACGATAACCCAATAAAAAATATTAAATTAAATTCTTAATCAACCAAGCTTTGAAACATGAAATTAAAAAAAAAACACCTCAAAAAAACACTAGAAAATTACTCGAGTCAACAAGGGTTTAATCTATCAAAATCACGGTATAACTCATGAGTCTAAGATAACCTGATGAAAAATATATTAAAAAATAATGAAGGTAAATCACCACTAAATCTAATATTAAAACTAAAGTATGAAATTAAAATAAAAAATATTATTCTAATAAATAATGTCTATTTTATTTTTCGTTAATTGACTGTTAGCAGGGCTGTGTTTTCTCCGTGGAGACGCTGTACATTCTCCTGTAAAGCCTTTAATTAAATAAGGAAAAAACACTGTTTCGTAACATAAGAAATTCATACAGGACAGTAAAATTTTGGAGTTAAAAAAGGGAAATTTGTATCAAAATCAGCGAGGAGAGATTTGGAGAAAATAGCTGGGTGGCCTAATTAATGGGGCTCGGTGACTTCCCTTGTAAAACAAGAAATTTCCTTCCCTCTCAAGAAAATATCTGGATTCTATTATATATTTATACCTACCCCATGTTGTTTATCTGCTTCAGGGCTCTGATAAACACACACTGCTGCATACATTCCCAGCTAGCTAGAGACAGATACTCTTACAGAATCTTTGAAATATTTTGTATGGAAGCCTCTTCATCCATGAATCTCTTCACAGATTATCAAAATCGTGAGTTGACTCTTAAAATCTTACAAATAAAAACTTGTTATGATTCTAGATGGGAGAGAAACTAAACATCTCAATATTTTCAAATTTATATGATAAACCCAGTAATTTAATCATAAAAGAGAGAACAATGTGTTTGAAATCTACCAATAATTTGTGAAAATTACTACATGATTTTTTCTTAGAATGAAGACTTTATTTTTATTATCATATTTTATTTATTTATTTAATGTTAAAAAACTATTTCTAATTTAATTTTTTTCTAGTGCATTAAACATTGTTTAATAGTTTATTTTAATTATTAGATTTATGTTAGTTAATTATTAATTTAGACTCATTAGCTTGCAACCTAAAAGAGGTTTCTTATGACTTGTTATGATGAGAACAACCAAGTTGACAAGGGGTTCTTGCGTACTTACTATCATTTAGTAATTTACCCATATTGAAAATTTTGATTTTGAATTTTTTTTTCATGTCTTTGATTTCTTGATTTATATTATCTATCTTTTTTTTATTTATTTAGATCACTAATTAATTATAATAGTGGTGATTCTCTTCATCAGATTTTAAAGTAATTTAATTAATTGGCCGAAATTGTCAATATATAGTTAAAAAAAAATATTTATAATTTTACAATCCGATTTTACGATCTAATCTTACTTTATGTTTTTTATGTCATGTAAAAAAAACTATTTTAACAACCTTGGTAGAATATAGTTTTACACGAAACACGGTATACAGGTTTTTAAATTTACACTAAAATTTGACTAGATATTAAAAACTTAGTTGAGTGAATTGGTTTCATTAGCTTGTTGGATTTAACTTTAAACTCTACCCTAGTGTTTGCATTATTAAATAGAATTCGTGCTCGAGCAGGATACTTTGTGAGTAGTGAAAATCCCTCTCCCTATCGGAATTCTATTTGCACAACAAATCCCTCTCCTATATATATATATATATATAACAAAAAAGTATATCGTAGCAAAATTTACTCAAGAGAGAACAATTCGGTCTGGATTCTAGCTGGGAAACATGGAAGCAGCTCCAATTTTTGTCAGTATTTTCAAGAAACGCTTCCGGGATTTTCTCTCTGGATTCAAATTGTACGAAGAAGGGCACAAGAGCGGACATGACCTCAACTGTGACATGGCTGATCTTCTTCATGACTATCAAGACATGGCTGAAGAGTTCGAAATCATGCTGAAAGATGACGGAGATCAGAAAGCGAGGCGGCCATTGCCGGAACACATGGAAGATGCTCTTATTTTTGTCAGACTCTATAAGAAAAGCTTCAAAGTTTTTCTCCATGAATTCAAACTCTATCGAGAAGGCCACAAGAGCAAGCATGATCTCAATTGTGACATGGTTGATCTTCTTCGCAATTTACAGTATCTGGTTGCAGAATTCGGAAGCATTTTAGGAAGATGAAGAAGAGGAGCAGGAGTACCGTTTCTGCTATTGCTCCGCGTAGCTATAATGAAGTTTTATCAACGTGTTACCAAGAATTACCATTCAAGTTCTTTAGTTCATAGTTGCTAAGGATATTTGAGTCTTTTAGTCAAGGTTTTATTGTTAATTGTAAGTTTGGGTAAGAGTAATAACATAATTTCCCTTTAAATTAATGATTTTTTAATTAAAAAGTTATTGATGTGTGCAAAACAAGTGATAGAGTGTTGGAATCGCCACATTCTTTAGGTGGTGCATGTGGTGGTTTCTAACGATTAAAATGTTTTTTTCGTCGTCTTGGTCAATTACTCTTTGTCAAATCTTCCATTATATGTGTGCTTGAAATATGACTATTTCTTGTTTTTTCTTCCTTAATTTCTCTGTCTTACCACATGGTAAATACACTATGGTCTGTGAATATGACAGGACTCTTGTGAACTTGAAATTATGCTCTTGGCGCAGGTATATTGGTGTCCAAAATTGCTCGAAGATAGTCATTTGCCGCTAAAAGTCTGCAAACAGCTGAATGTCTTGACCATAAATTGCATGGTCAACTGGTAATGATTGTTGAAAAGGTGAATTTGGTTTCCACTTTTTTTATTTACTTGCGCTCGGTGAAGGTTTTGGACTGGCATTGCATGGTGGCATTGGTGAGTGGCAAAAGATTTGAGTTTTATTTGTAAAGTTACATCAGGAAACGAAGAAGGCCTTATTGAGTACACATGTTCTCTGAGTGGCAAAAGATTGGGTTCTTTTCTGGTATCTGCGACACAAATTTTTCGAAACAGTTTGTATTCCATATCTCCATGGAGGATTCATTGCGTTCAAATCTGTTTTTAATTATTTTCCCCTTTCTCATAATATCATCTTTAATTCAAAACAATAATATATGTACATGTATGTAAACTTGAGCTTCGTCATCCAAGAATTTTATCTTGGTAAAAATGTTACTGAAGAAAACTGCAACTATTGTTCAGAGTTATTGCCAACCTGCTGCAATGCCAGGAGACTGTCGATCCTTGCTCATAGAATTGCCACCATGACAGCATTGGGCTTCCAGTTGACTTCAGGTGTTCGATCAGGAAAAAAAAATGACTTCCACTGGGAGGCTGTGCAAAGCAGAGACACTGATAATGCACTCTGAGATGATTAATACAAACTCGCGCCCTGGAAATATGAATACTTTCAGTACTTGGAAAGAGCATGCAAAAGCACTATCAACTGGCATTTTTCTCCAAGATCTGTTATATAACATCGTTAGCAACATATAGACTTGGTGCCCTGGTAATAAAACACATGCCGAGTAGCCAATTTGTTATTATTAGGATAGATGACTATTTTTCATATCAAGGAGATTCGTAAAGATGCTCAAACTCATGAACTTTAAATTGTCCAAAAGAGAAACTAAATTACAAAATCCGACTAAAAAATGCATGATTAGATATGCCGTCCCTTTGATTCTAGAAGCTTGATTTCCAGACACCACCACCAGCATTCTTATTTATCCTCTTCAGTTAAATCCCATCCAAATTGTAAGCGAAACATGCTATTTATTATACTGTATGTTGACCTGATTGGATTTAACAAACTTGAAAATAAAAATGTTATTTAATGCCTTGAGGTGAGACCAAAGGTAGAAACATGTGAAAAATTACCAAACAATAGCCCATTCTCAATCTGACTTCTTGATCTCTCGGAATCTCTGATCCCATTCTTGGGCCTCAACATCTTGCTCAATTATGTCCTTGTCAGTGGTATAGACAATACGATCCTGCCCTATGACTGTTTTTCGGGCCATATCCCGAGCACTCAGAATCTGGCAGGCAACAAGATCAAAAGAATTATTTTCTGATAGATTTTACGCAAACTAAGCATGTAGAAATTGCAGTGAATCTGTCCCCAAGAATTATCTAACAGCATCAGAGAGATCCGACACTCGATTATTGGGAGCAAGTTGAATAAACAAGCTCCTGCGAGAATTTAGTGAAGTTACAAGATATCATAGAAAGTGGCAATAATTGCCAAAGGATGAGAAACCTAAATATCAAGGTCAAATAATCACTAGCAATTTTTCCAAGTCAAGTATTTTGAAGATATGATGCTGGAGACTGTTAGGCAATTTTCCTTTCACTTGAATAAATCAAAATATAATATTTCATAAACAAATACATGTTGAGAAAAGTAAACAGAACTTGATTAATCTGAATTTGATGAAACGCTATATAGCATGCAAGAAGAATTAAACTGCAGAACTACCATTTGTTGCCAAAAAGAGCTTCTAGTATGTATTTGCTAACCAAAAATGACATTGTTTTTTTTATCTTAACTAGGGGAATCAAAGCTAGACTAGAGTGTTGGGACTTAACTTTTCAAGCTCAGCATATTAATAATGTTGACCCAAAAGATACCATAACATTGAAGGCTCTAGAAAAGGATGATGTAAAATACAAACAAGCCACTAGATTGGAGAGATATAATGCTTCAGCAACCAGCTGACACCTTGCAAGTTGCAGCACAAAGGGTTCTTACAGTTGGGCAAGTTGAGGATTAGAAACTAGGGCCTCTGGTCATCTGGTCTTTCTATTATTCACAGCAGAAAATTGCTAAATCGCCCAATGACAAAGCACAAGTTTTATGTTTGAAATAGCATTCACAATCAACTATCAATGCAAAAGTGCAATGTGCAAAAATCATTTCAAGTGACTACCTTCCGCCTCAGTGAAAGATCAGGTAACCCAAGCATTTTAGCACATTGCTCCCTTGCTGTGTTCCTCTTTTCTATTTCAGCATTCCTTTGCAGAACAAGGAACCACCGGATCAATGGAATTGCAAAGAAAGAACCAGCATATATCTGCAAGTTTTATTATAGGTAAATATTTAGACAAAAGCTGCTAAACATGACCAATAATATTGAAGCACCAAGAACCTAATTTTTCTAACTTATATTGTAGAGTAAATAAAGAACTTTAAAAAAACTAGAATCATTATCATTACGTATTGAAAGTACCAAGAACATAATGTTTTCACCTTATATTGGAAGAGAGTTGACACAAAAAAAGAGATCTTGAAATCACAAGGATGATAAAGCTTAGTTTTCGCAAGTCTTTGGAAAAACAGTTAACAAGCAGACCAAAACCAATACTGAAGACCAGGACCATTGATGAGTTCTTATAATGGGGGTTGAGAGAATGTACAATACTGCATCTTTCTTTACCAATTACACCTCAATTTATAGCCAAAAAAATCATTTCGTATATAGGTGTGCAAAATAATAAGAGGACTGAATAGCACAGAAATTATAGATTAAAAAATCATTCCATGAGAGAGCAATCCAGGCTCAAGAGTGTAGGATAAACTCAAGAGTGTAGGATAAACTGAACATGCATTTTTTTCATCTACCAGACATGCTTTGTGACCCTAATTAGGTCTGTGGTTTATCAAGTTTATGTAGCAGATTCACAATGATGCTAGTCAGCATCACTATTAAGTTGTTAAGTGATATTTCACAAATAGTTTTATTATACTTTCTAATAAACTACCTCAAGTGAAAGCTTTTTGAGCTTAAAACTTGCACAAGCTAATTAAAAGAGAGAATGGGATGATGAGATTCAAACTTAAAACTATTTGGTCATCAAGGCTCTAATGTCATATCATATAACCATCTTAACCCAAAAACTTAAGTTGGTAGGTAAAGTCTCAAGAATAGTTTTATTATACTCTCTAACAATATACAGCTAATCTGTAATTGACTGCAATTTACTTATTTGCAAAGAAACATTAAAAAATACCTGAAGTAGAGGAAATATGCTAGAGACAAATTTAATGAATCCTCCATTTTGAGTAATGGTCATGTCCCTTCAAATCAAGAGATAAGTGGAGACTTTAGAGAGATGAAATGTAAATACACCAAGAAACATCAATTCTCAAGAAACCATACTGCAACATTGTTCCAAGAATGATCACTCCAAATAGATTAAGCCCGCCCAACCCAATGGCCATTGCTCTCTCTGATGCACTTGTCTTACTGCAAAAGGAAACTTCCCAGATCAAGGAACTAAATAACACGGACCGAATTTTTGTGGCAAGAACTAGCAAAGGAAGAACCTGAATTGCCATGTTTTCTCTCTGAAAAATTTCTCAACCCCTCCAACCCAATCTGTCCATTGTCTTCCCACATATTCCTTCCTCCCACTCCTTTTAGAAGAAGCTGTACGCTGAAGTGAAGGAAATTGATACAAAATATTTCCCTGCATGATGAGCAGTTTGGATAAAACTTTAAGTGGAATATTCTCACACAAGTACGACCAGGTACAAAAATCCCACCCTTAATGACAAGACAATCTTTGAACATGGATGCCAAATATAATGCATACATCTAAAACAAGAACTTTCACAGTTGTTTTATTCATTGATATGCAAATATAAAAAAGCTTCAGCAATGAACTCTCCTGTTTCATTAATCATCACATTAGTTTTGATACCTCTTCATCAATTTCTGGCTGTCCATCAAACCGTAGAAGAACTGGTAAGATGTATGATTCATCACTCTGAACACAAGAAAAAAAAGGTCATATAGCCGAATTGAAAACAGAAAATAACATGTATGCAGGGAGAAAGTAGAAACTAAATTGGTAGTCTTCAAAAGGTCAATTGAACATGATAAATCAGAATTCTATACTCACAAAAAAATCTTAATGAAATCCAGAGGATTTTTTGAAGGGGTTGAGGATGGGGGACTACCCCCACACACACACACACATAAAATTTCTTTTTTTAATCTCTTTTTCACAGTGATTCAACAACAAATTTGATTGGATGGTGATGATAATGGGACCCACCCCCAAGGTTGATGAAGTGTAGGGATTTGAATTTGATTTAGCAGTTTAGGAGATTTTACCATTCTATATGTAATTTAATGGCTGCAATTTTCACTTTTAGATTACATAAATTATTCTCAATATTTATTTTTTACCCAGTCTATTCCAAATAAGTTCTGTGCATCCAATTATGAAACAATAGACACAATCTAGAAAATTTTAAACAAGTAACATGAGTCATTTTGAAAACAAGAATCCAATTTCCTTAGCTACCTAATTGGTTTTGATTTATAATCAGGCACACACTTTTCTAAACTGTTTGTTAGTTCCTTAATTTCTGTAGAGCACATTCAAAATTTTTGTTTTTACACTGTTAAAAAGATATTTGGTTTTTATATTGGTTTAAAATTTCCCTTTTCAAAAACTGAAAAATAACATGGAAATGATGTGGTCAAAACAACTTCTTTAGATTAGACTTTAGTGAATAATATTTAAAACAACAAGGATAAAAAATCCACATCTACATAAAAACAGGCACCTTGAGTGTTATCAGCTGCAAATATTTTGAATGGTACAAATGAAACGCATTCCAAATGGTTGAAAGATCTATTGGGTACAAGGAGAAGGATATATAAGCAGAAAAGAAAGATGTTACTTTCCATGATACAAAGATAAGATAATGAAACCAAGACTACGCATACATGTTGGGGGAAACAGGTTGGAGTTGGGGAATTACGAATTTAACCAGTTTACAAGGTTATTGCTGGTTCTTTCCCTAACTTCTGAATAGGTAAGGACATGGTTCATGAAATTCAAACTGATAATGGCCAATCTGGGTATGAATTTGAGAGAAAGTAATCATTGTGAATTCAAGAGCAGAAGTAACAGGTTCAGCAAATAAAGATGACAAACTACATTATCATGACAAGGTAGATAAAATAAAATATATGTATCCATGTATATGCATACCATATCCTCGGTATTTTTCAAATCGAGAAACGGTGCTAGTTCTTCAGCAGCAACAACACCACCATTAGAGGAAATATATTGTCCAATCTGTAAACATATTCCAGAACAAAACAATATCCGTAAACTCCCACTCTAATTCATTGTCTTCCTTGAGAATAAACCTCAAAAAAACTGTTACTAGTTCAAAACCAATAAGGAGAAGGATCCTACAACTAGACAAACATAATAAATTAAAAAAAAAAAACAGTTGCCACCATCAACCAGTGAGATTGCAAGGAAATTATCTCTCCAAAACTGTTCTTTCTTGAAGACGACATGTATAACAAACATTTCTAATCCTCGTTCACATCAAACTTGCAGTCAAATATTAGTGTGAACCCTCAAATGTAAACCTTGGCCAAAAATGATTGTGGGTAATACATGTCAGTACCTAGACCAAAATGAAACTTGCCATGTCAGTCATATGGATCTTATACTTGAAAAACCATGTGTGCCATAATATCATCAAGATTCAAGACATTTGATTTAATTGATCCACACAGCTAAATGAAGTTTTTGGAGGAAAAAAAATAACAGGATAGATGGTCAAATTAAAGGATCTAAAGATGTAACCAGCATATGAAAAGAAAGTGAATCACTGACATTAGGCTTGGAAGACAGCCAGGCAATAAAAATAGGTAGATATGAGAAAATGAGAATGCTAGCAGCAAATTAAGTGAAAAAGTTCCACCAATGAGATGAAAAAAATATGTTTAAAAGCAACAGACCACTGAACTCAGTACTGAAGTATTACCAACTTCCACCTGTCTTCTTCAATTCCTAGATTTGGATCACCATCACCAAATACGAAAGAGAATACCTAGAAGACAGTAATTCATGAAATTTGTTTTCCTTCCAGGAGGTAAAAGTAACCGGAGAAGAAATTAGACATGAAACAAGCTTTTCACTTACAGATTCGATAAAGTTCATATTGTCACCACCATTTGTTTTTAGTTGTCGTCTCCTATAGTAATATGGATCCCAGTACCTAACAAGAAATAGGAGGCCAAAGGATTTAACTGAAGTGTCTTCTTTGCATACATGAGAGCAAGAGCTGTGTACAGTTGACATTTGAATGATAGCATAGAATTTAGAGAATAAAAAAATAATTGTTCCAACTTTTAGCTAGCCAAAAACATTCTCTAATTTTGGATCAACCAAAATTACAATCTCCAAATAGATGCTAGTAAACTTTGATACCCAACTTTAAACTGTGTAAGCTGATTCATGACCAACTCCCATTCTATAAATGCCACGAAAAACAAGTCAGAATTATGTCAATTCAGAGAGCATACCAAAATAGATCGGTAGGACTAAAGAAAAAGGAAAACCCTGAATCAAATGATCTGCTTCTTCGTCTTCCACGGTCATTTTCCTCACTGTAACCAAGAGTTCCAGTGTCACTGCCTTTGCCATCACAGAAAGCTACTAATAGATACTTGATATGGAACAAAAAATGCAATTTCAAGCGCAAGAGTAAAAAAAATACCGACTACTTGAAAGAATAGCAATTATTGTGGTATAAACAATCACTATTGAAGCAATTAGAGCTGTCCCAAAAGAAACCCTGATGAGATACTCAGCTGCAGCCTGTTATGGATACAAAGTAGCACAGGCCTAAGTACAGGTTATAAGATTAGTAATCTTTCTTTTCCTAAATAACAATTCTGAACATGAAATGGTTTCATACCTTTCCCTTCTCAAATAAAGGTTCAAGTTTTAGCCTTAATGACTTTGCAGCAAGCTTTGAGCGATAATCCTTTGAAAAAACATAAAGCACATCTCCTTCATCTGAAACCTGTTGAGACCATCTTGAAAACAATTGCAATCATGAAATCAAGAACTTCAAATTGATACACAAAAAAGTAAAAACCAACTAACAAGCTTCTCCCAAATTCTAGATGCACAAAAATAATTGCAATAAGAAAAATCAATACTTTCAAATTGAGACCCCTGCTTTCTACTTAGTTTTACAATATTGAGCTTCACTCTACTATTTTTTTGTTTTCTGTATAGTTGCCAAAGTGTCTAGTACAATCTGCCACAGAGTCTAATCATCAACAAAGAAAGGCAACAACTGCTCACCCAGTACATCGATCACATCATTCTATACTTAAACTAGATAAACACACCAGACAATCAACCAGCCCTGTAGTTCTACTACTATTAAGCCTATCCAAAACCATTTGCATATGAGTACATGCTTACTATGTACACATAGGAAATGCAAATCTTCTACATACTAACATCAATTCATTCCCGTGAATCAATACCACGTTCTAGATATAATCAAGCATTCAACAAATTCTTGCTTCGATTTTTCTTGTTAACTTTTGACTCCACAAAAAACCACATCACTAAGAGTTGTTTAACTTCAATCCATATGTTGGAAATTTTCTACAATGTTGGTTGTCTAATCCAATGTCATCGCTGCTGTTCACAAGTGGGTGATCACAACAGTTGCAACTTCAACTTGCTTGAAAAAGCTGCGACTAAGGTGACATTTTTCGCAACATTTTGGACCGGAATATTGCAAAGTTTCTTAAGCGAGAATTGTTAAAGCCGGCTGGCAAAAGCATCGCAATGCCATGAAAAACACGAGCATTCACAACCCTAACTAACTCTTAAAGCAACTGCCTTTATCATTGCTTAAGAAAAAAGAAGTAAAGGAGAATGCTTTTTTTGATACCTCTAAAAACCCATCAGTATCAGAAGCAAGAGCTTGAAGGGCCTTTTGAGATTCATTCAGCTTAAGCCCAGCTCTACTAGCAACATCACCAATAGTAACTCTACCACCACACGCATCAACAGCTTCCATGGCACGGTTTCTGACATCAGAAGGTAACTTATCAGTCTCCACAGCACCTCCAGGCCTAATTCCCATGATTTTTGTAACATCAGAGGTTGCTTTGACAGAGAAACCAATGGGGGTCTTAGGGCTTGGAGATTTGAAGGAAAGCTTATGGAGTGTTTGGGTTTTGAGGATCAAGGAATCAGGCGGTTTGAGACGGATAGGTGGTATTGAAGTGAAAATTGAAGGGAAATATAAAAGGCGGGCGGATATTGAAGCCATTTTTTTGCGGAAATGAGAGTACCTCTTTTTGTGCTGTAAAGGGTGAGCAGGAGGTGTTGGGGCTGTGAGGCTGTGTGGTGTGTGCTGCGAGGGAGAGAGGAGACGATCATGTTGTTTTTTCTTCCTTTTTTCTTTTTCTTTTTAATTGATCGTGATAAAGATATGGTCAAACCTCAAGTTAGTCCCCAAACTATAACTCAAATTTTAACTGAGTACTAAGAGAGATTTGATCTCATGCAAGATTATTTTTTTTAGAATAAACTGATAGATAGATAGATAGTATTAATTCAATGATTTCAATCTCCAAACTGAATTTTTGTGGAAATAAAAAAGGCCGTCTTGCATTTAAGAGAAGTTTACCAAAATATATTAAATAAAATATTTTTTTCATGATATTATTTGAAGGCAAAAGTTTTTAAAAAAAATATAAAATGTTTTTAATATATAATACACGAGTTACTCTTAAGTTATTTTTTTTAATCTATTTCTACTTATGATATTATAGGGTTTTTATTTTATTTTACTCATGATAAAGAGAATGTGGTGCTGTAAAGTCAACTCTTATAGATTTTTTTTTCTAGTTTTTTTCCATTTAAAATTTGTTAATAATATTATTTTATGAAATTATAATGTGTTGTGTCCTAGTTTTTATTTATCTCATTTATTTGATAAGACTAAAAATAATTGTCGGATTTATATAGTTTTTTCAATTAAAGTACAATTTTCGATTTTAATCCATGATTATTTGAATTAATCTCTTATCTCAATTGTCTCACACACTAGGTTTTTCTCATAAATTTTTTGCAATGTTTATATGAAAAAATATTAAAAGATTCACACAAAACATTGTAGTTTAATGGATATGGACAATCGAACATGAGATTCAATTGAATATTTTCTGAATCTTTAAGGATTGAATGCAGAAAAAGAATGTTTTAGGACAATCCAAAGATACTTGTCTATAAGATATTTTTTATATACGAAAAGTGGAAATTAAATGAGTTTAAATATATTTTATTTATTTATTCAAAACCAAATATAAAATCGAGCTGGATTTAGATAATTGTGGACGTGATTATTCTTACAACTCTTTTTTAATCTGGAATAGATATAATATTTATTAGTATTAGTAGTTGTTTTTAAAATATTTTTTTATTTTTAAAAAAATTATCTTTAACAGTTAAAAGCAATTTAACTTTTTTTAAAAATAATAATATAAAAAACATAATATTTTAGAAAAAAAACAGTCCAGAACGCAATCCCAAACGGCATTTCAGCGGGTGATCGAAAGAACGAAAGAAGCTTGGCCTCTTCTTATAGCGCAAACTGAGCTAAGTCAGTTCTGTCTTCGCAGTTTCTTCAGTAAAAACAGCAATGGCAAGTAGCAGCAGCCGCCTACATGCCTCTGCTTCATCCTCCTCTAAGCTTCTCGCTTCAAGAATCCTCAGCTCTTCATTATTTCATGGTTTTTAAAGGCACCACAGAAGCGGATTCATCAGGACTGTTTGGCATTGTGATCGGAAAGTGCTTATGAAAAAATTTGAATTTTTTTTAAAAAAAAAATTAAAAAAGTTTAGTGTTTTTAAATTATTTTGATGTGTTGATGTCAAAAATAATTTTTTTAAAATAAAAAAATATTTTAATATATTTCTAAACAAAAATCACTTTCAAAAGCAACGAATCACACTCCCAAACAATCACTACATCCTTCCCTTCTTAGCATGCCATCTCTAGTATGTTCTTCTTTTGTCTCCACTCTTTTTTTTTTATCTCATTATTCTTCTACAGTTATATTTTCTCTAAGATTTAGTCCTTTATCACTAGTTCTAGCTTGAAATGTTTGATTTTTTTGTTCTTGCAGAATCTTCTTGTTGCTTGTCTATAAAATGTGTGCTGTTTGCTTACGACCCTCCATTGATATGCACAAGGTATTTGATTCAATATGTTGTGTTATGCCAGTTGTGATTCTCATCATGGCTCTAACATCCATCTTCACAATTATTGGATTTTTTATATCTTTCTTTCTTGTTTAATCCTGTAAGATTTACCAATTTGAATGCTTGTTGAAATTTTCAAAAGTGTGTAAACTGTGACAGATAAGTTTACGAGTGAGAGTGATTTGATTGCTATTCTAAGCACCCTTTTTGAGTTTATATGTCAATTGTCCACTTGGTGCTTTGGTTGCTTGTGTTTTAACAAATAGAGTCAAGGAGTTGCATTTTAGAAACATTCAGTTTTTATTGGCTACTCTATTCTTGAAGTGGGTTTTGAAATGGGGTTCTTAATTTCAACTGTCACGCTACTTCTGTGTTTGGTTGTCCTCGAGTGAAAATGGGTTAAGGTTTGTGTTTAAATTATGATTTGTTTTTCAGGGGAAAGTGAAAAAAATTGTTGGGTCTACTCTTCGGGATTTGAAAGGGGAGGATGGTTCAGCTCTTGTGACAAATTTTGAATCAGATGAGACTGCAGCAGAGTTTGCAAATTTACATAAAGAAGATGGGCTCATGGGTGGAGCTGATGATTTAAGCAAATCCATAGCCATTGAAGAATTATTTGTAGGTCTACGTTTTCTGTCTCTGGTGGATTGGATTTGCTCTCCACTGTTTGAGATGTTACCTTTTGCCATTTCTGTGGTTCTTCCAGAAAATGATTCAAGCAAAATACATTTTTACCTATCCCACAAATAATTCTTTGCGGTTGATGGTAGCCTATGGCTTGTGTGATTTCATCTCTGTTCAAGGATAAACCCTTACATAGAACGAAGATGATTTTATTTGGTCTGTTCTATTGTTTACTTATGTTTGTGCTGGCTGAAAAGAAGGAACTCTGTTTTGCCGAAGATATTCCAGATCTATTGGCACAATTGGGGAAGTTTGCAAATAAGGTGTTGTTTTGTATGTAACATGTGAGAGTGCTAATTTCCTCAAACTCACACACACACACACACAACAACAACAACAACAACAACAATAACAATAATAATAATAATAAGTAAATAAAATTTCATGCTATGATTTATACCGAGATTCGTCAACTTTATAATGAATATGGTCTCTTACTTCTGTATAGTTGATGGGATGTTTAAATCTTGCAGATTTTTCCTCTGCTGAACTTACTACGAGGATTCAAAAAATCTAGGGGGCTTGCAGGTTGGAGGTGGTATCAATGTAAACGATGCTTTGAGCTACGAAGAGGAAGGAGCCAGCCATGTTATTGTTACTTCAGTATGTTAAGAACTTTCTCTCTTTTTACTTTCAATTGCAACATGTTATGCTTTATTGAAAAAAAAAAGTTTGCTCTGATAGTTTTATAGAATTTTTGGTCTACTTCCTTGATTTGCCATGCATTATTTTCTTTGGCATACTTGTTGTTCCTGCTACTAGGACGCATATATTTATATTTAACACACGGTGAGAAGAAGAAAACAGTATAAAAAAGCAATCTCAGCACAATAATGGCTAAAATATGGAATAAAATTGAAGCTGCAACGAGATAAAAGGTTTAGGGCTCACCAAGAAACCTCAAGAATCTTAATTATAGATTGATGAATAACAAAGGATGTTTATTAAAATAACCCCAGCAACCTATTTATACTAGTTAAGACCCTAGTCTCAGTCACCATGTAGAACAACTTAACCTCCATGGAAATACTATAAAACGTCAAATGCTAATCACATGGCATGTTAAGGATCACACCAAATCAGATGGTGATCCTCCTTGATTATAGGAGATATGCAATATCACAATTTGTATTTATCATTCCTTGTAATTAGCTACTTTCCTATACTGTCAATTACATTGTAAATCATACTCTATATAAGAGATGAACACTGCACCTGCAAATTGTGGTTTTTCACAAACCTTCTCATGGTATCAGAGCAATCTTAAGGATTAACATCCCCGATCCAGTCATGGCTGATTCTTCCTCTTCTTTCTCATTCAACACCATGATTCACATGGTCACCATCAAACTCTCCTCCACCAACTATCTTCTCTGGCGAAATCAACTACTTCCCCTTCTCCATTGCCAAAACCTGTTCAGCCACATCGATGGCTCTGCCACAATACCCCCAATTACAATCACTCCCAATTCGTCATCAATCTCCACAGACGACTCATCAACATCATCAAACCCACAACTCAATCCTGCCTACACAGCCTGGCGGCTTCAAGACCAGCGTCTTCTCAGTCTTCTCTTTTCTTCACTGACTGAAGAAGCCATGGCTGAAGTCCTTGGATTAACCACTGCACGAGATGTATGGGTGGCTTTGGAAAACTCATTCAGTCATATTTCCAAAGCCCGTGAGCTTCAAATCAAAGACGAATTGCAGCTCCTCAAGCGTGGAAATCGCAGCGTCACTGAATATTCCCGCTCCTTCAAAGCTCTCTGTGACCAGTTCAACGCCATGGGTCGACCGATTGATGACACAGACAAATCCCATTGGTTTCTACGTGGGTTAGGCACTAAATTTGCAAACTTCTCCACTGCTCAATTGGCAATCACCCCGTTGTCTTCCTTCAAGGATTTGATACCCAAGGCAGAAAGCTTTGAGATTTTCCAGAAATCTCTTGGGTTTTCCTCGTCTGACTCACCCGTTGCATTCTCAGTGACCAAAGGCAGCTATTCCCCTTCCCGTGGTGGCTATCGTCGTTCACGCGGTGGGTATTCTGGAAATTATGGAAATCACGGCAACAGCCGTGACAGTGGAAATCACGGATATTCTAGAAATTTTGGAAATCACGGCAATAGCCGTGACAGTGGAAATCACGGCACTGGAAATTTTGGAAATCACGGTAATAACCGTGACAGCTATGGCCGTGGCAGACGCCACTTTAATTCCTTTCGCTGCCAAATTTGCAAAGTGGAGGGTCACACTGCTGACCGCTGCAGAAATAGGTACAACCGTGATGACCAAGAGGCAAATCTTGCTGAAACCTTCACTGCATCTTGCTCAATTTCAAATGAGAATACACACGATTGGTACACGGACACTGGTGCCTCAGCCCATATGACACCAGACCCTTCTCAATTGGACAAAATTGAACCGTATAATGGTAAGGAATGTGTAGTAGTGGGTAATGGTGCTTCTCTTCCAATATCTCACACGGGCACAGTCACTCCCAATTCTGATTTCAAATTGTTAGATGTTTTGGTAGTTCCGCACCTCACCAAAAATCTTTTATCCATAAGCAAATTAACCTCTGATTATCCTGTCTCTGTTAAATTTGTTGATGATCATTTTATTGTTCAGAATCGGGTCACAGGGCAGGTGGTGGCAACCGGTAGACGCGAAGGTGGACTTTATGTGCTGGAACGCGGACATTCTGCCTTTTTATCAGTTCTTCAAAATAAAAAATTACATGCCTCATTTGAATTATGGCACTCACGCCTTGGTCATGTAAATCACTCAATTTTATCAATTTTGAATAAAAAAAGGTAGTTATTTCTCACTTCTATTTTACCCAAACCATCACTTTGCTCAACTTGTCAATTTGCAAAAAGTCATCGTCAACCATTTACTCAAAATTCTGCACGGTCATCTATTGTTCTAGGTCTCATTCATTGTGATATTTGGGGACCTTCCCCAGTTAAATCAAACTCCGGATTTAACTATTATGTCTTATTCATTGATGACCATTCTCGGTTTACTTGGCTTTATCCCATGAAATTGAAATCTGATTTTTTTGACATTTTTATTCAGTTTCAAAAATTAGTTGAAAATCAACACTCAACTAAAATCAAAAATTTTCAAAGTGATGGTGGTGCTGAATTTAAAAGCAATTGTTTTCAAACCCATCTCCGCCAAAATGGAATTCAGCATCAAATGTCTTGTCCGTACACACCCTCTCAAAATGGTAGAGCCGAGCGCAAACATCATCATATCACTGAAACTGGTCTTGCTCTATTATTTCATTCTCATGTCCCATCCTATTTTTGGGTAGATGCTTTCAGCACAGCGACTTATATTATAAACCGGTTGCCAACGCCGCTCCTCGACAATATTTCTCCCTTTGAAATTATATATGGTAAGCCTCCCAATTACGAAAATTTTCATCCATTTGGTTGTCGTGTTTATCCATGTTTACGCGATTATGCTCCTAATAAATTTTCTCCTCGTAGCTTACCGTGTATTTTTCTTGGCTACAGCACTACATACAAAGGTTTCCGTTGTTTTGACACACACACCACTCGCACGTACATTACAAGACACGCGTGCTTTGATGAAAATTATTTTCCTTTCTCAAAAAATTCGACAGCCACGTCTGTCACCAAAATTAGCTTCTCAAATTTTTTGGAACCTTCGTCTTCCTCTTCCACTGTGTCCTCCAATCCCACTTTACCGAGCACCTCACCCACTACTACTCCATCTCCTCCATTAACTCCATGCAATTTTTGTTCCGATGACTTGTCTACTGAGATTGTGCAGGTTCAAACTCCTTCTATAAGTGATTCATCAACTTCATCCTCTCCGGTGACCTCTGAGATTCCAGCCCAATCGACAACCACGGTTGACCCAGTCGAAATTGCTTCATCATCCATCATCTCCAACTCTCATCCGATGATTACCCGTGGAAAGTCTGGAATTTTCAAACCGAGACATAATGCCCACATCGCCACTGTCACCTCCAGTCCTCTAATTCATGCTCTGTTAGCATCTTCTGAGCCAAAGGGGTTCCGATCAGCAGCTAAAAACCCTGGTTGGCTGGCAGCTATGGATGAGGAAATGAAGGCTCTTCATCAAAATGATACATGGGATCTTGTCCCACGACCATCCTCTGCCAACATCGTAGGTTCAAAATGGGTTTTTCGGACAAAATTCCTCTCCGATGGATCTGTGGAACGATTGAAGGCTCGCCTTGTTGCCAAAGGTTATACCCAACTGCCTGGGCTTGATTATATAGATACCTTCAGCCTCGTTGTTAAAGCTACCACTGTGAGAGTAGTCCTCTCCCTTGCAACCTGTCGCCGGTGGCCGTTACATCAATTGGACATTAAAAATGCCTTTCTTAATGGTATACTCCGGAAGACTGTCTACATGGAACAACCTCCGGGCTATGTTGATCCTCGCAAACCACTGCACGTTTGCAAATTGAAGAAGGCCCTCTACGGTTTGAAACAAGCACCTCGTGCTTGGTTCCATCGATTCAGCTCGTTCTTGATCAGTCTTGGATTTAATTGCAGCCGTGCCGATACTTCTCTTTTTGTCTTCCATCGGCAGCATAATCTCCTGTATTTGCTCCTCTACGTGGATGATATCATCCTCACTGGTAACAATGCTACTCTTATTGCTCGGTTTATTTCACAAATCCAGACTGAATTTGCTGTGAAAGACCTAGGCCATCTGTCTTATTTCCTTGGTTTGGAAGCAACTCAACTACAGGATGGTTTGTTTCTCAGTCAAACAAAATATGCACATGACATCCTAGCCCGTGCACAAATGCTGGACAGTAAGCCTATTACCACTCCAATGGTTATTTCACAACATTTATCTTCTGATGGTGATGCATTTGCAGATTCCACACTCTACCGCTCAATAGTGGGTGCCCTTCAATACTTGACCATTACACGGCCGGATATTGCTCATTCTGTCAATACAGTGAGTCAATTTCTTCATGCACCAACTGATCTTCACTTCCAAGCCGTAAAACGTATTCTTCGCTACGTAAAAGGAACACTGCAATTTGGGCTCACCTTCACTGCTTCCTCATCCCCTCCACGGCTGGTTGCGTATTCGGACGCAGATTGGGCAGGATGCCCGGACACTAGAAGGTCCATGTCTGGGTACTCAATCTTTCTTGGCAGCAACCTTGTGTCTTGGAGTGCCAAGAAACAACCAACCGTTTCTCGGTCAAGTTGTGAATCGGAATATCGCGCACTTGCATTCACAGCTGCAGAAGTCCTATGGCTAACACATCTTATGCATGACTTACAGGTGCCCATGATCAACAAGCCTCTGCTCCTTTGTGATAATAAGAGTGCAATATTTCTTGGCTCAAATCCTGTCTCTCATAAACGTGCCAAGCATATTGATATTGATTACCATTTCTTGCGTGAACTTGTCACTGCGGGCAAAATTCATCTTCAACATGTTCCATCTCACCTACAACTGGCTGACATCTTCACCAAAAGTGTATCCAAAGATCTCTATGTGTTCTTTCGCTCCAAGCTTCGTGTCTCCATTAATCCGACTCTCAGCTTGCGGGGGGCTATTAAGGATCACACCAAATCAGATGGTGATCCTCCTTGATTATAGGAGATATGCAATATCACAATTTGTATTTATCATTCCTTGTAATTAGCTACTTTCTTATACTGTCAATTACATTGTAAATCATACTCTATATAAGAGATGAACACTGCACCTGCAAATTAATAAGAAAAGTGTGGTTTTTCACAAACCTTCTCATGGCACATAAAAATAATTAAATAACCCAAACACCAGTAATAGGATAAAATAGAATCTATAGAAAGTTCCTGCATCAATAATGCTCTTTACTAGGAAGTGCTTCTAGGAGCGTGATGGTGGTTAATATTTCCAGTGTTGTGTTTTAATGTGCTTGGAACAGAGTCACGTCAAGTACCCTTGAAGAAAGCATCCCTGGAAAACCCCTATTTCCATTTATCATCCTTCTGTAAATATTTCTATTACATTTTTCCTTACATAGTTTTTTTGTGTTTCTCTCACAATACAGTATTGTCTTTAGCAATGGTCAAACGGACCTAGAAAGGCTTGAAAGAAGGTAAGAAATCAATAGTCACACATCCCTCTCTTGTTGTAAGCATTGACTATGAATTTGAGATATCCAATTCGAACAGGGAATTGTGCCTGAACATCTGACATCTCTACAACTTATTTTTTAATTCCTGCTGATATTTTATGTTTTACATACTACTACGAATGGCATGCCTCAAGGATTGTAGCCTAAACAATTTATCTTTTAGTACATTTTTTTTTTATCAACTCTGGCAGTGACTTCAAGATTTGCAGGTAGATAGATCCCAAAGAGTTTATTAACAGATTCCACCATCTATCCTCTGTCACAAATCATGACCTCTCCTGCTGCGGCAATAAGTGGTTTCGGAATCTCTTACGAAGAAGAAGCAAACAAACTGGGGAATATCAACTTGCCCTTTTTTTTAATAAAAAAATAAGGATACAACTTGTTTAATTTTAGGGTTTGAGTCAGACAACTTAGCCTGCTGTTATAAATAATCAAGATCTTGCAAGTTGTTAAAGTTCTTGGTATCGATGATCCGATTTTAATTGTTTCAAACTCGGAAACAAACGGTAGCTAAGTCTGAAAGCTATGTTTTCCCCTATTATTTATCCATCCTTAAACCTTCGGCCTTCGGGAAAGATAACCACATGACCATAAACAAATTTATCACCATAAGAATTTATTGACCCAACATTCAAAATATGCCCAAATTAATTCGAGGGCAGGCAAATACACAATTAGTATGTCTTTCCCGGTGACCTGAGGAAAATCTAAGACACCGGTGGAACACATCTGGTCTCGAGCATTGATCGAACTTGTCAAATATTCTAAATTGTATTCTTTTTTTTTGGATTCAAGGAAACTTTATCCCTCGAAAAATATATTTTGTGGATCTAGATGAGCGAGTAAAACCTCGACTATCCCAAGTTCTTACAAGAGGTGCATGCCCTGACTCGAACCCGAGACCTGTTGTGCAGATCTTCAGTTCTTTGTCATCACGTCACACTCTTGAAGACTTCCGATTGTATTCCATTCCTATATCTCACAGAGACATGAAAACCTATATTTTTGTAAAATAACGAAATTCCTATATCTCACAGAGACATGAAAACCTATATTTTTGTAAAATAACGAAACACAGTCGCTGATGTACTTGGTAATCTCTTATAAAAAATAAAAGTAAATTATCAACATTTGTCAAATTAATAACACCATCTTATATTATATCCTTGAACATTGAAACAAAGCGAAATCATGGATATCTATAACCAATAAACCCATTAATTTTGTAGACTAGCAATATAGTTAGCGAGATGGTATAATGGGGCAGCCTTAACATGATCGAAGAAAGCAAGACCTTGATTGGCTTCATCAACTAACCGAGCAGCAAATTTCTTGGCCTCATCCATGCCCATCAGCTTGGGGTAGGTAGCCTTGTCACTAGCTAAATCCTTTCCGGCTGTCTTACCTAGTTCCTCCGACGACTTGGTCACATCCAATATATCATCCACCACCTGAAACAACAGCCCGATCGATCTAGCATATTTTCTAAGTCTTTCAACACTTGTAGCATCTGCGCCTCCCATTATTCCCCCGCAAACAGCTGCTGCCTCTAAAAGCTTTGCTGTTTTATGGACATGAATATACTCCAGTGTGCTCAAGCTCACCTCTTTACCTTCACTGTCAATGTCCACAATCTGACCTGCCACAAGACCTTTTGCTCCTACTGTTGATCCAAGCTCAGCGATGGCCTGGACCACGCGGCCCGATGAAACGTTCTTGGTGTTCCTAGCCACGTGCTCGAAGGCAAGTGATAGGAGCGCATCGCCAGCAAGAACTGCAATATCCTCACCAAAGATTCTATGACTCGTGGGCTTGCCTCGTCGAAGATCATCGTTGTCCATGCAGGGAAGATCATCGTGGATTAATGACATGGTGTGAATCATCTCGAGTGCACAGGCCGCTGGCATGGCTAACCCCTCGTCTCCTCCCACCAACTCACACGAAGCAATGCATAAAATTGGACGTACACGCTTTCCACCCGCAAGGAGAGAATATCTCATGGCTTCATGGATTTTCTGGGGATGTTGCAAGGGGATTGCCTCATCCAGTGCTTTGTTCACTCGATTTGCCTTGGCGATCATGTACTCTTTAAAGTCGAATGCTGGTAAAGGGACCTTTTCTGACTTATTGGTAACTTCTAGGGACTGAAATGACTGTTTGAAAGATGGGGTTGCAACACCGGTGGCCTGAATATTCATGGGTACAAGTTTGATGTGGCCCGATGGGGTTCTTGGCTGGTTGCTTAGGCGATGGATGGATTTTACGAGGAGAAGAGAATTGTCATAGATAGAGACTGTTGAGGAGAAGGCCATGACTGAAATGTGATTTTGGGAGAAGGTCAGATGGGCTCTTAATGAGATAGATTTTCAAGAGGATTGTTGTTTTGATGAGTGTTGTCTTCATATGGTAGAAGATGATTGGAAAAGATGCTGATTTTATTATGGTTTATAAGTAATACTTATTCCTTTTTATATGGTTTTGGACCCTTGCTACGCTCTTGGTTTATATCCAAAAGTTTGGTTTTAATTTGTTTATTGAGATTTTAAATTTTATTGGTGATTTTTTGTTTGTGCTTTAAAGGGAGGGCTGTGAAAAAAATTATCTTTTTTCTTATGAATATATTGGTTAATTTAGTGTTTCTTTGACAGCGTGATTGAGATTGTTTTAAAAGTGTTTTTCGAACTGAAATGTATCAAAATAATTTTATTTTTATTTTTTAAAAATTACTTTTGACATCAACACATGAAAATGATCTAAAAAACACCAAAAAATAATTTAAAGTAAAAAATAAAAAAATTCAATTTTTTTTTAAAAATATTTTTGAAACTCAATGACAAATAAAAGATCATGATAAATTCAAGAGGATGAGAAAGCTTTTTCCTTTCCTTGATTTCCTAATTTTAAATTTTAAGACTAATCATCCAATTTTTTAAAAAAAATACTCTGAAAACATCAAAATAACATGGAAAGCATGTAAACAATAGACAATTGCTAAGTGAAATCAATTAACATGTAAGATTATAATAATATAATTAGAAATTTATTATCAGTAAAATCTAAAAATATTTATTTATTTATTTATTTCGGAGGTGGTACACACACTCTCCCATACCGAAATTCTTGTGTTTCTTTTTATGAATTATTGTATAGAGAGAAGGAAAAAAAGCAAGTAAATTTAGACAATAGCCAAGTGAATGGACCAGGTGCATTGCGTTTTTATTTGTTTATATGGAACACATTCACTTACTTTCTTCATGGATTGATTCTTCCTATTTTAATAAGAATTTTAAATTATTATGCATCGTATACAAAATAACTTTTTAGCATGTTAATAATTACTATCAGATTTTTAATTAAAACATAGAAATTCATAATTATATTGATTGAAAGAATTAAATTGTACGAGCCACGGCGGCAGTCAGATTTGGGATAAATCATTCTATTCGCATTTACTAGAATAATATTTTTTTTATTCAGTATTTTTTATCATTTAGTATCAATTTGTTTTAAAAATTATGCTTTTAAATTTTATTTGGGACCTTCTCTAATTGATTTTTTTTCAATTTCACCCCACAACTCAATACTGTTTTTTTTAAATTTAATTCTTTAATATTAGATTATTTGAGAATTAGGGTTTATAATTTGTTATAAAAAAAATCCAATAGAGTTATCCCGGTCTCTTAGATTTAGTTTTTATTTTCTCGATTTCAACCTTCAATATTAGATCTGCTAGAAATTAAGATTTTTAATTTTTATTGAGTATTAAAATCTCACGATCTAGATTGCAAATTTAACAAGTTGGTCAGAGTTGACTTGAATTATTTTTTTTAATTAATTTTTTTCTATTTTATCCTTCAGTATTGTTTGGTTGAAAATCAAGTTTTGTAATTTTTTTTATACAGAATTATCTTAATCTCATTAATGGGTGGCGGTTTGACAGATTAACTTGAGTTGCCTCAAGTCATTTTCTTTGCCCTTTTTTAATTTAATATTATTAAATTTTTATTTTTTTCCTTTAACATTGTGTTAATTAGGAATTTACTTTCATAATTTATTTTGATTTGGTTTCTATAGGGCTAATACAGTCCCATGAATCAAGTCGTAAATTTGATAAGTTAACCTTGATCAATCCAATATATCGAAGTCCTAATATTTGAAAAAATATATCATTCAATATATCATTAATTAATATTTAAAAAAACATTCTCTATATGCATCATTTTTAAGTTTATGATTTTTCACTTTTAATTAACAAAATATTAATAACAATTGAATATATTTTTTATATTAAAACAAATCAGAGCTCTAAAACATCGCGAGCCAATAATCTAGTTTGTATACCGGTGATTATCCACGTTTTCCAAACTATACCTCTATGCCAAATATAGAAGAATAAAAACTATTTGCATTAGTAATTGATGGTGCTATAAAAATTCAAAACAATGTAAATTATATTTATTTAATTTAGTGAAACAAACTATTTTTTTCCATTTAAAATTTAACTAAATTTAAATACTTGAAATATTTTCTTAGTAAACACTTAAAAAAATAGTTGTTGGGTTTGTTGTGGCATCAGTCAATTATTTTACGAGAATTATTATATTTTTGTCATGAATTTCACTAAATAATCATCTTCATGGATGCCATCTTGCTATAATTTCCTAAATCCTTTCATGGACGACACTACTACTTGGAATGAAAGTTGTCGATATCATTCTGGGAGCTATTCTGCATTTCTTACTGGTATGAAAAGTTTCAAGCTGATTTATTTCGATTTCAAAGTTAATATTATATATATATATATATACAAAATAATTTCGTTATGTTTTAGTATATTTGTTATCGATGAATCCAATAATTTAAATTTTCTAAAATCATTAATATAACAAATTTTATAGATAATTGATGGTGCTCCTAAAATTCAAGTTACCAGAATAATTAAGATGATAAATTATCATGTGTTCATGTCAATCTTTAATTCTATATGGTTGACAATTCCAAGGTTTGGTGACAAATGTTGGATTTCTGTAAGAAAAAAAGTTATTTTTTTGGATTTTGGGACCCTCTGATAATTAAATCAATGATTTTATTATGATAATTTTAAGAACAAAAAAGTTATTCTTAGTTTATGTATGATAATTGTTGAGAATAAGTTATAAGAGAGTAAAGATTGTAAACCTTCCACCTAAGTTATTTGAAGTGTATTTATAACCTTGAATTTTTCTTTTTCTTACAAGCCTTGTGATGATAATTGTTGAAAATAAGTTGTAAGAAGTTGTGAACTATCACCTAAGTTATTGAAAGTGTATTTATAATCTCGAGTTTTCCTTTTCTTACCAATAGATCATAGGATCATAGGGTTTTTTTATCCAATTGTGTGGAAAACCTTTATGATCTAAGTGTCTTTTTCATGACATTGATATTGATGAGTGTAACATGTGCTTATAGAATACAATCCTACATCAATTTGTATATGATATTAGTTTCGATGGGATCCTACATCAATTTGTATATGATATTAGTTTCGATGGGATCATCTCTTATAATCAACATCAATGTTTATTGATGTATGAACGACTCTTAAATGATTTTCTGCACAGCTATTGTACAGAGATATGATGACCCAAAATTCCCATCTTGGAAGCTTGTATATGAAGGAATCCTTGGTCCAAAAACCTTGATCCTGACATTTTGTTAGACTCACAAACACTTCGATTCGGTGTGTAACTAAACTTGTAAGGGTTGGGTCTGACATCTTGCTTGACCCACAAGCGCTTACATCTAACATGTAGTCGAGTTCACGAGGATTGAATATAGCATCATTTTCACCTAAATACTTAAACTGTTGCATAGCTGATCCTAAGGTGATATCTTAATAGACTCAAACGTTTGAGCTCGATGTCTAGTTGATTCCACAAATGTCGGGTCTGGTATCTTGCCGGATCTAAAAACATTTGATCCAAGTGCATAACCAATTTCAGGGGTGGTTGGATCTGACAGCTTGACGGATTCAAAATCACTTGGACTCGGGGCACAACCGAACTTACTAGGGATTGAGTCTGCATCTTGGCATCAGTTTTGTTTTTTCTGCGTTGTTTCTGCCTTTTGTTTTCTTTCATGTCAATGGGCCAGCTATAAACGATGTATATAACTTTTCCTTCTATGATTTTCCCTTCACTTATGACTGGCCGTCGTAATTCTAGCTCTAATGGATGTAAATTATGTCTTGCTTTAGGGGATGCGAACCAATCAGTACATCTGGTTGCCAGTGAGGGACTAGAAGCTCATCTTCCTATTGCAGATATGGTCGGTTTATCTGCTGAAGTAGAGTATGGTGGACTTGTTGATCGTCTCAGTTCTCGAAAAGTACGAAAATCTTTCTACTCAACTTTTACATGCGTTTATGTCCACAAGTCTCCCCCTCAAAATTAAGGATTGTTGAAGCCATGATCATTATAGACTATGTGTGATCCAAGGCTGTAATTTTCTGGGGCCTAGCACGTCTTGGTGGTAAGAAAAGACTGCTAGTGCTAGTCTCTTGCCTGAGGATAAATATATTTGTCAACATTCATAGCTCTTGATATGTGCACTTTTGCAACATCTAACAATCTGCCTCACTACGCAGTCTGTAGAGAGAGCTCCTGAGGATGTTGTCCGTGGGGTTCGAGAAAAGGCAGTTCAAAACTATGGATCAGCAGAAATTCCCTGAATGCACCATCAGATGATTCCAAATTGTTGGTGTATAGCTACTTGGCTGACAGTTTACTTTTTTGTTAAATCCCAAGCTACTGCTGTCTGATATGGTAATTTCTCTAAGTCGCATCAAGAAAAGAAACGGGACCAATCAAACAAAATTTAAAAATTATTATAAGTTTTTGAGGATTCTTTACATAAGATTCAAGCAAAAATCTGCCAAGGCAGTCTGATGCTCGGACTTGAAAGCTCACACTAGATTTCTCTAATCCAGCTAGAAGCCTTCCATATTCTCTGTACTGGCACCAAAGTAATGCGAGCAACAAAGCTTCAATCCTTTAGAAACCAGTCCGTTGTAAAGGTTAAGAGCCTTTCTTTTATCACCCTTTTCAAAATACCCTTTAATCAATGCTTCATAAACATCCTCACAGGGATTTAGAGATCGACCTATCATGATTCTTAAATATTTTTCTGCTTCCTCTAATTTTCCGCAATGGCAGAGGCCCTTTATCAAGGAAGTGAAACCCGTTAATCCAGGAGAGAGTGAGCGATATTCCATTTCATAGTAAAGTTTGAGCATTTCCTGAATCTGATTGTTTTTTGCATAACCAGAAATTAGATTAGAGTATGTGATCTCGTCTGCTAAGAACCCTTCATCTAGCAACTTCGTCAGCATCTCATTTGCTTGTGCCACATCCTCCATTTTACACAGCTTTCCAACCATCTCATTGAAAGCTGAAAGGCTGGGAACATGTCCCATCCCCATCATTTTCTTGCAGTAAGTCAAAGTTTCTTCTACTCTTCCTGCTTTAGCACAACCTTCAAGGAGAAAGTTAAAAGTGTCTCCATATGGTTTCAAACCAATGTTTTCCATTTCTTGCAACAACTGATTTGCTTCTTCAATTTTTTCCTCCTTACAATAAGCTCCTATAAATGAAGTATACACAAAAGAATTTGCATTGAAACCTCGCTTAAGCATTTCCTCATAGACCTGCATTGCGGAGTTCAAATTTCCAAGTTTGACTTTAGCATAAACAATCAAAGAGTAAGCAACAGTATCAAGAATCATGTTCTTTCGAAGCATCATTTTCAATAAAGCCAAGCCCGGTTCAACTCTTCCTTCCTCTAAAATCCTGAATACCAAACAAGTATTAACAATAACTACAGGAGGGCATCTCTTTCCATGGATCTTATCTAACATGTTCACAATTGTTTGCAGCTTCCCTTCCTTACACAAAGCATTGATCATGCTTTCGATTGTTGCTTCATTTGGGTAAGTTCTTCGGTGAAGCATATGCTCATAAATCTTCCACGCCAGGGAACTTTTATCAGATTTTTGAACAACATGAATCAAGGTGTTGAAACTTATAAGGCTTAAGGTGAACCCATGTTCTTCTAAGCGGCAGCAAACATCAAAACCAATGTCAAACATTCTCAACTTTGCATAAGCCTGGACCAGCAAATCAAACACTAAGGGACTTGATATAATAATCTTATAACTACTAAGGAGGGAATCCACAACCACAAATTTTGCAGGATCCCCTACACTTTTCTTCAAAATTGATTCAAGCAATGCTTGAGCATCCATAATCAGCCGAGCTTGAACTAATATGTGAATCATTAGACAATATGATTGAACCCCATGTACAAAATTCCTCCTTGCTGACCAATGAAAGAAGCCTAGAGCCCATTTTGCATCATTTGGTTCCTTCAATTCAAGCAGTACATTTTTGACAAGCAAATTGTTGAGCTGAAGATACTCAAACTTTCTATTCAGCGTATCCCAGTTATATCCTCTCCTTAACGAATCACATATGGAGGTTACAGCTGTATTACTTTCTGTTTTTGAGCCATCATGAAGAAATCTAGCCACCTCAAACCAAGAAATGCAGAGACGTGGATGAATGGGATTCTTGAGTGGTTTTGAAATAGAAGAGGGAAAAGTTCGTCTCAGCAAAGCCATGCTCTTGCCAAAGTTTTACCTAATCAATCAGGACCAAGTATCGGATGAGACATGAATTCTATTAGGATTGTACATCTTGACAAATATTATGAAGTGCTCAACTATTACATTTGGAAGCAGCTGCAAAACATTCTGCCTGGGCAACTAACATGTAACTGTAACATCTTCAAAATAACAAGTAGAATAAAAATGCGAAAGCTCGATCAAAGTTCAAGCCAAAAAACATTCCTTCAGATTTCTGTTGCCTGCCAAAATCTCAGAATTAGACAGAACATTCATACATTTATTCACTTTCACAGAATCTTCAAACATGCAGCTGCTACCAATTTGCAAAACAGGTTAAATGGGCATGTGGGTGTGGGTCACTAAGCACTATTGTCCCTCACAAGTTTGATTTTTTCTTTCTCATATCTATATATCTCCATAAAAGCAACAATACCCACATCCATGCTTCAAATTATTGAGAAAGGCAATAAAAATTTCAACACTTCCAAAAGAATTGAGAGAGAAACCTGAGAAGTAAGCAGAGAGATTCATTCTACTTTGTCAGTGCTTGAGAAAGACAGGCAAACCCTCACGAATCCTTGTTAAATTTCTGCCTGCTCATCGATGGTTTTTGCTTTGCCTTGAGTTTTACAGGCTTCGGCAATGGAAGAGGGAGCAATACAAAGGGAGGGATTTAATGAAGGGAAGGTGTCCCATTCATTGATATTGCTTGATTTTGTTGTTTCGTTTGGAGAGATGGTGTCGGATGAGAGAATTCGGAAGGTGTTTGATTGTTGTTGTCAGTGGCATTTCTGTGCCAACCGCAGTAAACTCATCGTACCTGTTTGGAAATTGCTTCGACAAGTTTAAGTTAATGATTAACCTCCCCATTAGTGAGTCTACTTAAATTATTTTTATTAAAATGATAATATATATATATATATATATAATTTTGATGTTCACAAGCTCAATAGTTATATATTGACTGAATAATAATTTAAAATATTTTAGGTCTTAGATAATATGAATTAACGATTAGATGAAATATGAATTTTATAAAAAAAATCAAGAACTAAACCCTTACAAAAATGATAAAAATAAAAATAAAAAAAAAAGAGAAGTTTAGTTGGAGTCATGCAAGAGCAAATGATTAAAAATTGAATGTGTAGATAGATGACAAATTTTATTGTTCATGAGATTTGGGTGGCTCCAATATTTGAAGATGCACACTTCACATGCATCTCTCACCCATCAAACAAAATGAACATAGCATTTTTCTTTTCACTAAAAATAGTCATATATTGATTGAATGAAATGAAATTATACTCATAAATTGTTGAAGTTCTCATAAATTTATATAAAGTTTATATATTGAATTATTTGATTGATATAAAAATCATTTTAAAGTTAGAACAATAGATTTTTTTTAAAAAAAGAGAGAGGTCAAATGGAGCTTTATATAGATTACAAGTTTATGATTAAAATTATCTTAGGTTTAATTGATTCAACTTCTACTTGTTTAAAATTTAATATGTGGAAACACTTCTAAGTTAACTTCTTTCAATTTTTCTCATCACTCTCCAATTTAAAAATGAGTATAATTCACTTCAAAATAGAAGAAACTGGCCCAAAATATAAATCAACAGAAAAACTTTGTTTATTTTCTTCTTGCCCATGCTTGTAATGTGGAGAAATCTAATTTTGGGAGAGAAAAAAAATTGATATTGGCAATGCTATTAAGAACCTGCTTATCCCTTTCTCTTCTCTGCATGTAACCTTACCAAACAAAATCAGTCACAACTCATAATTTCCTCTTTTTTCTCTCTTCAATTTAGCATACAAATCCAAAAATCACCAAACATTTCATCAAACCACCACCCTCTTCAAGTCTCAAGTCTCAACCCTAACCCTAACCCTAACCCTAATCCACACCTAAAATCAGCCCAGAATCCTCTCTCACTCCCCAAACTCAAAAGTCCAGATCCCCTCAAGCCTTGATATCAAACCCCTAGCCTTTTTGAACCAAAACATAGCCATGGACTCCACCCCAGTCCCACAACATCTCCCCTTTAAACCCTCTTCCTCTTCTTCAGCCTCCAAACTCCCCATCAAACGCAAAACACCTGATTCTCTCCACCACCACCATCTCCTCTCTCCAAAACTTGAAAATTCCTCAACCACCACAAATCCAGATGCATTATCCACTCTCGACACTAATTTTGAATCAAAGCCACCACCTTTTAAGTTCCACAGAATCTGGTCTGAACCTGATGAAATCAACTTCCTTCAAGGCCTACTCTCTTCATCCTCCCAAGGCCTCTCATTTCCTAAAGACTTGCCCTTTTTTTATGATAGATTCTCCAATTCAGTATCACAGCCTTACACAAAATCTCAGCTCTCTGAGAAACTGAGAAGGCTGCGTAAGAAGTTTCGCAGCACTTCTTCGCGCCTTGCGCGTAATGGGTTCAATTATTCATTATTATCGCCTCATGATCGTGCTCTTTTTCATCTCTCTAAACAGCTTTGGAGCCCTGAATTTGATCCAAGCTCGCCTATTGGAGGTAATAAGAGTACAGGTGGTAATAGTAACAGTAATTTTGATGGTAATATGAGTAGTGCTCGTTGTGATAATGATAAAAGGACGAAACTGGATGAGGATTTGCTGAGTGATAAAGGTAGTATTTTGCCGATTATCGGTTCGCCTTGCGCAAATGTAAATGTGAGTAATGAATTGAATGATCTGGAGTCGTTGGATTTGGATGAATTTGATGATGGGTATATTGTGAAAATGAGGGAAGGCAATGTGGGGTGGGAGGTGGATAAGGGGGTGAGTGGATGCGGTAGTGTGGCAGTAAAGAGTGTGGCTAAGAATGTCTTAAATGTGTTCGACGAGTGCTTAAATGAGGTCAAGAAGGTTGTTCTTAAAGAGAGGTTGGATAGTTCTATGGAAGGGAAGAAGGAGAAGGATTTTCAAAGGAGGTGGAGGGAGCAAAGGGTTGCTGAGTTTGATGTTCTGGCTCTTCGGTTGAGGCTGCTTCTTGACAATTCTGCTAAATAGGCAATAACTTTGTTGACTTGTGAGTTAGATTTACCTGTGCATTCTCTAATGTAGGCTTTTTTTTTTAAAAAAAAAAATATATATATATATATATATATATATATATATATATATTTGTAAGTAGTTATATGTAATTATTTGCGGGAAATTAAGGTAATGAGAGCCAATTCATTCCTATCCCATGATTGTGCTAGCTGTCTCTGATAATTTCTTTTTTCCCTGTTGGTTGGATGACTGGCTTTATCTGTTCCTCTTTGTTGGTTACTGATCCTGCATCATCCCGTTCATGTAAATTCAACGAGTTTTACTATTAATTTGTGATTGGCCTGTTTCCATATGTTTAATTGCTATAAACTAGATGCTAGGTATTGCCCCATTGCCACCCCACAGTGGACCAAATCATTCACGGGAGAACCTGCAATAGTGAGACTATGAGCTTGAAATCCTTGCCCGTGTACTCTGTAAAAAATTTAGGTCCAGGGAAGTCATCTTCTGCTCAAGTTCAAGCTCGAGGAAGCATCTTGAGACTTAATTGAACAGGAGAGAAGCAATTTTATCCCACCGGTGATCCATGAGTTCAAATTAGTTTGAACCAGTGCTGCTTCATTTTGACGTTGAAGTGGTTAGCATGCTTCAAATTGAACCAGGTCATAAAGAGTAACTGAACAGTCAGCTAATCAGATGTTAAAAGTGGTTTGAATGCACGAAATGTAACTGAGTACTGGTTCCTACTGTGATGGTTTCACCATTCAATGGAACTTTCTGATCAACAAATAGGCTTGAAATTTAGTTAATTGGAAATTGGTAGCCTATTCCCGATTGTTTGCAGTAGTTTGCGAATCTGCTTGGGGAAGGATGCGATATTACCCTTTGAAGCTTCAGCCATATGTTTCATCTGTCAAATAGTAGTGGAGGAATCGAGAACACACAGCCCATGAAACAGGTAAATGAACTGTAGCTCAATTTGCATGTTGTTCTCTGATTTCCTACTGAACTCCATGGAAAAAAATACCCCATGAAAAGTTGAAGTTTTTTAGGTTTCTACTTTCTGCACTGCTGAAAATATTCTTTCTGCAGGTGGCGAGTGATAATTTTGACAGCCTCGGTGCTCTCACATGATTGGCTTTCTTGTTAGCTGTCGGGATTACTGCATGAGCTCCATGTTTTTTGTCCACGTAGATTTTTCTTTCAATTTTAACTCTCACAAGCGAAGGTTTGCTCTTAAACTTGGATCAAGCTAGAAAATGCGTTGCCTGATCCTTTATTGAATCAATTCAATCTACTTTTCCCTTGAAACCCAAACACTTAGATCAGCTAGAAATCACTCGGCAAAACATCAAGAATATTAACTAGACATGAAGGCTGAAAGACCTCCAGCGTCCTTCAAAGGTACTGTACTGAACCTCCATAGATATTTGTTCCATGTGAGATTACAGATGTGTTTGCTTGGTAGTTTTTCAATCTCATGCACAGATCCATCCTGTAGCAGCAGCAGACAGCTTGGTTAATGTCATAACATGATATATCTTGTTGAAAAGAAATAAGGGTTCCAGAAAGCCATTATACATAGATTGGACGACATTATTGCTTCTGTCTATCTTCGGCTTGCCCCAGAGCATCGACTCCCTGCTACTCGACAGGGATGCTCATGCTGCATTGCTTTATATATATACACTAGACAATGCCCCCGCGCTTCGCCGCGGGCGGCATAATATTTTTTTAAACAAAAAAAAAATTAATTGTGTGTATTATTTTTATTATAATATAAATTTAGTCAAAATAATAAATATGTGCACAATTCCTGTCAATTTAAAGTTTTCTATAAAATATATGAATATAAAAATATTTTAAATCGATATAAATTTATCTGTTTAGTAGTTTTCAACGAAATAAAATTTAAATCAAACAAAAGTAAAATATATATTGTGAAAATACCTATAATAATCAAATTAAAAAAAATAAGTAGTTAATATTCCATAAAAAAAAAAGATGGAAACATAAATTAAAAATTTATTCTGACGTTATTGTCATTATCATTGCTATAAAAGCAAAAATTAGTACTAACATTACAGCAAAAACAATTAAAATAATTAAATTGTCCCAGAAAATAACTAAAAAAACCAGCAAAAGATTTTTATAAAAGAACAATAAAAAACCAATCACTAAAATTATCATTACTATTGCATAAAAAATAAAATCATAAAAATTATTTAATCCAAAGAACAAATAAAAAAAATAAAAGGAAAAATAAAAGGAAAAATAGAGTAATATTAATTTTAAAATGATCACCGATAGAAATTAAAATTTTAGGAAAATTTTTGAAAAACAAAACAAAAGATTTTTAAAAAAAATTAAAAAATAACCACTAAAATTATCATGATTATTGCATAAATAGTCAAATCATTGTATAACAAACAATAAAAAAATAACAAATGAATTAATATCAAATACCAATAAAAAATAAATTAATATCAAATAAAAAATGAACATAAAAAAACAAACAACTGAATTAATATTAAAAAAATTAAAAGAATAAGGACCGAAATGAAAAATAACATATATAAAATTAATTCGAATTAAAGGATAAAATAATAAATAAAAAAACAATTGGAGGACCAAAAACAAATACTGATAATTACTGCCATGTAAAAAGAAAATCAGAAGAAGAGAGACTGAAATCAAACTTTGTATATATTACCAATTTCAATTGGAGGACCAAATTAAAGAAATCAAAACATCTGTACCGGAAAAATTGAAGGAATAAAAAATAAATAAAAAATAAAAAGTATAAGGACTGAAATAAATACTTCTATATATGATTAGTTGGCATTGAAGGGCACAATTGAAAACAATCAAACTTTCAATTAAAGAAACCAAGAAGAAAAAAGAAATCAAAACCTGAGGGACCATATTTAACAAATGACAGACATGAAGGAGCAAGACGTAATTGCCGCCGGAAGGAGAGAGGAAACAGAGAAAACATCTAAAACCGTTCGCCTGCGATGAACCGTTAATCGGCAACAAACACGCGCGACACCGGTGGACAGAGGACAGGGATGCGAACCAGAAGACACGGCGGATGTAAAGTTTTGACCACCTAAAGACGTTGAACGCGCCGACTTATAGGCGCGTCCGCGCTGAGCACGGCGGGCGCGTCCGTACGACGCGCCCTGCAGTGTCTCAGAAATAAATATTTAAATACTAGCGAATTACTATAACAGCCTTTCTTCTAGTCAGATTAACGAAAAAACCCGATAGGAAAATACAACCGTACCCCCAGATACAGTGCTCTTTTTTGTCTTTTTCGGGGGTTAGTGCAGTCGATTTACTGTGCAAAATCTGTGGAAAGACCGAGAAGACCCCTGGGTCCGGTGGCATCATTTTGTCTTTTTCAAGGGCCATTTGCGTCGTTACACTGTGCAAGAAATCCGGAATTACCGTCCATGTCCCGTGGAAAATGCGAAAATAACCCTGGTACTGTGCACTATTTTAGCGTTTTCGGTGGCTAAAAACGTGCTTCCACTGTTCACAAAGCGAAAAAAAAAAAAAAAAAAACTATTGCAATCCACAGTGCACTGAGTCTGTGTGCACAGTGCGTGGGTGTACAGTGAAACACCCACGCCTTTTATTTGTTAGTTAATTTGCCCTACGCTCTACCGTAGAAAAAACAAAAATTATTAAAATACAAAAAAAATGGCATCAATAATTAGTCTAAATAGAATTTTTGTTAAGTAATGTTAAAAAAATTATATATATATATATAAGATAATTTTTTGTGCTTAATAATAATGTGAAGTAATATAATTTTATAGAAATAAAATAAAAAATTAAAGATAACTGCATCAATAGATTTATGAGCACATGCAAGACTGAAAAAATTAAAGCAATTCAACACAAATAAAAAATTAAAAGAATAAGGGTTGAAATGAAGAATCACATATATCATCAATTTCAATTGAAAAACAAAATTAAAACAAATCAAAACTTCTATAAAAAAAATCAGGAGGAGAAAACAAATCAAAAGCCCAAGGACTAAAAAAAAAAACTATCAACACAAAGGATTGTTATATAGTTTTGCCTGCAGGAGAGAGAAAAGGTGAAAAAAGAGATCAACCGACCACTGGCACGTCTTCGACCATCATTGGATAACACGTGCACCACCATGTAGAAGAGGTCACGACGATGCATTTGGTGAGACGACAAATAGATATTTTTTTACCACCACCATATGCTGCATGCATTGTTTGAAAGACGCGGATGAAAGAAACCTGGCGGCGCGTCCACGGGACACTCCTGAAACTTTTCCTTAAAAAAGAATAAAATGCATGTACAAATACGAATATACCCCCAGAGCTAACTCTTTGACCTTGTCGTTTCAGAGGGTATATCCATAGTTTCATTGTGCATTAAACAGTGAAAAAACATAAATACCCTCAACTGGAACTCTTATATTTTGTCTTATTCAAGGGTATAACACTTATTTCACTGTTTACTAACAAACTATAAAATAAAAAATATCATTGCCCCCCAACACCGTTTTGTCTGATAGGAGTGGTAAAAGTGTACTTTGATTGTGCAATTTTTTTTAGAAAAGACGCAAATACCCTCAAACAGTCAGGAAATGCTTCCGAGACGAGAGGTTAATTTTAACAAACTGAAAGGCAAAATGGTAATTACAATATTACAATTCACAATAATTTATGTCTACTGCCACAATATTTAATCCACATGGTATAACTCTTTGTTTAATATATGGAAAAACTCAATATAGTTTTAAGTCAATATACTCATTTTCAGTTAATTACCGAACCTATAGATTTTTATCAATTAGGCCCCAAAAACCTAAAATGGTAATACTCATTGACTTTTTCATCGATTTTTCTTCAAATCAAATGTCATTTTAGCATATAGAATATGAGAATTAAACTCGAACTTGACAAAAGAAAAGGAATCAATAAATATATTAAACTTATGATATTTAATTCTATAAATTTAGGATGTAATTGACAATAAATATATAGGTTTCCTTTATTTTTTTCAGCTATTAATTATGCGAGAGAAACGTCGCCGTTTTTTCGCTTATACCATATCTCTCAGCCAGTAGAGTAGTGTTTAAAAACTGGACGACTCCACGTCTCCACCCACTCCTGCTCTCCAGACTACAGTACTGCCAACTCAGCTGCTCCCCCTCCTCACTCTCTTCTTCAATCTGCCCCCTCCCTCCCTCCCTTTCTCTCTATAGATAGATAGATATAGATATATCATTTCCTTTGAATCAATCCATCGAGCAATCGCTACCTAATTTATCATCTCTCTTGTTATAATTTGGATTATTACTTATTTTGTTGATAGCTTGATAGATCATTTGATGGGAATCTTGAAGAGAAAAGAAGAAGAAAAGCTTAGATTTTGTATAGATAGAGGCGGCACGTTTACCGATGTGTATGCGGAAATTCCAGGCATGAGTGATGGTCGGGACTTGAAACTGTTATCTGTTGATCCGGCGAATTATGAGGATGCTCCGGTGGAAGGGATTAGGAGGATTCTTGAGGAGTTTACAGGAGAAAAAATTCCCAGAACCTCCAAAATCCCCACGAATAAGATTGAGTGGATTAGGATGGGGACCACTGTTGCTACCAATGCCTTGTTGGAGAGAAAAGGGGAGAGGATTGCTTTGTGTGTCACTCGAGGGTTTAAGGACTTGTTGCAGATTGGTAATCAGGCTCGTCCGAATATCTTTGATCTTACGGTGTCGAAACCCTCCAATCTTTATGAGGAGGTTATTGAGGTTGATGAGAGAGTTCAGCTTGTTGCTGGTGACGGTGGGGATGATGGTTTGGGTTCGATGGTTAAAGGGGTGTCGGGTGAGCTTGTGAGGGTTGTGAAACCGGTTGATGAACAAGGTTTGAAGCCTTTGTTGAAGGGGTTGTTGGAGAGAGGGATTAGTTGTTTGGCTGTTGTGTTGATGCATTCTTATACTTTTCCGCAGCATGAATTGGCTGTGGAAAAGCTTGCTCTTGGTTTGGGTTTTCGACATGTTTCTTTGTCATCTTCTTTAACTCCCATGGTTCGAGCTGTTCCTCGGGGGTTAACAGCTAGTGTGGATGCGTATTTAACCCCAGTTATCAAGGAGTATTTGTCAGGTTTTATGTCGAAATTTGATGAAGGGTTGGGTAAGGTGAATGTTTTGTTTATGCAATCGGATGGAGGGCTTGCACCGGAAAATAGGTTTTCAGGACACAAAGCTGTTTTGTCTGGTCCTGCAGGTGGAGTTGTTGGTTATTCGCAGACACTTTTTGGGCTTGAAACAGAGAAGCCCCTTATTGGGTTTGATATGGGTGGTACGTCTACAGATGTGAGCCGTTATGCTGGGAGTTATGAACAGGTGCTTGAAACCCAGATTGCCGGTGCCATTATACAAGCACCTCAACTTGACATAAGCACTGTCGCTGCTGGTGGTGGATCGAAGTTGAAGTTCCAGTTTGGAGCTTTCCGGGTAGGACCAGAATCAGTGGGTGCACATCCAGGCCCAGTTTGTTATCGAAAAGGTGGGGAATTGGCAGTTACCGATGCCAATCTCGTTCTAGGATTTGTCATTCCTGATTATTTTCCATCCATTTTTGGCCCCGAAGAAGATCAGCCTTTAGATATCAAGGCAACTAGAGAAGAATTTGAGAAGCTTGCCAATCAAATAAACTCTTATAGGAAGAGCCAAGATTCATCTGCTAAGGACATGACTGTGGAAGAGATTGCATTGGGATTTGTGAATGTTGCAAATGAGACAATGTGTCGTCCGATACGGCAGTTGACAGAGATGAAGGGCCATGAAACAAGGAACCATGCTCTTGCTTGCTTTGGAGGTGCTGGCCCACAGCATGCTTGTGCTATTGCCAGGTCGTTGGGCATGAAAGAAGTATTTGTTCACAGATTCTGTGGGATCTTGAGTGCATATGGCATGGGCTTGGCAGATGTTGTTGAAGAGGCACAAGAGCCATATTCTGCTGTTTATGGCCCTGATTCCATCTTGGAGGCTTCCCATAGAGAAGCAATGTTACTGAAGCAGGTAAGGCAGAAGCTACAGGAGCAAGGGTTCAGAGAGGAGAACATTACAACAGAAACATATTTAAACTTGCGGTATGAGGGCACGGATACTGCCATTATGGTAAAGAAACATGTCAATGAAGATGGGTCAGGGTCCGACTATGCAGTGGAGTTTGTGAAGCTATTCCAGCAGGAGTACGGATTCAAACTACAGAATAGGAATATTCTTGTATGTGACGTTAGAGTTCGTGGCATTGGAGTCACTAACATACTGAAGCCACAAGTACTGGAACCCACTTCTGGTACCCTGGAAGTGGAAGGCCACTATAAGGTTTACTTTGGGAATGGGTGGCTTGATACACCGCTATTCAAGCTTGACAATCTGGGTTGTGGACACATCATACCTGGCCCTGCAATCATCATGAATGGAAATAGCACAGTGGTAGTGGAACCTCAATGCAAAGCTATCATAACAAAATATGGAAACATCAAAATTGAAATTGAGTCTAACACGAGCACCGTGAAAGTAGCCGAAAAAGTTGCAGATGTTGTGCAGCTCTCGATTTTCAATCACAGATTTATGGGAATAGCTGAACAAATGGGACGGACGCTACAGCGAACTTCCATATCAACAAATATCAAGGAAAGGCTAGATTTCTCTTGTGCTCTCTTTGGCCCTGATGGTGGACTAGTTGCTAATGCCCCCCATGTCCCTGTGCATCTTGGAGCCATGTCCAGTACTGTTCGGTGGCAGCTCAATTATTGGGGAGAAAATTTGAATGAAGGTGATGTTTTGGTCACCAACCATCCTAGTGCCGGAGGTAGCCATCTTCCTGACATAACTGTCATCACACCTGTGTTTGATAATGGGAAGCTGGTTTTTTTTGTTGCAAGTAGAGGGCATCATGCAGAGATTGGGGGTATTACTCCTGGAAGCATGCCCCCTTTTTCAAAGTCAATATGGGAAGAAGGAGCTGCAATTAAAGCATTTAAGCTTGTAGAAAAGGGGATTTTTCAGGAAGAGGGAATTGTTAACCTTCTCCAGTTTCCTGGTTCTGATGAACCAGCTCATAAAATCCCTGGAACTCGTCGGCTTCAAGACAATTTATCAGACCTACATGCACAAGTAGCTGCAAACCAGAGAGGTATCTCCCTTATCAAAGAACTGATTGAGCAGTATGGTTTGGAAACTGTTCAGGCCTATATGACATATGTACAGCTAAATGCGGAAGAAGCGGTGAGGGAAATGCTTAAATCAGTTGCTGCTAGAGTTTCATCTCAGTCAGATAAGTTCGGAGAGAATAACAATGTAACTATAGAAGAAGAAGATAGCATGGATGATGGCTCTGTCATACATCTGAAATTAACTATTGATTCTAATAAAGGGGAAGCATTTTTTGATTTTAGTGGGACAACCCCTGAGGTGTATGGGAATTGGAATGCACCAGAAGCAGTGACAGCTGCTGCAGTCATATACTGCCTTCGCTGTTTGGTGGATGTTGATATTCCTCTCAACCAAGGTTGTTTAGCCCCGGTTGGAATCCATATTCCTAAAGGCTCGTTCCTCTCTCCAAGTGAAAAGGCTGCAGTTGTTGGAGGTAATGTTCTCACATCTCAGAGGGTAACAGATGTTGTACTTACTGCCTTTCAGGCCTGTGCTTGTTCTCAAGGTTGCATGAATAATCTCACTTTTGGGGATAATACTTTTGGCTATTATGAAACAATTGGAGGTGGAAGTGGTGCTGGTCCTCACTGGGATGGGACAAGTGGAGTCCAGTGCCATATGACCAATACCCGTATGACTGATCCAGAGATTTTTGAGCAAAGGTATCCTGTTCTTCTGCATAAGTTTGGACTAAGAGAGAACAGTGGAGGATCCGGGCTTCATAAAGGGGGTGACGGGCTTGTTAGAGAGATAGAGTTCAGGCGGCCAGTTATAGTGAGTATTCTTTCAGAAAGGCGTGTGCTTGCACCAAAAGGTCTGAAGGGAGGGAAAGATGGGGCTCGCGGTGCCAATTACCTAATTACCAAAGATAAACGGAGAATTTACCTTGGAGGTAAGAACACAGTTGAGGTGCAGGCAGGGGAAATTCTCGAGATTTTAACTCCTGGAGGCGGTGGGTGGGGTTCATGTTGATTTTCTGGTGCGAACTGCTGCATTGAGGTGGTAGTGGTGGGTGGATTTGTTGTTGGTTTCTCCGATGCTGCTTTGGGATGCCTGTTCTGAGTGCTATGGCTGTACCAAGAGCAGTTGCTGCAGTGAAACTTGCTGTGGCTGCTGTATCAGCTGATGCTGCATACCTTGCAGTTTGACAGGTAGATTTCATTGCTGTTCCTGCTTTGATCCCAGTTTTGCAACTCCATTAGCAAAAAAGAACTGCTGCATCAGGAGTTTCTTATTTCCTTGGCATGAGTTTTTTTTCTCTTAAAACTTGCTATTGTTCTCTCCTAGATAGAGTGATATTCCAGACTTGTTATATTGGGTGGTTATGAAATGCTCTCATATGGACCAAAATGAAATAATTCATGGTATCTTGATGATCATCTTCCCATCAAAGCAAAAACCACCACCACAACCACCAAAACCTTCCCTCTCCTAAACACTCTTCAGCCTGCAATATCTTGATGATCATCTTCCCATCAAAGCAAAAACCACCACCAAAACCTTCCCTCTCCTAAACACTTTTCAGCCTGCAATAACTTGATGTTCATCATCCCATCAAAGCAAAAATCCACCAAAACCTTCTCCCTCCAAAATACTTGCCTTTGATAGGTTTGTTTTCCGATTTAACATATGGCTTCATTTGTCGATTGATTAGCTTTGCTGTCTGCTTATGCTAAGTCAAAAGCTTTATGAGCAATTCGAGATTCAGCAAAACTCATATGAATTTAACTGGTGTGCTATAAATTTGAAACTAGAGGATTTTATTGTAAAAGAGTTGAAATTGATTCAAGGCGTACACAGTTGACCAATCCATCCTCTCGATAATTGATTAGCAATTAACCAAAGGAAGCAAAAAGCGCTTAATCGCTGTTCTACAGACAGACATCAAAAGAAGGACGCCATTTTACATTGCCTTAGATCTTGTACAAAGTACTGCTAATTTCTCTCTTTCGTTTGAAGCTGTCGTACAGAACAGCATAAAATCTATCAACATGTTTCCCGCATACAGCAAACAAAATATCATGTGAGATAATGTGTGGTTAAATATGTTTGCTACTTGTTTGGTTGTATTTAAAATGTTTTTTTTTTTTAAAAAAAAATATTATTATTTTAAGATATTATTTTTAACATCACACATCAACATGATTTGAAAATACTATTTTTTTAATTTGAAACCGAGAAGAAGATAAATAAAATTTGATTTTTTAAAAAAAATATTTTTAAAACACAAAAGTAATTGAGACTGGTTGGGTTTACTTTGTGAAAATGCTTTTTGTTTAGAAATATATTAAAAAGATATTTTTTTTTATTTTTTAAAAATTATTTTTGACATCAGTATATGAAAATAATTTAAAAATACTAGAAAAATTTAAGTTAAAATAAAATATATTCTATTTTTTTCAAAAAAAACATTTTTGAAATGCATTGCTAAACACTCCATTAAACCAATTAATAATACGGTATGCCATGTTGAGTTGTTATTTTTATATATAAAAAAACATGTAATTTATATGGTCAAACTTAATCAAGTCATAATTCAATTGATCTAATCACAATTCAATTTGATTTTTTTTTTTAAAAAAAAAAAGAGTTCGTTCATAGATGTGTTTTGTTTTAAAATCTTTTAAAAATAAAATAATATTATTTAAAATTAATTTGATTTATTTTAATATTATTCTAGATAATGATAATAATGTATTAGAATCTCAACTACCTTGCAGGAATTTTAAAAAGGGAACATCTTTTTTTCATTTATCATCTTTTCTTTTAAAGAAAGGGAAGATATTTTTTTATTTTATTTTTTGAATGCCTTTTTACCTGCTTTAATTTCCTTTTGTAGCTCAACTACCACCTACCTGTCTCATCTCCAAAGCACTCTCTTAATTTCATAGTGTCTTAGGTGATGTTATAAGAGAGATTTTTCCAGTAATGTTTTAAATAACTGTGGACAAGAATTTAAATGCTTTTTACTTGATAGCTGGATATATTATTATACAAGTTGATTTAAATGTTTTCATGTTTTTTTTTTAAAAAGAATAGTATAGTACCAAATAGCACATCATTCTTTTTAATAAAAAGTAATTTAAGATTGTGCTCGGTTAATATCTATTAACAAAAAAATAAAATAATAAAAAATAAAAACGTAAAATATTTATATTTTAAAACAGAAAATTTATTTTTATATTAGGAGAGTGAGTCTATAAATTAATTACTTGATTAGATTGGAGAATGAAGGTGATGATGTCATGAGTAGATGATTACAAGGGTGTTCGTGGTCAAAATTATCCTATATGGCTTTTAGTTCAAAGGGGATATAATTTTGTGGGGCCCGTAGAAGTTAATAAATTGCTGATTAGCACGAGGCAACCTAAATTTTCCATCGTGATCGGGGTGGGGCCTCTCTCTCTATATGGGTACAAAAATATTAAAAAATTATAAGACCCTCGTCCGTATCCGATCTTCTTATATTTCCCATTTACCCCTCACCACCTCGTCAAATTACAAAATGGGGTTGCAAGTATCTGTTGTTGAAGGATTTTTCAATTATAATATAGTTTCATAAATTAGAAAGCCCTGAGATGGGATCTAAGTCTACAATCCCACCAGCTTTGGTGTTGACGACTGCATAATTTTGTCAAATTAATCAAATAGTGTGAATTAAATAATTAGCCCTGCATGTGCACGATGCAATCTTACAGCACGATTTTTGCTATCTAAAATAATGGCATTAAGCGTAATTTACTTACCAGAAAAGTCCAGATACCAAACCAGAAATATTCCCGTGTCCTTTTAAAACCAGTGACTTCCTTCTCTGATCCTCTCCTTCAAAACCCGGCCCGGTTTACCCCCGTCTCTTCACTCGCCGTTGAGAATTAAACCTCCGGTTCTGTCGCCCCGTTAAAACTGCTTCCCTTTCAATCATGGACGAGAATTCAGCTCTTATAGCACAACTTCTCATGGAAGATGAAATTGAAATGAGAAGCCGTAACGGAAGCGGTAGCGTTAGCCGTAAAGATCAGAACGAAGGCGGGTGGAAAACAGTTACGTATTCAAAACGGAACAAGAAACAACAACTCTCGAAAGCTTCGAACTCGTCGGAGAGTTCTTCCTCCGATCACCAGCGATCTAACGGCGTCAGTGGTGAGAAAGTTGATGTGTTTCGGTCGATTGAGCAGCACTCGGAGGATCGGCGCCGGAGGATTGAGGAGGAGTGGCGGAGGAGAGAGGAGGAGAGTGGTGAGAGAGATGGATCGAAGCGGCATTATGATGAGGATGATGGAGAGAGTGACGATGGAGGTCATGGCGGAGACAGTGGTGGTGCTGGAGAGGAGGTTAAGAAGGTGAAGAAGCCGAAGGTGAAGAAACCAAAAGTAACGGTGGCGGAGGCGGCCGCGAAGGTCGATGCCGGTGATCTAGCCGCCTTTCTTGTTGACATCACTGTAAGCATTTAATTACTTAATTTAACTGTTTAATTCAATTTTGATTTTTGATTAATCCATACATGATGTTTTTTTTTTACAAAAAAAAACATAAAAATAAAAATAAAAAGATTCTCTTTTTTTTTTGTGACGTCGTTTTGGTGGATTTAGGCGTCGTACGAGACACAACAGGATATACTGTTAATGAGATTTGCTGATTACTATGGAAGAGCATTTTCATCAGTGAGTTCAGCTCAATTTCCTTGGTTAAAGGTCTTCAAGGAGTCCTCTGTTGCCAAATTAATTGATGTAAGTTTTTTCCTTTAAATATTGTTATCAGTATAATTATGACTCGGGAGAAATTATTTTTTATTAGATAAAAATAATATCATTTTTTATAACGCTTTTTCTTTTAAAGATTGTATTTTTTATGGAGAAAAGTATTGATGGCTGCGATTGACTTGGGACATATATTGCTATAGTTAGTATTTGTTTGCTTGTTTTGATTTTTATGTGTGTTAAGATGTTTAGGTACTGACATTGTGTAATTCATTTATATGATGATCTAGGTTGGATCTATCGAAATTGATTCACTTACATTGTTCTACAACAAGTTTAAGAGTGCTCAATGTGATTTGAATTGATCTTGTATGATTTCTTACCATTTCTAACATTTTATTTTAAATTTCTGCTTTTCTGAGTAGATCCCCCTCGCACATGTCTCTCAAGATGTTTACAAGACATCAGTTGACTGGCTTGGCCAGAGATCCATTGAAGCACTTGGGTCCTTTGTGTTATGGTCATTGGATAGTATTTTTGCTGACCTTGCAAGTCATCAAGGAGTTGCCAAGGGATCCAAAAAGGTGGCCCAGCAATCACCATCTAAGTCTCAGGTAGCTTTCAGGACTACTCTTTCTATATGATTTCTAAATACTTATATGCTAGTCAATACTTTCACTCAAGAGTTTTTTCCCCTATTCTCATGTTTTGTGTATACTTGCATGCAATGCTTTAATATCTTTATTATAGGTGAAAGAATTTAGCACATGTTATGGAGTTGTATGTTCGCAAAGAGCTGTGACAAGTAGATATTCACCTACTGAAACACAGGCATTAGCATTAAACACACAACTCTTGCATTTGAGGTGGTTATCTGCTAGTCAAATCATCTAATTTTGGCCATTTTGTCACTATATTTTGCCACTAGGTTCCAGTGTTTCTTCATGTAGAAATTGGATCACTCTGAGATCTACCAAGTATAGTTTGGATATGCTCATTAACCATGTCAAACAAATTTTTTGTGTTCAAGTTTTGATAGGGAGAGCTGTTTGACATATTTGGCTTATCAGAGTTGATTATTGTATTGGAGAAAACTCCATCAGACTTGAAAGCAGGGATTGATAAAACTCCTTCAGTCATTTTTTATCAAAGCCTTGCGGTTCATTAACCTTGTCATCGCTTGAATTGAATGCTCAAAATCTGTCACTTCCCTACATAAAGTAATACATTCAGTAACAACAATATAGCTGTCAATTGGAATTTGCTGAATGAAAATAAACAAAAAAACTTAGTTACGGCTACACAAACCAAACTAGTGAAACATAGGTAGAATTCATGCAAAAACCCCAAGGTTGGTGTAAAGAACTGGAGGGCACGTTTCATTCAAATTGGTTAGCCTACCAGCAAAAGCATTAGGGAGCAGTGAGGACTGATGCACTAATGGCCATCAAACTGAGGCACATAATCATGCAATTTCCATGTAAATAGAAACCGTTGTTTCATACAATGAGTCCTACTTTAAAGAAATTTTATCTGGAGATCAACATTTCTAAGGTTTAGAAAAACATAAATGAGTTTCACATCCTCAATTTCATTTATATTCTTGTCAATACCCATTTCTTTCCAGAGTCTTTTCAGCAAGTCAGATGACTCTTTCCTGTTTGAAAAATGTTTGGAAACATACTTATCTTAAAGGTTTCACTAGTACACATTACATATCTTAAGTTTTGCTAATTTTCAAGTGGCTGTTGTAATAGTGCTGGCTATATATTGTGCCTTTTCATCTAAGTAACCATTCTATTGATATATTGATGAGTTCCAGGTTGCTATATTTATGGTTTTGGCAATGGCATTACGACGCAAGCCTGATGTATTGATCAATTTATTGCCGGTAATTAGTGAAAATCCAAAATATCAAGGACAAGACAAGCTACCGGTCATTGTATGGATGATTGCTCAGGTAAGCTGACCACTTAGAATTCCCAAATATGTGAATTCTTTTCTTAGGAAAAATAAATTTTAATATTTGGAATCGTATCTTGATTTAGGCGTCTCAAGGAGATTTGGTTGTGGGATTATATACGTGGATTCGTGTTCTCTTCCCTATGTTGAGCGGGAAATCAAGCAGTAATCCTCAATCTAGAGACTTGATCTTGCAGTTGGTTGAGAGGTATCACTGGGATTGAAATTAATTTCACTCCGTATTTGATGCTTGTGTTATTCAGATCCTTGAATTTATTGGGCAGTTAGCTATGGAATATTAATTTTCAGTGTTTTTTTTCTTCTCTCTTTCCCCCTTTTTCTTGGATTAGAATCTTGTCATCCCCCAAAGCTCGTACAATTTTATTCAGTGGTGCTGTTAAAAAGGGTGAGCGCCTAGTGCCACCTTCAGCTCTTGAACTTCTGATGAGACTCACCTTCCCAGTTCCTTCAGCTAGAGTTAAGGTGGGTGTTCTGGTGCTGCATTTTTTGCTAGATTTTGGTGAGTATTTTAGGTCTGATGTAAGTTTTGGCTGTTGGTTTTTTTCCTTAGGCAACCGAGAGATTTGAAGCTGTTTATCCAACCTTGAAGGAGGTTGCTCTTGCTGGTTCCTCAGGAAGCAAAGCAATGAAACAAGTTACACATCAGATATTGAACTTTGCAGTCAAAGCCACCGGAGAAGGTAGTCTAAACTCAAATGGGCATTAATTGATTGTCGCTCTCTAAATGTGTACATCACTGTCTGATCAAGAATGCTTTCAGCAGGTAGCTCTGAACTGTCTAGGGAAGCAAGCGATATTTTTATTTGGTGTTTGACACAGAATCCTGATAGTTACAAACAATGGGTAGGCATTTTCTTCAGTAACTAAGATCTTAATTTTAAATTTTTAACACTTTGCTGCTGTTAACTTGCTATATACATCATTGGCGTTGGCTTACTTTACATGCATTACTTGGAAACAGGACATGTTTTATCTAGATAATCTCGAAGCAAGTGTCACTGTTTTGAGAAAGCTGTCTGGTGAATGGAAGGACCACTTGGTCAAACATTCTTCCCCTGACCCCGTGAGGGAAACTCTAAAGAGTTTCAGGCAGAAGGTAACATTTTTAACACGTATATGCATAATTACTTGCAGTAATTTATCTATAGTACTAAATAAAGGTTTCAGGTCAATGGGACCCTTGTCAATTAGTTGGTCTTATTGTCTTAGACAAGCCCTGGACTGAAAATAAAATACCATTAGGCATTTCATGTTGGTTGTGAATTTGGTGCACTGCCCTCCTGTTTTCTGAATTACTCTGCCAATAACATCTCTTTTTTCCTGACAAGGGAGGAAGAGCCTGGGGTTTTTCCTCTCATTGCTCCAGGCGTTTATAGTTTTCTTTAGTTATTACCATATTTCAAGTATCAAGTCATTATTACAGTCACTGTCACATGTATGATCTATTTTATGCCAGCTGTTCATCATGTGACCATCTTGTTAACTTGGTTTACGCTGTTATTTTATAGAATGAGAAAGCATTGGCAGAGGAGAGAAACGCAGGGGACTATGCATCCTTGAAAGAAGCAGACAAGTACTGCAAGGCAATTCTGGGAAGACTTTCGCGAGGCCATGGATGCATAAGAAGCCTGTTTATTGTGGCAGCTGCTCTGGCCGTGGGAGCTGTTGTGATATCCCAGAAGGAATTATTGGACTTGCAAAAACTCTCTGCGACGCTCAACTTACCACCGTCGTAAGTTCATCATGGTGGTTCGCCGAAGTGGATGGCTTTCATCACCGCCACTACTGATTATATCCGGCTTAGTTCAGTTCTTCCCGATGTTCCATTGTAAAATGGGCAGAGAATGAGGAGTCTTATAATGCAAATAGGAGCAGCAATAGCAGTGGCCGCCAGCCAAAAGGAGTTGGCTGACATATTACACAATATTGGTCTGTCTAGTTTTCGGATTCAAGCCAGTTTTTTTAATAACTTGGGTTTGCCCTTCATAATAATATTAATTTATATGTTAGAACATAAAGCTGTGTAATGCAATCTTTGTGTGCTTGACAGCATAATCAAAATATTTATGTTTTCTTAGTTGAGCTAAATAAAAAAATCACTAAATTTTTTAGGTCAGCTTTTGGTGGCTGACAATCCAGGTCCTGGTTTTGTGTGTCTGTAAAGTTTTCTTGCCTTGTCTTAAATCTAAACCAAAAATAGTGACATGTGGTGCGCATTCTTCCTTTGTATTCAGAGGTCAACGATAAGAGAATTAAAAACTTGGGCGTGTTCGATCACATGTCCTCACCGCTGCTAAACACGCGCTTCCTTATTGTGCGAAGCTTTAGTTGAAGCTTGGAGCCTAACTAAAAACTAAAAATCGTTTCTATTCTCGGCATGTTTATCAATATGATAAATGTTGTTTTTTAAAATATTTTTTATTTTTAAATAATAATTTTTTATATCAGCATATCAAAATAATATAAAAATATTAAAAAATAATAATTTTTTTTAAAATATTTTCATAGATATCTTTGAAACATATTCTCAAACACGCATTCCTCTTTACATAGTTGAGAAAAATAGGTAGGCTTGGTCTAATATACTCGTTAGCTTTTAGTTTCCTCAAATTCAAATATAATATAATATGATTTACTTTTTATTTATTGGTGTTAATATCATCAAGACAATTTGTATGTCAACTTATTCTAAGTTTTTTCTTGAATTTTTGTGAAAATTTACCATTACATTCACATGATACATTTAGATGATTTGATTGATTTTTCTATGCATTGGTATTAAGAATTTATTAAAAAAAATCAAGGAATAGAACAAATATCTTTAACTACTTGATAAAAAAAAACTAAAGAAAAAATAAGGAGAAGCTAGCCGCCTGCAAATTTTCCCTAAAATTAGGCTAATTGGGTGTGAATGATTGATTGTCAATTTGCTTTTTCGGTTGAAAATTAATACAACATTATCCAAACTAATAATAATAAAAGGCATGTGGTATCACTTGTCCCTAACACTACAACATTATTCAATGTAATAATAATAAAAGGCATGTTGTATCACTTGTCCTAAACACTTTAATCACTCATGTCAAGATATCCAAAAACACAATTATCTCATTGATGATGTTTCAAAGTTTAATGTGCTTATAAATGAAATTATTTGGTGTTTAGATAGTAGTTAATCACACACTCAGGTTAATGTTCTCTTCTCCGAAGCTCATGAAAATATATGGTTAGTTATAAAAGGTCTAACACTTACAAAAAAAAAAAAATTATTTTGGAATATCCACAAGATCTTCACCCCACACTTGGTTTTCTCAAAACTTCAACTTAGACATTCATACGAAGATCTATAGGATTGAATCTTGCTAACTTAGGCTAAAGATTTTCCCAATAGTTGTCTTTCCTTGGAATACGAGTGATTGAAATACTCTTGCCTTTAACTTGTTTGGAGAAATAAGGTTGGATTTTTTAAATATATTATTACATGATTTCTTTATTTATAAGAGATACTTTAGAAGTAGAGTTAGAAGGGTCTTTGATATAGAAATTATCAAAGATGCAATACCTCGTTGCTCGCCTAGTTAGACAAACGACTTCATTCTTGCTTGAATGTACCACCTAGTAAGCAAGTAATGCTTGATAAGGGTTCTTCAATCTTTCTTGATGTTGATGAGAATAACCAAGCTTTTCACCCACACTTGTTTTTCCTAAAACTTCAACCTAGACACCCATATAAGATCTACAAGAATGGAGCTTACTAACTTACCCAAAAAATTTCCCTAATAATTGTCTATTTTTTGGAATACAAGTAATTGAAATGCTCTTACCTCCAACTTATTTGGAGAAATAAGGTTAGACCTATTAAAGATATTATTGCATGGTTGATTATTTGGCATTATATATCCCATAACATTGATTAACCACCAATCGGGAGTCATTATGGACTAAAAAGGAGTATGCATTTAATGCCTCTGCAAGGCTTAGTCATACTAGCAGAGATTTATAATCTAACATGTTACTCATGGCTGAGAACTCAAAATAGGCTTATATTTAAATACATATTCTTATAATTTACAAGTACCATCTCAAATCCACTTCCATTAATATTGGAATATCCATCAACATATAGTTACTAGTTGGGGATTGTTAGAGAGTGTTCTATTAGAGCTTTTGGTTTAGTAGGGGAAATGATAGGTGAGGACTCAAAAATATTTACGGGCTTTTAAAATGAGCATTCAACAGTGAAATATACCAAGATTTGATCTTTTTATAGCTGATGTGTTATATACTGAAGTCCAAACTCTTCAAATTTAATGACCTATTTTACTTAAGTGTTTGATCATCACTAACTTAATGATGAATTGTCTTAGAGGTTGGTTTGACAACATTATGACTTGGTGATCTTGAAAGTATAGTTTCAGCTTCTTAAAGGTGCTCACTAAAGTGAGAGTTATTTTTTTTCACTTCTAAAATCTCATTTCAACATCATGAAAAGTTTGGATAAAGTAATAAATTGAGTGTTTTATTCATTCTTCCTCTCTTATTAAAACTATATTGACTATTAGATTTTCCATACCTAGGTAATGAAAAAAAATCATTATTTCTTGGTTGAGACAATACCTTAAAGAGATAAAGGATGAACATTAAGCTCCTAAAAAGCCTTTGAACAATCTAGAGTTCACTCAAAGTTAGAAATGCTCTTCAAAGATTGTCAATAAACATATAAATTTCCCACCTTTCACTTCCCATCGTAATGCTTGTTAATAACATCTTTAATCACTTTGTCTAAGAAGGGGGCTTAAGTAAGTTTTATAGATTAATTTTTGCTCTTACCATTCGATATCAATTATCCCATTCATTGATACAATATACAATATTGAAAAAAATCACTTGTCATGAAGTGTTTAATGCTTTACCATTGTATTTATTTTTTTTGTTTTAAGTGTTTCTGAAAAAAAATTCTTCAGTTTGTTTTTTGGTATATTAAAATTATTTTGATATGTTGATATCAAAAATATTATTTTAATATATTTATAAGTGAAAAATATTTTAAAATACAATCGCAACCACAATATCAAAACAATTTAAAATTTCTATTTTTTAAGGCTATTTTTTAAAATTTATTTTTAATAGAAGTATATCAAAACAATGCAAAATTATAAAATATTTAATTTAAAACAAGAAAAAACTAAAGATCATCTAAAATGCTTTTTTGTTAAATATATCATTTTAAAAGTGCTGCGATGTAGTCATCCCATAATAAAAATCAATTCTTAATTAATTGATATTTTTATTAAAACAATGTTATTTGATATTTAAATTGTTTATAGTCAAATTAATTATTCCGTGAATATAATAATCACATAAGAAGTGCATTTAAATAATTACTTGCACCCAATAAATAATTTTCCTCGGGCTTTGGCTAAGATAATTTAATTATTTTTCCATTAGTTGTTTTGCCACGTCAGCAATCTGTGCGAGAACTTCGACCATCCAACTGCCCTAAAGCAGCTCTACCGTCAATCAAAAAAGTCCCCATGACCTAATCCAACGGCACTAGTTATCCACATCATCAGTCCTTGTAAAAAGGAATCGACCAATCACACAATCCAACTCCTCTATATATAATGAAACAAAGAGAAGTAAGTAGATAACCCAACACCCAACGCAATCTCTTAAAAATATCTCTGAAAATGGCACCAAAAGCAGAGAAGAAACCAGCGGAGAAGAAGCCGGCCGAAGAGAAGAAAACGGTGGCAGAGAAAGCCCCCGCAGAGAAGAAGCCCAAGGCAGGGAAGAAGCTCCCAAAGGAAGGAGCAGCAGCCGGAGAGAAGAAGAAGAAGAGGGTGAAGAAGAGCACAGAGACATACAAGATCTACATCTTCAAGGTTCTGAAACAAGTCCATCCAGATATAGGGATCTCAAGCAAGGCCATGGGTATAATGAATTCCTTTATTAATGATATTTTCGAGAAGCTTGCACAGGAATCCTCACGACTTGCCAGGTACAACAAGAAGCCCACGATTACCTCCAGGGAAATCCAGACTGCTGTCAGGTTGGTTTTGCCTGGAGAATTAGCTAAGCATGCTGTTTCAGAAGGGACTAAGGCTGTCACGAAGTTCACCAGTTCTTGATTAGCCATTTACTTGTTGATGTGTTTGTTTAATCTTGGTCTTGTTTCTTAATTATCCTGCAGGTATATGTATCTAGGGCTAGATTTAGGCTTTCTGCATCATCTGTATGTTTGTTTCTATTATAGAAAATGAAATACAGTAGTCTTCACTATAATTGTTGTTCAAATCTGCTGGCGGGCAAGAAATTAAGGCTGTGATTGCCGAGGAAGTTGGGATTGACAGAATAATAATAACAGAAATCAAGGGATTAAAGTAAATCGCATCTTCATCGGCATCTTTCTCCTTAGATTATATTTTGGGATGTTTACAAGAAACAAACAGGCAGCACAGTTTTACCTGCGTCTTGCCTCCCTGTTCATGCCCTCCTATGATCCATCCCTTGCATGAGTGTGTGTGTGGTTTGCAAGTCCAATGCTGGTAAGTGTGTAATCCATTACCCATTCAAGAGGATTCATTAGATGCATTAGCAAGCTCATCATCAATGGAGTCTGGATACGAGGTATATTGACCGACAACCTAACTTGTCGGTGGGTTTTGTTAGATGTTTCACTTGGTTTGACAGTAACAAAACATTTTCCAGTTCGTGCAGTTCTAGTTTGGATTAGGCGCGAAATCCATTTGTCATGAACGCATCAACAAGTCTACCCCGATTTACCTTAACCTGTCCTCTTATATGAAACTTTGAAACTGACTACAATTGAAAATACGAGGAAAACTAAAGCACACAGCAAGTTACCGATTTTAAATACTAGTGCATCCTGACAGTAGCAGGTAAAGCAAATATTTTGACAGCCAAATTGAATCGCGACGGCGCTGTGTTCCAAGTTGCTTAACAATCATCTATGGCTGACGGTGTTCAATTTGATGAAACTGCACCACCCTAACCTTCAGCAATTACACCGTTCTCTTTCACTTCTTTTGCTGATTTCTCGCCATTTACTTGAACCACTTGAGAAGGTGTTTCACCACTCTCTTCGCCTGCTTTCTCAGCCTTCAACGCTGCTTCTTCAGCTTTTTTTCTTGCCTCCTCCTTCGTAGTCTCCAGAGCATTAATCAATCGCTTCAAACAATCCTCCTCGACCTCTTCATCTGACTTCGGCATCAGATTCTCAGCAACATCAGCTGGGGACATCTCTGTTTCCCCCAACAGCTCCTCGATTTTTCCAAACCATTCATGCGATTTGAGCTCTAAATAATTCTTGGCCAGCACCTGGAATGCTTCAAAGCAGCAATATGACAACTCTATATGCTTATCCATCCTTCCCGTCCTTATTAAAGCAGGATCCAGTCTGTCCACATAATTGGTAGTGAACACAATTATTCTTTCTCCTCCACAAGCTGACCAAATCCCATCAATGAAATTCAAAAGTCCAGATAAAGTAACCTTGCTGCGGTTTTTGTTTTCCTTCTCAGCCTCGGATTTCTTCTTAGAAATGGGATCCTTCTCTTTGTCTGACTTGTCGTCATCATCATCATCACCATCTTTCTCCTTCGTTTTCTTCCTCTGTCCTGTAAGATCAAGTGAGCAGTCAATATCCTCAATCACAATGATAGACTTTCCGGTGGTTTCGATCAAAAGCTTCCTGAGCTCGCTGTTGTCCTTAACTGTGGTCAGCTCAAGATCATAAATATCATAATCCAAAAAATTAGCCATAGCAGAAATCATGGTGGATTTGCCAGTTCCTGGAGGGCCATAAAGGAGATAGCCACGCTTCCAGGCCTTGCCGATTTTCGCATAGTAGTTTTTTCCTTTACTGAATCTGGTAAGGTCTTTCTTGATCTCTTCTTTCTTCTTTGTTTCCATTGCCAAAGAATCAAATGTAGCAGGGTGCTCAAACAACACATGGCTCCACTTGGTAGATTTCCACCTATACCAATTCTCACTAGAATTGTTGGTGAATAGCTTTCTCTGCCGGTTCTTCACAGCAATCGCCTTCCCTTCTTTCAAAACATGCTCTATATATTTCTCGGTGATGACTTCTCGATGATGTTTATGGAATGTGAGCCTGTACTGCCTCCTCTCTTCGGCTACAGGATGAAAAGAAATAGATTGTGTTTTCGGGAATGTTTTACTCGAAGACCACCAGACCTTAGCCCCATCGAAAACTTCTGTAACTTCTTCGTAATCGTCCATGGTGAGGACTAAAGGCTGGTTGTTTCTGACAACCTCAGCCTTGAGTCTCTTAGCAGTCTTGGTAGAATTGGAGCCGATATAAGTCTGAATGGCAGAAAAGGCCTCGCTGCGCTTGAGACGTTCACTTGTGAATTCATGAAAGGTAATTTGGATGTAAGGATACACATAACTCATTAACTTCTGATTATATTTTTGAAGATAGCCACGAAGCTGATATGGGAAGTATTTTTCAAACATGACCCAGGCAAGCATGAGGCCAGTAATGGCCGAGCTCAGTTGAGTCCACATTTCTCCAGTTGTCATTGAGAAATAAATTGGAAGTGTGAATGAGAATTGTTAGAGTGAAAGGTGCTGTTTTGCTCCTTAATCTCCACAGTAGTATCAGATTTATATAGCATCGGTAATTAAAGGGCTCACGAGTACAGCTCTTTTCTCGTAGGATTGTTGAACAAGTTACTCATATATTAGAAATTTCCAGCTTAATGTCGCAGTTGCTTTCATTTCGAAGTCATGATGATCTTATTTTTCTAACACGCCGGCACGATGCAGCTGTGTCCTTACGAAAATTTAGATTACTTGGTCTGTACGTCTTCCGAGCAAGGAAGATGGTGGGATGGTGGCTCCCGAAGCCTCCAACTTTGATCTCAATTCTGTTTGTATAATGACTGGGTTTATGGTCCATGTTCTTGAGCAGGCTAATAAGATACAAGGTTGTTTTTGAGTTTATGATCGTGGGTTTTGGATTGGATTAAACTCATCGTATTTTTCTTGCCCTAATTTCCACTCAGAGTAAACAAGGGGGTTGCTGTCTCTTTCTTGTTTGTCTGCTTACTTGCTATTTCCACTCAGAGTAAACAAGGGGGTTGCTGTCTCTTTCTTGTTTGTTTGCTTGCTTGCTATTTCCACTCAGAGTAAACAAGGGGGTTGCTGACTTTAAGATCTGAGACTTCGCTTTCTCTGTGATGACCTCAACCTTGCTATGCCATGGATGTTCTGATCAAACAGAATGCAAACCACGTCACCAAGAAAACAAAGATGAGTTTTTGCTGTCGTCGAGCAACAAGTCGTACCGTCGTTTTGAGATTGTACTATTTATATATATTGTATTATATTTATATATATATATATATAAAAATATATTAATTTAAATTTTTTTTAGTTTAAATCCAAAAATAAAATTATTTGAAATTGTGTAATTTAATCTAAAAAAATAATAAAATAATTTTTCTGAACAAAATTATGAACATATATAATATTACAAGAATGATATCATCAATTTTGCAAGATCATTATATTCTCTGATTGCTCTGAAATTTTAATATAATATATATAAATATGTCAAGAGACTCATAAAATTTCATCTCAACCTAACGGTTGGAGTAAGAGATGATTGATATTGTAAAATTATTCATTATTTAAAAAAAATACTATTTGGCCAAAATGGAACAGGAGAAATGAAACCGTTACATTTCAGTCGGTATTTGGCTGAAAAATCCAGAATACGCCGGAGTTTAAACCGAGGTAAAAACGACGCCGTTTTGTCTCGTTTTTTTAACTGGTACAAAACGTTTCAGCCAAAATGGAACGAAATAGAAAACTATAGGTAAGATAGTTTTTAAGATGTTTTTATTTTAAAATATATGAAAATAATATATATTTTATTTTTAAGAAAATATTTTCCCTTATAAAATGATTTCAAGTAAAAACAAAATTTGTTTTTTTTGGAAAATACTGTTTCAACCCTATAAATAGCAAACTATAAATTTTTCTCATGATTTCAGATAATTTTAGAATTTTGCTCAATTGAGTCCATACCTGGTTTTTCAGTTCTAGAATTGTATTCTCCTGTATTAATTAAATTATTGTCCTTAATTGATAAGATTTACAATCAAGTCACAGATGATTAATTATTCCATTTTAATTTCTGATAAATGTTTTTTTTATTTGTGTGACCCATTAGGTTTTCTAGTTAGTTGATCTAAATATAAATCATAATTCTAAATGATACAAGATTAAATAAATTAAATAATTTTTTTATTAACTCAATAATTGATTGATTATATTTGAAGATCAAATACAATGTCTAACAACCTATTATGATCCCTTAAATATTTTAAAAGTCATAAATAATTTGAATTAGCCTTTCAATGACTATTTTATCGGTGTAATTATTATTCTTTGATCATGAATTTCTTGATTTAAACATTATATCATGAAGTATGTTTGTTTTGCTAAACCATTTTAGTTCTCAAAATTATAGCAATTGATTCTTTGAATAAGATTTTAAAACTCTTTTCAAAACTCATTCTATCTTTACCAATAATTGCACAATTTATACTATTTGAGAACAAATAAAACATTTTCTTTAGCTCACATAAGGTGATGAATACTCAAATACTTTCATATAGTTTATGTTATACTTAATATCTTCTCGTTTATTACTCTTGATTAAGACAACGTATGATTATGATTAAAACATAACACTCTTTATAAAAGATAACTTAGTGATCTCAAGTCTAATGATATCTTATACTACTATCATGAGAGCTTTTCCATAAACATAAAAGATTTTTCTATATAAAATTCTCTTGCGGACCAATTCATTATTCATGCTATATGATAAAACACATACACATAGTTCTAAGCATCCTTCATACCTCAGTTTATGAGAATAACTGTTTCTTTTAATAAAAAAGAACATAATATACATCAATCTCAATAACTATAATTAATGTTCAATCTTAATAGAGCATTAACAATGAACATTTAGGAACAATGCTTTGGTGCACTAGGAATATCATAATAATAAAAACTTTATAATTTTCTTTGCAAAATATTTTTTATCCCATGAGCTTTATCTTTACTCTATATTCATTAATTAGACATTAGATCCATGAATCAAATATAAATTAATATTAAAGATAAGGAAATCATGTAATAATAATAAATATGTTTTACATGAATAAAATCAGTGCTATATGTAACATTGACTACAAAACATATTCACTAATAATCTCTTAATTGTACTAAAGTCAATCATTCATGTATCTAATACCATATCTATCTATATGGTGATCATGCTTCTATTAAGACAATGTCTTATTAAGAGGATTTGCAATTTTCTCTTTAATGGTTACTCGTTCTATCTTTATTCTCTCTCTCTCTAAGTTCTCTAATCAAATGGAATAACCTAAGTACATGTTTGCGCTTTGACAAGACGTTGGCTCCTTAGCTTGTTTAATGACTTTATTGTTATCATGATATAAAAATAATGGATCAATAATACTAGGAACCATACCTAGTTTAGTAATAAACTAACTTTTTTTGTCGTCTTAGACGCAAAAATGTATTAAGCTTTAGTTGTAAAACTAGTATAATTTTTTATTTGGAACTTTTCCAACAACATTATTATTTAAAGTAAGAATATATGTTAACCGAGATTTGTTGTCATCAGTATCTATCTGATTAAAAACTACCATATGAAAAACCATAAACTTCCTATTACATCGTTGGATGTATCTTATGCATTTTTATATTGTTTCTTAGATGAATAAATATATATGGAGCAACCATGAGCCTTTACTGATATTTTGTTTGCAAGTTGCATAAGTCCCTATATGTCCTTAAACAAGCCTCATGGGATTGGCTTAGAAGACTCTCACAGGATCTTATTGATATTGGATTAACAACATTTGCAATTAATTACAACCTATTCACTCTGCATTAAAATGTGGCACCAAGTTGTTGGTGCTCGTATACATAGATGATATTATTGTCACAGGTTCCAAGCATTTAGAAATTGATGAATTCATATTTGGTATGAAATCTTCTGATGCGTAACAAAAAAATGATACGAATTAAGCAAGAAAAAGAAAGAGATTTAGAAAGAAAGAAAGAAGCTAAAGAAGAGAGAAAAAAGGATTGGAGAATTGCAAAGTCTGCAAATTTATCAATATTCATAAAAAAGTCTTATAAAATGATGGAAGAACATATAAATAGTAACCCTAAAACATATCGCTATTGGGCTCAGCCCATCAAATAAAAATGTTTAACATAAATAAATTCAAATAAATAAAATAGGCCCAAATGGGCTTAGTCTCCCAACCAAAGCGTGACAGACTTGGCCATCCTACGTCGTCTTTGTCATATACTAACTCAGATGCTGTCCTGGATGATGTGGCGCTGCCGTGGATGATGACGCGGATCCTGTGTGTCATAACCCAATTTTGGGTTATTCTCCAAAACTACCCGAAAATAACAAAAAATAAAATAAAAGGGGCTGTTGTCGACAGAAAAATAAAGGCGGAAATTTTGGACGTTTTCGAGAGCTTGATTATACCTTTTTTCTGCTTAGAAATGAAGGAAAACACAGATTCAAGGCTAAAGTAATTTATTATCGAATAAATCTGTGTAAAAATAAAGTTGAAAGATATAATTATATTTTTATGGGCCAGTTTAATTTAATCGTTGGCCAATTTAAAAGTGTAATTATGTTTGAGAATTAATTTAGGGCCTAATCGAAGGATTTAATTAAGTACAAGGACTTAATTATACTTTAAATTGGTCAAATTAATTTTATTAAGGGCTAAGTCAATGAGCAATCAAGTTCTTGAATTTAATTTGGGTTCAATTGATGAGATTGGAAATTTCAGAGACCGATTTGAATTTTTCCAAGTCAATTATACGAAATCGAGGGCCAAATTGAACAAATTGAGAGTTTAATGGTCGATTGAGGGTCAAATCGTGCAAATCAGAAATCAAGGACCAAAATAAAAAAGACACGCAAAGTCAAGGCTGATATTGAAATTCTGATGGGGGTGTAATTGCATAAAATCATAAGTTTAAATCCAATTGGGGGTGCAATTAGAATAATTACAAATTGAGAGACCAAATTGCACTTACACCCCAAAGCAACAGACAACGCACCCCTGCACCACTGCCAACAAGCCGCCTCGCGACCGCCGACAGGCCACCTGCACGTCGACACTGGCAAGCTTGTTGCCGCAGGAGGTAGCCAACTGTTGTTTGCAACAGTTACCTCTTGCACTGCCTATAAAAACGCTGAGCAGAGGAAGAAAAAAGAAAGAGAAAAAATCCCGTAAGAACAGACATAAAATCAGATAATACAAAGGAAAATTTACGTAAAGATTTAGTTAATCTTCATCCCTCTTGTTTCTGGCCTCTCTCTCTCTCTCCTTCATCTCTCTCGGCCTGCTCTATCTCTCCCTCACTAAAACCAGGCATGTTGGCGCCTCCCTTTCTCTTCCAGCAGCCACCAACTTCTGCAACCACAATCCACCATTTTCGACGCCACCACGACCAGAAGAACCACCTCTACCTCCTCTATCCAAATGTGTTAACAGGTGCGTTATTCATCACACTCCAAAAATTCACTATTCATCATCTTCTTCCTTGCATGCGCGGGGCCGGGCTTTGTGCGAGGCCTGACCTGTCCCGTGGCTGGAAGCCTATCCCGAGAATAAATGGGCTGAAAGCTCAGTCCAAGTTTAAGTGGGCCTAGAACCCAGCCCAATATATTGAGTGGGCTGAGAGCCCAGACCAACATGGTGGGGTGGCAGCCCAGACAAATATGATGAGGGGGCTGGCAGCCCAGCGAGAGGGCTGGGCAGCCAACCCACCAATAAATAAATAAAAATACAAAATAATAAAAAAATACAAAAAATACAAAATTTGCAATAAAAAATATATCCTTTTAAAAAAATATAAAATGTGTTGTTTTTGTGCATACGGCCAATACGCTAACATAAATAAATTCAAATAAATAAAATGGGCCCAAATCGGCTTAGTCTCCCAAGCAAAGCATGACAGGCTGGGCCATCCTACGTCATCTTCATCCATATACTCGTGTAGTTTGCGGTGTGGGTCTGGTGTCCCCACCATCTTCCTTCCATGTATGTCATCCTGGCAATTTTCTTACTTCATAAGCATTCAAGTAGTTAGTGATCATGATGGCTTACACCTTAGGCAATCTAAATATATTTTTGATCTGCTTGAGAAAACTCATATGGCTGGTGCTTGATCTCTAGCATCGTCTACTGTTTCAGGTACCAAACTTTCTACCCATGAGGATGCAGTGTTATCTGATTCGACTGGAATATGCAGGTTGTCAGTGCATTTCAATATTGCACTTTATGACTCTAACTAGGCTGATAATCCAGATGACCGAAGATCTACTAGTGATTATGGAATCTTTATTTGCCAAAATCTTGTTTCTTGAAGTGCGAAGAAACAAAATGTTGTCTCTAAATCTAGCACAAAGGTAGACTATCGCTCTGGGCGGTGTCTCTCTATCTGTTGTAGTTATGCCTTAAGTTGCTGCCTTTATTTCTTTTAATTTTGTCTTTGTTACTTTAATTCTGCTGAAATAAAAGACTTGAAATAGTCTTGAGGAGTTAGTTAGTTTGTTAGCTGAACATGGCACATTGTGGTGCTATAAACCAACAATTTCTGGTTGTTTAAGCCTATTTATAAGTGTAAAGATTGCTGAAACTAAGTAAGCAAATCAACGAAATATTCAGTTCAATAAAATAGTAAGAACCATTACTGTTCAAATCAAATTCTGCAATCTGTCCTTACATTTTTCTTTCAATATTTTCAAACTCTTTCAATTGGTATCAGAGCAATTTTCTTGAAGGGCCTGTGATGGATTTTGAATCAAGTTTCACCCATATTTCTCCTCCAATCTTCAATGGATAGAATTTTCAACTATGGGCAGTAAGAATGGAAACTTACTTAGAGGCCTTAGATTTGTGGGAAGCTATTGAAGAAGATTATGAGGTGCCACCATTGCCTAATAATCCTACCATGACTCAGATCAAGAGTCATAAGGAGAGAAAGACCAAGAAATCAAAGGCAAAGGCATGTTTGTTTGCTACTCTTTCAACAACAATTTTCACCAGAATCATGTCCCTGAAATTTGTCAAAGATGTATGGGATTATCTGAAGGAGGAGTATGCTGGAGATGAAAGGATTCGTGGAATGCAAAGCTTAAACTTGATACGTGAATTTGAGTTGCAAAGGATGAAAGATTCTGAGACTATAAAGGAGTACTGAGACAAGTTGATGGTTCCTTAACACTAGGAACATCATTTGCAGATTCCAGAATTGTTGAAAAACTTCTGGTCATAGTACAAGAAAAGTATGAAGCTTCAATCACAACATTGGAGAATACCAAAGATCTGTCAAAAATTACATTGACAGAGCTGTTAAATGCTTTACAAGCTCAGGAGCAGAGAAGGCTTATGAGGCAGGATCATGCAATTGAAGGTGCTTTGCAAGCAAAATTTCCAGACTCTGATAAGAAGAAGTTCCTTAGGAAGAACTCAGCTTCTGGCAGCATTAAACCTACTGCCAATGAAGGTTACAACAAAGGAAAATTTATTAAAAGAAATTTTCCACCTTGTCAACACTGCAACAAGATCCACCATTCTAATATGAAACTTATATGAAACTTTGAAATTGACTACAATTGAAAATACAAGGAAAACTAACAACACACAGCAAGTTACCCGATTATAAATACTAGTGTATCCTGACAGTAACAGGTAAAGCAAATATTTTGACAGTCAACTTGAATCGCGACGGCGCTGTGTTCCAAGTTGCTTAACAATCATCTATGGCTGACGGTGTTCAATTTGATGAAACTGCACCACCCTAACCTTCAGAAATTACACCGTTCTCTTTCACCTCTTTTGCTGATTTCTCGCCGTTCTCTTTCACCTCTTTTGCTGATTTCTCGCCATTTTCTTGAACCACTTGAGAAGGTGTTTCACCACTCTCTTCGCCTGCTTTCTCAGCCTTCAACGCTGCTTCTTCAGCTTTTTTTCTTGCCTCCTCCTTCGTAGTCTCCAGAGCTTTAATCAATCGCTTCAAACAATCCTCCTCGTCTTCTTCATCTGACTTGGGCATCAGATTCTCAGCAACGTCAGCTGGGGACATCTCTGTTTCCCCCAACAGCTCCTCGATTTTTCCAAACAATTCATGCGATTTGAGCTCTAAATAATTCTTGGCCAGCACCTGGAATGCTTCAAAGCAGCAATATGACAACTCTATATGCTTATCCATCCTTCCCGTCCTTATTAAAGCAGGATCCAGTCTGTCCACATAATTGGTAGTGAACACAATTATTCTTTCTCCTCCACAAGCTGACCAAATCCCATCAATGAAATTCAAAAGTCCAGATAAAGTAACCTTGCTGCGGTTTTTGTTTTCCTTCTCAGCCTCGGATTTCTTCTTAGAAATGGGATCCTTCTCTTTGTCTGACTTGTCATCATCATCATCATCACCATCTTTCTCCTTCGTTTTCTTCCTCTGTCCTGTAAGATCAAGTGAGCAGTCAATATCCTCAATCACAATGATAGACTTTCCGGTGGTTTCGATCAAAAGCTTCCTGAGCTCGCTGTTGTCCTTAACTGTGGTCAGCTCAAGATCATAAATATCATAATCCAAAAAATTAGCCATAGCAGAAATCATGGTGGATTTGCCGGTTCCTGGAGGGCCATAAAGGAGATAGCCACGCTTCCAGGCCTTGCCGATTTTCGCATAGTAGTTTTTTCCTTTACTGAATCTGGTAAGGTCTTTCTTGATCTCTTCTTTCTTCTTTGTTTCCATTGCCAAAGAATCAAATGTAGCAGGGTGCTCAAACAACACATGGCTCCACTTGGTAGATTTCCACCCATACCAATTCTCACTAGAATTGTTGGTGAATAGCTTTCTCTGCCGGTTCTTCACAGCAATCGCCTTCCCTTCTTTCAAAACATGCTCTATATATTTCTCGGTGATGACTTCTCGATCACGTTTATGGAATGTGAGCCTGTACTGCCTCCTTTCTTCTGCTACAGGATGAAAAGAAATAGGTTGTGTTTTCGGGACTGTTTTACTCGAAGCCCACCAGACCTTAACCCCATTGAAAACATCGGTAACTTCTTCGTAATCGTCCATGGTGAGGACTAAAGGATGGTTGTTTCTGACAACCTCAGCCTTGAGTCTTTTAGCAGTCTTGGTAGAATTGGAGCCGATATAAGTCTGAATGGCAGAAAAGGCCTCGCTGCGCTTGAGACGTTCACTTGTGAATTCATGAAAGGTAATTTGGATGTAAGGATACACATAACTCATTAACTTCTGACTATATTTTTGAAGATAGCCACGAAGCTGATAAGGAAAGTATTGTTCAAACATGACCCAGGCAAGCATCAGGCCAGTAATGGCCGAGCTCAGTTGAGTCCACATTTCTCCAGTTGTCATTGAGAAATAAATTGGAAGTGGTGAGAATGAGAATTGTTAGAGAGTGAAAGGTGTTGTTTTGCTCCTCAATCTCCACAGTAGTATCAGATTTATATAGCATCGGTAATTAAAGGGCTCACGTGTAAAGTGTTTTTTTCGTAGGATTGTTGAACAAGTTACTCATATATTAGAAATTTCCAGCTTAATGTCGCAGTTGCTTTCATTTCGAAGTCCTGACGATCTTATTTTTCTAACACGCCGACACGATGCAGCTATGTCTTTACGAAAATTTAGATTACTTGGTCTGTACGTCTTTTAGCAAAAGGGACATTTCCTCTTCCGAGCAAGGAAGATGCTGAGATGGTCCGAAGCCTCCAACTTTGACCTCTATTCTGTTTGTATAATTGGTGGGTTTATGGTCTTGGGCAGGGTTACCGAGATATATACAAGCTTCTTTTGAGTTCATGATCGTGGGTTATTTACAAGAGGTTTTGGGATTGGATTAAACTCATCGTATTTTTCTTGCACTAATTTCCACTCAGAGTAAACAAGGGGGTTGCTGTCTCTTTCTTGTTTGTTTGCTTGCTTGCTATTTCCACTCAGAGTAAACAAGGGGGTTACTGACTTTAAGAGCTGAGATTTCGTGTGGAAGATTCATGTTGAGCTTGTCTTTTTCTGTGATGAGATTTATAATCAACAATCTTATTTAAAAATTTAAGTTGTTAGGTGAGGTTCTAGAATATAATTTATATTACTCTTTAACACATCTTCTCAAATGAAAACCTTTTAGGCTTGGAACTTGACAAACTCATATTAACTTGTGCTTGATTTTTATCAAATAGAAAATAGAATAGAGATTGTGAGATTCGAACTCATGATCGCTAATTAACATATTCTAATACCATATTAAGCAACTATCTCATTTAAAAGCTAAAAACATACCTCAACCTTGCTATGCCATGCATGCTCTGAAACAGAGTCCAAACCACGTCACCAAGAAAACAAAGATGAGTTTTTGCTGTCGTCGAGCAACAAGTGGTAACGGCTCCTACAATAATAATTATGATATTCTGGAAGTGGGTTCTTGAGTGTCCATAGGTTAGCACGAAGATTCCTGCTCAACTCCTGTTGTAATTTCTTTATTTTTATTGGTTTTATCTGAATTTAACGTTGTTTGGACTCTGTATCAAGACATGCAAGAATGTCGAGTACATCACAGATAACAGCATGAATCTTCCACCAAGTCTTATCTCAATTCTTTTCCCTCGAGCATGCGCATTTCATTTGACTAGCCATCTGGTCGATGGAGAGAAAAGTTAAGTGAGTCGATTCGATGACATGACGGCTTGACTCGAGCCAAGTCGTGCAAAGATACCCCTACGGAATAGAATCTGACAATTCACTCTACTCATCATGTCGTGAAATTCGGAGTGAAACTATAAACCTCCCATGGAGGGACTGAGCGGTTTGGTCCAATGCGTCAGACCAAAGGAGTGGCTGGTCATAAAAGGGAAGATGCTGACAAGGCTATACACAGAGAAAATCCAGGAGAAGATAGTGTAGGAAATTGGTGATCTGCACAGTAACTGTTCTTGCAACAGTTATTGTAGCAATCAAATTCTGGAAAATGAAAAATCTGCAGGAATGAAGATTCTAAAATGGAATCGTAAATTCATTCAATTTTATTCAATTTGGAAATGCCTTAATATAGGCTTACATGATAAAGTCCTAAAAAAATAAAACTCTCAACATATCTGAGATTATTCGAATTTAAACAAGTTTAACAAAAAACCTGTTATGAATAGTAAAAAACAGAATTCAAAACTTAAAATTCAAAACAGAGTAAATCTTCTTATTTTTCAATGCAAATCTCATTAATTCTAACACTCCTCCTTGAGATTTGCCTTGAATAACCCGAGCTGCATCTTCAGAAACTCCAGCTTCAACCCAGGAATTCCCTTAGTCATCAAGTCTGCTAGTTGAACATTATTTGAACAATGAAGAACTTTAATGAACCAGTTCTTCTCGGCTTCCTCTAGAAAATGAAGTTTCACATCCATGTGCTTTGTTTTACCATGCTGAACTGGATTCTCAGCAATTTCAATGAAAGACTTATTATCACAATGAAACTTAGATGGTGAAACTTGTTTTTGTCCCAAATCAGCAAGCAATGTATTCAACCAATTTTCAGCTGCTGCCATGGGAATATGTTTATCCCAATCACTATCTGCATACCAATTTAAATCAACTCCTCCTGTCTTTGAGTAGCCAATGCTCAGATCACTTTGAGTTTCAGTCAAACACTCAAAGTTTTCAAATTCTGAACAACCTTGAGACTTGTTCTTCAAAAAACGAGCCCAAATCATCCTGCTGTATTCATCTTTGAACAGCATGAAGTAAGCAAAATTTTTCAAAAATGCAATGTTCATTGGTTCACAAATGTCAAAATGAACCAGTTGCAGATTGCCTAATGCTCTGCTTGATGTAAATTGTGGAAATGGCATTTGGTGCTGCTTTCCATATTCACAGCCCTCACTCATCAGTTTACTAGCAGGAATTTCAGGAATCCCTTCTATCAAAACATTATCATGCAGCATCATCAATGAATTGAAATTATGCTGCCCAAAACTCTTGTGCCAAATAACACTCTCATCAGTTTTAGCACTTAAGGCTAGCCCTTCTACAACATTCAGATTTAAATAAAAGCTATTACCCTTCATCTTGATCTTTGCAATTGCTGAATCATGTGAATCAGTAATAAAGCAAAATTTTTCTCTAAATGACACTTCATATCCATTCCTCAGCATCTGAGCAACACTCAAGAGATTCTGATCAAGTTCTGGAATGTATAAAACATTGGAGATAATTTTCGTACCTTTGCTTGTATTGATAGTAACAGTTCCTTTCCCTTTTGCCTCAACAATATCTCCATTTCCTAGCTTAATCTTAGGTTTGATTGAGCTGTCAATTGAGGAGAAAATAGACAGAGATTTGGACATGTGGCTAGTACAGCCACTGTCAATCAACCAAGTATCTCTGCTGGAATTTTGATCATCACAGATTGCCATAAACAGATGCTCATCATCATCCTTGCTTTCTTCAGAAAAATTAGCATGTTGCTGAGTTTCAAGTTGTGGTTGTCTTCTTTTAAATCTGCAATACTTCTCATTGTGACCATTCTTCTTGCAATGATCACAGTAAAGAAGAGACTTTCCTTTAAACCAGCAATCATTCTCACCATGGTTTGTTCTTTTGCAATAAGAACATGGTGGAAAATTTTGACTGCTAACAGGTACAATGGACTTATTTTCCGAGAGAAATTTCTTACCATTATTGAAATCTTTCTTCTGGAAATTTCCAGTCTTTCTTCCTTTCCAGTTTGCTTGAAATGCATTTTCCATAACATCATCATCTCGCATTTGTACTCGTTGCTCCTGAATTTGAAGCTTGCTGATTAACTCTGCAATAGATAGAGTTTGCAAATCGCAAGACTCTTCTATTGCAGAGATTTTAGCCTCAAATCTTTCTGGAATTGACATCATAAGCTTCTCCACTATCTTATGATCTTCAAATGTCTCCCCAAGGAGTCTCATTTGGTTGACAGTGTTCATCAATCTGCCGGAATAGGACTTGACATTTTCATTGTCCTTCATCTTCATTAGCTCAAATTCTCTCTTTAATGCAAGAAGTTTGACTGTTTTAACTCTATTGCTGCCTTCAAATTCAACTTGAAGTTTGTCCCAAATCTGTTTTGGTGTCTCAAGATTCATAATCTTGGTGAAAATGTGGTTTGCAATTCCGGAATGCAGACATGTAATTGCCTTGTCTTTCTTCAATTTTTCTTCTTCATGAGCCCTTATCTGCGCCAACGTTGGATTCGCACGTAGTGGATATGGATCAGCATCCGTCTCCACAATGTTCCATAATCCTTGGGATCGCAAGAAAAACTTCATTTTAACAGCCCAAATGTGATAGTGCTCACCATCAAAGACTGGGACAGACGAGTGAGACGATGAGGATGAAGAAGCCATGGATTTTTAACAAATAAATCTCACTGATTTTTCCTCTCAATCTCTCGTGTTTCACTCAATCTCTCGTGTTTGCACTCAGTAAAATCACTCCAATTTCACTCGCAAAACACCCTCAGTCCCGTAAGATCAATCGCTCTGATACCACTGTAGGAAATTGGTGATCTGCACAGTAACTGTTCTTGCAACAGTTACTGTAGCAATCAAATTCTGGAAAATGAAAAATCTGCAGGAATGAAGATTCTAAAATGGAATCGTAAATTCATTCAATTTTATTCAATTTGGAAATGCCTTAATATAGGCTTACATGATAAAGTCCTAGAAACATAAAACTCTCAACATATCTGAGATTATTCGAATTTAAACAACTTTAACAAAAAACCTGTTATGAATAGTAAAAAAACAGAATTCAAAACTTAAAATTCAAAACAGAGTAAATCTTCTTATTTTTCAATGCAAATCTCATTAATTCTAACAGATAGAGCAAATTCATGACTGCATATTCTGGCATTCAAGAAGCAATCCCAAAGATGATTCATCAAATGTATACAACGGCTCATTCCTTATTCAATTGTAACGATTCATTCTTTTATTTGCTTCCATAAATGGAATAAATTAGTCTGTATATATACACTTCAATCTGAATCAATAATGCAATGAAAAATATTGTTCAGCAAATACAATAGCAGAAACTCTTTCTCTCATAGGTCACACCTTGTGCTCGTCCATTGCATCTGGTCTCAAAATTTGAGAGACTTTGTATGAATTCGTTTTTCATATTTACGATCGGTGCTGTTGGGGTAAGATAGTCTTTGAGATGTTTTTTATTTTAAAATATATCAAAATAATATATATTTATTTTTAAGAAATTATTTCCCCTTATTAAACGGTTTCAAGTAAAAACAAAATTTGTTTTATTGGAAAATACTGTTTCAACCCTATAAATAGCAAACTATCATTTTTTCTCATGATTTCGGATAATTATGGAATCTTTATTTGCCGAAATCTTGTCTCTTGAAGTGCGAAGAAACAAAATGTTGTCTCTAAATCTAGCACAAAGGTAGACTATCGCTCTAGGTGGTGTCTCTCTATCCTCACCTCCTGTTTCATGGTGTGATAACTCTGGGGCTATTGCCCTTGCATCCAATCTAGTTTTTCATGCATTAACAAAACATGTGGAGGTGGATGATCACTTCCTCCGTGAGAAAGTTTCTAATAAAGATATTCTTGTTCGTCATATAGCCACACAAGACCACATTGCTGATGTGTTTACAGAGGGACATTCAGCAGTACGATTTACATTTCTTCGGTCCGAATTGATAGTTCTTTCCCTCCCCATCAATTTGTAGGGGGGTGTTAAGGTTTTTGATAAGAAAAATCCTGTTCAGGAAGTTCAGATTAGAAAACTTATATTCAGGAGTTTTCAAATCAAATTTCCTCAATATCTGTAGTCAATCCTGCACAACCTGGTGCTATAAATCCTGAAGAGTACATGTTATGATTATGTACAAATGTAAACCAAATTAGCTCCACACTTATCTCCTTTTACTCTTTTATAATGTACTGATGCATATAAATACAAACTAATGTACAATGTTTAGGTCATGTTGATCATAAAAGAATAATACAAAAACATTCTTCTCTTTGCATTATTCTAACTGAAACCTCTAGGCAATCCAATTACAAAGAAAGGTTATAAGAATCCACAACGACGATGCTCGTTGAGAGCATTGAAAGAAAAGGCTGATACTTTATGGAGCCAGCCGTGGAAGCATATACATTTCTTGGAATGCTCATCAATGAAACTATAGATAATAAGGTTAGGAAAATGATACGTGAGGAAGCCAGGAACGTATGTTTTTTTAGAGAAAATATTGGAACTGGATAAGCTGCAGATAAAGATCTATTTACCTGTCATTTTTTTCCAGGAAATCAAACTGTGTTGGGTTTTTGAAGATAGCAACAACGATGTCGATCAGTTTATGAATGGTACTGGATGGTTTGTTGACATCAATTATTGCCAGTGTGTTTGAATACAGACATCTATCTAGACTCTAGACCCTTGTTAAATGGAAAATTTCCATCAGCTGTTCTTTGAATCAATACATTTTCTGCTTCTGTGAGGAGTGCTTATAGAGATTCTTACCAGTAGTCAGTTGTGGATTTCCAGACTTGTTTATGAAAAAGTGGGACAGCTAAACCAAGAAAATATCTGATCATGATCACGTCAAACAATTAGTTTGATCTTTCGATCCAATTTTGTTTGGGAGATTCTACATGCTTGGTTTTATAGGAGCTCACTTGGCTATAAGAAACCAAGGTCAATAAGGCTTCAAATAAAAAGGTTGTTTGAGTCCATTTAATTATATGCTCTTTTATTTTTAGATTCCTAGTTTAATTTTAGATTTTATTTATTTCTTCAAAATTTTGTCTTTCTCTGAGCCTGGTTTCTTCTTGTCAGGTTCAGCTGCATCAGTGGCTTAAAAACTTCAGACATTTTTATGCTGCTTCTCATATATTTCTGTTTATGCAGATAATTTTTACCTGCCCCACCAAAACAGAGATGCAAAAGAGGGTGTTTAAGCTTCTCAGGTTTTCTCACAACCGAAAGGAAAGTTGCAACGTGTTGTATTGTCAGAAGTCAGAACAATTAAAGGAGATCAATGAACTGTGATCTCAATTGAAGATGAAAACAGTGATTTGTATCAGTTGATGATTTCATGAAAAACACTAGATTGTTGTTAGAGGTTCTTATTTGGTGGTTAATATGCTAACACAATCACCTTGAAACTTTCAATGATCAAAAGACAGACTCAGGTCCGGCCTTCCACTCCTTCCAGGAGTCTTCAGAATCCCAAAACTCCCATTCTACTATTTCAAGTTTTAATCAAGAACCTACTTTCATGGTGGGTCTTCTCCAAGTTTCCAAGGATAGCATTTTTTCTCCCCAGCTGAACTCAGTGTTCCTAATGACTTTTGGAAGTTTATTAACTGTGAAAAGATGATTAACAAGCAATGATGATGTTGTTATTAATGGAAGTACTGGTAATGTATTTTATTCATTTGTAGGAAGTCCTCTGTCAATTCAGATATTGATTGTTTCATACTAAAATCCATTGATTCTGTGTTCCATGCAGGCTATTGTGTTTAACCCCTTGTCTTGTTTAATAACTTATGAGGTTCTAACGTCTTGTTTAAATCTGCAGGCTCTATATGGGACAATAAATTGTGTTGCAGGTCAAATCTAAATATATTTGAATGAATTTGATGGAACAGGTCCATCCTGAATGAGGGCAGAGGTGTGAAAAATTTAGGACTTATCAATTCTGCACAAGACCAAATAAGTAATTACACTCTGAAAAAAATATAAAGACAACAATAACTTGCTCTAATTCTTTAATGATCAATTGGTGTTTATGAAAATAGAAAAAAAAATACTCTCATAACCAAAGCACTCAATTTTTATTGAAAAGATAAAATCAACATTACACTACTGCAATTCATCCTTTATGTAATATCTCTATGTCTACAGTGAAAAACACTAGAAAAGAGAAATGCGTTTTATATGTTTTTGTTAATATATATATATATATACTAGATAATTGCACGCGCGTTGCCGCGGGTATTTTTTTGTATATAATTTAATATAATTAAATTTACAACGATAAATTTATATGATATAAGTAAATAAAAGTTATACATCAGGAGATAAAATGTAAAAAAATTTAAGTAGAGTTTATTGCGCAAGCATAGATTACATCATTTAGAATGTAGATATTATGTTATGAAAGATCATAAAAGAGCGCGAACTAATATTTTCAAAACCAGAGCAAAATATTTTAATAAGGAAAAAAAAATTAATCACAAAATCATTATTGTGCAAATAATTAAATTATTATTATTATTATTATTATTATGTTAGTAATGAAAGGAAAAAAATAAATGAAAGACTCAAAATATCCTAGAAACTTTAACAAAAGATAAGAGAAAAAATGAGGAAAAAGTAAAAATTATCATTGCTATTATTGTAAAAACAATAAAAAATTATCAAATTATCCGGAGGGGAAAAAAATATTAACAAAAGAGTAAGCAAGAAAAATAATTAAATTATTATTATTATTATTATTAATAAAAAGCTAAAAGATAGAGCAAATAAAAAAATATTATAGATGATAAAACAGAAATAAAAATTAATAGCTGAAAAAAATTCATTCAAAAAAAATAAAATATTCAAAGAATAAGGGTCAAAATGAAAAATAACATATATAATTAATTTCAATCCAAGGATAAAACTGGAAAAAAATAAAATCTTGGGACCAAAATAAATAATGAAACAATAATTGTGGTAATTGCTGTTATTATATGAAAAAATTAGAAGAAGTGGGACTGATATGAAATGTTGTTTATATTAAGAATTTTAATTAGATGACCAAATTAAAGAAATCAAAACATCCGGACCAAACAAATTACAGGAACAAAAAAGAAACCGAAAATCATAAGTTTAGGGACCGAAATTGAAATTGCTTTATATAATTAGTTTGCATTGAAGGGCACAATTGCAAACAATCAAAGTTTGAATTACCGAAATCAGGCATACAATCGAAATCCAAACCTCAGGGACCAAAATTAACTTCTTATATACATGAGGGACGGGACTTGACATTGGGCCCGCAGGAGAGAGAAAACGTGCACCGGCCACAAAACCGGACCCCTACGTTTACCCTGACATATGGGACTCACACGCGCCGCGACGGGAGATAGAGGACCAGGAGGCGCACCGCATTCACCGGCGGAACGGAATTTTTGACCACCGCATGGAGCCGCACGCTCCGCTTCTATGGCGCGTTGGCGTTGAGCGCCGCTGGCGCGGCCAGACGACGCGCCAGCTGTCCTCCCGAGAAATGACCCAAACAGCCCTGGAGGCACTGGTATTTACGAAAATACCGGGAGGGAAAGGACGCCGAAGCCCCCGATCACTGTGCACAATTTTGTCGTTATCGGGGGCTTATTTCGTCAGTGTACTGTGCAAAATATTTGGAAAAGTCGACGGCGCCCCTGTTACTGTGCACAATTTTGTCGTTATTGGGGGCTTATTTCTGCAGTGCACTGTGCACATTGCGGCTGTTTGAAAAAAAAAAAGCCAAAAACCGAAAACACCCCCATTAAATAAACACAAAACGCCTGAGGCTGAGACCCATTTTTGTCCCTGCACTGCCACAATCCACAGTGGATTGTGAGAGCAGCTACAGGGCAAAATCCCACGCCCTTTAGTGTGTTTGTAATATATATATATATGGATCAATCCAAGATGATTTAGACGGACTCCTCTTAATTGTTTTTTTTGAAAGTTTGGAAATATGATTGAAATTATTTTTGAAAGTAATTTTTATTTAAAAATATATTAAAATAATATTTTTTATTTTATAAAAATTATTTTTTATATCTTAAAAATAATCTAAAAACCCCGGTTTGATTGCCATGTCTACTACCAGCTTCAAAGCTCTCATTTTTTCAGTAGAGAGAGAGAAACAAAGTAGATGACTTTGAAACTTAGTCTACACAGGGGATAAATGGCTAAAAGACTCTCTTCCCACCTTTCCTCCCTTCATTTTGCCTTTAGGAGCCCTAAACCCCATTTTATACCTCAAACTTCTCTAAGGTAACTCGCTTTTTTCTTTCTAAATACATACACATGGTTACATATGAAAAAAAGGTGTTTTATGCTCATAATTTTTTAAGAATTTGATATCAATGTTAAAATCTAAAAAGCCCATTTGCCCTTGCACTTGCAGAATGGAAGCTCTCTCTAACTCTGTTACTTCAAGTTATTATTCAATAAATCACAGTTGTAATAATGGGTTTTCTCCAAGTTTCCAAGGTCAGTTTCTGCAAGTTTTAAACCACCATTTCCTCTCTCTTTTACTTGTTTTTTGTTTTCAGTTTCACTGTCTGACAATTGAATCTCATAAGTTGATTGCATGTGAAAGATCATTAACGAGTTGTGTTAATGATGTTAATGGAAGTATTGGTTATGTAGTCTATGTATCTGTAGAAAGTCCTCACAGAACCCATTTATTTCATTGTCTTTATGTCCTGTGCTGGAAAAATAAGCTTACTGCACTTCTTGACTTAATCTTTGGTGGGTTTTCTTTGAGTTTAGGATTTGTTTGTCTTTGTCTAAAACACATTGTTCTTTCCCTGGATATGATTGTTAAGAAGCTGGAAAAGGAGATGGTGATAATAATGGAATATCTAATGTTTTTTTTGAAGGACATGACTCGGTTATATTATTTTTCTATGAAATTGTATCACAATGCTCAAGAGGATTGAAGTGTTTTTAAGTAGAGAGTATTTTTTTAAACAGTGAACCTGCAATATTAGCTTTGAGGCAGTTACTGCTATTCACAATTGCAATTAGTTTCAGCTGTTGGTCATTGAATATGTTACATGACATTATATTGGATTTTTTGCAGTTTCAAGATCATATGCTCGCAATAGGGATAGGCATTATGATCTTTTTGGCAGTCAAAAACCTGGGGACGAGGGATTCCGGGAAGCATGGAAAAAAGAGGTGGATGAAGATTCTTGTCTATGGACTGGAAGTGAAGATGAAAGTGATGATGAGAACAGTTCTGATAAAGGTAAAAATAGACTTGAAAAAGATATTCGGAAGGTAAGGCAGCAGGCGAAGGAGCACTCAGACCTTATCGATGCTGATGACAGTGATGAGTTAAGAAGTGTATGGTCTGGGAGTGACGAGGAGAAGACTTTGTGGACTGGTGATGAATGTGATGATGAGGATGATATTCCTACAGAAGCACACCCCAATGAGGCCAGTGATAGGTATTTAGATAAATTGTTTGAGTTTGAGGAAAAACCCAAGTATCGGACCATCTCAGAACTAATGAATGCGGAAAATGAACCAGAGGAGTTGTCCCCTGGGAAGCAAGCTAGGAAACTTGCAGTTGAGAATGCCTTGAAGAAATTAAAGAAAGGGCCAGATGGGCGTTACACCAATGTGTGGGAAGTCATGAGTGATATAGACATCCTAATTGGAGCATTTGAGAATATTGTTTCTGGACCAGAGTATGAGGAGCTTCGTCAGGGAGGGCCTAAGAAATTAAATATGCAGTTTTTCAAGGATATTCAAGCACGTATGAGAGATCCAAATTTCAAGTTCTCACCTGAGATAAAGTTGAAACCAAAGAGCACACTTGTTCCAAGAAAGAAATGGCAGAAGGCACAGTCAAGACGAAGAAAAGCACAGAGGCGTTAATTTGCAGTTCCTTTATTCAACTGTGAGAGCCGATAACTTGCTGCACAAGGTATCTGGAAACTCTTTTTCTTATGTCTAGATAGATCTCTATATACTTTCCTTCCTTGTCCTGAAAGTTAGTGCAAAATTATACAAATGTTTTAAACCATCCATGGTTCTATGATTTCATATTTGCCTTGAGCTTCATTACTTTTCTCGTCTTTGTTTTAGACGCTATCTTGTGTTTTTAGCTTGACGTACCGTTTCCCAGTTTATTTGAAAAAATCTGAAAATTCACGAGAAAGTCCCTCCTTTCTTTTGGTTTCTCATTTATATAATGTATATTCTCGAGCATGAAAAACAAAATCATTGATATATGCTTCTAAATCACAGGTCGTTTCGATGATTCATTATAGCTTAATTTGTTTGAGAATCAGTTCTTTGCCTGGTATTGGTTACCAAAGAAAAAGGCATTGCCAACCCAGTTCGTGTGATTTTGATTCGGAATTAAACCAAGATAAACTTTATAGTCTGGAAAATAACTTCTTATGCATGCATTTAAATTAAGCAGCAAAAGAATGGATATGCGGCCGAGATTACAATATCAGCAGCCAATGGCAGCTCATTTCATAATGTTTCAAGTTATGCGGTGGCTCTCTCAAAATTGGTGAGGTTTGGATGTTTCAAATCAGATGCTGGATATTTTGTCTAGGGTGAACAAAACAGTCTTTATCTTTGAGAGGTTGGATGAATGATGTAAGGGTTTCTTAGGCCGTGTTTAACAATATGTTTCAAAAATGTTTTGGAAAAAAAATAAAAAAATAAAAAATAATTATTTTTTATTTTAAATTAATTTTTTGATATTTTTATAAACAAAAAAAAAATCCACATGTTAATAAAAGCATTTCATATTTAAAATGGATTCTTATCATAGCTTAACCTCTTACATGCCCCCACCTTTTCGAAAAAACCCAGGATGTTTCTGCTGGCCAGGTAGACAAGTACTTGTCTGGTTAGTAGCAAGGATATGACTCAGTATAGGGAGGATCTGTTGAAGATGCATGATCTATCATGTAAGGTTGGTACATGAAATTATCATTTCTCATCATGTTGTCGCTCGTATGCGGTTCTTGCATGTAAATACTATGCATCTCTGTGGCTGGATGATTGTAGTGGTACCTTTGCTGCTTGTTTGTCATAATCATGGATGGTCGATTCGTCAGCTCATAAGTTGGCAGCCCATTAAATTCATGGCTTCCTAATCCAACAAAACCAGTACCATTGCCTTGATAATCTGCGCGAGCCATCGTGTAAGCTAAATCATCTCCTAATCTGCTACTACCAGCAAAATTATCGTCATCCATGTAAAAGTTTCCCATTCTTGTGGCTGCCATCAAATCCTGACCTCCCCCCACATTCATAGCTTTCAATCCTACATTCTGGTTTGAAAAATCTCCATAGCTTCTCATATTGTCAGTCTCATTGTCAAAGTATGGTGGATACATGAATTGGTTTTGAGAGTCACTGAAGTTAATGGCTAGAAATTGCAGTTGGTTGGTGTTAAGTTGTTCTTGATTCCGTTTGTTCTTGGTGATTACAGACCACAGCTCTGCACGTTTACCAGATTTGACCAATTTCTTGATTAAAGTAGCAGAATCTACCCGGCCTGAAACTATGACCAGCTGGTGATCTATCTTTATGCTCACTGAGTAAACACCTGAACACAAGACCAAAAACTTTAGTAGCGCCCAGAAAAGAGACAATCTTAGCAAGAGATAGTTAATGGTCACTGGGTTTTACTTTAAAGAATCGTTGGACATGGCATTACCTTTTGCAAGAGATCTGTTGGTAAAGTTATATGCTGTAATCATAAAACTTACTGCAATAAAAGTAAAAAAGAAACTAGAACTAAATACTCATGTTGATGACAAGTCAAAAGGAAAAACTAAAAATACTCTCACCATCAATTTTCTTGAGAAGTTCTCACTTTCTGCTTGCACCCTTCACAGTTGATGTGCACTTTGAGATAATGTGTCTGCCATCGGAAGAGAAGTAAAACAAACCCAGGTTAGAGGACGCAAATATAGTGGCAAAAGTAAGCTTATGAAGGGAAACTACGTCAAAAGTAGAGGGAATGTTGCTGGTGTGGACAGACCTCAACCTCCAGGAGCTGATCATGGCCATTTCTTAACATTTTCAACGTTCAAGGAGTCCGTGAAAAAGAAAAGAAAAGTATCAGTAGATTCTCCCTATCTTTCTGCAGTTTTAATGGAGTTCACCTTTCTCCTCCATGCGAGGCCACTTGTAAAGGGTTTTATGCAAAGAATAAAAGAGAGGGAGAAATCTGTGTGAAGCAGAAAGTTGGTCTGAAAAGTGTGATTTGACGAGGCTCATAAAATTGACATTTTTTGACTGGCAGAATCTGCATGCTATCGGTTTCTAGGCTCATAAAGTTGTGCACTGCTCTCTCTCTCTGTCTCTCGGAGAAGCACTCCATCTGCTGCTGGCATCATTGCCTTGATCACAAGATCCAAACCAGTTAGTCATGATAGAAAAAAAAAGGTTTATAGAATGTTCAATTTGACGATATCTTAATAATACGGGGCAACTGGTGATTTAAAATATTAATTGATGGATGAAACCTTAGTAAATCCAACACGTGCATCCAATTTTAAATAAATCAAAGTTACTGTAACTGATGATCAATTTTGATTTTTATAAATTGAGAATCTCGCTCTCCATCATTGATCGATATTGTGTGGACATTTCGATCAATTATATACTTGTGCTGAGTACAGTTCCGATTTCTAATCATGAAGGGTGTCAAATGTGGATCTTTTTTAATTATTAACGTGTGTGTTCGAAAAAGTTTGTATTTTACGAGTTCTGAAATTAACGATTATATAAGTCTCCGGTGACTATTATATTAGCTATCAAAATGTTAAATGTAAACTCTTCCGTGCAATTGCTGGAGAGATGTAGATGCAGATATCATCAGTCTCAATTTCTGTCACTAAAAACTTAACCTAAACCATGCTTTGTGGGTTCTAAATTTCTTGAATCAATCTCTACGTTTATAGAAGCCCGGGATTGCCATAAGGCGTGTTTTAACAATGGTAAATGTTGATGACTGTTGCTACCATTAGCACAAATCTATCCAAGATTGGGTGCTGTAGACAGCAACAAGAGAACAAGGAATCTGATTCTAGCTCCTGATTAAGACCACTTTTCCCTTTGGACATGATTCCATTTCAGGACAATCAAACAATGGAAACTGATATGGTCCCTGTGTAACAAGTCTGCAAACCTGATCCAAATTTAACCAAGTAAATACTAAAATAAAGAATAACACATTAAAAATAATTGATCCAAGTTTATCAGTAATCCGTGGATTGTATTGTCCTGTTAGTTTTGATTAAAACCTATTCTATTATCAAATTGAGTCTGACATCTATGATTAAAGCCTAATTAAATAAAAAACTGTTTTTTGATTTGTTCTGCGTAATCTTTATATCCACAGGTTTTTTTTGTTTTTTTTCCATGTAGGAGGTGGTGTAAAACAATGAAAATCGATCCTAAAGAAAAACAAGCACTAAAATGCAAACAAGAAACATAAAGAAAACAAACAACAAAACATCATCAACAACAATGTAAGAAGAGAAGTAAAATCTGAAAGACAAGAATGGTGAAGGGTTTTAAACAGATTTGACAATCAACTAAATAGTTTGTTTTACCCGATTATGGATCATATCAAAACTTCTTTCTTATACACATCCTAGATGACAAGTTTTAAATCATAAATATCATGGCCAACAAGAATAAAGTATACTTCTATGATTGAACATTCAATTGTAAAACCTTGATTCATCTTCATTGCATCCATAATTATACTCCTATAACAATTACTATTATCATTTGCAACTTTATGCATGTTGCTAGCAGTAAACATTGACCCAATCATTATTTATATCATGATCTTGTAAGCAACATAGGGTTCATTATGTGTAAACATCTTTTTTTTTATCCAACACAAATATTTTTTTTATGAACTTTTTTTGTAAAAAATACATCATAATAGCATCTAGATAAAAAAAAACTTCTTGCTTTACACTTCTTAGGGCATCTCCAGCGGGAGGAGCTATCCAGGGAGCCAAAGGCAAAATTTCAAAAATTTGGCTTTTTTTGGTAAATTTCCGTCTCCAGCGGGAGGAGCAAAATGAAGAGCCAAAATAGCTTCTTCATCTTCGGGAGCCATTCAGGAGCCATTCCTACATGTGTATCCTGAGGAGGCAAAAAAAAATATGACCGTTGCATATATTACCGTTGCAATCTCCACCACTGCCTCGCTCTCCATTTCCAGATTCTTCCTCTCCTCTCCAACCCAAAAACAAAAATCCAGCAGAAAAACAACAGATCAAAAGTAAGAAAAAAAAGCAACAAGTCAAAAGAATTAATCACCTCAGTTTGTTCACCACTGTCTCCAGGACTGACTCTCCTTCGCTCTTGATGGCAGCTGAATTGCCTAGTTCAATGGTTGCTATCTTGCTATATAGACATCCAATATATTCGTTTAGACTTTAGAGATATGATGGAAGTGAAGCTTAGCCATAGACTGGAGAGGAGTGGACGGTGGGTGGGTGGGGGGGAGACGACTGGAGGTGGGTGGGTGGGGGGTCGACGGCGGCTGGAGGGAGAAGAGAAAGATGGGTAGGGTTTTTTTAATTTGTGATGAAGGGGAACAAGCGGGGGGGTGGGTTTTTAAACTAATTATTATTATATTATAATAATTATTATATATAATAATAATAATTATTATTATTAATAATTATTATAATAATATTTAGCATAAAAAATAGGGGTATTAATTTGTAATTAATTTGATTCAATTATTTGTAATGGAATGTATTTTAATTAATTATGTTTGAACTTATTGGTTATTTGTTAATATGTTCATTTTATTTTTCTAAATTTTATTAACACTCAAAGACAATAAGTAACATTAATTAACTTCAAATACAATAGCCATAAAAAAACATATAATTACTTGAAAAACATAAAATAAGCAGCTTAAATTTCAAATATTGCGGGTCTTATTTAAATTCATTTTTTTAATTTAAATATAATTAAAAAAATAATAATTTTATTGTTGGAGGGTTTTTCAAAAGCAATTATTTAATTATATAACTTACTCCTATTAAATGTATAATTACTTGTATAATTAAACTATATACAAAATAATTGAACTTTATTTAAAATAATATAAAAAAAATGGCTTTCCAAAATGGCTCTTTACCATTGGAGCACACATCCCCAAAAAAGCCATTTACATACTATTCAAAGAGCCATTTCAGAGATTTAGCTCTCTAAAATGGCTCTTGCCATTGGAGATGCTCTTATATGAATATTTAATATCGTCTCCACTAATATTATTCATGTTGAATAATGCATACTTAATAAAACACTTAACTTATTACCATGATCCATCATGCACAATATTTTAGGTGAAACTCAATACATTTAAGAACACTTTTAATTACTTATATGAAATTTACATAGAATATTGATGTCATCAATTAATTGATAACATGAACTAAATAAAGGTACACAATTAATTAGCTATCATTGGTAGAAATTACAATTATTCAATCTATTTTAATAATACCCTTTAATGATTAATAATTTTTCTCAAAAAAAATTATATTCCTTCAAATTTAACTAAATTCACAACTTAACAATGAAATTGACAAAATATAAAATGTACGATTAAGTAATTCATTATCTATTTTATAATAAAGCACTTAAGTTACAAAATTAAACTTAGTTAAAAGTATTTTGATATTTATTTCTAGCTTGACGTTATTCACAACTTATCTATGAAATTGACAACTTTGTTTTATTTGAAGTTATCACAGTTTCAAACAAATATTTTGACATTAAATTGATACTCAATTTCGCACTCATTTTATTTTATCATATAATTAAAAAATTATTTAAGAAAAAATTGTTAAGCCAAACCATTTTCTTATAATGATGGATAATCACTAGGCACTAACCTATATATTATTTTTAATTTTTAATTTAAATTTAATATAAAATTTTATTATTCATGTTTCTTAAATAATATTTTATGGTAATTTAAAAAACAGTTAAATTATTATAGGGATAACATGAAAATATATATTTAATTAACATAATTTTTTAATGTTTTTAAGATTTTTAAGAGGAAGTTCTCAAGCTTGATTTACTAGATTGGATTTAATGACAATATTAAAGAGTTTTGCAATTTTTTTATGTTAATTTTTTTAGTTCGATTTGTAGCATAGCACATAGTAGTATCGTAGTCTTACAATAAAATGATAATGAAATTAAACAAACAAAAAGTGTGTGGTTGAGTTCTTAGTAATTAAATTGGCTTATTCCAAGGTATGAATAATGAATTGAGAAAGTTAATTCATCAATACACTATTATTTTATTTTTTAAAGAAATTAAAATAATTTTTTTAAAAAAAAATTAACTTAAGTTTTAATCGAGTTAACTATAAATTAACTTTTTTTTTAACTCCCTTCCTAGAAGATAGGTCAAGCTCGTCGTGAGTTGACTGGTCTAGGAAATAGATTTGGTTATTGTAAAATAGAAAGAAATAAAAACAATAGAGGCCAAACAATAACTTTCAAGTTTCAACAACATGAAACTAAAGATACAATGGATACTTGCGGGTTGGATTTTTTTATATTTATATTTTATTTATTATTTATTGAATAAATTTTTTAGATATTTATAAATTATTCATGAGATTTTAGGTATCCAATGGATTTCTATTATCAACTATTATTTATTAATCAATACAAAATAAAAATAGTTCACACACACACACACACACACACACACATATATATATTAAACTAAAAAATCTAAATATTTTACAAAGATATTTATATAATATAAATATATATTCCAGATAAGGTTTGGATGAATTTTAAATCAGATCTAACAATATTTATATTATTATTTATCAAATTTTAAGAAAATCATATCTAATTTAAGTGAGATCAGTATTTGTATTTAATTTTCGTCTTGAAAACCCACCCAGCAGAATCTACCATTGATTACACTTCAGACTAGCAAGTTATACAAAAGGTCCATTTTGGTCACCGAACTCTCTCAAATTTCCTCAAACAAAATATCCATAAACCAAAGAAAATGTTTAAAAACAGGACAATAATATCAGATTAAAGCAGATAGAAAGGAAAAATGGAGGTAGGTTTAGCATATCTCACAGCCTCACAATCCACAACCAGCGCTCTATGTTTCTCCAATCGCAACAGTTTCATTAACAAGAATCAATTTCTGCTACCAGTCACCAGTGACACTAGCACTGCTATTAGTGTTTGCAGTAAAAGAAGAAAACCCATCTGTGTTAAGGCTTCGGAGAGTTCATTCGATGCTAAAACCACAAGACATACTTTGGCTAGCAACTGGGATGTTGAAAATTTCTCATCTTTTGCTAATTCTGCTCCTACTTTGCCAAAATTTGAGGAACTGGACACTACCAACATGCTTCTCCGGCAAAGAATCATTTTTTTGGGCTCTCAAGTATTTTTCGTTTCTTTTTTGGAATTGATGCTTAAAGTTGTGTAGAATTTGTTTCTAAACGAAGTTTGTTGCTGGGTTTTTGTTTGGAAACTAATTGATGGGGTTTTTTTGTGGGTTTTTTCTCCTTTTGTTTTGTAAGGTTTGTTGAGGTATATATAATATTGGTTATCAAAGTATTGACCTCTAGTATCTTGAGGTGGCCCTTTAGTTTTGTAGGCTGATATAATTTTTCTTTTTTCCTGACATGTTGGGGAGGGTGGAATTAATTGTAGGATTTTGTAGACTGGTATTTGTGGTTCTTTTTTGCGGGAGTAGTTGTTAGGTTCTGGATGACTTAGAAGCACTGTATTTGTTTTGTTAGAGATATTGGAAGTGAGGTTTTCTGATGTTGCTACTTAGTGTTTCATCGAACCTTTGTATTTTGTTGTGGTTTTTGGCGAGTAATTGCTGAACTTTTTAGGTGAGTTTCTTACTGCTGTTTGATTGCAGCATATCTGTTTTGATAATGATGTTGAAACACAGGTTTAAATGGGTCTTTCTCTATGTAGTGGATGTTAGTTAAAGCTTTCTTTTTTGTTAGACATCTTCTTTCAGATATAGTGATTGAGATTTGTGGTGGGACTCTCTCTCTCTATATATATATATATATTATATGCATGTGTTTGTTCTGGTCTGCTGGCTTAGCCATTGGCACTCTGAGATGGGTTTTGCTGATTATTGTCATATTAGTTCCTTATTGTGAAATTTATGGCCTTCGGATTTAGTTTTTGAGAATTGCGGTAGTTGTTAATCTGGATGCCATTATGTGTGCAAGTGATAGAGATGCGAGCTCCAACTTTCCTGGTTCTTAAACATGCTTATGGAAAAGGGGTGGTTTAATCTTACTTACCCTGACTGGTATTTGGCAGGTGGATGACGTGACAGCAGATTTTGTTATCAGTCAGCTATTATTTCTGGATGCTGAAGACCCCAAAAAAGACATCAAATTGTTTATTAATTCACCTGGGGGTTCTGTCACTGCTGGTATGTTGATAGGTTTATATAATATGCTTTATTTTTCAGTTCTCTCCTTCCTTTTTCTTCAATCTCTTTTTATTTTCATTTTCCCTTTAAATATCTCCATATACTTTGAAGCTTATGGTTCCTACATATAAAATTCTTTTTGTAAAGGCCTTAGGATTGCAAAAATAATTTGAGCTACATAGATCAACGTTGTGTAATCTGTTACTGATATTAGACTGGACATTTTTAGCATATGAAATCTGCTCTCTTTTTTCATGGAGTCTGATGTGTCATGGAAGTTGCAACCAATTGAACATACCCAATTCCTATTAGCTTAGGATTATGTTATACCATTTGTGACTAATTCTGTAGCTATGCATTCTAATTCAATGATTTTGAATATGTGGTAGAAAGTTTTTGTTATTATTGGTGTATCTTGGATCATCTCCAGAATATAGTGAAGGAAATGTTATGTCTACACTTCATCTGTTTTGGGAGATGAAGATGGTTGGAGCTCAATTTAACAATCTTTAAGGATCAACGTATATTGATGCAATTACATTGAGATTTGGCTTCTTTCCAGAGCTCATCCTCTGGGTGATTTTTTTTTTAGTTTTACTAGCTGATGTTCAATGGATTTTGAGAACCTTATTGTCACATTTTTCTTGTCATATTTCTTTTCCCTCGGAGGATGAGTTAGTCTCCTGTTGTCACAGCTCATTTTCTGTCTCTTAATTAAATAATGTCATTCTTTGATCTAAACTAAAAGAACATTATGGCATTCTGTAAATGGTCGGGTATAATTAAAGGGGTGAATCTTTTTGGTATCACATTGAGCATTTTATTTGGGTTTAAAAAGCTCCTGGGTACACTCTTATTCCTTTTATCTTTTCCTTCACGCATTGCTTCATTAAGGACTGGGAATATATGACGCGATGAAGTTGTGCAAGGCTGATGTTTCAACTATTTGCCTTGGGCTGGCTGCATCCATGGGAGCATTTCTTCTTGCTGCTGGTTCCAAAGGCAAGAGATTTTGCATGCCCAATGGGAGGGTGATGATTCATCAGCCACTTGGAACTGCTGGAGGCAAAGTATGTCTTTAGTCTCTTCTTACTTATGTTTTTATAATCTGCCTATTTTATTGTGCATATATATTGAAAAATCCTTGCACTAGTAATGTTGAATAGGTGAAATCTATGGGCCTGATGTAATTTCCAGCTTGAAATTCAGTAAGGGATAATGTTACAAATGCTCACCTTCCATTCCAACAACTTTTCGATATATAACTGGAGATTCTTTTAGAGGTGACTTCTAGAAGAAAATGATTCTCATAATTAGCACTTAAAGTAATTTGTTTAGCATCAGACCATCTGATTAGTAGAACTTTAAAAGCCTGTTCCATAGAAGAGTAATAAATTACCTTAACAAGGTGACAGTCACTGGATCACCTTTTACTACGTTGTTCTGAGGTTCTCCACTTCTTTCTTTGTGCCCCATTCTGGAGTTTGATTGGCTGATGCTTTCTCCCTAAAAGATCTACACTTAGGGTGGTGGGTATGTGATTAAATTAAGAGCCCGTTTGTTTTTGCAGTCAACCCCTCAGCTGGCTGCAAAAATAAACAAAGCCTTTAGACTAGTGGAGATTTAATTTATGCTCTATTTCTTGTTCCTGGAAAGGAAAAGGAGGGGATGTTGAGATCATAACTTCAGTTGATGCTGCAGATAGCTACAGGTTTTGAGTAGATCAAGAACAGATTACTTCTCCATTGATTATAATTTCGATTGAAGCCGCACTTCTTTAGATTTGATCTAAAGTTTTTTTTCTACACTTGAATGTAGTTATCTTTTCTGGTCAATTTGGTTTTAAAAGGGGTGTAACTTAGTTCGTAAATTACTGCAAGACAGTAATAACTTTAGGATGTTTAGGGTCACTCGAGTTGTATGATACTCTAGAAAATACTGACCGGTTAAATGATAGTTTTCAAAACTGCTTGGCGTGTGTTTCTGAGCACTTGCATGTGACTTCAGGCTTCAGAAATGAGCATCCGGATTAGAGAAATGAGTTACCACAAGATTAAGCTGAACAAGATATTATCAAGAATAACAGGGAAGCCTCTAGAGCAGGTTAGATATCATATGATATTTCCTTCTTTCACCATCTAATGTTCCTGTAGTTTGGTTCGATCTTCCCTGTTCTTTCATTTCTTCCCCCCTCATTCATTATTGTGTGCAGGTTGAAATTGACACTGATCGTGACAATTTCATGAATGCTTGGGAAGCTAAAGAATATGGGTTGGTAGATGAAGTTATTGATGATGGCAAGCCAGGACTAGTTGCACCGCTTACAGATGCTTCACCTCCACCAAAAACACGGGTGTGGGATCTTTGGAAAATTGAAGGGACCAAGAAAGCTAAGAATAATTTGCCTTCAGAGCATAAAATGCTACAGAATGGATATGTTGGAGGAGGTGGTGAGGATAAAGACATGGACCAGGAAAAGGAAGCACCAAGTCCGGTATAAGATTTGAGACACGTTTGGTTTTGTTGACCTATCAAAGGAGCTGTCCCATGTAATGTTGTGAAAGTAGATTATGGATTAATGATATTATAAATTTTGAGAATCTGAAAGGCCACATGGTTTCTATTATTTGTACATTTACTTCGAATAGTGTTGATTTCCTTCAAATGTGGTTTTTTATAAATATAAATGTGCATTTAATCCAGGATAAGACTTCAATGAAAGATTAGGATTGTTAATGACTTGTCGTCATGGTTATAATTCAACAAAGTTTCATGTGACTTCGAATAGTGTTTGAGTGGATTAATTGACTTGTTTCCCCTGAATCAGTATATTAACCATGTGGATCCCTGAAACCTGACAAAATTCGAAATCCTTGGGCTAGTGTTTGAAATGAATATTCAGAATTTTTCTGTTGTCCATGAGGCGAACTCTCTAGTGGAAATTCTCTAGTCCACTCAAAACCGTTGTGGGTTTACCATCATGGTTATGGAGGCTTATTTTTCTGAGGTATGCGCATGCCTGCTGTCACTTGGTAGGAGGTAGCAGGGCAATTTTGCTACTATAAGCTATGATCCGATGGTACGACTCGTTTCAACTGATAGCATTGTCTACGTGGATTGCAAGCAAATTGGCATGAACAAATACCCTAAAAATTGGCATTACCATATACACCAACACTCCTTTTCAAATTCCTAGGAACCATGCTGATGTAACTAAACTACAGATGAGGTGCTGATCTAACTAAACTACAGAAACCTAAGCTAAGTTTCTAAACTGCTGCATTTTGGCTCGAGATTATTCCATCTACATGAGCTGTGGGAGAAAATCTCATCAATTTTCACATTTGCCGTGAATTGAATCAGCCATCTGGACAACCACATTCTGTAGTCTCACTCTCTGAGTAATAAGCATGACTTCAACCATCAGATAGAGAAGACCGAGTCACCACCACTGCTTTCGCTATCACTGCTACTGCTTGCACTCTCACTTCCACTACTGCCACTCCCACTGCTGCCGCTTGAGCTTGAATTTTGTCCCTTCATTCCTTCTGCATTCAGGGCTTTAAGGGCTTCAGCAGCATTATGGCCTTTGTCGACCGCATTCAGGGCTTTAAGGGCTTCTGCAGCATTAGGGCCTTTGTCGATGTCATCATCACTGATATCTACATCAGCAATCTCATCATCTGTTTCCGCTTGATGTGGCAAGTTAATATCAATGTTAAGAACAGTGCGTGGCAATCCTTTTTCTGAAGCATTGCCCTTGCCAGAAATGTCACAGCCACCACCATCATCATCATTGACTACGTCCACCTGTTCCTCGGATTCATTCTTGGGGTCTGGTGATGAGGTGGATAGGTTAGGAGGAAATAGTAGATGCTCCATGCTCTTCTCATCTTCAAGTTCTGCACCTGGCAAAGAGAAAGTTGAGCCAATCCATCAACCCAAGTAAGCATGGGATACAGGCAAGGTTGTAACAAATGGGGATAAACTACTACTAAAGACCTTTGGTACAAACAACATCCATCATCTTCTCAAGCTTATAGGTCTAAGGAAAAACTAATACCAACCAGTAAATCCATCAACAGTTACCACAGAAAAGAAGTATACCTAAGCTTTCTGAGCCACCAGTGCCAATCTGTTCCACCTGAACCTGCACAATTATATTAAGCAGAAGAAATATTGAGACATCAAAATAATGTCTACATAAAGTTTCTACCACAAACTCTAATTCCAAAACCAAACATAAATAACATGGTTATTTCCCCTATTGGATCAGCCACAGATCATAAAACATTCTTAGATATTCAAAAACACCACAGAGTTCATTCAGAAACAAGCAGAGTTGATGTAAAAATGCAGTGTGTGAACAAAAATTGAGAAAGTAAAATAACAACTTTTACAGCACACTTCAGCAATATCTTCATCCATTCATGATTTGGAAATGGCTCAGAAATTATGAATATTTCCATCTCTAGTAACTGTGCCAACTACATAAAATGTTATCTGGGAAGCAGCAGAGGGAAAAGAGCTACTCCGATTTATCTAGATTTGGCTGCAAAAGGAATAAATTCAAAAGAAAATCTAGAGGACATGATGGATAAAAGAAGTGTCAATTCAAGATTTTTCTCTTTTTCCTTCCTGTTTACACATTTTTATTCTGGAAACAGTTTCAAGAAAAAGAAAAAGAAATGTGAAATCAATGCACACTTACTGGGGTTTGATGAACCAATCCTTTGTCCAGAGACTCTGAATTTGCTGCTTTACCAGCAGGTGGAGAACGAGTTTCAAATGCTGATGCAACTGTTGCAGTGGCAGCTGCAGACTCACCAGGGAGCCGAACATGTCTCAACCGCTTCACTGCATGATGCAACTGCTCCAGGTGAAAGGTATCCCCATCAAAGAACAAGACAGCATCATTTTCCTTGTAATCCTCACTTACACCCTCAAACATTACATTGGGTTTTCCATGCTGGTTGTTGTGATATTCTACACTTACCCTGTTATCCCTGCTCCTGTGGAGCGATCCTGGTTGACTCTTATCAATTGAAGCTGGTTTAAATTCATCTAAGAAATACAAAAATAAGATAAATAAACACATTATTCTCCACTAAAAACAACTACCCTTTCTAAAAGTAAAAAAATGGCAGCCTTATGCGATCCCACATTTAAAGCACCAAGATAAATCTTTGAATAGTTTTTATTCCAATCATCTTAACCAATGATAGTAAACCCTATAACATTTACATTCTCCCCCTGTTACCTCATTACTCTTTACACTCAAGCAAGCAAAGCTGAAAAGAAACCAACTTAATAACCAATCCCTCCTTCAGACCACCAACTAATTCCTCACTAATCATGTAAAATTCTATAAGGAAAACACAAAAGTGAAGACTGGAAATTCAAATAAGCTATCATAATTCCAAAACAACGTCGTTAAGAAAGCGAGAAGCGATTTTTTCACTATTTCATTGAATTTTCTCGGAAACAAAATAGAACACGGAAAATTTAAAGTGGGATTTAATGGTAAGATCATACTTACACCTTAAAGTACAGAACTTCGGAGAGGAGTGGTTATGGTGGTCTTGAAAAGAAGAACCTAATTTAATGTCATACCAGCGATCTGGATCCGGAGCTGTGCTGGGCTCTTCATTGGTGCTATTACGTTTCGCCATAATTTAAGCTCAATTTGATCTGATTTTGATTGTATGAGAGGAAATTGAAAACCCTAGAATTTCTAGGGTTAATTTAATTGGAAAAAAACAATTGGGAAATTTTAGGTTAGGAAACTGAGGGTGCTTTGGTCTTTTAAATTGGGAAGATCCAAAGGGTACTGAACTTTTAATGGTTAGTGAATTATAAGTCTGATGTCTTTGATTTTTTAAGAGCTTCAATAAGTTGAATATATCGGATTGTATTAAAAAAAAATTAGATATTTTATATATTTATGGTTTTATGTGGTGGGCTTAATTAAAATTATTTTTTTCTCAATAAATTAACTCAAAACTTTTTATGTGATAATTGTTTTTAGTTTTAATATATTAATTAAAATATTTAGTTGTAACAAATAATGGCTATGTAGGTACATAGGTCAAGTTAACCGGGTTTTAAAAATTCAATTGCTTACTTGACTCTTGATATATTTTTTTTAATTTACTATCATATATATGACTGAGCTGAGCTGAGTTGAATAATGTAAATATTACAAAACAACTGAGTTTTTAGCAATCATAATCTCACATGTGCGGTTTATTTTGTTAATTAAAAGGATGTCTATGACAATGATAAATACTGTTTTACAAAGTAATTTTTTTTTGAAAACATAATAAAATATTTTTTATTATTTTTTAAATTTTATTTTTGATTTTAGAAAATACAAAATCACAATTTTTTTTTTTTTTTGCCAAACCGCCTAACACCCCGTAACAAGTGACAGCAGCCAACAACATGTACCGTGTGAAACTTAAAATCATGGTGAGCTTAATTTATGTCGTTTTGTTATTAATGCAGTTTGATAATTCTAAATACAATCTTCATCTAAAAAATAATACGAGAAAAGAATTAAATTATAAATGAATTCAAAAACATAGAAAAGGATTGGGTATAAATAAACTTAACAGCATAGAAATTAAATAACATAGAATTGACAGCCAGAGATTTACATTGGGAGCAATGGTAGTGCTGATGGGGCTACAGGTGATGGGGGTGGTTTTCATACCGTGTTGCCTCCACTTCTCAAGACCGTGCCCAGAGCAGGCTAAGGGCAGGTCGACTTCATTCTTTAGGTCATCCAAATTAAGAAATCGCTTGGCATAAAAATTAATCGTAACAAAACTAATTCTTTTTTTTTTATATAACCAGAGTGTTAGGACCAGCTTACGCACACCGCAACTAATCCATGGACTCACTGAACATCCTGCAAACCCAGTGAGCATGCAAGGCACCGCGGGGGTGACAGACGCTAGGCCAAGACTTAAAACCTAACCAGAGTTTTAGGTATGACTTGAACCCTGGTGTAGAGGAAGGAAACAAGTACCTTCAACCGCTAGGCCAAGACCCCACTTGCTAACCTAATTCTTAATGTGTTGTGTTGGTGGACCATAGGGCTTCCTTGTCGAAAAGAAAAGAAAAAAACTCTGGCATTTTAATGGATTTTATATAAGCGATAACATCATAATCATACAACTCCATCCAGCCTTAAATTTTAAATTAAAAAAAAAATTAAGATAAATCAGATTTTTTTCATTAATTCAACCCCCTAAATTTAGATTAACCATAGACTAGGTTTCTTTCATTTTTTTTCCATGGGCCAAAACAATAGAAGATCAAGGTAATGAATGCACTGGATTATCACGGAGCAAAATGCAAATGCATAGCGACCATGATGAAAGCAAAATGTAATTATGTATATTTTTTAAAATATTTTTTACTCGAAAATAATTTTATTATTTAAAAAAATATATTTTTATTACCAGCACATTACAACAATTCACAAACACTAAAAAAATTAAATAAAATGCTTTCCTTCTTCCAAATCTTTCCTCATTGTGCTGTCCGTTGACAAGCGGTAACTTAATCCAAACCAAATCTCAGTTCATTCGATATAAATCAGAAGCCACACATATAATCCAGTTGCAAAGAGAAGTTTGGCTCACTAAAATGGGATTCGTTATCTACAAAGGAAAATGAAAACTAACTGAAAAACTAAAAGAAAAGGAGAAGTGTGTGGCACAAGAACTAGAAATTGGCACATTCATTCCAAGGTCTTGAGAAGTCTAAATAAAATAGCTGCTTCTCTAATTCGTGAAAACTCAATGCAGAATGCTTGGACTTCAATGAAAAGATCCTTGACTGCAATACCACAACCATAGATCAAAGTCAACGGAGTTGTTGCCAAAAGAGAGAACATAACAAATTCATGCCATGCAATGAAAGCCCAAGCTTCTTTTTTTCCAGGCAGTTTATTGTGCTCTAAGCTTAAGAAATTTAAGGGCAGTGCAGAACACAGTTTTTCAGGGAGCAATTTCCAATTCCATGTTTCATGCCATCTTCAACTTTCAGTCCCAACACAGGACATGATTACAAAATTTTGTTCCCTTTGATTTAGGGTCTATTTGAGAGTGCGGTAGATATTACTTTTCTAAGTGTTTTGCTTAAAAATACATTATAATAATGTTTTTTTTAAAAAAAAATCATTTTTAACATCAGAAATGATCGAAAAACACAAAAAAATATAATTTGAAGCTAAAAAATGCTCCAAACAAACTTCCAGATTATTTTTTTTTAATTTATACCAGACAAAGTTATGTAATCTGCTTTCTTATATTCTTTAAGTTTTCTCATTTCATTAAACCTCATGTATGAGTTATCAAAGAACAAAGAACATCATCTGCATATGAATTAATGTCAACTGGCTGTTATAACAGTTCAATCACAGGTAGAACGACATACTGACCATCAATAATTCTGTTTCGGATTAGACTCTGCAGGAAAACACAAACAAGTCTGACAAGTCGGTTCTGCATGTATTTGTCCTGGAAATTGGGAAAGGTTAAAATCATTGGTTAATATCTGGTTGGATTACAACCTACCTCATCAAATGAAATTAGCTGATTTTGTACATGTATTTATCCTGGAAAAATGATGCAATTTCACGTTCTTGGAGAAAAAAAATTGCATGATGAATTGTCATATAGCTAGTTTAAGAAGCACCAAAACCACAACTACTACATTTTCTATTCTTGTGTTTGTGTCCACATACAAATAACCAAGGTAGCACAATCTTGCCTAACATAGATACATGCAAATGCATGCTTACCTTTCATTTTCTCCACGATCTCCTCAGTGGAAATTCATCAAATGTTTTCATTATGGTGACCACTATAATTAAGGGACCAACTGGTTCCTCAAGCACAACATTATTTTGTTCCACCAGTACTGTGATATTATCAATTCAATAAATATGCATGGTCATTGAATGTACCTTGATACTTTCACATGAGGAGATACAGTTAGTTATGTACATCCGAACAAACTCCTTTGGAAGTTCAACTGCTGTTGTAAGCCTGTTCACGACTTCCATTGAATGTAGACTCATGTCCATATTGACAAGTACTGTAAAGTAACTGAACCCACAAATATATATAAACAAGCATCAGACCAGTATCATGCATATTTAGAAATAAAAATGAAGGATAACAACCCTTGCGCCAAACACATACTCTGCAATTTCAGGAGAATTTATCAACTTGGTAAGAACTTCAACCGCAATGAGAGGATTGTTCTCTACCAAATCCTGACAGCAGATGAAAAGGGCCTTTGAATTTCAAGCAGAACTCGTATTAAAAATGAAAAATGAAAGTGTCATATGACATACAGGTAACTTCCTTGGTGTCAGTCCACAGTGATAAACAAGCTTTGGGTCATTAGTCAATTCCACCAACACTTGCTGGACAAGATAGAGCTTGGAGTCATTACTTCATTTCAATGTCATATATATGCAACAACTAGACAAAACAATGTTGAGCATGCAATCTCTTTCTAAAATTAATATGAAGTTGAACAATTCATCAAGACAATATGAACTTGAACAATTCATCAAGACAATCTATCTACAAAAAGGTAATTATTGAGTTAATCAAAACGTTAAAATACAGATGGTTCAAAAATTTTTGCCAGGTTCATATTTTTTTGCCAGGGTCACTAACTAATTAAATCTGAGCCCTGTCAGGATCTCATTGCTAAGCAAAGCTGAAGAGCATTCAACTAGCATTTCAGATATTTTTAGCACAAACACGTGCAAAAACACATAAGCTGTTTTATACAAGTAATATCAAGGGAAAAATTAATTAAAAAAATAATCTAAAGAGGTAAAAAAAAGACCTTATAAGGTAGCTAGGACATGACAACAGGGAAGAAGTTAAAATATGGAAGCTACATGGTTAAAAAGAAGGCTGAAAATAACCGAGCTATTTGAAAATAGTTTGGTAATGTAGAATAATCAAATAGACATGGTTATCAAACACACAATTACTTTGTATCTTTTATGAACCAGAATTTCACATTTCTTTAGATTCCAAAAGCCCTTTCTGAATCCAAGTAAAATTTGTTATAAAAACTACTTGGGAAGTTGCTTTATAAATGGTATATGTGTATAATATATTAAAATATAGAACAGTAGCAGAACCTCTTGTTGAGCAGGTGCGAGGGGTCCCTTCAAGGCTTTTGCAACCAAGTCCCTAACTGCTGCTCCCCTGCTAGTATCAGCACACATACACTGATCCCACACAAGCTCGTGATTGCTATCAGGGTTGAGCCACACTAACTGGAAATGAGTTTGAAAAGTGTAAGGAAAAAAGAAAAAAACAGTTCTACTAAGCAGTCAAATACTTGATAATAAAACGCCCTTACTTCACCATCCTGTACCGGCAACCTCGGTGGTCTAGGCCTGATCCATTGAGGACCTATGCCCTCTGGCGACAAGTTTGCCAACAATCCAGTTAGAGCCTCATCTCTATCTCCAGATCCAAGTTTATGTTTCACTCCAGGTTGCAAATCAAGCCTACAAAGGAACCATTATCATCTATATGTCTAAAAATTCAAAAGGAATTAATATGGAAATTGAACCTGGCACGAATTGAAAGCAGAAAATAGTGCACAAACAAAAGGAAAACATCACATCTTTAGAATTGTCCCTTCAATTCCAGGGGACATACTCTTGTGAATTTGCATCAAAACCATGGGGTACATCTGGATCTGGCACTATATTTTTCAGTGAAATGTTTTTAAACAAGGACTTGTATGCTTCAGGATGGACTTTATCACCATATTGATGCTGCAAATGTTCGCGGGGTGGAAAAGCCTGACAGCAAGCAGAAAAGTTTATCAATGCAATGTGAAAAAGAAAAGTTCCAAGGACTAGAATTAGAATTAGAAGGGTTATTTAGCAGAACTGAATCTCAAATGTGGTGAAATAATAATACGCACAAGTTTAAAATGGATTCACTCATCAAAAGCATGATTTGACATATTATGAACTTACATGGACTGAAGGATCAAAAACTTTGATGTAATTTGCAGCAGACTGTTTAAGAAACTGGTAAAGAGCAGAAAATTGTTCTCAGAAACCATTATTATAAAGAGAAACAGTTGGAAGGTAAGAGAGACTAAAATGAACAAGCGTGAATAGATTCGACTAATCCAACTAAAGTTACAAACCAGCTCCTGAATACCTTAATCTTATATACCTAATGAAAGTAAGAGTCAAATACAAGATTTACAATTCTATTTGCCAACAAAAAGATCCACATCTTCGGATGGTAAAAGCTGAAATTTACTATGCTATCCCCAACAAAACACTATTTTCAGATAGATATATAAAATAATTAAGATAATTTCCAAGACCATTTCAAGAATTCAGCCAATTATCAAATTCCTGATCATTTCTATGTTAAATGTAATTGATTTATAGACAAAACCCAACTCCAAACAACATGGAGTAAAGTGTTCCAGCCTGTTCCTAGAAGTACATTCTATAAAAACAGCACTAGAAAAAACAGCTGTTAAGAACCCACCATGTAATAAGCATGCTGACATGCTAAATTGCCACATTCCTTCACATGCTAACTGGACTACTTCAAAGATCACTTAATATCAAAAGCACAAAAAATAAAGTTTAGAACCTCTTTGCTACCACCAGAACCTCCAGAGGCTAACAACTGAAGAACAAACGCCCTCTCGTATTTTTCTGCTTCCTCATCACAAGCAGCCTGCAAAATCCCAAAATGAAACTCATAAACCTCGCATTTTCTTTCAGAACAATTGCATTCATCAGAATTACTAATATTCACATTCTATCATAATAATCTTTCCGTGACGCAGGCACGAATTCCGCTACTTACATTGATAAACAAAGCTACAAACGGATTTGCAGAAGACTGTTGCGATGAATAAGTCAGGTAAAGAGTCGCAAACGCAATTAACCTTTCCGTAGATTTGAGCATCTTCATATCCTCCTGCACTTCACTTAAACCTCCAATTCATCATCAACCAATACAAAGTAAGCACGTAACACTTATGTCCTCGTGAATTTGACTACTAGGCACAATCAATAAAAAAAAATCCTGAAGGATTAATTATATCGAAATCGTGAGCACCTATATTCTAGCAAAATTAAGAAATTCGGATAGGGAGAGAGAGAGGATGCGTTGCTTGCCTGTAAGAGTAGTGATAGAGTGGCAGAGAGAGTGGACGAGCGAGTGCGATTGATTTTGTTGATAAATTCGGTGACGATTTCATCGATTGGTCTTTGCTCTGATCTCAGCAGTGAATATAACAAATTCATTTCTTCAAAGCTCAAAGTCATTTTCTTCTCTCTCTTGCTTGATTTTCAAATGCTAGGTGTTTAGATTTTTTCCAGTGGGTGGATTGAGGAAGAAAGAGGAAAAGAGGGAGAGTTGCGTGTTTGTTTCTTGGGAAAGTGGAGTCGGAATCGACTTATGGAGAGTGTGGGTTAGCCGTAAGTGGTTTTGTTTTAATATAAATATATTAAAATATTTTTATCTTTCAAATTTTATTTTTAATACCATTTTATTAAAATAATTTAATCAAAAAACTGAATATTTTTTAATGTTTTGGCAGATTATTTTTATATTGTAAAAACGTTTTTATAAAAAATAAATATATTTTTATTCATGAGCCGGGCTCCACTTTTGTTTAGGCCTAGAATAGGTCCAGTTTTGATTTGTTCTGGCCTGTTTTCAAGAATTCCAATTGTTTTTTTTTTCAATCTCTTACATCCATCTTCATGAAATCTTTTTTATAGTAGAGTGGTGCCTATGATAGATTGAAGATAAGTCTCCAACAAGATTTGTTTTTGCCTCCCTAAGTATGATTTTGGCATCTTTATAGTTAATTATTGCCATAAAACTTTGTTATATTTATTTATTATTGATATGCATTTTTAATTATCTTATTATATTAAACAAAATTATTTAACCTAGTCATGTCAATGACTCGAGTCTTAGATTTTTCTTGCTTCATTAATAGCATTGGTGCTAGCATGAACATTTCTGTTTATGTTAGAAAAAATTTTGAGGACATATTGTATGGAAAACAAAATTCTCATATGAAGGCAAATTTGATGTGAATTATCAATCATTTTTCTACTTACAAAATAGTTTCTGGTTTAAGCACACATGGAGAACTAATATGACCATATTGTATGGAAAACAAGAAAGCATTCACACCAATAAACAACAACAAAACATTTTCTCTTAATATCATCAACGGTCTTTACTAATGAACCACAAGTATAGAAATAACAAAAAAAAAAAGAACTTTATCATTAGAAGAGTTGAGAGAGGTGTTGCATCATCGCTATCATTAGGGTGAAGAACAACATAACATTGTGTCAAAATATGGTGACATTGTGTATGATTTTCAATTTAGCAAGTATAATAATTATAATACAATATCTTTTATATATAAATCAAAATATTCATTTAATTCCATACAGGTACTTGTTCAACTTTAAAAAAAGTTAAGTACATTCACTTAATTCAATATGCAAGACCTTTATTATTTAAGAGATTGCAATATTTATCTTATTCTATTTCGAGTCTTAATTAACAACAATAATCAATCATTTTCAAGACATGAAAATGGTGGGAAAGTGTCCTCAAGTAGAAACTTATCAATATGCTCCTATCTTTGATGACCCATTCCAAAAAATATTGTTGGAAGAAGATATTTATCATAAACAGATTTCAAACAAGCACATAATTATGTTTTTTTAATTGTGATAATTATCTATCTTCTAAATTTTACGTGTTATTTGTTGTTTTCTCCTCTCAGCTTCAATTACAATAAATTTAAGGTAATATTTTTTTTCTTCCTTTTTATAGTTTTTTTGCAATCTTTTTTTTTATTTTTTTGTTATTAATGGTTTTGATATAGAAATAATGAATTATTAATTATCAATTAATTTATCTTGTGTTAATGAATTATTAATTGATAATTTTGTGTCATTAATTTTTTTTTGTTAATTGACTATTAACTAATAATTTTTTGTCTAGTTAAATTATTATTTTCATTGTTTTTTTGAATTTTTGTAAATTTAGAACATATTTTTCTAAGTTTAAGATTCATTTAAAAATATTATAATGTAGAAATAAAAAAGAATTTTATGAAATTAAATCATGCAAAGTTAGAAGAAAATAAATTAAATCAACATGTTTATGGCATATATGATATGTTTTTGCAAGTTTGTAAAATTTGGATGCTCTCCCATATAAAGGAGGACTTTTAAATATGTGTGTGTGTGTATTCATTTGTATAAATGCAGAGTGTAAAATCGATTACATGTTATCAAGACGAGATCACTACTAGTTCTTCTAGCAGCTATTCTGAGTAACACGAGTTATTAGATGTGAATCATGAACATGCTTTTAAGGCACATGCATCAACTCATGACCCATGGTCATCGAGTACAATGCCACAAAATCAATACGGCACAACAAGATCTAATTACCCGTAAATATTGAGCCCAATGGAAGGAGGATGTTTCATTATATTTTTTCTGTTTTCACAATTAAATTTGTTTAATAATGTTTTAAAACATAATATTATTTAGTGAATAAAATTGAAGTTGCGAGAATAATAATAGTGACCTTTAAATCATTAATGAAGATTTTGTTTCAATAGAGTCAAGTCTCTAAAAACATTAAATTGAGACAGCATATCAATACATGATTTACAAGGTTTATGACTAGTATGAACTTCAATATTTTTATTATTATCCTAATTTGTTTCGTTAATTGAGATACTAAAATCTTCCTTTCTAAATTCTTACTACAAAGAAGATTTGATTGGAGGGATGTTAATGATGATGTTCCAAGAAGGGAGTGAGAATTACATGGTAACTATGTAATTTTCAGCTACCTTGATAATTTTCGTTTCTTTCTTTAAATACCATGAATTTTTCATTTTCTGATAAATATTTTATTTGTACCGTATAGTTGTGTCTTTTCTGGTATAAGACATGGTAAAATAAAAAAATAACGAACAAGATTGAAGATATGAGGAGAGGAGGCGTGCTTGATTGGCCAATTAGAGATGAAGAAGAGAGATTTAGGTTAATTAATTTTATTTGTTTTTGTTTTTAATTTATATTTGAGCGGGGGAGAGAGTGAGTTAACGAAACAACTTGTATTATCTCAAGGTTTAAATCAACAAATGAGATATAAAATAATTTTTTTAATTAGCATCCGATAATTCGTTGCGAAGTTTTTTCAACCAGCAACAGATTATCCATTGTAGATTTGATACACCATATCTGCAACAGATTTTTTTGTTGCTAAACATAATCCGTTACTAATCATGAAATGAAATAGGATCTTAGGATGTGGAATCTATCAATCATAAATACTCTTCTTACTAGCAATGGAATTTGATCATCATAGAGAATATACCCAAAATCACAAGCAATGGATAAAACCCATCACGTTGAATGGATAGAATTGCTTGCTTCAGCTCTCGAAACGAATCAGACCCCATCAGGTTGAGTGCATAGGCTGCTACCTTGGGGTCAAGCGGGAGAAAAAGACTTTCACATGACATGTCGTCGATGATCTACTTCTCATGTTGTCAATGCTTTAATAGCTGAACAATGGCGTTGAATAAATTTACGCAAGTGGTTGAGTAGTTCTTCTCATAACCTGTCAGTTCTCACTCAAATACATCATGGGGTAACTTTCTTGACCAAAAACACATTTAATGACGGTTTGTTAATGATTTTTTTAAAGTATTTTTTTGAAAATATATTAAAATAATATTTTTTTTATTTTTAAAAAACATAAAAATATCAAAAAAATTAATTTAAAATAAAATAAAATAAAAAAATCTCATTTTTTTAAAAAACGCTTTTAAATGCTATAACCTTAATTTCTAACTTATAATATACACCTTTTTTTAAAAAATAATTTTTTTTATTTTTATTAAATTAAACTTTTTAATTTTTTTAATTATTTTAATAGGTTGATGTTGGTATAAAAATAATATTTAAAAAATAAATTTAATAATACTCGCGAACAATATTTAAATAATTTGTCTCGAAGTTAGAAAAAAACCCAGCTGGCTTCCACTTTTTCTATCAATTAGGAATTATTAAAGCTAGAAGCCTACCAATTTCATTTCAGCTTGTCCAACGTGATTTCATATCTTCCCTCGTGCCATATATCAATTTCATCAAATCGTTTTTTTAATTATATATATATATATATATATATATATATATATATATATATATATATGAATTGATCCTGTTATTTCATCTTTTATTAATCAAATCCTTCTATTTATATCTAATTGCAAGACTAAAAAAATATATCGTTTTAATTTATTGAGTAAATCTCAATTTCTTCTAAAACAAATATAGATCATAGTTGTCAATACCGTTCCGGTCGCCGTTCTGGTTTTTCTATTGGAACGGAACGTTCCGGTTTCAGAGCGTTTCGGCGTGCTGTTTCGGGGTTGTACTGTTCATATATAATTATATATATATATATATATATATAAATTAAAATATTAATTTAACAAACATAATTAAAATTCAAGATAAATTAACTTTAAATTATACAATATAAACACAAAGTCAAACAAATATAATCTCAAAATTATAAAAAAAAATCAAAAGTTAAAAAAAAAAGGAGGATTTTAAGGCCGGAATGGCACACTCGGAACGGTACCGAGACGTTCCGGCCGGAATTTGGCCGGAATTTCCGGAACGGGCCGGAATTAAAACCGAGATGAAAACAACGCCGTTTCATCTTAGTTTTTTGAACGGAACAGAACGTTCCGGCCGGAACGGAATTGACAACTATGATATAGATAGTTTACCAATGATTTCATAGATAAATTCTTTACGTCATTCATTTTGAATATATTTAGTTTTATTCAGAAGAAAATTCACTTGAAAGAGAAAAAAAAGGAAATGGGAATATTATCAAAATAAAATCTAATCACTAAAAGAAAAAATCGCTTCGTTTTTTAATTAAAAATCGCATTAAATAAAAACCTTAAATGCAGAGAAATACAATGCCAATTTCACAAAATCGAATCAATAATTTCTGTTTATATATAATTTATTTTAAGAAAGAAAATACAATTCAATTTGCTCAAAATATCATATTAAAAGGAATATTGGTAGGTCCTGAGAAAATGAAATTAAACCAAGATTTGTTTGATAGCAAGGTAGAATATAACAATAATATAAATTTAAATAGTGGAAACAAATTTATCTGAAAATGTAACTATCAACATCTCTCTCACAGATGCCACTCGTTTGGTTGAGAAACGTCGAGCCACTTTCATATGCTGGTGTATATTTCTTTGAAAACATTTATTGCGGGGAGGAGAAATTATTTTATTAATTGAGCCATTATATTAGTTGGCCACTATATATAACTATAAGTATTTTTTACTATTTATTTTCCATTTTGTTGTCATAATCGGTCATGACTCGGAAACTTCTATGAAATGATAAAGTTAAAATTTGTATATTTAGCCCAAAAAAGATTGGGACCAGCTCTCTCTCTTCGATAAGTAGCTAACAGGACATGGACATGATCAGTGCATCTTTTCATTTTGCCGCCGTGATCGTGAATAAATCAAAATGATGTATTATTATATGTTGTTGGATTTTTTGGATAGTTATATTTCATTTATTATTTATTGGGTAAAATTCTTATATATTTATAAATTATTAATTGGATTTGAGGTACAACAAAAGAGGCTCAATTAGATGAAAATCAAACACAAATATGGGATTTGATGAAAAAGAAGTATGAAGGGAATGCTAGAGTAAAATGTTTAGTCATCCGAGCTTTAAGAAGGTAATTCAAGACTATCCGAGCTTTAAGAAGGTAATTCAAGACTCTCGAAATGAAATCAGTTGAATGCATTATTGATTATTTAGTAGAGTTATGTTAGTAAGTAATGAGTTGAGATTTCATAGGGAGCAAATGCGTGATGTTACCATTGTTGAGAAAATCCTTAGGTCTTTTGCAAACAACTTCAACTATATTGTTTTTTCTATCAAGGAATCTAAAGATACTGACACATTTATCATTGATGAATTCCAAAGTTCCTTGATTATACATGAGCACACATTTCACAAAAAAATAGTAGAGGAGCAAACTCTAAAGGTGACCACAAATTGGAGTAAGAGGACGTGGCATAAACAATTATAGAGGAAAGGTACGAGGTAGAGGGCACCAGTCTTTAATAGAGCTAAAGTGGAATGCTAACATTGTCATTAACTAGGTCATTTTCATTATGATTGCCCTCCATCGAACAAAGAGGCGAATTATGTTGAGTTGGAAGAGTATGAGAACATATTGTTAATGACATATGTAGAAGAACATGAAATAATGCATAATGATGTGTGACTTTTAGACTCCGGTTGCTCAAATCATATGCGTGGAGATGTTAGTGAATTAGATGAGAGTTTTAGACAACAAGTAAAAATCAGGAATATCTCCAGAATAACAATGAAAGGAAGAGGAAATGTCAGATTGCAGTTTAATGGTTTCAATCTTGTCTTGACAACAATCTTATATATGTTGGAGTTGAAAAATAATCTTCTAAGTATCAGACAACTACGAGAGAAAAGATTATCTATTATTAATCATAGCGGATTGTGTTATCACCCAGATAAAGGCTTAATTATTCAAAATGTTATATCCAAAAAATAGAATGTTCATCCTGCTAGCCAACACACAAAAGAAGAATGAGGTATGTTTGCAGGCAAGTACATAAGAACTCTATCACTTATGACATCATAGATATGACCATTTAAGCCATAAAGGTCTCAATATCTTACAAACCAAGAATATGGTACATGGATGGCCTCGTCTTCTTCCTATTACATTGGCATGCACTAATTGTTTGAATGAGAAGCAACACCAAGACCCCGTTCCTAATAAGAATGCATGAAGGGTAACCAAAAAACTACAACTCATACATGCAAATATCTATGGTCCCATGACACTAACATCAAATGGCCAAAAAAGGTATGTCTTTATGACTTATTGATGATTTTAGTAGAAAAACATGGGTTTACTTCTTAGTTGAAAAATCAAAAGCATTGAATTTATTTAAATGCCTTAAGAGACTTGATGAGAAGGAGACAAGGATGTATATCAAGTGTTTACGCACTGATAGAAGCAATGAGTTCAACTTAGAGGAGTTCAATGAATTTAGTAGGTGATGTGGTATCAAAATGCAGCTTACCATTGCATACACTCTGTAATTTATTAGAGTTGTGGGGTGAAATAACCAGATAGTGATGAATATGATTTATTCAATGCTCTTAAAAAAAAGATCTCAGAAACCTTCTAGCTTGAATTTGTGAATTAGACCGTGTATTTGCTAAACAAAAGTACTACAGTGGCAGTAAAAAATGTCACCCCTAAAGAAACATGGTCCGGTGTGAAACCCACAATTGAACATTTTAGAGTCTTCAGGTTTATGCCACATGTTCACATATTGAATGCCAAAGGAACTGCGCTTGATAAAAAGAGCCTTAAATGTGTGCTTTTGCAATTTAGTGAGGAGCCAAAAAGGTTACAAACTATATGATCTAGTGGCTAAAAAGGTGGTGACAAGTAGAGATATAATATTTAAGGAAGATAGATAGTGGGAGTGGGACACTAGCTACGATGGAAAAGTTATGGTAGATCGTGAGTGGGGTTATGATGATAAGAATGACACAGATGATCATGAAGATGAACGATAATCTTGAAGCTGCAAGTAAAGAAAATGAAGAAGCTGAAGGAAATGAAAATCATGCAACTATGAATGATGCACTTGTAGAAGGGTCTTGTGACGCCCCCAGCTCCCTTGCCAGTTACCTAACTGGCGTGACCAGGTTCGCCACACTGTTGGGACTAAGTCCCCTATTTCCTCCATCATAAACCACAAAACACATAGATAACTACATTGTTGAAAACGTACGGGATAATTTACAACATCATTAGAACAATTCTATAATTTACAAAATACTCAAAATGCCTAGATATTTAATTTACAAATTTGGCTCGTACTCTTTTTTTTTTTCCACAAAAGATATTCCTATTTTTATCAGTGACACATGAGCCTCTTTTAGCGAGAACCGGTAGCATCCTCGAACAGCTTAACCTTACCCTTGCCTGAACAACACACAAATACAATAACAGAATGAGCCAAAGCTCAGTAAGTAGGGTGATGCACGTGATATGCAATGCTATTGTGTTTCCCACATTTTCATCTATTTTAATCCGGGTACCCTAGGTATATGCAAGTCCGTGCGAACTATCACTCGGTGATCATGTTATCACCTACTGCTCTATTACTTTCTCTCAGTGATCTCAATATCACCTACTGCTCGCAACGGCATTATCCCTCGTTGTAGCACACGGTTAGCGGAATTATCCCTTGCTTAACGGTGTTAGTAAATAGAGCTCGCACTATGGATTCCTTGCTATTACCCATTCCACTCAATTCGGTTATCAAACCGTGTCAATTCAAAACTCAATGATTTCTCTCAAATTAATTTCCCCCAATGCACGTGATGCACGTGATGACATGTTTAATCACATTCAAACAAACTCTGGTACCAATTCTTATTTCTCAAACCATACTCACGGTCCAACTCACACTCGGGATTCACCCAACATTCACATACCAATCAGGGTACTCATAGCGGGAACACAACCTCCGCTCATTAATATTGTTCATTAATTTCATTAATATTAAGATCTAAATATTTCCCTTATTAAAAGAATAAATTTATTTATTTATTTATTATTATTTATTTATTTATTTATTTTTTTGTCCAAGCTCATTTCATTTAATCTTAGCCCATCTATTTTTAAAACCAAGCTTTTTACTTGTAGTCCAAGTCCATTTAATTTATTCTAGGCCCATTAGCTTGATCCAAGTTTATTAACTTTATCTTAGTTCAAACTCATTTCTTTTTAATCCAAGCCCAAATCCATTTGTTTTGATCTAAGTCCACATTAGTTATAAGTTTAAGTCCATCTTGTTTTAACTTAAGTCCACATATATTTTTTTTCTTTCAAGCCCATATGTTGTAGGTTAAGTCCATGGGTTTATTTCATGCCCACATTCATCTAAATCTAAGCCCACTTAATTTTACAAATATTTTTTTTTCTTTTCTTTTCAGCAATAGTATGCCTACATAACCCATACCAATTTGGCCATAATTCTTTATATATATATATCTAAAAATTACGAAATTTTAAGGAGAAATAGTATACATATAGATAAACAACTTTCCTTCTTTGTATTTTTCCTAACAATAACTCTAAGATCTCGAAATAACTCACACAAAATTTCGGATGGAAAATATTTTTCCAGCAGGTATCCATTTGAGCAACCCACGCCATATCAGTCATAACTCCATGTCTATTTTTCTAAAAATCACGAAATTTCACAGGGTTGTAGTAGACATATATATACACAACTTTCATGCTTTGCAATTTTCCTAAAACGCACTCCAAAATCCCGAAATAATTCACACACAATTTCGGACAGAAAATATTTTTCCAGCAGGTATCATTTGAGCAACCCACGCCATATCAGTCATAACTCCATATCTATTTTTATAAAAATCACGAAATTTCACAGGGATGTAGTAGACATATATATCCACAACTTTCATGCTTTGCATTTTTTCTAAAACTCACTCCAAGATCCAGAAATAATTCACCCCAAATTCGGGATTTTCCATCCCTAAAAGAAATTCAGAATTTTCACACCAAGCACACTTTTCATCATGCATGCTTAACCATCCATCATCAACATCAAGAGTCAAAATCATTACAAAACCATCATAATCACATTTGAAATTAATTAAACAACTCATAAAAATGGAAAGCATAAACAAACAAAAATAAAATGAAACCTACTTACCTTAGATTAAGTTTCCCTAAAATCTTTTAGCTTTTTCCTTTCTTTTCCCTTCTTCTTCTTCCCTTTTTCCTTTCTCTTTCACTCTTTTTTTTTTCTTTTTTTGCAAGGTTACGGGATGCATAACCAAAATGCCTCCTTCTCCATATTTGCTTTACTTAAATATCTTTTACAATTCATGCTTATGCCATGTGTCAATAAATTATGGTGAAATGCAAAGTTAAATTAGGCTTAAATTGTGATGGATTTCAAGGCAATTCATTTAGGTATATATATTGTTTTATTATTATTATTATTATTATTATTATTATTTTTGGCTATCATCATTTTACATACTATAATTTATACTTATTACATATACAAAGGATTTACTAATTAATTCATCTAAAATTATTTTTCCTAAATATTTACGTACATTAATTAATCCTAACAATCACGTACATAAACGCCAATTACGTACATACCATATATTCTAACACATATTTTTACCTGGTTACAGATCGTCACGTACGTACCCTATATACTATATACTTACGTACGAATATAATTATCCCGATCAGTACACTTATACGGTTACGAATTTTACGCTAGTTACAGGTCTGATGCTAGGGAAAGAAGGGTTAGACATGCTCCTATTTAGATGGAAGATTACATCAGTAATAAGGGATTATTAGAGGGAGAAATTGAGCTCAATATGGCCCTTTTAGCTTCTATAGATCCATTCAACTATGAAAAGGCAATGATGAGTTCGAAATGGAGATTGGCAATGGATTTAAAGATTAATTAAATTGAAGAAAAAAATTAGACTAGGAAACTTACTGATTTGGCAGCTGGTACTAAAACCATTAGAGTGAAATGGATTTATAAAATAAAGTTAAATGAACTTAAAGAGGTAGATAAATACAAGGCTCGGTTGGTAACCAAGAGGTATTCTAAACAACAAGGGGTAAACTTCACTGAAGTTTTTACTCCAATAGCTTGTATGCTTACAATAAGGATGATAGTGGCTCTTAGAGCGCAAAAAGGATGGATGATCTACCAGTTGGATGTAAAATCAACATTTTTCCATGGTGAACTGAATGAAGACGTGTATATGGACCAACCAAAAGGTTATAAAAAAAGAAGTGAACATAAGGTGTACAAACTGCATAAAGCTTTGTACGATCTAAAACAAGCTTTAAGGGCTTGGTTTAGATGCATTGAAGCTTATTTCATTAGTGAAGGCATCTAAAAGTGCTATAATAAATTTAATTTATTTGCCAAGAGGAGCATTGCCGTAAAAACTTGATAGTGAGTATTTATGCGAATGATCTGATTTACACTAATGATGATTGGGATATATTGTTTGATTTTAAAAATTCAATGGTGAGAGTCTTTAACATGACTGATCTAAGAAGAATGGGATTCTTTCTTGGCAGAGGTACTACAGAAACCAGATGGCATTTTCATTTGTCAAAATAAGGTATGCTACTGAAGTGTTTAAACGTTTTAAGATGTTTGAAAGCAAGCCTATACGCAGCCTAATAGTGCCAAGTTTCAAAATGAGTAGAGATGAAGATGGAGTTGCGGTGGATGTGATGTATTTCAAACAAATGGTGGGAAATTTGATACCTCATAACAACTCGTCTAGATATAATGTTCAATGTCAGTTTAATCAGTAAAAATATGGCTAAACCCATTGAACTTAACTTATAAGCTACCAAAAGGATTTTGAGATACTTAAAGGGCACTGCCAACTATGGGATTTTGTATAAGAATGGAGAGGAAGACGAAGAGCTGCTTGCTTTCACGTATAGTGACTATATAAGTGATACAGACGATCATAAAAACAAGTTGGTTATGTGTTTCTTTTAAGCTCAGTTGTTGTTTCATTGCTACCTTATAAACAATCCATTGTTACATTATTAACCACTGAGGTAGAATTCATGGTTGTTGTTGCGTTTGCCGGCTAGACAATTTGGATAAGGAGAGTATTGAAAAGTTGAGTCATGAACAGAAGGGCTACACCATTATCATGTGTGACAATAGTTCAACGATCAAGCTTTCAAGAAAACAAGTTATGCATGGAAGGAGCAAACATATTGATATATTTTTATTTCTTGAGAGATCTTACAAAAGATGGTGTTGTTAAATAATTCATTATGGAACTGAGGAGTAGGCGGTTGATTTTATTTCAAACCCCTTAAAATTAGAAGCATTTTAGAAACTCGGGAAGATGATGGGAGTGTGTGAAGATATTGATATAATCTAATTGTAGTCTAGATATTAGTTTAAGGGAGGGTACGAAAAGGTCGTTGTTTACTTGGTCTATTTTATGTTTTAATAATCATGTTCTTTAGCTAATCTTTAGGCATATTGTTATTCATTTTATTTTGTCACTTACATAGTTAAGATAAAGCTAATGCATGTTGTATTTATGCTTTTTGTTAGAGTTGTAAATGACTATGAAAGCCAAGTTGAGTCTTCGATAATTCATGAAAGTTATTCAGTCTTTTATTGTTGAGCTCTTATGTTTGATTCTAACAGTATATGTATATTCAATAATATATATATATATAGTGGATGAAGATTACTGTAGATTGTAATAGTTTAATTATTGTTTTGCTCCTCAGTGCATTAAATTTTAACTCTTTGACTCAGGGGTATTTTAGGACTTTTCCATGAGACTGATTGACATTCTCTTATTGTTTGGAGGTATTTAAGTATTTTTCGGGTATTTTTGTATAGTAATACTACAATTTTATCCCTATCAACAGGCAACAAACAATGGACTATCCAGGGGTATTTTTGTTTTTTTACACTAATGTTAACAATAAAATATCTATATTACCCTCAAATAAGACAAAAGTCAAGATTAGTAAGTGAGGGTGTTTCGGGTATTTCAATTTTTTCTAAACAATACAAATACAGATATGCCTTATAAAAGACAAAATCTAAAAGTTGACTATAAGAGTGTTTAGGTAATTTTATGTTTTATTTTTATTTTTTCTACAGAACATTGTTGGCACGTTTAACTGGCGCGCCGATGGTTTTCTTCCTTACATTCTCTTTAGATGGTGTGTGCAACATCGTCTGGTGGTTCTAGATATCCATTCGGTGTCTTATCAAAAATAATTTTAATATAATAATATCAAAAATAAATCTTAAAAATAAAAAAAATATTTTATTTAAAAAAAATAAAAATTACTTTAAATTAAAAATTTATCAAGCCACATGTAGACAAACACAGATAAAAAACATAAAGATAATAAATCACTAACAATAGAAGATTCATTATACATATATAAGAGAGAATTTCACTCTTATTTCACACCACCAAATCTAAATTTACTATGTTTTTAATGCAAGCTATATTTAATACAGAAAAATAAAATTAAAAATTAAAAATCAAAACTAAGAATATAAATATATAAATACAAATACAAATACAAATACAAATAAGAAGTATCATATCTATGACAAAAGAATAAAAGCATAAAAACTAAATAAAAATATAAAACGATAGAAACAGAAATATAAAACAAGACAAAAAAAAAATATCACTTTATTAAAGCGTGTGCATATACATGACCAACCACCCAACAAACCAACCAAGAGCTACTCCCATACCCTACCCTAGAAATTCAGCCATTAAAAACCTTCAGCTCTTCCATCTTATTTTCACTCCTTTCCTTCTTCTATCTTTGTAAACATGAGCAATGAAACACTAGCACCGGCAAAACTAGTCATCCCATGGAGGACACGGCTAGCCCTTGCAGTCCTCTCGGTGGTCACAGATATGTCACGTCGTTCAGACGGTACCATAAACAGACGTCTCCTTAATCTCCTTGATTTCAAGTCCTCTCCTTCTCCTCACAAACCCGTTCACTCCGTTTTCTCTTCTGACATCACCGTGGACCCCACCCGCAACCTCTGGTTCCGCCTCTACACCCCGGAAAATAGCGGGGTTGACGGTGGCGACCCTGCCTCTTTGCCTGTTCTGATATTTTTTCATGGAGGTGGGTTTTCTTTCCTAAGTGCTGCAACGAGTACGTACGACGCCGTTTGTCGCAGGTTCGCACGTCGGTTTCCTGCTATTGTTCTTTCAGTCAATTACCGTCTTACGCCTGAACATCGATTTCCTTGTCAATACGATGATGGATTTGACGTGCTCCGGTTCGTAGACAATAATCGAGCCAATGGGTCACTGCCACCTAATGCCGACTTGTCGAAGTGTTTTCTGGCTGGAGATAGTGCGGGGGCAAATTTGGCCCATCACGTTGCGGTTCGGGTTTGTCGGGCTGGGTTTCAGAATGTTAAGGTAGTTGGATTGGTTTCCATTCAACCCTATTTTGGCGGGCAAGAGAGGACCAGGTCCGAATTACAATTGGTTGGATACCCGTTCGTGTCTGTGGAACGAACCGATTGGTGTTGGAAAGTGTTTTTGCCGGATGGATCGGACCGGGATCATCCGGCAGTGAATGTGAGTGGACCGAATGCTGAGGATATTTCGGGTTTGGATTTTCCGGATACAATTATGTTTGTTTGCGGGCTAGACCCGTTACAAGATTGGCAAAGGAGGTATTACGAGTGGCTAAAGAGATCCGGGAAAGAGGCTACCTTGATCGAGTATTCAAATATGTTTCACGCATTTTATATCTTCCCGGAACTACCCGAGTCTAGAAAATTATTCTCGGAGGTCAAAGAATTTGTTGACAGGAGGCTGTCCAGGCTATAGCCTTACAAGCAAACCAATCGTACGCCCTCCATAATATTGCGGAGTAGTTCACCATTGACGCCGGTCACTGGCCGGAGATGCCTCCGAATTCTATCATCATGCACAGTTACTGCGGGACAGTTTTAGCTTTTATGTTGGATTTATGTTTATAGTAATAGCAAGTTGTCGTTTGGATTCTAGAAAAAGGGCAAAACACCACAGCTGTCCTTTCTAGCTAAGTAGTTCTCAACTGCCACTTGTATCTTTCGGGGGAGATAATAGTAATGTTAATATAATAATTTTATTAAATTTACTCGTCGAGAAGATCTAACGAAATGGAATCTCATAGGTAAATTTCATAAAGTCATTTGTTCTTATTTCCTTTTAAGTCGGTTTTGTAAGATTATGCGACGGTTTAGAGTCCATGTGAGATTGTTTTTGAAATTATATTTTATTTAAAAATATATTAAAATAATATTTTTTTGTTTAATATTAATATATGAAAATAATATAAAAATACCTAAAAAATTAATAAAAATAAAAAAATTCCTTTTTTTTTCAAAAACATTTATAAAATTGACATTACATGTCAAAGAAGGGATGGATTGCATCTTCTACACCCGAAATTCATCTCAAAACCCATATAGCATGAGGTCAAAAAACTATAATGGCACCCCACCTTCCCCGCCGTAAATGGAGACAAGTTAGGAAGTTGATAGAAGTGAATTCAAGTTATATAGGCCGGTACACCAAACAAAACCAACCTCCATCCATCCTTCCCTTGTTCACCTTGAAGATGGCACATCAAGTCAGAAGAAGGTGAAGTGAAATAAAAACCATATTGGAAATGATTTAATGAGGCCCATGTTAACATTTTTCTAAGAATCCAACCAGCAAAAGTTTTTCAGATCTTAAAGTAATAGCAATTACAATGCCAAAACCCAATTTAGAGAGTCAAATCTTTAAAATGGTGTTTTGAATAATATATATATGATTTTTTTTTGTTGATGTGTAGTACTCCAACGGTAAAAGCCATTTTGGAGAGCCATTTTTTATATTATTTTAAATATAGTGTAATTATTTTGTATATAGTTTAAATATGCAATTAGTTGTACAATTAATAGGAGTAAGTTATATAATCAAATAATTTCTTTTAAAAAACTCCAACAATATAATTATTAATTTTGTATATAATTTTTTACTCTCTTGTTGAGATTTTTTTGAATGAAAACAAAAATAAATATTTTTGATATAGTTATATTATTTTCTAATATATATATATATATATATGTCCAAATCAACCTCCACATAAAAAACCCCCATCAACCCCACACAGAACAACACTCCCTTCCCTTAAACTCTTATTATAAAAAAGGACATTATTTTCCTTAAAAAATGGTCATGTTGTTGTACCATGCATGCTAGTAAATGAGATGTGTTTTAATTTTTCTATATAATTAGATATAAATATAAGATATTATAATAGAACTTGAAACGTAAAAGATTTATAGAATTCATGGTGGAGATCCTCAAAAAGCATTTTTCAATCATGAACCCTTTTTTTTAAATTCATAATTTAAAGTCAACTTGAATGAAAATAGAGCTCATAGTTTATTTTAATTTTTTTCTTACAAGATTTCGAAAGTGTCAAAAAATATTTTGGTATCAAATTAGTGTTGGATTTGGAAAAATAGAATTTGATTTTATTGACTAAGAAAATTAAAATTAGGGATGAAAAATGAAAAAAAAAAAACAACCATTTTTCTTCTTTATTACTATTCATGAGGCATGTCTATCAAGAGAAATTCAATGATAGTTGTGTTTTTCTATAAACACATAAGAAAAAACAGATTAGGGTGTGTTTAGTTTTTTTAAAATTCAATTGATTTTTTCTTTTTTTAAGTGGTTTTAGGATGATAATGAGTCTTAAGGTGCCTTGAAGTAAAAAACTTAGAAAAATGGTTTATGGATCCAAAACTCTGGACCCAAATTTTCTCGTCAGCACCTATGACCGGAAAAGAGTTAATCGGACAAAAAATCATTTATAGCAACAAGTAACTTGTTTGCTAGTATGATTTATTATTTTGGAGCGGATGAAGACCAAGCTAATTTATTATTTATGATTTGATCTTCAATAAAATCTACTTTTTTTTTTTTTTTTGTATAACCAAGATATCCTGAACGCTGACCCAGACTAATTCCTTTCGCACTGGGTGGCAAGTGCTCCCCAAGGGGTCAGCTGCAGACGAAGAGAGGGGTCGAACCCCAGACCTCTTAAGGACCACTCCGCCAGGACCCCATGGGTAATAAAAAATCTACTTAAGCAATAGCAACAACTCATTTCTGAAAAATTCCAAATTGATAATATTTCGGAAAAATTACTTTAAACATTTTTTAATATATATAAAGTGTAATGGCGAAGAAACTTTAAGGCAATATTTTTCAAAAATTAATAAAAAACAGACCCTTATCTTACTATTTCAATAGAAATGCATGTTAGGAAACTCTTTGCTTTTTTGTGATAAGAAAACAGTAGAGCATTAGCTAGTGTGGATGGTACTAAAATGAAAGAAAGTGTAGCTACGAAACCATTTCATTGTCGCACAAACTGTCCTATATAAACACTAAGCTCTTGGCTAGCCAGCGATTCATAGCCATCCAGCTTCCTGAGATAGTTTTTATTTCACCAAGTTCCCTTAAATTCATTTGCTAAAATCATAAACCATGGCTAGCTCCATGGCCCTCAATAAGCTGGTTTGTGCTGTGACCATGTGCATGGGCTAGGGGTGAGTGTTCACCGTGCGGTCATCATGCATAGGCTATGCCAAGGGCGGTGGAGCTCTGAATTCATCCTGTTGCAATGGGGCCAGGGCCTTGAGTTCTGCTGCTAAGACCACACCAGACCGCCACCAAACCTGCGGCTGCCTGAAATCACTTGGCCGCAGCGTCCATGGAGTCGTAGCTGGGATACCAGCCAGGTGCGGTGTAAATCTTCCCTACAAAATATTGTAGATATATATACATGTATTATTTCTATCATTTTTAGATTCACATAATATTTTACTAATTACTTGTAGTCAATCTGATCGTTGATGTGATGCCGTGTCAAGCGAGGATTGTGCCTGAAGAATCAATAATTTGCAGAGATATTTATATATGGTCGAGGAAAACGAGCGTTAAAATGAAGCTCGATACATTGATCAATTGAAGACATCCATTAAATATTCCAACCATCTTAACTCTGTTTAACTCAAACTATATATGTACTCGGTTATTATGTGAAGTTATGAACTAATAAACAAAAATTAACATAAATAAATTGTGAATCATGATGCCTTCATTATGTTTTATAATTTTTCAACATAAATAAAAAAGAAACAGTTCATTTATTTTTCACTTTAATTTTTTTTTTAAAAATGGTATTTTATATCATTTTAATATGCCGATGTCAAAAATAATTTTTAAAAAATAAAAAAAATATCATTTTGATATATTTCCAAACAAAAAATACTTTCAAAATCAACAACAATTAACTACACTAATCTGCACTAATCTGAGAGCTTTGTTTCAAACACACTCTCCTACACAAAAACAAACAACCATTAAAAAAAGAAAGAATATTATGCTCTTACAAGCAGGAGAAGGCTAATTCCACACCCCCATCAACCTCCATGAACGGTTGAGAAGACTCCAAATGTTGCCTCCACAAGCTGTCGGGCAATCATGAACATTGATACTGGGACACTCATTGACATTAGCAATAGCATATTAGCATCCCAAGAGCCAAACCAGGCCTTGTATTCATCAAAAGCAGTTGCAAGAACCCAACAAGCTTACATATAAACTCATCATACGATGTATAGCACTGCTTCTCCCACTCCATCCACTCCTCTGGCGGCTCATAATTTCTCTCTACCATTTTCATTTCATGGATGCGTTTCCTCAGCACAACCATGCTTTCATCCACCCCCATCATCCACTCTCGCGAGTTCTCTCTTCTGGAGGCAACCACAACCGTGCCGCTTGGCCTCTTTCCATCTCCAAATCTAGATTTTTGTGGGAAAGAAGGAAGCAATGAGGATCGAAGAGCAGCTGATCCCATTGCGAAAAAACTTTTGATTGATCAGAGTAATGTGATGGAGAGATGTTAAGCTTTTGGTTCTGTATTTGTACATGGATGGATGCCAAGATGTGAAGATCTAAGACAAGGTTAGAGTTTTGCTGTGAGGCTGACACGCGTACAGCTGAGTATTTTAAATATTAGATCAGTAAAACTAAGGTGATACTTGTCAGTTCCTGGTTGGTCTTCCGTGCCTTGGGCTGCCTGGGGTCGGTGCTTCTGTTTAGGTCAAACTCTAAAATAATCTGATTTGCTCACTATAGATTGGACACTGGCAGATGGGCAAGTTGCCAAAGTTCGTTAACCTTTCGCACTTGTTTATTTTTGATATTAAAATAATTTAAAAAATTAAAAATTTATACTCCAATGTCATTGAACCATTACAAACCAAATCACCATCGAATTAAGTTCACCGGAAAATTTCATAGAATTAAAAAAAATAAAAAATTCTCATGCCATTGTCTATTACAAAAAGAATTATCAACGAGCTTAAATTTTATCAGTGATTTTTAAAGAGGTTTCTGAACATTTTCGGTTTAAATAAAAATTTCAATTAAAGCTTACAAATAAAATAACTAATGGACATGCAAAGAAATATATAGTCAATAATTATATTGGTTAAAGGTTAATTTTGTTTCATTAATGTAATGTTTTCTTAACTAAACAAGGGGAGCAAACATTATATTAGAGTGCTTGAGAGTATGGTTGATTTTATTTTTGAGGATGTTTTTTGTTTAAAAATATATCGAAATAAAGTTTTTTTTTAAAATCATCATTTTAATGTCAGCATATGAAAATGATATAAAAATATTATTTTTTTTTAATTTAAAGTAAAAATAAAAATAAAAATTTTTCAATTTTTTTCAAAAATACTTTTAAAAAACAATGACAAACAAGACTCCATTGCTTATTCCACAATTTTTTTCTTAACTAAATTAGAAATTCATAGTTCAACTAGGACATGGTGTCATGAAATCCGCTTTTTAATTGATATGATTCCAATATAAAAGCAATTCCCTTAGAGTACTTGTTTTTTATTCTTTGTAATCTTTGTTTATTGTAGAAAAAACTCAGATTTCTTTTCATTATTTTCCTAAAATAAATATATTAGCTAAATCGAATGTAGTTATTGATTTTCCATTTTTAAGCTCAACGAAAATATATTGAGATATTTTTGTTTTTATTTTTAAGATCTTATTTCATATCAATATATTAAAATAATTTGAAATATCAAAAAAATAATTTAGAGTAAAAAAAAATTTTAATTTTTTTTTTAAAATGCAAAACAAAATCGATTATTAAAACGAGTATCATAAACCAAGAATGCAAAAATAACCACGAGCTAACTTGATAAAAAAAACCAAAATAAAATATTTTTTTTTATATTTTGATTGAGCTTTAAAATTTTATTTATAAGAAAATAATTACTTTATATAATTTTTTTTTAAATTTACCTGTAAAAAACATGCCTCTTCACGAGTCGCTAGAACTTTTTATTCACAGCATTTTCATTTCTTAATTAATAAAACATAATTTTATTTGACATTTAGTACATTATTTGCACGTTGAACAAAACCAATAAGAGTAAAAGAGATTATTATTTATTTTAAACAGCAATATAAATAGTTATCCAAAAAAAAGAGTGACGTCATAAAATTTAGATTTTAAGTGGAGGGAGCAATTCTCTGGTCACCGTGAAGAAGCGAAGCAGCCACTGCCCTTCACGTCTCCCTCACAGGTCAGCATCAGAGCTCCAATCATTCTCTCCTTCCCATCAACCAGCGCAAAGGTATAATCTTTTTAAGTTTAGCTGTTTGAATTCCAAGTAGTTGATAACAATGAACACATAAATGATTCCTTCACATGTGGGTGTTTGAAGCGATAGAGAGAGAGAGGGAGAGAAAGAGTAAGATCAGCAAGTATGGGTGACGTGAAGGAATCCGGTGAAATGAATACCTGTGAAAGGCTCGTGGGAATAATTTATGATGAGAAGATGTGTAAGCATCACACTCCTGATGGTGATTATCATCCAGAGAATCCCAATCGCATTAGGGTTATTTGGAACAAGCTCTTAGCCAATAACATTCCTCAAAGGTACTCCCTTTTTTACTTTTCCTTCTTCTTGGGGGGTAATTAGTATTGATGGTTTATGACTGGACTTCTTATTATTGTTATTACCTTTGAATCTTTCAGGTGTGTGGTTTTGAAAGGGAAAGAAGCAGAAGATAAATATTTAACGGCTGTTCACTCTGAAAATCATGTTAATTTGATTAGAAATATAAGCTCCAAACAGTTTGATTCACGAAGAAACAGGATTGCTTCAAAACTGAATTCAATTTACTTTAATGAGGGATCATCTGAAGCTGCTTACCTTGCTGCCGGCTCCGTTATAGAGGTATGTTTTCTTTTGTTATTAATATTTTGACGTATTTTTGGATACTTGTCTTTTGTTTATTGTGTTCTATCTTATTTTTCATTACCGTAGAGATTTATTGAAAATTACACACAAAGATGATGTGTTTGGTAAGAGAAATTTCTACGAAATTAAATGTCCAACTTTAAGGTGGTTGTATTTTTCTGTTTGATTTCATAAGCTCTTTTAAAGATAATAATTGTAAGTTTAAAATATCGAGTGTTTCGAATGAATTCATTCTTAGGCTGACTATCATGTCCTGTTTTGCTTTACATTTGGCTTGCAACTTGCAATTTCGAAGCTAATTTCACTTCATTGAGTCGTGAATTATGACTAGTTTAGTAACAATATATTATCAGTCAAATTTATTTCTAATCATGAATATGCTTTCCACCAGCTTGCTGAGAAAATTGCAAAAGGGGATTTGAATTCTGGTGCTGCGATTGTTAGGCCTCCTGGACATCATGCTGAATATGATGAGGCGATGGGTTTTTGCCTATTCAATAATGTGGCTGTGGCAGCGAGTTTTCTATTAGATGAGAGAGTGAGAACTATGTTTTGGCATTTACATATGTTCAAATTTTACTTTATCCTGAATCTAGTTTGTCTTTCTCAACATTTCATTTATACCTATTACCTATGAATATTACAGCCAGAACTGGGTGTTAAAAAGATTTTGATTGTTGACTGGGATGTTCATCATGGCAATGGCACTCAAAAGACATTTTGGAATGATTCTCGGGTCTTATTTTTCTCTGTTCATAGGTACTATATACATTTATGTTCTTAATTTTCTCTTCCATCATCCTTTTATCACAAGCCCCAACTTGACAATATAACCTTAGTAACATGCTGTCTATATCTTTATCTCTTGATTCTGATATTTTTTTCACTGAAGCATTTACATTTTTTGAGTGGTAATTTTCTATGTTTGTCACAGATTGTTAGTGATATATCCAACTCCAGCTTTTTAGGAAGTGATTTATCAGGCTTTATCTTGTCATATTTTTTTCTTAGTTCTTTTTGTTGGGATGTTGACACTCATTTTGTAATTTCTGTGTGGTATGAATAATTATACTACCTGTATCTAATCATGATGATTATGTTGATTGTGAATTTATGTAGGCATGAGTTTGGTAGTTTTTACCCAGGGAATGATGATGGCTTTTATACTATGATTGGAGAAGGACCAGGTACAGGATATAATATAAATGTCCCTTGGGAGCATGCAAGATGTGGGGATGCAGATTATCTTGCTGTTTGGGATCACATCTTAATCCCTGTTGCTAAGAAATTTGATCCTGACATGATTATAGTATCTGCAGGATTTGATGCAGGTCTGATTTCTGTAATTACTTTAGTGTTTTTTATTTATTTTTTATGATTGTGTTTTAGGTCTTTCACTAGAGATTTAGCTTTGTATAGATGTCAAAGCTTTGTTAAGTGTAATAGCCTTGACTACCAGATGCTCACACATTGTATATAATGCATGAATACGCACATTGTTCTTCTTCATATGCCTTAAACATGACCCTGAACACTTAACAGAGAAATATTTATGATAGAGACTAATTCAATTCAACAAAGCCCTTTTAACAGCGAGAACTAAAGCATTGATTTTATGAAACCTTTGTACCAATCAAATCTATTTTATATTCAATTGATTGTTTATGCTGTTGTGTAGTTATGCCTAGTAGTGCACGATTAGGAAACTAAGCAACTTTTCAGAATACATAGGATGCTTATGCCATATCATAACTCATTATGTTAGTTAAAATGTTCTTTTGGTTGCATTTACTTCTACGTTAAATATCTAGGCATTCCTTTGTAATTTACGTGGGAGATAGAAATCATATTCCCTGTTATATGTTGATTTGATGTGTGCTTATAGTAGTTTTATGAGATGACTGGCTTTTTGTTTTTTATTTATTAAGTGTTGTTTTACATCTTTCAACAGCTGACGGTGATCCTCTTGGTGGATGTTGTGTTACTCCATATGGATACTCTGTAATGTTGAAAAAGGTTGCTTCTACATTTAACTTTTTTTTCCCTTTCCTTTTAAATTTGCATGGTATTTTCATTGTGATGTTTACTCAACTGAGGGGTAAGACTTCTGGACTTGTTAAGTAGCACATATGCTAGGGATCTTACTTGCATGAGAAGATTTTATGTTTGAATTCTCTAGGATTTACTTGAACTTCCTTTATGGGTGGCAATTGGTTTATTTATAGGGATTGTACTTGTATGTTTATTTATTTATTTTTCTTTTCAGTTGATGGATTTTGCACAAGGTAAGATTATGTTGGCATTCGAAGGAGGATACAACCTAAATTCTATAGCAAATTCATTTCTTGCATGCATGGAAGTTCTTCTTGAAGACAAACCTGTCAGTGGGTCTGTAGAGGCATATCCATTTGAGTCTACATGGCGTGTGATACAAGAGGTGAAATGACATTTTTCAGTTGAACTAGATTATCTTATTCGTTCACCATTATCAATTTTGCTTATTTCTGTAATTGTTTCTTTCAATCTCAAGTGACGTGTGTTAGCTATTTTCTATTTGACTAAAACATGTATTATTATTTCCCCAGGTTCGCAAGAAATTAAGTTCCTACTGGCCTGAGCTTGCAGATGAATTACCATTAAAGTTGACTAGTCAAAATGCCCCTCATCCAGTAAGGCTTTTCTTAAACAGAACATCCCTTTCTCTTGCAAATCTTTCAAGTCTTAGTCTCACCAAATTTAAAAGCAGTCAGTCATTTTATGGGTGAATAGAAACATGAATTTGCTGGGGAAAAAAAGTAGATAGTGCAAGGCATTGAAGGACATGATTGTACATAGTACCTGAATGCTGGTGATCTAAATGTTGTTCTTGAAGGAAAAGAGTTTTCAATGTAATTTTTTATATTTCCTCGTGTAATTTAGACTTGTTTTGCTTACTGCATTCATTTTAATGGTTTTGCCTAAAATGCAGTTTGTTCTACTCTTTAGTTGTGTAAGATAAACATTTTTCATTCCAGCATTTTCTTATGTCAAACTCTGACTCTGAAGACGAGGATGAAAAGGCTCCAATTATTGTGTCGGAAGTTGTTCAGGAGGTCATGGAACCCTTTTCAAAGCTGAAAGTTGAAGATAGTCAAGGTAATGAGATAATTTGAAGCCAGAAGATGTCGAAGTTGAATTATTCTGTGATTTTGTTTCATTTTACATATTGTCAACTAAATGCAGATCAAGTGGTTACATCTTCTAGCTCTTGGAGAACTGAGCTTTCAAAGATTGACATTTGGTATGCTTGTTTTGGATCAAATATGTGGAAGCCTAGATTCCTATGCTATATTGAAGGCGGTCAGGTACTATACTTGGGGTATCATGTGATGTAACCACACTGAATGAACACGGTTTTAACGGATTCAAAGCATTTCTTAGGTTTTGATCTTATGCAATTTAAAGTTTTTGCAATTAATATCCTGAAAATTTCAAAGAGTCCACCTGCTTTAGCATATATCAATTCCATTTTTGTAAATGACTTTCAGGTGGATGGTATGAAGAAGCCATGTACTGGTTCAATGGATAAAAACCCGCCAAAAGAGATTTTGTGGAAAATTTTCCCGCACAGACTATACTTTGGTCGTGATTCTACACGTACATGGGGCCCTGGGGGAGCTGCTTTTCTTCACCCTGATAGTAGTGTTGGTGAAAAAACTTACATGTGCCTGTATAAAATAACGTATGCTCCTAGTTTACCTTTTTAATTTATATTTCTCCCTCTCAATGTTCTGAAGCGAATCTTGGTCTTTGTTGAACTTTCAGTATAAGAAAAAGAAAATTCATGAAAATGATTTAGGGTTTCTTTTTATTATCCACTTTATTTGCCTTCTCACTTGCTTGCTTTCCTTTTTTCCCCCTTCTCTGCACAGGCTAGAGCAGTTCAATGATGTTTTGCTTCAAGAAAATGTTTCGAGTAATCAGATGATTTCACCTGCATTTGATTTGGCTGCACTACAGTCTATCACAAACAAAGGGTCCATTTCCTTGGAGGTTTTCAAGGTATGTCAAATTTGTTATGCCTGGCTTGTATCAGGCTGCAACAGACAACAGTAAAATACTATCTTACATTATGGGTTTCGTAGTGCTTGCAAAATTCACACTTCTGTTTCTCGTGCAGAGCGGCTGGTACCATAATGTTGTTTACTTGGGAAATGAGCGTGATATTCCTATACTGACTATGACGTACACACCGAGACACTTTATTTTCTGTTTAATTTTATTTTTCTGAATTTTTCTCTTACCATTTTCACTTTGTGATTCTTCAGGTGTCCGATTTCTGATGTTGAAAGATTTAAACTTGGAGAGCTTCCCATGTCCCCTCCCTCTAAAGAGTATGCCTGTACCTTAGTGAAGGGCTTGGTTGAAGGTGGACAACTCTCAGAAGAGGAAGCCATTGCTTACATAGAAGAAGCTTCTTTGAAACCACTGTGTTAGCAAACCTTAGACATATTTAATATCTTCATGTAAATGTTTGAAATCAGTAGGCTTGATGAAACAGTAATTCGTGCTCTTCTGACACAGGAAGTTTGAGTGTGTGTATACTGTGTGTGCTATGAATTCTCCTGATTCTGTCCCAACCTTTCAACACCAGCAATTGGCATTGCAGTGTCTGAAGATCCCTTTGATCCATGATGTGTTTCTTTATTGAATATTCTTGATTATTACGAGTTTGATTGCTCATGCATGGTCAACTATATTTCCTCATTCGTCCTTCGAGGAAATTTTTGTACTGGGGTAATTCACTCATTATTTTCTCATTCAACAACTTGGGTAGGACTTTTCTAGTTTAAACAGATAAGATTATGATCAAAACAGATAGCTCAAGCACTTGTAGACTTTCAATCATCGATATTATCAGCTCAGTCATCTAAGTAATCATCCAAGTTACAAAGAGAAATATCAATTCATCTAAACAGAAGATAAATCATTATCTATGATAAGTATATCAACATGAACTAGAATATAGATGCAAAGAGTCAAGAATTTGTATATAAAAGTGAAGTGTTAGTTTGTCATCCATGCAAGCCGAGACCCTACAATAATTAAGAAAAGTGGTATACCTGTTCAAGTCCACGAGGAGATTTGTGAAGTTTGTATTCACGAGGAGGAAGGTGATGATCAACAAAATACATGGACTGTTCCATGTAAACATTAGTGTAAGAACACCATTAAGAAAAGTGTTTTGAAAAAAACCATCACTGGAGAGTAACAATAGCCAAAACTATTTGAACTACAACTAGCTCTATAAATGGATTGAAGACCTTGTAAATTTAAAACCCAGTTGTTAATGACACCCTTTGGCTATTACTCAAATCTTCAATGAACCCATTTACAACTAATAACATTCATAAAAAAAGAATCAATGACCATGGAGGGATTACAGATGCAGCATCATAAGACTTAATGATTATTGATATCCATGAAAAAACATCCTAGATATTAATATTCATGTATCATTTGGACTTGACATGTTACACATGATTTCTCAAACATATTAATGTTTTTTTAACAACATTTGTTTATCTATATCATTTCCAGAATTTTAGAAATCTAAAATTCATATGTCAAGGTAGTTTATGAATAATATTGTTAAAAGTAGTAAGTTCAACACCATCCAAGTAATTCATGGAATAATGGTAAAAGAATTCATTGTGAGGATTAACTAACATACTCTTAACATAAAAATGTAGAGTAAATACAAAACAAGCATGCATTCAGGTATACTTACAAAACGTCCCAAAAGTTTAATTGATGAAAAATCAAGTTCTTGAGCTTAATTCGGGCTCAATTGAGAAGATTGAAATTTTCAGAGACCTAATTGAATTTTTCCAAGCCAATTGTGCAAAGTTAGGGGCAAATTGAAAACAATTAAGAGTTTAATGGTCAATTAAGGGTCAAATCACATAAATCAAAACAAAGGACCAAAATAAAAAAGGCGCGCAAAGTTAAGGCTAATATTGAAATTCTGACGGGGATACAATTGCAAAAAATTAAAAGTTCAAAGCCAATTAAGGGTGCATTTAGAACACTTACAAATTGAAGGGCCAAATTGTAATTCCACCTTCTGCAGTCCCGCTGCAGCACACACCACTGCAGTTCCACCGCATGCCTTTACCTACACTGCCTGCCGACAGCCACAACTGCAGGTATGCTACCACTGAAAGCCATCATGTATAAATAGCAGCCATGCACGACGAACATGAGGGAGGAGGGGAAAACAGGAGAAAAAATCACGCAGAGGGAGAGGAAAATTTGTAGGAGAATTTTGGAAAAAAAACAAGTAAAACGAAAAGACATCACACAAAAACCACATCACCATCCTTCATCTTCTTCGGCACCGATCGTCTCTTTCTCTCTCTCGCGGTTGACAACTCTCTCTCTCTAAAAACCAGTCCCGTTCGACAGCTTTCTCTCACCACTAGTAGCAGCCGGCCGATCACTTAACACCACCCTCATTAGCACCAGCTCCACCATGACCCACACCAGCAGCTCCCCGGCAGGCTTAACCTTCTCCTCCAGTGCCAGCAACGAAGCAACAACCATAAATTCCAGTACAGGTCAGCCATTTCAGGAGCTCCTCCCGGCCACCACGGGCCACCATTTTCGACGCCACCACTACAAGGAGAACCACCTCGACCTCCTCTACCCTGCGACAGTGGTAGGTGAACCTCTCATCGTGGTCGGCAGACCACCTGTTACTGTTCAAGTGAAGCACCGTCGTGAATTGAGTGAATTAATTCACTTGTTCACGTGAATTTGTTATCGGGTTGGACCTAGTCTCGGCCCTACCCAGCAGAGTTGGGCATTTGGGCCAACTTGGCTGGGCCGACCCTTTTAGCTGGTCCAGGCCCGACCCAAATTTTTTAATTTTTTTTAAAAAACAAAAAATTGCATTAAAAAAAATAAAAAAATATGTTGTTTTCGTGCTAATGACCAAATTTCAAGGTTTTTACCATCATATTTTTCATAAAAAATATGTTGCATCTTTTTCATATTTTAAAAAGAAAATTGGATATCGTAACCGGTTTACGATTATCCGTTGGAATTTGGCCAAAATATCAAAAAAAATTATAATTATTTTTGTTTCATCTATTAGGATGTAAAATTACATTGTAAAGTACATCCGTAGATAAAAAAAGAGTTTTTTTAACTTCGTGGTAAAATTACATTGTAAAGTACATCCGTAGATAACAAAAAAAAATTTAACTGCGGTGTAAAATTACATTGTAAAGTACACCCGCAGACAAAAAATGGTTTTTGAAAATGCAGTGTAAAAATTTTAACTTAGAAAAATAATAATCAACAATGCAACTTACTTTAGGTAGGGTGTACTGGGGGTGATGCATATTTCCCTTGCACAACAAATCCCCTTATCCAGACTCTCGTATACCAATAAGTTCCCAGTGACCTTAATACTAGGTGATGACTCCTGATAATTATAATCATAATTTTTACGACTATAAAACACAAACATCCATTTCACCGCGCGCTGTTATCCCCCCATTTTGGGGATGACAGGGCGCGAAACATGAAAAATCATTGTCGCGACATACTTTACAATATAATTTTACACCTTGATAATCAAAGTTTACAACTAAAAAAATAAACCAAAAGATTGTTGAAAGATTTTTGATATTTGGCCGAAATCTAACGGATAATCATAAAGTGTTTGCGATATCTCATTTTCATTTTAAAAATATGAGAAAAGATGTGATTTTTTTTTATGAAAAATATGCTTAGGAATTTTAGAATACGGTCATATACATGAAAACAACATATATTTTTTCTTCTAAAAATGGAATTTTTATATTTATATTTAAAAAAATTCAAACTAGATCGAGCTTGACGAAATGGGTCGGCCTAGCCATGTTATAAGGAATTACATTTTGATTACTTGCTTATAACTGTCAATATTAATTAATATAGCTATAGTCATGTGAGATGGTGTAGGATTGGACATTTCATAATAAATCTCATTCATTTCCGCGAGTTTTATGAGGAAGATTTGGACGTTAGAAAACCTATCAATTTCTGATTATAAATTTATTATAGTTTTGTTATTTAGACATCAATTTTAAGTTTTGACTTGCTATCTATTATAAGTTTTTAAATATATTGTTATGTTATATGGATGTCATATATGAAAATTTGATACTTTCAATTTCATCAATACATTACGAGAGATCTGAGATTTGATAAACACAAGTTTTATTGCATTGCTTTAACATAGTCGAGATGCATTACTCTAATAAAGTAATGTGATAACTGATGAATTTAATATGTTCACAGCAACTTGTTTATTTCATTAATCTGCTGTGACTTTTATAGCCAGAATACAATATATCTCCTATTACAATTCTATTTCCCAAAGCCTATAGGATAAGAGAGGAATTCCAGAGTCTAATTCTTATCAAACTAGTTTACATGACAGCTTGGTATTTCAACACTCCCCCTCAAGTTGGTGCATAGATGTTTTGCATATCCAACTTGTCCAGAATTCCATGAAAGGCTTGACTTGGTAAGGCTTTGGTAAGAATGTCCGCCAATTGGTCTTGGGATCGGACATGAGGAACTTCAATCAATTTTGCTTCCAATTTCTCTTTGATAAAATGTCTATCAATTTCTACATGCTTCGTTCTATCATGTTGAACGGGATTATGAGCTATGTCACATGCTGCCTTAGTGAACATAATTCCTTTGCCTGGAGAAGACTTCAAATACCGCAGGATTCGGAGCACAGCATCCATATGCTCTTCACTGGGTGAGTGCATAAATCGGCTCACAACACTAAGAGAGTAGGCTAGATCAGGTCGGGTATGTGCGAGATACATCAATCTCCCTACAAGTCTTTGGTATCATTCTTTATTTGCAGGAATTTGATTTGAACTCATAACCAATTTAATATTTTCCGCAGCAGGTGTATCACTTGGTTTGCACCCCAACATGCCGACTTCATGGAGTAAATCTAGTGTATATTTTCATTGTGATAAGAACATACCTCGTTTAGATCTTAACACCTTGATTCCCAGAAAATACTTCAATGGTCCAAGATCCTTCATTTCAAATTCACGAGAGAGGTGGGTCTGCAGCGCTCGCCGTTCATCATCATCATCACCTGTTACGATCATATCGTCAACATATATAATTAGCACTGTGAGTTTTCCTTTATTGTGTTTCATGAAGAGAGTGTGATCAGCATTGCTTTGTCGATATCCGAATGTCTTCATTGAATTTGTAAATCTGCCAAACCACGCTCGCGGTGATTGTTTTAACCCATACAATGATTTCTTCAGTCTACACACCTTTTGCTTCCTTTATTTTGTAACTCACATCCTGGAGGTAACTCCATATAGACTTCCTCTTGGAGGTTCCCATGCAGGAAGGCATTTTTTACGTCAAACTGATGTAGTGGCCAACCAAGATTTACTGCTAATGATAAGAGTATTCGAACAGTATTAATTTTGGCCACTGGTGCGAATGTTTCTGCATAATCAATCCCATATGTTTGACTATATCCCTTTGCTACAAGTCGTGCTTTAAACCTCTCTATGCCACCATCTGCTTTGTATTTAATCGTGAAGATCCATCGGCATCCTACTGGTTTCTTTCCGATTGGCAATTCGGTCACTTCCCATGTTCCATTTTTTTGTAAGGACTTCATTTCTTCATTCATTACTTCTTTCCACCTGGAGTCTTTCAAGGCCTCCTGCACACTATTAGGTACATGTACAGTAGATAATTGATTTGCAAATGATTCATATGTCTTTGATACTCTATGATAGGAAACATAATTATTCAAAGGGTATTTAGAAGTAGAGTTAAGAACCGGTTCATAATTAAGTTTGGGAACTCCCCTTGTGGTACGATTAGGCAGTATTCGAGGAGGAAGTTCATGACTTACTGTGGATTCATGAAGAGAAGTAGAGCTATCAGGTGGAGGCAATTGATGGTGTGATCTGTGAGTATCAGCTATATTATCATGATCATACGGTTGCTGCTCATTTCCTTGTTCGTGTTCATCGTCTGTACTTGTTTCAGCTTCATTTCTTTCACTAGTTCCTGTAGTTTCAACACCTGCATATTCTGCTCTTGTAACCTCATTAAGTGCAGGTTCTTCTATGTTTCCTGCTGGATGATTTAGCCACTGCAAGTCTTCAATACTCATACTTTGCTCCCCCTGAGTTGCAGTTGTGGTAGCAGAATAAAACATTTGCAGCTCATGGAATTGAACGTCCATGGTGACATGGATTCTGCGGGTTGTGGGATGAAAGCACCTATACCCTTTTTGATGAAGACCATAGCCAATAAAAACACATTTTAGTGCACGAGGTTGCAATTTGTGACGAGCTGCACTTGGTATGTGCACAAACGCAGTGCAGCCGAAGACTTTTGGTGGGAGGTTTGGCATGGATGGTATGGATAGGCATTGATTTAAGGTGTCAATGGGTGTTTGGTAGGCCAGGCTGCGAGATGGGATTCGGTTGATTACATAGGATGCTGTAGTAAGAGCTTCACCCCAATAATAAAGAGGCATATGAGCATCAAATAATGTGGCGCGGACCATCTCCAGAAATTGACGATTTTTTCTTTCTGCCAACCCATTTTGTTGAGGAGAATAGGGACATGTTGTTTGATGGATAATGCCATGGGTATGTAAAAATTGTTTCATCTCATGGTTTACAAACTCTCCACCATTATTAGTACGAAAAATTTGAATGGGAGTCTTATATTGGGTCGCAATCATTGTATGAAACTGTATAAATAATGAGCAAACTTCCTGCTTTGTTTTCATCAAATACACCCATGTCATGCGGCTATGATCATCAATAAATGAAACAAACCATCTTGATCCATTAAGTGTAGAAATTTTGGCTGGTCCCCAAACATCAGAGTGTACGATCATAAACGGAAAATCATTTTTGTTCAAATTTGTCGGGTAAGAACTTCGGTGACTTTTTGCTAATGCGCAAACTTCACATTTAAACAATGATGGAGAATTATTAACAAATAATTTTGGGAACAAATTTTTTAGATACCCAAATGAAGCATGTCCAAATTGTTTGTGTAATAGCCATATAGCTGAAGTAGAGACCGAACCAGGAGGCACCACTGTCTTCTTCAATACTGCTGTCTGAGCAAGTGCACTTGATGAAGCTGGCGTGAGATCAAGATAATATAGCTTTCCTCTTCTAATACCACACCCAATTGTCCTCCGTGTCTTGATATCCTTAAAGACACAATAGTTAGGCCAAAAAATCACAACACAGTTTAGGAATTTTGTGATCTGGGATACGGACAATAGATTGAAATTGAGTGAAGGGACCACAAGTACAGTGTCTAAGTTTAGATTATTATTAAGAGAAAGAGAACATTCACCAATAACTTCGGCTGGGGTTCCATTGGCTGTGGAAACAGCATGGGTTTCAGAGGGTTTAACCATGGAAATAGAAGTATCAGATGACATATGATCAGTTGATCCAGAATCAATAATCCATGAACATGAACCAGTAGGTGCAACAGTGTTTTTAAAAAACTTACATGGAGAGCTTGATGATGTGTGTAGAGCCGCAGGGTCTGATGTTGCTTCTCCATGATTTCCAGTGAATGCATCTATAGGGGGTCCAGTAGCCACACATGCAGTAGATGCCATGGGGTTACGTTTGTTTGGAGCTTTGGCAGGATCCCACCATTCAGGGTAGCCTATTAAATCATAGCATCGGGATTTTGTATGTCCTGTGCCTCCACAATGTGTGCATGTCTTGGGTGGTCCGGATGTCCCACGTGTTTTACTGCCAACTTCAAAGCTTTGGTTTGAAAGGTGAGAGGGGATAGATGCCCCTGTTCGGTGTCGCCGTGTGGCTGGTGGTCGCCGTGTTATCAAGGCAACAGAGTCAGCGGTCCTAGACTCATCACTGGAGATTGTTCGCCGATTGGCTTCCCGGCGTACATATGCATAGGTATGTTCAAGATCCAAACTTGGATCCATGCGAAGTATCTCTCCTCTTACTTGTTCAAATTCAGCGTCAAGCCCATTCAGAAAAATGTGAATTCGTAATTTCTCAATGGATTTCTTATATGCAGTAACATCTTCAGGGTCTTTCATGATCACCTTGTCACGGTAATCAAGTTCTTGGAAGATTTCAACCAGTTCGCCATAATATGTGGCCAGTGCACGTCCAGTTTGGCGGAGAGAAAAGGCTCTTTGATTTAGAGCAAATATTTGTGTTTCATCGTTTCCATCATAGAACGCTTTGGACAGGGCACTCCAGATTTCTCGAGCAGTACGAATTCGAATGTATCGTTTCATAATTTCAGGAGTCATGGATGTGAGTAACCAACCTTTAACCTTTTGATTCTCCGCATACCATTTTGGATATAAGGGATCTTTTGCTTCGGGCTGAGGGGAATCCCCCATAATGTAATCCAGTTTCTCTCGGCCAGCTATGTTCATCTCGATGATTTGAGACCAAATATCATAATTGGTTTCATTGAGGGTTATGCCAGCAGTAAACCCAGAATTCTCAGTTTGTACGTGTATGACTGGAGATGGGGATTTGGGGTTTGATTCGTTGTCCATTGTGTTTCAAAGGTTCTTGCAAATTCTGGGTTTGTGGAATTTCTGGGTTTCTTGCTGATTGTGGGTTTCTTGGGTATTCTGGGATTTTCTTGCAATTTATGGGTTTCTTGCAATTCGGGATGATGATGTCTACAGTACTTGTTGCTACAGTAACAAACCACTACTGTAGCAATCACGTTTCTGGGATGATGATTTCGGATGAACTGGGTTTGGTGGCAGCAGATGTTTGGGTGGTGGATTTCTGATGAAATTTTGTGTTTTTAATTTTGGTTTTGTGTGATAGGCTCTGATACCATGATGAATTTAATATGTTCACAGCAACTTGTTTATTTCATTAATCTGCTGTGGCTTTTATAGCCAGAATACAATATGTCTCCTATTACAATTCTATTTCCCAAAGCCTATAGGATAAGAGAGGAATTCCAGAGTCTAATTCTTATCAAACTAGTTTACATGACAGCTTGGTATTTCAACAATAACTTTGTCTTTCACGCGTTGATATCAATAATGAGTTGTACATATACTTAGTGTCACATTTCCTGAAGCATCCACATAATCTGATGCGTTATGCAACTGATATTTAAGGCAAAATCAATTGATATACAATATTTTTTTAGATATAATATTTATTAAATATTATTAATGTTGTTATAGATCGAATCATTTTTTTAAAGCATGTGTATAGATTCATTACTTGTCATGGCCAACATTATATAATTTATATCATGGTGGACTTCGAGAGATTAGAAAAGTTGAGCTTCTTGAAACTGCGTGGCAAACTCATCCGTGGCAAAACTGAGTTTATTATGAAAACTGTAGTTTTGTTTTTTACAAAGTCAGAGGCCAGCAAGACTATCACAGAAGTCGCAAGTATTACTCGCGATACATGAATCATGAACAATGCTTGCTAGTCGTTTAAATTGTGTTTAGAACATTAATTATTTTTAACATGTACTGCTTTGTTGTTTTTTCAATAATTGAACTTATTAAAAAATAATAATTTCACCTTGAAGAAGGAAGCTCATTATTGAAAGACGCGGCACGTCGACATCCCACGTACAGTGTACGCGTGGCTGCCGAAACTGTTCTGCTAAATATATCACCGCATAAGTCCCATGAAATCTTAAACGTTCCCGTGCCTGCCCTCCAATTATCGGCCGCCTCCTCTTATCATTTCCTGGACTTCTTATTTATATCTGCTACTTATTTTGGTTTAATTGATTTTACATACATACATACATACATACATACATACATACATACATGCATACATGCATGCATGCTTTTGTTTCTTTTAGCTGAAGCTGAGCGATGACATGTTTTATATGATGATAGGAAATACCATGCCCAAATGCATGCACTTTGCCTGGCCACACGGCAGCGCCACGCAAACTTTAGTTTAACCGTCTTGAAAGACGCCACGACTAAACTAAAATCACTCTCCAAATGGTGTAATTAATTTTCTGAATATTTTTTTAATTTCAACATGGCATGGAACGAGGGCAGCTCAAGATACAGCAATATTAACTAGTCAATAGCATTAAAATTTAAATAGCTATATAGTATTTAATTATTACAATTATAGTAAAACGCATATATTAATTATTAATTGTGAACTCTATTAATTCAATTCTCATGTGTGTTTTCTTGGTATTTAGAATTATTCTTTTTAATTAACATGGTATGATTTTTAAACTACTGTCTAATTGAATAATCATGTGCCATGACAAGATTTTCAGCCAGGATTTTTCATTTTATTCGGGTTATATGTGAGACTGGACATGTATTGTGACATCCGTTCATGTATGAAGTGCATCTCACATTACATTACAAGTGTTTTTTTTTTTTTTTTAAATAAATCATTGATTTTTCTTTTTATACAAATCAAATATATTTTAAGAAACACTTTAAAATATAATACAACTCTATTAATATCAAATAAAACCCAGTCTAACCATCTAGTGGGTGATCGGTACTAAAAGTTTAGAACTAAAAGATTTGTTCTCCATGTGATCTCAGATTCAAGCTATGTAGTTATTAATATGATAATTATTAAAAATTTATATGATCATTAATTTTAAAATTAATATAATTAGTCGAGATTATTCCAATAACCCATTTTAATAATAAAAAAACCCAAGTATATATGTTCGCAGAAAGTGCCTTCAGCTTCAAAGGAATGTATATAGTATCTTTTCTTCGAAGTTGAGTTGAGACCGACCTTTCTATTGCTTCAAAAAAGAAATTCCTTCTCGGTATGGTACACGCCACCACTCCCCTCGACACGGTTTCAGATAGAAGTTGTAATGACGTAGGAAAAAACAAATCCAGCACCCAACACATCCCCCCTCGCTATATATAATCCAACACCGCTTGCCTCATTCGCACACTAAGAAATTAAAGCCAGAACAAAACAAAAACTTTGCTTGAGCAGCTCTCTATTTTCATTCATGGAAGCAACGAAATTCTCATCGTCCAAGCTTGTCTTGAGGCCAGTTTCTCCAGCGAAACCATGCCCTCGAAGAAACACTATTTCTGCCATTCATAGAGGAACTAATGGACGAGACCACTGGGGTAAGCTTGTAGATGAAAGCATGATTGTGCTGCGATTACGAATCAAGGAGATGAAGATGTTAGACGCGTGCAACAGCCCACCTTCTCATTGGATGGAGTGGGAGAAACAATATTGCTTGCATTGCAATTACAGCAAGGATGTTTGTGAAGCAGTGGGGCTGTTGCAGAACTATTTGATGAGTGTTAGGCCAAGTTTGGCACTAGGGATGGTGGCACTTGTTACATTGAGCGTGCCCATCTCGACTGGTGTGGTTTTGTTTCAGGCTATAGAGATAGCTATGCGAGCTCTATCCTTCTTGCATTAGATGATATATATACACACAAGTGGTAGGGTAGAGTTCTTTATAAACCAAGAATTCATAAATAGTACTGACTATGATGATCTCTTGCAAGTTTTCTGATCATTAGTAATGGCTATAGAGATAGCTATGAGAGTTCTATCCTTCTTTTCATGCTTTCTGGGTATTATCATTATGCCAATGACCATTTACTTCAATTCACCAATCTTCTTTTTTCTTTTCGTTTTATGATGATATTTGAGTTTCTTTGAATATATAATATTACTCCTTCCTACATCTATGAAGAAGAAAGATTTCAAGATTCGAAAATGCCTTGTTATAATTATTAATTAGCATATGTCTAGTAATCGATTTTTTTTTTTTTGTGAATATTACGAATAGATAGATAAAAGTGTGTTATGGGAAAGATGTGGCACAGATATGAATGTAGAGGCTTATTGATCCCGTTCTGTTCCGGCCGGAATGGCCCGTTCCATTGCAAAATCCGGGACAAAACGACGACGTTTTTGTCCCGGTCAAAATCCCGGCCAGTTCCGGCAAATCCGGCCGGAATGCCCCGGTTCCGTACCGGGCGTTCTGTTCCGGGTTCAAAATAAAAAAAAATCAAAAACAAAAAAGAAAAACTCAACCCATAAATTATATATTAGTAAAAATAAAAAATTAAAATCAAGAGATAAAGTCTGGCATCAGTGTAGCCTTCAAACTTCAAAACGGAGCCAAGAAAAAACAATGGAGAAGAGGATGAGGAGATGAGGAAGAGAGTAAAGGAGATGAGGAGGAAGAGAGTAAAGGAGAAGAGGATGAGGAGGAAGAAAAATAAATGGAGAAGAGGAGATGAGGAGAAGGGTGGGCGGCGGCTGGGAGAAGAAAATTGGGATTTAGCCTTTAGGGTTATGTGGGGGCTTTGCCTTTTATACTTAGTTATTATAATAATAATAATAATAAAAAAAAAGAAGAAGAAGAAGGTAGGTTTCTGTTTCTACGGGGGGGTTATGTTATAATAATAATAATAATAATAATAATAATAATAATAATAATAATAATACTTTCTACGGGGGGTTATATAAATTATTATTATTAATAATAATAATAATAATAATAATAATAATAATAATAATAATAATAATAATAATAAAAAAGTAGGTTTATAACTTTATACGGGAGAGGGGTAATAATAATAATAATAATAATAATAATAATAATAAATAACTAAATAAAAATACGTTTCTAACTTTCTAGGGGGGTTATAAATTAATAATAATAATAATAATAATAATAATAATAATAATAATAATAATAATAATATTTTTTTTGGAGGGTTAATTTTTAAATATTATTTTAAATTTCAAATCTCAAATTTGTGGGTCTTTTAATTATATTTAAATTTATTTTTTTTAATTTAAATATAATTAAAAATAATAATTTTATTGTTGGAGGATTTTTCAAAAGCAATTATTTAATTATATAACTTACTCCTATTTATTATATATTAATTGTATCATTAAACTATATATAAAATACTTGAACTTTATTTAAAATAAGATAAAAAAATGGTTCTTTTATTAATGATGTAGAAGATGTTTGATTTATATTTCTTTTATTTTCAAACATTTTACTTTCATAATATTTTGGAATTTTAGAGATGTTTCTAATTTTGAGATTATGTTTTTTTGACTTTGTGTTTGTATTGTATAATTTAAAGTTCATTTATATTGAATTTAAATTATACTTGTTAAATTAATATTTTATTTTTTTCATATATATAATTAAATAAATATGAACAGTACAAAACCGGAACGGAACGCCGGAATGCACCGAAACCGGAACGTTCCGTTCCAAACAAAAAACCGGAACGGTACCCGGAACGGATTTTACAACCCTGTGTAGAACAGCAAAATCTTTTTGTTCTATTACATCAATGCATTAACATATTGTCCATTACCTAAATCCGGCGCAGCTCCCTCTACTCATCCCAGGTTTCTCTTCTGTTATTTTCTTATTCAATAAACTTAGTGTTAGGGTTTTAGATATATATATATATATATATATATATATATATATATATATATATATATATAGCTCAAGTGAATGATTTTCCCTTTGTTGGTTGAAATTTAACAAAATAGAGTTCAAAATCAGGCAAAGACTGGAGAATTTAGACAGTATTATGGTCTATATGATGAGAAGGAGAGGGAAAATGTCGGTGAAGGCTGAGAGGATCGATGATGGTTGTGGTTTCAGGTTTGATGGCGATGATGGAATGGGCACATGGTAGTCTGAGATTAAGAAGAGGTGAAGGAGGAATTGAGGGAGAATGGACGCAGTGGCAGTGTTTTTGTTTTGTCAATTCTCAATTGAATCACCAAAGTATTCACAATCACACCTAGCTTCCATCCAAAATCATCATTGAAATTTCATGTTCATGTTCACATTTTCTGTCCCGGTGATGATTAATTCTATGGTGAAGGAGATGATTTTTTTTGAAATCTAATCATTTAGGGACCTAATCAAGATTATTTTTATAATTATTTGAGATGCATTGTATATAGTTTGAAGTTTGGCATGTTTAGTGACAATTACGAGAAAAGAAATTCTATAGTGAAAGTGCCCTTACTGCATCCCTACTACTATTCTAGCAGTATTAGCTTTGCCTAAGATCCTCATGAAGATAAAGCATTCTATTTGTAATTCCATTTATAATGTCAATTATTTTTCTTTACCATCAAATCAAGAGCAAAAACAAAATGATATTAAGAGTTCACTTGACATCATTGATGAAAAAATTAACTTTTAATTTCATTCATGAAGCAAAAATTATTTTTTCTTATAAATATATTATGATAAAAAAGGATTTCGGACAATTCCTTTTCTAATAAAGGATATAGCATGAATTAAAAGATTTAACTTTATCAAATCAAATTCTTGATTGTCTTCTTTTTTGCTTCTCTTGTTTGAAGTTGAGAGAGAGCATGTATAGGATTATGTTTCTATGTGTTTCATATGGAGTGTGTTTATTGTTAACTTTCAAGTACCATATATACAAGAACAAAAGAGTCTTAAGCCCAACAAAAACACTATTATTTCAACAATTAATAATGTTGTAATTGTATTGTTAGTCTAGGTGGAAATCATGAACAGGCATCTTATATAGAAGGTATCAACCAAGTCTTCACCAATGAGAGCAATAGAGCAAACATCCCTTCTTTCACATATAGCATGTTTCATGAAAAACTATAGCAAACTAGAACGATGACCTCTCCATGTAATTGATATTTCATCTCATGATGTTATTTGTTTGTATTAGATTATTTGAAGTCTGACATTAAATGAAAAATAACTTCAATTAATTGATTTAATTTCAGATTTACCAATATTGAAGCTGTATATTTGATAACATCTATGATGAAAATATTGTTTAAATAATCATTATTTCAATTGAGCTAGCTTCATGAGCATCCTAAATGGATGAATATGGTAGGTTCTTGATGGAGCAAGTTGAAAGCTAGGTAGTTAAATAATATATACTTGGAGTTACTAATTTTTAAAATTTAAAAACTAATTAATATATTAAATCAACAAAACAAGTTCTTAGAAGAGTGTGGAAAAGCCATATTTTATTGTAAACAAAATAAGTTTAAATCAAATAATGTTATATTATTGTAAACTCGTGTTATTTTATTTTCTTACCATATTTTTGTTTAACAAATTTCTATAAGAAGTGTGTGAATTGTCATATGATGACCTCAAACAAGTAGAGTTAGAAAGTGAAAAAGATATTACCTGAGGCATGTCCCAAATAGTAATTGATGGAATCAAACAGTTTTAGAAGGTGATCAAGATCCAGCACGCAGAACATAACACATAAACACTCGTGGTTCGATGATCAAACACACTGAAAGAGCGCTTCTATTTGTCAAGCATGCAAAGTATATAGTAAAAGCTCATTGCCATATACTCTATTGTTTTTCTTGAAGTTTTGAAGTGTTTATTTGTGAGACTTTAAAAAAACTATTTAATTTACATGAAATGTTTCTAGTTATTATTCTCACTCATCCCCCTCATAATCCTTAACTATGGTTGGAGGCTGCTGCTAGTGATAGATCCAATAGGAATCGGGTCCATAGCATGCCTGTGGAATTAACCCAATAAATAAAGGTGAGACAAACTATTTCAACCTTAGGCACACTATACTTCGGGCTCAAGCAGTGCATAGAACTTTGATGAATTGGTCCAAAATTCAAGAACAACTATTTGTTGACATACAAAATATGAGAACAGAAATGAGAGAAGATCTTAGAGGAGAAATGAGTGCATAGATCCAATTAGAAACTAGGTTGTGTTAGCTCACATAAGTGTATATATAGGTATACATTTTCCTTCCTATCATTGACTTTGGGTTTAGGATTCTAGAAATTTTAATGTGATGCGAGCTTTGTGTGGGTGCATTTTATTTAATTCTAGAAACAATATTGTAGAATTCAAACCCAAATAAAACGGCAGAGAGAAAGGGAATTAGACTTTTTTATTTATTTATTTTTTATTTATCACCAAATCAAATTCTTGAAATTAAAAGGGTATTCACCAAGCAATGCTTAAGAACGCATGATCACGCCGCAATAATTAGAAATATCACAATTAATTGACATTTTGGACAGCCTCTCTTCTTAGTCACGCCGACTGTCTTTGCAAAAAAAGCATAATCACATCATAGATCATAGGGAAGGAGGCATCAATTTGTTTTCATACACTGTGATGCCAACCGCAGACGTGTTACCCATGCTACCAATGATGTTGGATTGACAAGAGTTTGTAGCATTCATGCATCAGGACATCATCGTGAAAACATAGGTGTCCTGAGTAAATCCATGATTTCATTATATAGCAATGAATAATTCTTTGTGTCTGCATCCTTAGTAATTTTTCCTACACATATTATAGGTTTTGTTAAATAGTCAACTTGTCATTGTAAAAGATTTCTAATAATTTCAGATTTTCTCGGGTCCACTTTCTACTTGTTCTATATAAAAACATTAGTTATTCTTTTTTTTTAAAAAATAGGCTTATAAAAATTAGGTTTTACATTTTAAAAATGATTTAAAATATGAAACATATTAGATTCAAGGTTCAAATCTACTATTTTTATATTTAAAAGGAAAAAAATAATCCATTAAACTCTTCTCTAAACTCATTAACATCAACTTCAACCTTGTTAATAGTTGAATTATGGTCCACAATGTTTTTTTCTCTTCTCTTTTGTTTTTAATTGATTGTTTCTCTTCTCCCTCTTCATTCAGGTATTCATGACAAAAATAAAGTTTCAAATCAAAACCTAGAAACCATAAACAATAGCAACGCAACGAGTTTTATTTAAAACTTGAGGGATGAAAATATAGTTTTTCATGCCTTTTAAAAAACTATTTTTTAAACATTGTTCATTTAATTTCACAAAATCAATATTTAAATTAATATCGGAATATCTCAAGTCACATTGAGAACACAATACTATGCAAATTGAAGCAAAACCAATATATAAAACCATTGCAACATAGTTTTCAAAGATAAAACTGCAATTTTTCTTCTTCTAAGTACTGTTATAATCCAAAAACAAGCATGTGGCTTGCTTTTGGTTATTATGTTTAGTTTTATTATGTACTTTTATTCTATATTTATGTTTACAAACATAGAAAAGAGGTTTGAATTGCTTAACAATTGATGTTGCATTCACCTCTTTGATGTTGTGATCTTTATTTAATTTTTTTATATTAAAGTTTCTTTTATAGTTCTGATATAATTTAGT